>JAVXUP010000207.1:0-649204 GCA_033070095.1 Escallonia herrerae
CTAGAGATAATACTTAACCACGTAGATCGTACTTGTGGTTTTATCATGATTATTGCTTATTTAACATGTTATGTTCTCAAATTGATTTAACCGGTGATTAGAATTGCAAGCTTTAGGGTTTACCTTTGTGATTGATATTGACATGACATGCGTGATTAGTTTTCATATCATTCTTATGCTAAGATGATTAAGTGATTATATTTGTTCAATCCCCACTCCTAGGTTTTAATTAGGGTTTGCTTCTACTTGTCATGTTAATTTCCTCTTCCATATAATGCATCGGTCTTATCAAATCGTTGTCGATATCATTACCAATAACTTTTCATCGACTTACTTGATCAAGGATCCAATTTTCTAAATGAACACTCGGAGGAGATCTCTACCATATCAAATATGGATACAGATTCCAAGTGTTGAACTATGATGAACTTTTTCACCAATTCAAAACCACTTTCTAACGTGTTTCTTTTCATATGTCAAATCGTGTTACTTTGGCATATGTTATTCCTGTGATTTTCGTTTCTTCAAAAGCTAGTTTGTCATATATATGTTCTTCGTATGATTTTTGTTTTTTTCAAAAGCACGATTAGGGACTAATCTGACATGATGAGAACGCTAGGGCTTGATGTGTTGCCTAAACCCTTTCGTCGCGTAACTTAATCCCCGAATCCAAAATCTAAAGCTTTTGTAGACTTCTTGTATTTTGTATTCAGAGTCAAATTTAGGAGTTTCTTTTCTTTTCTTTTCTTTTTTTTTTCCTATTTGCTAGTTTTTCCTTTTCATTTTTTAAAATTAGAAGGCGACTTTGTTTGTTAGTTAAAGCCATCCTTTTTCACCTTTGGGCACCGGTCGTCCCCGTGCAACACCCCACGAACTTAAATTTAAATGCTCTTAAGTTCCCGGCAGCGGCTTTCTCAAGTCTTGGCTGACAGCAAGGAGTTAGAATGAAAAGCTTCAGACCTCAGTCGGAAGACTTAAAAACTCTAATTTTTATTGAAAAATTCGACAGTGTTTGGAGAGAAAACTGTATCAAGATTGCTATATTAATTAACTACATATTCCACGAATGGAAGTGAAACAGAGTCTTTCAGATTGTGAGAAAAACATCATTCAACAATATGAGAACTTGAACTTGCTCTCTCAGCTTCATGCAGAATGCAAAAGCGGAAAGCCTAGATGGTTAGATCAGTTTAAAGTTTAAAAGACAAAATATTACAAGCGTGAATCTTCGATCACGGGAAAGGCATGAAAGAAGTATGCGATGAACCAAGTAAATGTGCTTATGAGGCCTGGCATTTCTCCTTCACGGCTAAAGCTGCTGCTCTAAACCATGAAGCTGCAGCCACAGCACCTGGATCTGGAACTGATGCAAGGATCTCCCCAGAAATGTATGTAGCACGGCCGGCCTAAAAAGCTAACTGATTAGGTCTTTCCAATAGGAAGTTGAAGAAGTATGCAAGAGATCCATGGTCCAAATTCATTTAACTTTGAAAACAGTCTTTTAAGACATAAAACAAGTTAAATAATACTGGGGCATGCATAGATAGCTAAGATGATTTCCGACCAATGCTAACCAGTCTTTTTGTAATAAGAAGCATCTGCCATACGGTGCAAGAGGTACAAGCAAATATCATGGCACGCATCAAGAGCTATGTTGATCCCACACCTAATGATGAGCTCATAACAATCATAGCAAATGCATTTGCCTAAACGCTTCTTATATTTCTACTAAGAGCATTTCGCTTGAGCCGACAATCATGCAGAGGCACGGCAGCAAACAAAACATTATTGAATTTTTTTCTGCATAGATCGCTAAAGTTAAAGGGGAAATAAACGAAATAAAGAGCCTTATCTGTAAATGACTTTGTCCTCTACTCTCTCCCCAATATCTCTTCCTTTTGTGCTTCTTATTCCTCAGTTGCATGGGGTTGCGTCTGGGAAGGTGTTAAGTTGTTGGGGGAGGGAGGTTGTAGTGTAATTAGGTTGAAGGTTCTATATCATAGATCAAATGATTCTGCATGCTCCGCTTGTTCAAAACAGACGAGTAGTTAACAAAGGTTAATGTGTACCCCATATAGACAGTGCCTTACATAAATATGACCTGACCTACAGGCACCTAAAACAAAGTAATTTGTATCCAATTGTAGAGGCAAGAAAATGAAAACGTTGGTTATGCTATTTATTTTAGGAGTGGTACTAGGGGTGGCAATCTCAACCCAAACCCGTTTATCCGCCCAAATTCGCCAACTTAAAAACCACCCAAACCCATCCATCTATATAATTGGATCAAAAATTTTATAACCCGCATTGGTTCTCATGGTTTATAAATGAGTGCCCATTTACCCATCAACACTTATTTACTTTTAATTTTTTTTTTTTTACTTGTAACTTTCCAGAGAAGTCTTCCCCACCCACCCATTTCTTCTCTTTCTTCCCTGAGCAAACCACCAAGCCTGCCATTGCTCGCTGCAACTCCTCACGCTGTCGTCATCTCCACTCACCGGTGACGGATAAACCACCGATCATTGTTGCTGCCAGTTTCCCACCACCAATCGTTGTTGCCGCTTCGCACCACCGCCATCGCTGCCGCCACTCCCTCCTTACCAGCGGACGCTGCGGCTTCATCACCGCTGCTGTCACTGCAGTGACGCCCTCATCTAATGATTCCGGCAAAGGCATGGAGTCATCTTGGCTCCGATCTGGAATTAGATCTACCCGAATTAGATATACTGTGATTCATATCTCCTTTTCTCTCTGTCATTCATCCCTTTTTTTCTGTGTTACTGATCATCGAGTGACATTCGGATTAGAGACGATGAATGGCAACAATACATATTGTGCGGCCGGCGAGAAGAGGCCCAAGAACAAGATAGTTTGCACGCTGGATAATGCTTAAATAGTGGCTCTGCGTATGCTTAAATGTTGGCTCTGTGGCGGGGCGGTGAGCTGTATGGGGCGATGGCATTCTGAGTAGTGGGACGGATGGTTGGGCAGGTCGGTGGTGGTTGTTGTGCATGTAATGGTGGTGATTGGGTGGCGGGCAATAGTGGCGGATGTGGCTACGGTGGCGCGTAGAATCTTGGTGATTGTGTTGCATTATGGTGGTGGCGGTGGTGGTTTTGACACTGGCGGTGGTGTTGGCTGATGAAAGATGTAAAAGGAGAGAGCCAAGACAATTTAGTGGGGTAATAAATAGATTAATGGGTGAAACCAACCATTTAAAAGCACGACCCACTTAACGCAGAACTAAATGGATTGAAATGGATGAGTCACCCATTTATACCCACCCGTTCAACCCACAACCAAACCCAACCCACCCACCCATTTTGCCGCCCCTAAGTGGTGCTCTTGCCTAGTAGAAGGAAAAGGGCCTGACTAAGTGTCTAGTCATTCTGGCAAAGATGCAGTCTCGGGCATTCTTTCTAAAATGCCAAAAGTTAGATGCTAACCGTATAATCTTTCAGAAACACTCATTTCAAATGATTCATTTTGCTTTGCATTATATACAGTAATTCTTACACCAAGAGATGGCAAACAGTTTTAGAGTAGTTCAATTTAGTCGGCATCTGGCAGGAAGAGAACAGTAAATGTAACTATTATCTGCCCCTAGCGAATCATAGGTTGTTGCATATGACGCGAAGGACTTCAAGAGACTAATGTCATTCAAGAAAGTAATCAACTAGAATGTCACCTGAGCCTGCATGAGTTTAGTGGACTCTGCTCCAGCCAATGCTGCTTCAGACGCGAGAACAAAAGCATCGGCAGGGTCATCCCCAGCAGTTAACCTCTAATTATGAAGATAGCTACATCAGGAACTAAACTCGAGACCATATCAAAAAGAAATATGGCTCGCAAGACACATCAAACATCAATCCAACCTCTTTGAGAACCAACGATGCTGGAATAAGAGCATCCAACAATGTGCGATAACCTGCCCTTGCGCCTCCATATTTACTAACTGCAGCAATGGCAGCTTCAAGTGCATCTGCCCCTGAACCAATTGACTCAAAAGACTGACCAATAAAGTCTTACATAAAGGTAGCAAGAATAAAATCTTGCATGACGAGAAGTCTCACAGTGCACTGGTTCTATAATCTGGTGGTTCTTTGCTTTCAATTGCCCATATGCTGCCTTAAAGAATATATCATATCTGTTTCAAATGAAGATGCAGCCAAGTATAACTAATTAAATATCAACCAGATCTGCTTAAATAGGCAAACAAACTAAGCTGAAAAGTTGGAAAGGCATCTCACATAATGCCACTTGTTCCTCCCATAACTCTTCTGATAGAAGACCCCATTTCATAGACTGTTTCTGTAGCATCATTGAGGGGATAACTGGAAATCACCAATTAGAAACTAAAATTTAGCTTCACAAGATAATCCCAAGTATTTTTACAATTATCTTGAAGTGATGACAAGAGCAATCTACTGGCTGGAGTGGAGTTTCTGCTCTACCAATTTAACAATAGAAAAGAGAGCAAAACCATATAAAAGAACATATCATTGAAAAACTAAAACGACAAGAGGCATTTAAAAAAAAAGAAAGAGCAAACAAAGACAACTTAGATGAGGACAAAACAACCGAAAGCAAAAGTGCAACCACCAAAGAGAAAAATAACAAAAATCACTTATATGCATTAATCTGATAGACAACATAATCTGCATGCTCCATAGCTTTTTCTTATGTTACATAGGTTTGCCCTTTTCTAAAGCTTCTGCTTCCTGTTGGTAGATGTTACATGGGAAACGCTGCCCTCCCAGCTACTAGTAGATGATTAGCTCATGCAGCGCTCGAGGTTTATATCAGGCACCCTTCTGGACATTCATAATCTCCATTTAATAGAACCACACCAACGATCATGGCTACAAATTGGTGTTTCTGTTAAAGCAATGATATGTTCGGCCCATTCTCCGACTGCTTAAGCTTTTAGAGAGACAAGTAGCTTAACAAGTATTTGAGCTCATGGTCAAGAAGGTGTTGGGTTTAAAACTTGGGCTGTCAGTTTGTTTATCCACTTCGTGGGGTGCACCTTGATTTCTCTCTCCACGTGCAATTGGGGGCATGTGTAAGCAATGATATACATGTTGGGCCCATTCCCTAACAGCTAAAGTTTTTAGAGGAACTGGTAACCACACGCTAAAGCAATGATAATACATGTTGGGCAGATTCCCTAACAGCTGAAGCTTCTACAGAAATTAGTAATTCCACAATGTCATGGTATGATGCGCAATTGTAAGAACACATTTTACATGCAACAACATCAGGTTCAAAGAGCATGTTAGGTTCAAAATTGTTATAGTAACTATTTCCCTTTGCCATCAAATAGTACTCACTAGACGTTTTCTTATTGGTGCCTGGACAGTTCAAAGTATTCTGTACTCGGTTGACATTACTGGTGACTAGACACTTTAATGTACCCTATCATGCTCTTTGAACCCAATGTTGTCGCATCAAATATACTTTACTATACGAGCGTATCCGTCCAGCAGATGAATCAAGATGGATCCTTACACAGACGATACAACTCCTTCACCAAAAGTGAACGTCATGTAACAGAGCATTTTGGTCAAATCCCATATGCCAAATTGCTCGTCGTTCTCCATGGCATCCATGTTTGCCAATATACACAACAGGTTTCAAAGCATAAACAATTTGCACCATAAGCCGGGGATGTGTTGACTAAATTCTACTCATAACAGGGACCAAATGGAAACGTATATGAAAAGAAAGCTAGGAAATGGACATTCAATAACTTGCTTCGCCACAATTAGAGCCAAATAAGCCAATCAGTTACAATTAAACAATGTTACTCAAGATATTAAAAATGATTGCAGCTACAAAACATTTTCTTCTGTTTGAGAAAAATACAAGTGATTCAGAGCTTCACAGATATTTATAACCAAATACATGAATCTAACTAATGCATGAATGCTAGAATGAAGTTCATAAGAAACAATGATGCAAAAGTTATGAGTAATCTTAATCCTATTCATTTAAACGGTAGAAATCTTATCCAGTCATCGTTTATCGAAGTTAATGTAAAGATTTGAGCTCGCCAACTAAGGTAATAACCTTAGATTCAGAGGGTGTTTACTCACTTTAACTAATTTGCTCTACTATAAGCACTAATGTGAGTAAAAAATAAATACCATTTGTAGGTGGATGAAAATAACTTTTTGATAAATATAGTTATTTATCAAAATAGTTATTTATTTATAATAAAAGTTATCTTAACATCTCTTTCTAAATGGATATTAGAAATTTATTTATTACATGTCTTCTATGGTCTTTTTGTTATAGTAGAACTGATTTAAGCACTTTTTATCCAAACAATTTCATAGCTTTAAGCTAGTTTACAACTACTTTTGCCAAACAGTAAAGTGATTCTGCTTAAAGTAGATTAAATCTGAATTTGAAAACTAATTAAGATTTAAGCAGAATTCTGCTTTTTATAATCAATCCCAAGCGGGCCCTAAATGCTCTTAATATAAAACCATGCAATTGTAATACCATCACATGTACAATTACCCTTACAAGGAACTAACTTATATTTGATGAAAACAAGCAGAGTAACTAAAAGCCTGCATTTCTAAAAGGCTCGAAACGGTATCAGAATTAATGGGATACTATTCCTTTCTTTTCAAGCTCATTAGTCAGATTTATAGAGGTCGTTTTAAATAACTCCCACGGGGTTTTTAAACAGGAAACATAATTATGAAAAGGACATGTAAAAATTGCGTAGTGTAAATAAGCAAATAGATCAAAAACTTACTACTTCTTCATGTCTTCAAGTATGGCCGTTGCACCTCTAAACATCTGTACAATCATAGGAAGTAAGCTCTACTCAATATGCATCTATGACAAACCAATACATGAGAAACAACAACCTAGTGTTAATGGGACTTACGGTTGACCCACAATCACCGTCACCTGCTTTACTATCCCATTCATTTAAACTGTCCCTGAGATTGATAACTGCAGCAGCTGCTGCCTGAATGGCCACCTCGAGAACACGGCCTTCTTCACTGAACTGTTGTGGTCGACTCAACGTCTAAAACAATACCAAATGTGCCATAAGGACCAAATGATGCATAAATTGGAAATCATGGCATAATTAATGAATAAGAAAAATTTTGTGCAAGAAGTTCTTGTTATCCCAAACGTCATTCAGGAGTAACCTTAAGTTCCTGCATTGCAACATGAGGGGGATTGGGGTTTATAGCAGGCTTAATAAAGTGAACAGGCTGCTGGTTTAGGCACTAGATGTGCGTCTGCTTTTGATGCAAGGCTCCAATAGAGTTATGGTGTAGAAGGGGTGTAATAAAGCTCTGAGTCTGCTCCAGTGAAGAATCCAATGCTAACTATACCTATCTAGAGATCAGGGAGGTACTTCAATAATTAACAACTTTACATGTACGTGACATACTCAAGGACAATTCAGTCATTAACCAGACTTTGCAATCCTCTAGAGAATTACTCCAGACTTCTCCCTTGCTCCCTCACTCACCCACTCACTCACTGACTACTTATTAACTTGCTAACTTACTCTCACAACTTCAACCTCTCCCATCATGGGTCGACTTAATATGGCGTCACAGCATCCTCATGCACGAAGTACCATTCTTTGTAATTGCTTCTTGCCTCTTTTCCTACATCTGTGCACAACCTACTAATCTTGCAGTGGTATTAGCTGCTATAACTAGGCAAAAGCATTAGTGCTTTCCCCATGTCAAATATTAGCTTCTACACTGATATGGTTTGACTATATCAAGCATCGCCTCAGAAGACGAAATACTTTTGCACTGATAAGTAACTGACTGCATCTAATCATTCTCTTAATCACCTAGTTCAAAACCTACTCTGACGAGCAGAGAAAATTCTCAAACCTTTATATTGGAATAAGATTTCAAGTCGTCAAATCTAGATAAGTTGTTTCCAACGCGCTATCAGCACATACAACCATAGAAAATAACACATGTCACACATCTAAGGACGAATTTAGTGAACTTTTTTTGCACTCTTTTTGTTCATCATTCTGTTTTGGAAAATCACTACATGGCCATATCACGATTTTACTATGAACAGATGGGGAAAGATAAAAGGATGTCTGCCGTTGCCGAAAAGCAACTTATACCCATTAAATATTTCCGAATAAAAGCGTACAACTCGCCAATTTCAAACTACAAAATTGCAAATGCAAAAATAAGAATTGATGTCGAGTGAGTAGCATTTTAACAGACCTCGTCATTCTTTGTTAAATGAGATGGTGGGAGGGGAACAGGAATTTTGGCAGGTGGACGATTACCTGCAAGGAATCATGAAACCTGTTCCATATTAAAGTAGTGGTTATATAGTACAAAGGTATGTACACTGTTTTCACAGACACTAGAGTAAAACAGGCAACATCTATCATACCAACATGTTTCACACAAAAAATGAAGATAACCAAAAACGTGGGCGAGGGGGAGAAGGAAATAAATATTTCATTACAGATACTAACCACCCACACCAACAGGCCAATATGGAGCCTTAGTTGCAGCATCCAAACGTCGCAAAATTGCTGGATCAGCCTTCATTAATGTAATTGAAAATCCTGCCCAAAACACGAAACGATTCAAAAACTCTATCTTGATAACAAAAAACTCTTGCAAATTTAACAAACCTGCCATGTCAAGAGAAGTCATAAACGACCCTGTATAAACTCTATCAACAGCAAGTCCATGTTCCAGCTGCAACCTAGGAACAGCTTTTCCAGCGGCAATCATCAGTTCCATTGCAGGAGTGGCGCCTAATCTGCAATTAAACATGAAAAGGTCAACGAAAAGTGCTGCTTAAACCAGATAGACTTTGAAGGTATCAAATTATCCACTACGGCTAGTTTAAGAGGTAAATTTATAATTCTGATCCTTTATGTTTGCGTCTCATTTCTCCTTAGTCCTTCAACGATCAATTGTTTCTTTTTTATCTTTATCTAAGGTTCCGTTACCAATGTAATCCTTAATTATAACGTTTTGCAAAAAGCTCCGTGAGTCCTTATCGTTTGGCCACTTGTAAGCCACATAATCTTATGTTATAGCGTATTTACCACGTAGAAAGGCATGCCGTATAAAATGGGGGACGTGAAAGACCACAAAAACCCGTTTTCCATTAAAACCCTAACCCTCTTCTTGCTTGGGACATGTTTGAAGCTTTAGGCCACCGACAAGCCAACCACCGCGAACAGATCACTACCAGCCGAGCCCATTTCAGTAGGCAACAACCACCACCACACCCTCACTCTTCACCTTTTCACATCATGGGATCAAAGACGACAATGGCAATGATAGGTGAGGAGCATCAACACCGCACTACTGCCCACCTCGCCATGGTCAACACCATCTCGTCAACCCCGCACCGCCATCTCTCAATGTCAACCCCATCACCACATTGCCAACCCTGCCTGCCGCCACCACCTCCCCCGCTTAGATCTACTACCCACCACCGTCTTCATCACTCTCCTTCATCCTTCGACCCCCTCCAAAAGACAACACCCACCCACTGCCGTCACCATAACCAATTCCCACCACTATCATTAGAACCAGCAAAAGCTACCACAAAGACTAATCAGCTCTAACCACTTCCAGATTTAGATCCCCACCACCATGCCACTTCCGCAACCACTGCCATGCTACTACCGCTACCAAAACCATAGATCTGGTGTTGGATTCATTCAAATGAGTTCTGTTCAATTGCATCAAAACTCAAATGGCCCAACGTGATTTGTTAGTTTCCAATAGTGAAGCAGTGAGGTTGTAGCGTGGTGGTGGTGGGAGGTGGGAGCATTGGCGGGGTGGGGAATGAAGGTGGAGGTGGATTAGGCAGATGAGTTTGGAAATTCCACTGCCAAATCTAGTACACCACCACCAAAACCACAGTTCCTCACAATACTGTCACCAGCATCCAAAACCATTTCAACATTCCCATCACTAATGCAACCTTGGTAACATCTCTGTAATTAAGAAGTTACAACATATAAAAAAGTATTCAGAATGGAGAAAGAAACCCACAACCAAAAATTGCAACTTACTTTGGTGCATCGCCTTCTTCTTTGTATTCCTCTACCTCTGTTTCTATTTGATGTCTCAATTTCAGTTTCACTAACAGATCACTTCGAGGGCTAATTTACATGTAGTTTGGTGCCAACTGTTATGACACATAGACATCATTAAAGTTGAGTACTTCTAATGAATTTGATGTGTTAAGAAATTACTTTAATTTTTAAGCAAAGCTTGAGCAATCCATCAATGTTAGCCTTTTGGTCTAACAAACATGAAAGGTGGACCTTCTGGTCTTTTATGTTCTTCAATTTCTAAAGTACACAGTCTAACATGGAAAATAGGCTATAGCGTTAAATGATGTGGCAGACAAGTGGCCAAGAATAAGGAACTAAAGGAGCTCTTCGACAAAATGTTATACTAAAGGACTACATGGTCACGGCACCTTACATAAAGGATCTAAAGAAAACAATTGATAGTTGAAGGGGCTATTTGAAAATGAGAGGCAAATATAAAGGACCAAAATTATAATTCACCCTAGTTTACGGGATGAATAAATGAATTTTCGCAAGTAATAATCATTAGCGTCTAAGCTTTTATGCCAAACTAGTTGGGATTGCCTACATGAAACCTTTTTCTGCATTCGCCCCTTTACAAGAACGCGTAACTGATAGGATTCATGTTCATGCAACAGTGACTACATTTACGCTGGCCGTCACTATCTCACAACCCCCCTGGCTTGAGACTGGCTTGAGAGATATTTTGTTGAAGAACGTCATATGTGGAGATTCACATAGCCACTACTTGATAAAGAGGAAAAATCCAACAGCTCAAAAAAAAACAAATAAGCAACGGCAGTCAACAGACTGCAATTCAATTGTTTGTTTCATTTTTCACGATGCCTAAAGTGCTAAATTTTGCACACTGAAGAAGCATCAAAAGAAACTTTGGGCTTGAATGCAATGTATGCACTTCAAGTGGGAAGCCGGTGAACAAACAAAATCTTGTTCGTTTCTCATTTATGTAACCTTTGAGAGGGGATGCTAATGGTTTCCTTCCTGTGGAGTGATTTGGTGGGCCCATGCACCGCCCACAGTAGCTTTTTAGCTTGGATGGCAAATAAGAGGGTTCTGCATCGCCTAAGGTAGCTTTTTTAGCTTGAAATGCCATACTAGGGTCCTGCTTTGCTAACTGATAACTGGAGAAACCTTATCTTGCATTATGTGCCAGAAAAATGGCATACTGTGGATAATTTGCTGCATGTAGATATCTTGGGTCATGTCGCTATCGGCGTCAGAGAAGATAAGAGGTTAGGGAGCATTTATGAGAGATAAAAAGCAGATGTAGATATCTTGGGTCATGTCGCTATGGGTGCCAGAGACGATAAGAGGTCAGGGAGCATTTGTGAGAGATAAAAGCCGACTCCAACGGATTTGTCTGGCCCATCTATAGAGAGGATTCAGCTGGAATCGATAGCTGTGAGCTTCCTTTAAATCTTTCTCTGGCCTGAGGAGGAGTTTCCACGCTCTACCTAGACTATTCTACATTTTGAGCTTCCTAGTCGTGGTTAAGAGCTTGATTTATCGGGTAAAGGGGTTCAATTGGGACTGGAAACACTTTTGGTGGATGTATTTTGGTTTGCAGCTACATGCTTTCTTCTTTGGCTCTTTAGTTCAGTTTTTGCATCATCAGTGCGTAGACATCCACTCCACATAGGTCCCTCGCCGACTATGTTAAGTTGTATGAATCAATGAAAAGAAGTGCAAGAATCAGCCATCGACTCTTCATACCTAGCATTTGAGATTCATCAAATCCAAACAGAGAGCTTTGAAAGAGCTGGAAGAAAACTGAATCAAATTCAAATCGATTCCCTCCTACAATGGTCAAACATTGCAGTGATATCCCAGAGATGCTTGCTAAATATGTAGGGGTACGAGTAAATAAGATGTGATGTTCATATTTTTCCCTATCCATCTGTTCTTAGTTGCATCTGTCTTTCCGTATAAAATAATGGATACTAGTACATAGGTATACGGAATTAAAAACCTGAGTCAAGGCAATCGAGAGGGAAGCGTTTTTGGGAGATGAGTTGACAAAGAGGATGTAAAAGAAGGCAAGCAAAGAACCAAGACACCAGACAAAATTGTTTCATTTTCTTCACATTCTTTTCAATTCATTATCTCAGCATACGTTTCTTGATCTGCCTATGCACCTTTTTCAAAAAGTTATTGAAAATAAAGAATAAAGACATGTCTGCTTTTGTATGATCATGGGAAGAGGGGATGGGCAGACCTATAGGACCATTCAGCAACGTGTTACTAAGTTTTAAATTTCGTACATCCTGCAATCTGGTAGGCACATACCTATAACAAGTTTTATTCGTTTTTCCCAGCTCATTTCAATCTGAAGGAGAAACAAAATAGAACCTACCCATTAATCATAAGCACGACTCTACTCCCGTGTTTGATAGGGACATAGTTGCTCTCCTGAAATGATGAAAGAAAAGTAACAATGATAATTCATATTGACAGGTAAAATGCAAAAAAGATGAAGGAAGTCAATTTGCAGAAAGATACTTCACATGCAGTCATTTACTGCCTAAGCAAGCTTCCGGGCAGGATGGACAGTTGTGCAGCCATTTGATGCTAGGGTGAGTAGAATTAACTTGATCTTTAAGAAGAAAGGAACAGAATACTGAAACTCACGAGCGTATTCTGCGACAATTCCCATAAATGAAGTTTTAACGACTTGGGTATGTCAACTTCACTGGTCAAACCCTTAGCTGCAGGATACACGTAGGAAAGCCACGAATATACCTCAGATTCTCAAATTGCCCTCCCATGTTGAAAGTCGTTGGGAATTCAATCCGAGGTCAATCTGAGGTGGGTTGGGATCATGAACTTAAGTAGCCTCAGATTCTTCCCCCTCGCTGCCACAGTTTTTTTGATCGGTCATCATTAATGTAGGTTTAGGGCATTCCAAGAGGAAAAGGAAGACAAATCTGACCAGGCATTGGCTTAACAGTAAGCCAAGCTGTTTCTTGCAACTAATATTTACTAGGGCTGGTCAAGTTGCTAGGAGGCAGAGAGTGGGTAGGAGTGGGTCTTCGGTAATCCTTTTTGCTAGTAGACTAGTAAAGATCATGTGCAAAGCACATGGAATAGTGTCAACATGAAGTACTGCCCTTTTTTTAGCAAAATTTAAACTTATATTTGCTTCTCAATATTTCGTTTTTAGCTAATTTTAAATTTATATTTGCTTTCAATATGTTGGGCGTGAACCATCTCCCAGTTAATTAGCATGAGTGAAACTACTTGTCATCTATATCACTGGAAACTAAAAATTATCAATATCTAAACGATCTCACAATACAAATTCATGTCATGTTCTTGCGCATTCTACTTTTAGTAAAAAAATTCTACTCAGCACCAATAATAATCATCATCATCACATATTTTGATTCAAGCTCCACTTCCATGTCAGAATACGTAATTTGCTCTATTCTTGATATTTATTCATAGACGAACTTTGTTCTGCAAACTCTCAAATTTATGAAATATAACTTCCTTCGCCCTAAACTTCTTACCATTTATAATCGGTTAGAATTGCTTTCCCTTCATCTCAATCTTTTTCCTGACCAACAAACTGATGCACATTAGAGGCTTCAAAAAAATTATTTGGGATGTTTCACCATTTACACTTGGTTTTACGTAGATATTAAGTATTTAAGTTTGTTAACCTAATTAACTAATGTACATGAAAAGGATTATAAAACTTATTAGTACTTATTCGAATAAAACACGATAAAGCAAACAATACAGAGATATAAACCATAGAGGCTTGGCTTGGAAACCCCTTAACCACAACAAGGAAGCTATAGTGCTCTAAGACATGAAATTGATCACTAATATGTTAAATTCTGCTAGCGCTGGAGTTACGTAGGTAGTAAAAACAGAACATTATTTAAACATCAACAAATGCCACACCACATTTTGAGTTCTTAACCTTGGCACCTCCGACCTTTCACACTCTTAGCAATACTTGGTGAAACAGGGTTTTTAAGAATCAATTTCAGACATCAACATTCCTACAAACATAAACACGCCTCAATGCCTCCGTGGATCGGGAAGGAAAAAACAAGGAAAGTGGTATCATCGGTTCCAGCATAGGAATGTACTCACTTTAAATTGATGGCCATAAGGTTCAAACAATAACTAGAGTCTTCTATGTTGAAGTTGTCAACTTGTTCTTCTATGAGAATCATTGGTTCTTGAAAACTCGTATTAGTAAATAGTATATCACACGTAATCCATGTAAGGGAAGATCTCTTCTATACAAAATGCCAAGCCAGAGAGAACATGAGTAGGAGAAAACAGTTTTGGTTGTTAGGATTCTGTTCCCAGTGGCTACAACCTCATAAACTTGTAGAGTTTCAATGGTCTTAACAAGTATTTGTATCGACATAAATATGGATAGCCTCACAAATGCTCGCATATTTGGCATACTAATTGTATAGGTACACCTTAGCCTTTTCTAAATGTTCACATCTCTACTCATATCACCCTAACAATAACATACATTTGTTGGGTAGGCACACTTTAGCTCTCTCTCAATCTTCTTTCACAATCTCCTCGTCAACTTTGTTGATATCATTCTAAGAGCACCATGTTTTAGATCGAGGCACCTTGGCCTTTTTTCTCAATTTCTTGCTTTAATTTACTACAAGCCAATGTAATAGCCTGAGATGGTTAAATTTTGCAACGAGTGACTAAGATAAGCACAATTGCGCTCCCTCCCTCTCCCTTTCCCTCCCCCTTCTTAGAACCCAAGATAAAGGCTTTTTGAAGCTTGTAAATGAGGCAGAAGTGGGAGATTTAAACAAAGCTTTTGTGATGAGAACTGGACAAACTAATACTAAATGGCCTTGCACTCTTGCAGAATTGAGAACTTACAGTACTGATTTACATTAGTGTATGTTAGAACCATATGTATCAATGATCAATATTTAAGTTTCTACTTTCTACCGTTGTCCAATATCAGGGCAGTTGTAAGCATTTTTTCTTTTTTATTTTTGGGGTTGAGGGCTTTGAGCTGCGAGGGATCAAACAATTTATAAGTTTACATGGTATGTCTTAAAACCAGATGTATCAGATCAATGTTTAGTTTCAACAGTTGTCCAATCCCAGGGCGGTTGTAAACATTTTTTTCCTTTATTTCTTTGGGTTGAGGGGAGTGAAGGATTAAATGGCTAATGGATACATAATTATGACAGGAAGACATAACCATGCTGATGAAAAGTAACCGTCTGAACAAACATTAAGATTTTAAGCTATGTTTGTCTTATTGCCTATATGTTTTAAGAGGTTTATTGGCATTATTATAAAATTTATCACACATTATGACAGGCTTTGGTCATATGAACAAAGATTCTAGATGTTTAGCTGATTCTAGTTATTACCATATATGTTTTCATAAGATTATAGTCATCGCTACCACCACATTAGTCATACTTGCTAATAGGTATTTTATATATAGTAGATCGACAAAAGGAATTTTATTAACATGGTCGATGGTTATCTAAGCATTATTCTCTATGAGATCTGAGTTTGTGACGGACATGTTTCTGCTGTTTCGTTATTAGAAAAGTAGATATGTGCTAGTGTGTGTGTAACACCCCAACATTTTTTTTTTTCGAATTAATTAAAACAGTGAATAAATTTTTAGCGTCGATATTTTTTATGAAAATTTTAACGATGAAATGTTTAGTTAGCACCGATATTTTAAGTAGTGACCTTTAGCGACGATTAGCGAAGCGGGGCTATGTAACGACTATTAATTTTTCCTAATATATAAATTTAGTATAAACAATTATTTTGGACTATTTTTTTTGCGATAATAAGTTCGGGAAAGAAGTTTTAGCAACAAATGGAGGTGTAGGGTTTTATTTTTATCAATTAGGGTTTCTGTTCACATGTATATATTTATAGATAAAGCATTGTTGGGCAGCCACCCTTTAGGCCGCCACAGACAATTAGAGAGAATTCATAGAGAGATTCTGAAAGAAAGACAAGGGAAGAGATCAAGAAGATTTTTCTGGCGACCGGCCTTGATTTCTTGGTAAGCTTCGTAAAACCTTTTTCTTTTAATAGTAGTTCACGAATTTATGGGTTTACGGCTATCATGGCCCTGCAAAATGGTTTGTGCTTTGTTGTGAGATGGGCCGTGACTTAGAGAGAGAGAGAGAGAGAGAGATTTTGCTATGAGAATGTGGAGTGTTGGTTGGAACGGGAATATGGTTTTGACATGGTTCTGTGGCCAAGTGAGAGAAGTATATAGGTTTTGGGTTAATCTGTAAAGTGTTGTGGGTTCATGGCCATGATGAGTGAAGCAAAACAGATTTGTGAAGATGGTGACTGCGATAGGGAAGGAAACCCAGATTTGCTGTGACTATTGTGGGCTATGCCAAGCCATTGCTGCCGTGGAAGAGTTGCCGTGAAGCCTGTGGGTGATGGCCACGGCTGTCCCTGGTTAGTGTTGTTGATTTTGTGACTTCATGTGTTGAAAGATTGAAAGAGAGAGGCAGCTTGGTGTAAGTGTTGTGCAGGTGTGCGGCCATGTGTGTGTGTGCGTTTATGTGTGCTGCGTGGTGCATTCATGTCTATTTGTGTGTGTGAGTGAAGCTACTACGCAGCTATGTGCGTATGTGTGTGAGAGTTGTGTGCTTGGGTGTGTGTTGTGTGTTCATGCGTGTGTTAAAAGCTGTCAAGAAATAGCTTTGGGTATAGTGAAGCTGCCAAGAGGCAGCCGAGTGCATGTGTGTGCTGAGTGCGTGTGTTGTGTGCACAAATGTGTGAATATGTGTGCTTGGGAAAGGCTGTCTTGAAGACAACTGTGTGTGCATGTGTTCGTGTGTGCAATTGTGTGTATAGATATGAGTGGCAGGGTTGCCAAGAGACAGCTAGGTGTGTGTGAGTTGTGTGCTTGTGTTAGTGAGTTGTGTGCTTGTGTTAGTGTGTGTGATGCATGTGTGTGTGAGCTGCTATGCAGCCATATGATAGAGTGTATGTATTGCTGCTATGTGTGGGCTGTAGTGCTGTGTGTGTGAGTGTTTCATGGGTGATTATATGTGGCTGTGCATGTGGGTTAAGCCCAGGATAAGGAAGATTGGAGCAGCTATGTCTCAAGGCAGTGGGTTGAGAAATATGTGAGTTGTGTGCGTGCTCATAGGTTCATATGTATAGTGGGTTTTGGGTTGTTTGAATGATGAGTAAATGGGTGAAGGATGTGTCTAATGTATGCATGTCTGCTGTATGCAATGAGACGAGGGAAACTGAGTGAGTGAGGTTTTACAGGAGAGTGTGTGTGTGTATATATATTCTGTTCACATGTATGTGTGCAGTGTGTGTGTGTGTATATATATTCTGTATGTGAATGATGTTGAGCGGGCATGTGGGTGTTGGAGAAATAAAGGAGAAGGAGAAGACAATGGAGGGGAGGTGATGCAAGCATATGTGAGTGCATGAATATCAGAGTGTGAGTTGCAATTGTGACGTGTGAATATGCAGAGTAGCTTGAAGAGTAGTGCTGTTTTGAGGGCAATTGTGAAATAATGAGTAACGGTTTAGCGTTGAGCGAAATGCGTGCAAAGGATAGCGTACAGTGATTGTTAACGCTTAAAATTTTAAAGTATAATACTACAAGCTAAATTAGAATTTCTGGAAAACTTTTATAATTTTCTGAGATTGTATGAATTTTTAGTGTTTTCTGTAATTTCAGATTTGGAAAATCCCTTAGGAACCTTTACACCCTGAAAATGTTCTGGGGAAAATTAGAGTAGTGTTTATATAGTATAATAAAGACTCAGTAAAAATTTGATGATTTTTGGAGTCGATTTGTTATCATTTTCAGTATCACATTGAATTTAGCAAAATGAAAAATAAAGAAATAGTTTTAGTGTCTTATAAATTCTGATTTTAATTTCTATAATTTTTATATATATTTTAAGGTTTGTATAAAAATTATGGGACTTATTTTTCAGTTGGAAGTAATTTTGGCAATTTATGGATTTTTATTGCATTTAAAGAAATGGATTTAATTCAAAAATATTCAAAAATTCAGAAAATTCATATTTCGACTTTTTATAATGTTTTAAGCCATAAAAGTATTTTCTTATAATTTAATGTGTATTTGGAGTATCATTACACATTTAAAGAGTGTATAGGAATTTCGATTAAGTTAGCCGCGTGCGTGGCGCACTTTGAGTTGAGCGATTTCAGAGTTAGAAGTGAGCATCGTTTGGGTAATGGATATTAGGTTATAGTATATTAGACATAGATTATGTTCTAACAAATAAATTGTCAATCTAAGTTCATTCAGAGATTATTAATCGAGGTTTGGTAGCGCTGCTTAGCTTGGACAGAGGTAAGGATTTCTCTCCGAACCCCATTTCGTTATTCTGTTTCAAATGTTTGTAATAACAGTTTTACAAAATACATTGATTGTTGATTTCTATGTTTGAAATAAAAAGCGTTTGTTTTGAAACTGTCCATGAAATCCTAATTTGAGCCTAATAGCGATCGTTTGGAATTTGGTACTCTCATCTGTTTAATAAATTCAATCATTGTAAAACGTTTTGAATTGTGTTTAAATTCCTTGAATATTATCAAATGCATTTATTGCTTCTCAATGTTAACATGAGTTAGTAACTTGAGAGCCATAAGGATGATCTGTATTGTTGGCGTTATAAGGATGGTCTGTTGGGTGGGTTTAACTAGTACCTAGATGGACTAGTCAGTGTACATATGCATATGTAAAGCGATCGAGCACTGCCGGGGTGGCTTTGCTAGTGTACTGCTCATGTTCAACATTTCCTGTTTATGTTTTATCGCACTTTAAGTGTTTTAAAAAAATAGTTATTGATTTAAGAGAACCGAGTTGATACTCATCCCTATGTTTATATTGAAATTGCTGTGATTTTCTTTGAAAACCCTTTTGACATTATCATTTGATTGTATATAGAAAAATTGTTTGAATCGTTCTGTTCCCCGTTTTAAAAGTTTTTATTTGGCTTAAATATAAAATCGTCCGAATCGTTTCTATTGTTTTAAATCTTTGTGCGACCTTACTGGGCTCTTAAAAGCTCACTCCCCTTTGACTTCCTTTCTGCAGGTAGTAACCAGCGTTAGAATTCTTGAAATTGGACTTGAGGCTAGCGAGCGAGTGAATTTAAGTTACCATGTTTTTTTTTTCCTATTAGAACCCCTGCGTGGGTGAATAGTATTGTTTAAATTTTGTGGGATATCAATTTGGTATTTTACTTATGAAATCATATAAGAGTATGATTTCATTGATAGTTAGTTGCTCTGACAGATTGATGGTATTATTTGGTTGAGTTTGAGATAGTATTATCTTAGTGTAAATGATCGAGCGAGTGTTAACGTTCCGGAAAATTTCGGGATGTTACAGTGTGTCCGTAAGTTTCTGTAGTTGATTAAGTTTTTGCACTTGCTAAATGTATATTATTATGCCAGTTCGAGGTTACTAAGTATTGAACTATACCAAGAAAAATTTCCTTGAAGAAATATGCTAGTAAGACGCACTCAAAACTCATTTGCAATCCCAAGCTCAGGTTAATTTGGTTTTATACAATTACTTCATGTGTAAAAACCTGATAACTCGGTTATCTCCAAGTTGCTTTCTGTGAATAACTCTCTATATGAGAAAAGAAAAAAAGATACATTTGTGGCAAAACTATTCAATTTATCTTAGGGTTAGAGAATGTCATAGGTAGGTAACTCAAGAAAGTAAGTTTGCGGCTAGTTGTTTTTATCAGCTTTGATGGAGAAGATGGAGTATCTAAGGTTCGTAGACTTAATAGTGTTTTATAGGAATCTTTAATTAAAAGTAAAAAACACCCTTCATATTAACAAACTCTAATATTCAAAAAGGGTATTTCAAGAAAAGAGGAGTAATGTGCATTAAAATTCAAAAACTCCCTTGATTTTCATAAACTTTAAAAAAGATATTCTAAGGAAAGCTCTACTCAAAGTAAAAAAGACAAAAAACCTCAATTAAAGGCAAACTTTTAAATTAATAAAGGGTAATCTTAAGGCAAAAATAAAAGTTTAGCCATTCAACGCCATCTGTGCTATTAAACATAGCATACATCGCTATGGGGTGCCACGTCAGGCTATATTACTAATTTCTCAGTCAAAAAGCTTTGCGGAAGTTCTTCACAAATAATATCAGATTTTCTGCTGAACAGAAACATGGAGTAGCTGGATACGCTCCCCTGCTCCCACTCCATAGAATTAAGATCAAACATGGTTGTCCCCGTAAGGCTCCTGGACCGTTATATGGGGGTGGTCCGTGAAGGCTAACATGACCTTGGTTCCCAAGTGAAAAAGTCAAAGGAAGGAAGCTGACTGGATCAGCTTGGTCATCAAGACAGTCTTCGGAATCTATTGACTAAAGTCAACAAGGGTGTAGAAAGGAAAGTCAACAAGGCCCAAACCTCGAGCTTCTAGGACCTCGAGGTCGATCTTACCCTCCTCAAGGCCCATCTCCGGGGGGTCTAGGACAAGGAATAATGCCGGCAGCAAGTTGCCCTTGATCGGTTGAGAATGAGGTCCAACAAAACCCAGGGGATAATCAGTAAGAAGGCTGGAACCAGGAAGTGACATAGTGGGCCCACTACTGTGAACCATACTGAAAATAGGACTGAAACCCTCAACCCCTAAACGTTGTATTATCCACAACCTCATCCAACACGTGACGTCCTTAGAAGCTAGGAGGCAATAGTTCACCTAGAAGATCCTTTGATGTGGACAACCACTAGCTTAACCCCTTTCACCTGCTTGGGGAATTCCTAGTTGACCCAACTTAAGGTGTCCCTAACTCACTAGGGGCATGTGACCTCTCACGTTATCCCTCCCCTAGTGACATAATGGGTCAAATTTTTGATATCTTACCAAAAATTTGCCAAATTATACACTGCGTCGTTACTTGAACCAAATCTCATACATCCACCTATAAATCAACTTTAACCTCCTGCCCTCCTAGTCTAACTCAGACCTGGTTTCCAGATCCATTGTGGTAGTACACTCCAGTGTGTCACATCTCCGTAAAATTAAAAACTTGCATGTGTAATACTTGCCACCTCATGAAAAGGACCTCAAAAAGTTGCAAACAGTAACACTAAGACAAGCCAGTTAAACAATAGCACTAATTCATTGTCTTTCGAAGTTTTCTTAAATCATTTCCATATACCTAGCTTCAAAAAGACCTCAAAAAGTTGCACACAGTAACACTAAGACAAGCCAGTTAAACAATAGCACTAATTCATTGTCTTTCGAAGTTTTCTTAAATCATTTCCATATACCTAGCTTCAAATCGACAGGTCCATTTATCTTCATTTAAAGACACCAGAAGACATAAAAAAAATCAAAGCTTCTTATCCACATTTTGACATGAAATCCTAGACTTTTAGGCTCTAAGGATTTTGGCTTTGTAAAATCAAGACTTCTCAACTAGAAATCCATAGTAGTGTAATGATTAAAGCCAATTACGAATCGTAGTCTCGAGAGTACCAAAAAGATGTGTCCTGGTGATAGTACGCCGACCAGCTTAAAAAGCTCTTCAATGTTCGATCTGAATGTAAAGCTAAAGAGACCATGTTCGATTGCAACCTAGATGATTTTGACTTATTTCTTAAAAAGTTCTTTTAGTTTAGTACTAATGCATTCATCATGATTTATTTCCTACAGGAACTATAAAAATGATTTTTTTATGTTTTGAACTAGCTGGAATTTATTTTTCCTTTGATGATTTTCGTCATTTTCCATAACCTAGATCAATTTTTCTTACTTTAGAGACATCGAAGTATGAACTCACACTTGCAGCTTCTTATTGACCTCTTGACATGACATATAGACTTTTAGGCTCCAAAGGTTTTGGCTATGAAAAACTCAATGTCTGTCAACTAGAAACTTTCATACTAGTGCAATATCTTGAGCCAATAACAAAGCACAAAAATCCCTATTCTCCAGACTACAACAAGATGTGCCCTGGGTAATAGAACACAAAGTGAGGCTTAAACAGCTCTTCAAATTTACTCTGAATTGAAAACTAGTGATCAGCCTCAGCTCAAGCCAAGCTCGAGGAGCCATGTACTCGGCTTGACTCGACCTATTTTGCCCTGACAATACTTCCTCCAAAAAACTGCTCATAATTTGACACCCTTCTCATTCATGATAAATTTGTTTCCTCTGCAGGGAATATATACCAGATGTATTTGGTTAGAACTCGCTGGAGAAATGGTCATCACTGTTGCTGCTTTTTCATATCCATGCTCGTCTGGATTCTCAATCACCTCATCGGAAAGTAAGAGCACCTCTATGACAACGCAACCAGGCCATTTCAAAAACATGGAACCGCTGGTACATATTTCCAAGTACTGATACCTAAAAAAAAATGCTGCTCTGACATCGGAAAAAATTTCACTCTTATATCTTTTCTTTTTTATTTTTGTTCAGATTAAAATCTATGCCTCCTAGAGGCGAAGTGCTACAAACAGACTAGGGCCAAAAAGTGAAGAGGTCACACATAGAATATGTAACTTCTTGCCATTTGTAGGAGGCTTGAATCGTTCAAATCAACACTAATCTACAAAAGGGAGCCTAAAAAAATAATTAAGCAGCTCTAAAGAGTTTTTAGTAGATTTTGTATTTAGAAAATATTCCACTCAGCATCCCTAAGTTTACCCCGGTAGCGCCTTGAACGGCAAAGTTGGCACCCCACAGTTTACATACTAATCACCTGGCACCCCAAGACCTATTTCCTGCAAAAGTTCCATCAGAACATTCATGTGGCAAATCTTATAAGAAATGTTAGAAATTTCAGAGTTTGCGAACACAGAAAATAATAAATTCTTGTATAAAACTGGGGAAGACTTCCCTCCCACACCCTTCAACATCACATCCCACCTTCATAACCAGCAGAGCCATGAAACACCGTCGCACTACCGTCACCATCATTATTTCTCTCTCTAATACCTCTTTCTCTAACTGCAACACCCTACTGCAAATCACTGCAGCAACACCACCATCAAACACCTTCAGCCAGCGTAAATCCCCATCAAACAACTTCGGCCAGTGTAAAACCCCATCAAACACCTTAAATTACCCATGACCAAACACACACAGCCCAGAAGAAGAAACCAAGAATCATCAAAGTAAATGGTGATAAATAGTTTTCTTAGGAAATCTCTTGGCGCCAGTGGTGGATACAAGAACTAAATCTAGTTCGTATGCACCACATTGATCCACTGCTGAAGTTGAACCAAACCAACAAAAATAAATTCAATTTCATGTTTGGTATTTGTGGCAATTTGGTAGTTGTGGTGGTGCATAGCATTGAATGGTTGTAGGGCTTGGCTAATTTTGATTGGTGATGATAATGGTGTCATGAAGGTGGTGGCAGCAACACGATGGGAGTTGCAGGCAGCAGGTGGTGCATTTGGTTGGTGATAATAGGGAAAAAGAGGTTCTTTTTCAGTTATGCTTCGGTTTTATTGCTCCACCAACCACGCCATCACTCCGATTAGGTTTTTTACCGAAATTGGTCGTATCGGGTTAACTGCATAAATAAGTAAACTTTGAGTCGCAGGATAATTTAAAAAAAAACTTTAAAGTGCTAGGAGCTACCGTGGGTAAACTTGATGGTACTCGGTGTAATTAACCCCAAGTCCTCTTATGCAACTTTGAATAAGGTCATTGCATTGATAACTTTCTTGTTTGTTCGACTCAACCCCCTAGTATTTTATAATGAACAAGAAATTCCTCCAATAAGTTGATTGTAGACTTAAGGCAATCAGCTAATAACCTCCAATAACAATCACCAGGTAAAGAAGCACATGTATCACAATCTTTCAGTTAATGTTTCGAGTACATATCTTTAGCGGTACGAATCAGCTAATCTGACCGAACAGAACATTAGACATGGTAAGCATTGTCTTCACGCTAAGAAAAAAAAGACATGGTGAGCGAAGATACAAAGACCATATGACATACCGGTGAAAGTATCTGATTAAGAACATGATCAACCACCACATCCACGGGCTGGATGTCAGCTACAGCAGCACCTGGTTCCCCGTGCTGAATAAAAAGACAGTCAGATTAACCTTCAAAGTGTTCACAAGAAACTAAGTACTTGGTGAAGGCACTGATCCAAACAATAATCAGCAACATCACTAAGTCAGTAGCTACAATAGCATTTTCCTTTTCTCAAAATATAGCTTGAATATTTGATTTATGTGCATCAACATACTGTTGTATAAATGAAAATTCTTGTATAATATGCTGGCACATCGAGGATGACATTACTTATAAAGTTATCCTTACAATTCCAAGACCAAGCTCCATCTTTCCTGCACCCAAACGATCTGATGTCACATGACCAGGCAGCGTGCAAACTGACAGAGCAACACCCATCGTCCCAACCATTTTGGACGCATGTTCTGCTTCTGCAGCAACCTCAGCAAGAGAAAGACCGAACGCAGCTGCAGCTCCGGCAACCTGTTGATTACAAAGCAAAAAAAGATGGTTTAAAAATTAAATAAACACTCTTTTAGGCAATGTTACATGGACTCTTGGTAAATGACTATCCAAGTCAGATACGTGTCCAAGTGTCAGATTCGTCCATTTTTCAAAACCCAAGACACGGGGAAACTGCAAAATATTCCTATCTGTTCTTGTTTTTTACTTATTCCTTAGCTTATATGGTGTTTTATTTTTTTCATATCGTTTTAATTTTAAAAAACTGAGATCATTTTAAAGCAAAAATGAACTAAAAGAAACACTATACTATAATGTTCTTAGTGGCATATACTATGGAATGTGTCGGACACATCCTATACCCATGTTCAAGTGTCGAGTGTCCAACCAACAGGTCTTCACGCATTTTGAAGAGACCATGGAACATGGCTTTTAGGATACTTGACCAACGAGTCAGGTCGAACAAGAAGACAGTTCCTGTTGAAAACCCTGGTGATTTTCAATTGTTCTATTACATGAATTTTCACCTTCAGGTGCAGGTCGTCACGCATTCTGAAGTGATTCATTTCATATGTTTCTTCATTCATCTTTATCAACACAACATCACCATTACCAAACTCCAAATGCGCACTACTGCCGCTACAAAAGTGATTGCAACCACCACCAAACCCACCATTGTCGTCATCACAACCAAATCCCACCAGTGATGTCACCAACCACAAACCAACTGTCGCCGCCTTCATCAACCAACACAACCTCTATACAAGCCACAAAAGATAGCAATTCTCCTCAAGATCGATACTAAAATCAAAACCCAAATCAACACGCTTTACCCTCTTTTCTCATTTTTTCCCCCTTTTACTTCTCAGATCTGGGAGTTCTTGCCTCCAATCGAACTCCACCTCCCAACCGACATGCTCTCTCTGGTGCTGCCGTTCCAGTCGTTTTGCATAGCTAACCTGCTTCTGCCGTGGTGTTGGTTGGTGCAAGTGGCAATCTATAGTTCGTGGAGCGGATGAATGGAATGAACGTAGAAATTATGGTTCATGTGAACAAGAAGAAAAGGAAAAGATGGAAAAGTATAGAATAAAAGAATAAAAAATGAAATCAAAAACCAAGCGTTTTGACCAGGCATCCCTAAGATCTGGAGGGAATGCGAATAAAAACTAGTTTTATAGTTTCCATTTTTCAGAAAGCCGAAGCTGAAAAAATGAGTGTTGTACCTTTGTGAAGAGATACGAGTCAACAGAAATTAAAGGGTGCTTCTCCACTAATCTTACCCGATATCCTTTTACATGTCACCAAACAATCATTCTCCAAGGATAAGTAGGAAACTTCCCAGACGTTCAAGAGAATGAATGAGTTGCTCATTTTAAGTTTAGAGCTCTTAGAAAGTCCATACTACCCTGATTCTTTTGGCTGGTGTCTCCACGTACCTGTAACATCCAACCACAGCAGTACTCTCTTCGATAGTTGGTCCGATCATGTGAATAACAACACAATCCACAACACTTCTGTTTCTTCCTCAGTTCTAAAACCCTGAACTTCAACTTTTCGGTACTACACCTGATTAGGAGTCAGTGGTTGCATTTCAATTTGTCCTTGGGTTCCCTGAGTCATGTAAGGGAATAAGTGAGGAAGGGTCCTGCAGTTAGAGAATGTTGGCTGCACCTCCTTGCTGCCTTCTAGTAACTCTCTTTTAAAAGGGAGAAAGGGCATTTACCCAATGCATATTGGTACCTTACCTTCCCTTAGAATGCTACTAGTAGACAGACTGCTTTCTTTCATATTTTATAAGGTTAATGACAAAACTGTCCCCTGAGGTTTACACGTATTTGCACTTTGCTCTCCATGTTTACAACTTTGGCAAGTGTTCCTTGAGGTTGACAAAACCATTGCAAACAATTCCAAAAGTGGACGGCCGTTGAATTTCAGGCATTAAGTCCGCATGGCATGGGCAGATCTGTCATTTCCCTACCCCATCTCCCATTTCTCTCTCTGTTGCATCCAGCCACTCCAACTCACTTCACCTCCACTGGTCATATCCATGGCCAACGCCGCCCCATAAGCAGCCGCCACCGCAGCCAACAACACTACCACCACGAGCACCATAGTCACCAACACCACCACCTCAAGGGAAAAGCGGTTGCACTGCGTTAGAGAAACAAAACCTAATTATCAAGAAGAGAGCGACACTGAAGGAGGAACCTTGAAATTAGCGACACTATTATCAAGAAGAAGATACAAATTAAACATCGAGAAGAGGAATTGCTGGTTGGAGACATGAGGATCTTGATTTTCGAAAAGATGAAACCCTGGAAATTAGGGCATCTTTGTTGAATTGGCATGATTTGAATCAGAGGGACCTGTCGTGGCGAAGAATTAGCGAAAATTGCGATGGAGATGGTGATATTAGGGCTTATGCTGTGTGGGTGTCTAAAGTAATGCTACAGCAAACTAGGGTTCAGGCCTCCGGCCAAACCTTCGAACGGGCCTCAAGTCCAGGCCTGCCAAGAGCTTGGGTTCAGCCCCGCCCTTATCGACGGCTCGGCACCCAATTTCTCCGCTTTAATCCCCAACTTGGCGCTCAAATCGACTATCCTCAACTGGTGCGCCACCACCGGAGCCGAGCACCCAGCCCCACCGGATTACGCCTATGTGAAGTCCACCATTGTTGTTCAGTTGGTGTCGAAGGGCAACGGGCAAACTAGGGTTTCGGAGAGAGAATTGTTAGAAGGAGTGGCGGAAATTACCGATTTACCCATGCCAAAACCACATGTGCACCGCACATGCAGACTTAATGCCTTAATTTCAACGGCCATCCACTTTTGGAGCTATTTACAATGGTTTTGTCAACCTCAAGGAACACTATTGCCAGAGTTGTAAACACGGGGAGCAAAGTGCAAATACGTGTAAACCTCAGGGGACAGTTTTGTCATTAACCCTATTTTATATTGTCTCACTTACCATTTTTCGTCTTGTTCAACCTTCGTCACGGTTGCTTTGAATTGTAAATTGAAGCATCCTGTTTTGTTTGATGAGTTCCTTTTCGAATGCTGAAGTAGCTGTTAGTTTTTGCATGGCGGTTGCTTTGGCGTGCCGGGTAGAAGGAGACAAAGTATTGATGAGGACTTGAGGAGTAAGGCAAGCTTGATAGAACCTTTGGCTAGATGGTGGTCTGGTCGTGGATGGTTGTGCTTTGGTAGACGCAGTAAGTAGATACGAGAACTATTCCGTGACATGATGAACCTGATATTTTAAGCAAGTATAAGCTTAACTAATGTAATGTCTTCTCTAGACTGCAGTCATCACCGGTTTCGGTTGGGTTATAGATGATATGGGCTCCTACCCACGCTCATCCTTCTCATTGGACCCTAGTTTTGTACCTTTTTATATTTTGGAGGATGATGCTTTCTTTCTGTAAGTTCTCTTGGACACCAGTAGATATTTTCTGTGCTGAGCTTTGTAATCAGGCACTCCCTTGAACTGGTTACCAATGCTGTTCTTTAGCTATGAAACGGAATAAATATAGGATTAAATACCATTCTGACCATCAAGACTACACGTATATTTCACTTGCCACTTAGTCTATATTGTGTCCATACGTTCAAAAGAAATTTCTGTTGTTTGTAATTCCTGAAACATTTGGGTTTATACATGAGAACAGCCTCTTTTTTTGTGTTCGCACGTCTTCTAAATATATACTACACCCGTGTTGCTTGAGCATTCATTCACCAATAGGGTTCAACTGTTCAGTTAAAGTTAAGAACAGGGTTCAAACAGTCACTGTTTAAAAGTTAGGTCGAAAAGACAAGTCAAAGTGTAACAGCTATATAAAAAGTACTAATGTTAGGGTTGCATCTCCAGTATTCATGTCATAAGAGATGAAAAGAGAATTTCAAAAAAGAAGGCCGCAATGTGTAAAAGATAAACCAGCATTGTGCAAAAAGTAAGCAACACTCGGGAAATTTATCAGAAATCGAGCGAAAAATGATTTAACCTTATGAACCAAAATAGTTCCAGCCAAGCCTCTTCGTCCTGCAATGCCACAAGGTGGTGGTAAAGCACAATCATCTCCAACAATTACCATCTGAAAGGCAGTAAGAATAATGAGATACTGTTCTATATAGGTATGCAACGCAGGGTATAAATGTTGGGGTCATTCTCTAACAGCTTAAGAGTTACGATATGGTGATAATGTAGGGTATTAGACATGTGGTTCCTCAACGGTTTGGGCTCTACGCTTTCGGCTTGCTTATGGTCCCCTTCTTATCTGAGCACGAGCACTGTATTTGTTTGTGCAGTTGGTGGTGGTGCACCATGATTTGCTTCTCAGTAATTTGTTTACGCGCATACAATTGGGGGGCTTGCACATGATTAGAGTTAAGCATGATATACACGTTCTCTAATAGCTTAAGTTCTTTTTACCAAAATAGTGACTTAACGAGGTACATATGTACAACAGTAGTTTGACATCAAATTATATATGCTGATGCAGTTTACTCAAAAAGCATCAAATCAAATGATTAAGATAAAACGTGTATGTAGGTGTGTACCTCTACTTGGTAACCTTCAGATTTTGCTTGCTCAGCAGCCAAACCAAAATTGAGCCGATCCCCAGTATAATTCTGAATATGCAAAATCAAAGTATTATAAATATGAACGCTCGTAAATTTATTCTTCCGGTCCAAGTACATCCATTACCCCTACAAATGCTCAATCCAAAATGAAAATGCTTATGTAATGGATCTTTAAAAAATTGAAAATACTTCATTTTTATTTCAATCTTACTTTAGCTTTTACTTTTAATCTTACTGGTGGTACTGATAAAAAACTGTAAGCATTCTTCCTCTTCTTCTCTGGATATGTAATTCTGTAAGCATTCTTCCCCTCTGCTCTGGATATGTAGTTTTAACGAATACACTCAACTCCACAATCTAACAAATTGATTTTGTTCAGTGATCTAACAGTAATTTGTCTATAAGTTGCAGTACCTTGACAATTAAGAGGCATCCCATAGGACCAGTCACAGCTCGTATGCCCTAAAATCAAAAAAGTTAGGAAAATTTGAAAGAGGAACCACTTGGTGATAAGAAGGCTCTTTTCTATTTTCAGATTTAGTAGCGAGAAGCCATACGGCAAGAACCGAATCAACAGGTGGAGAGGCAAAAATATCTCCACAGATAGCTGCTGTTAGCATCCCTTCTCCTACAAAACCAGCATGAGCAGGCTCATGGCCACTTCCACCTCCTGTATCATAAAAGCCACCAATAATTCAAAAAATAAACTCTGTTCTCATTAGATGGCAATGACATGAAATTGCCATAACCATTTTGGCTTTGGGGGCATTGATTTTCGTGCGTATTACTTAGTTTGCTGACGGTTCATATTTATTGACCGTATCACTTAACAAAATCAATGACCGGCAAATTGAAGCTGTTTCCAGTATGAGCCATTCTGTTGTCATGTGAACAAAATGAAAAAGAAAATGTAGGAAAGCCCTTTGTGCAACTAAATGAAAAGGACAGTTTTGAAAATACATAAACTACAACCATCATTATAATTAGCTCACTTCTCCACTCAAATGCATGTAAAACATTGAATTTAGAAAGAGGTACGTTGCCGGTGAATCTTGTGAGCACAAAAGATTCAGAAGAATTACAACATGGCTTAAGGAAAACTATAAGGGGCTCAGACCTGAAATGACTGCAACTTTGTCATATTTGGTTCTCAAAACATCAGCCCGCAATACAACCTTAACCTAGAGTTTGACATGTAAAAAAAGTTGTCAAGAGAGAACAGAAGGAAGTATCTTCACTCAATAAGTAAGCATGCACTTTCTGGGATCAATCACCTCTGGAAAACCATCCAGGTACTGCAATCCTGGATACGTTTCCACAAGACCCTCGATGAACTCAGTAACTACATCTGTGACCATAACACGAGAACCAAGAAAAAGACTCAGCTCTTTATCACAAGGGCGATGCTACATGTTACAAACGAGGGAGAATTCCCCCCATATTCTTTTGCAAAAAATGAATAACTAGGTCTTGAAAACGCATTTCTGAGTGAACACTAGGTTTAGTCTTGCAAGCCTAAATCTAGACTAGTCCCAAATTTTCTCAACTACAATATCCATCTCAAAATTTGAGTCCTTCAACATTATACTTGCATTAGCGTAATACACACTACAGAATAAGTGAAGAAAGATAGCAATATAAGTGATCACGTGATAGTATGCACCGAAAACATTAACTGAAAGCCGCATTTGGAAATAGAGAGACTAAAATTCGCAACGTCAGAGCTTAATTTACTCCACTAATAATGGATCAAACTCATTGAAGCCATCAGATAACTTTGAATCCCCTTCTTTTTCGTCACAGCAGTATAACTGCATTTCCCAAGATCCACCCCCTTATCTCATTTCTCACTAACAAAATCGCAATTTTATGGCTAATATACTTTACGAAAAATAAACATATCAAAAGACGTCCAGCAGAAGCCGAAGGTAAGAACAATTTTGCTGATAATTTACCGTTCGGATCGTTGATGAGCTTCTTGCCATGGAAAGCCATGTGCAGATGGTGAGAAGTTATAAACGAAAAATCTGGATTTATAGAGAGAAAGAGAAATTCTTCTAAGAAACCGGATGAACTGCAATTCAATTGTCAGTACTCTTCTTGAGCACTGGTAAAGCCCTTTTGGCATTTCCTCTCTTATTATCCGTGTTTTACGTTGACAATATATATATTTATATACATATAATATATATATATATATATATATATATATCCGTTTCAAAAAGTTTGACCGTATTTTTTTAATTTTTTTGCTATTTCGAAAAAATTGATCATTAAGAAAGATTTGTAATTTTTTTCATATTTATTTTTTTTCCACATTTTAGGCTTCGTTTGACAAAATTTTTTTTTTGGTTTTCAGTTTTTAAAGAGCAGTTTTTTAAAGAGCAGCTTAAATTTTTTTTTTTATAAAAACAAGTGGGTGTTTGATAACCCCTTTTTTTTTTGAGGTTTTTTTTTTTGGTGTTTGGTAACCCTTTTTATTTTGACTTTTTTTTTTTGGTGGTTTGCGGTGGCGGTGGTGGGGCGTAGCGGTGGTCGACGGTGGTGGTGGTGGTGGCCGACGGCCGGAGGTGGCTGCCGGCAGTCACCGGCGGTGGTGGCCGGCGGCCGGAGGTAGCTGCCGGCAGTCTCCGGCGGTGGTCGCCGGCGGCCGGAGGTGGCTGCCGGCAGTCACCGGCGGTGGTGGCCGGCGGCCGGAGGTGGCTGCCGGCCGTCTCCGGCGGTGGTCGCCGGCGGCCGGAGGTGGCTGCCGGCAGTCTCCGGCGGTGGTCGCCGGCGGCCGGCAGTCTCCGGCGGTGATCGCCGGCGGCCGGAGATGGCTGCCGACAGTCTCCGGCGGCCGGAGGTGGCTGCCGGTGGTCGCCGGCGGCCGGAGGTGGTTGTCGGCAGTCTCCGGCGGTGGTCGCCGGCGGCCGGAGGTGGTTGTCGGCAGTCTCCGGCGGTGGTCGCCGGCGGCCGGAGGTGGCTGCCGGCGGCCGGCAGTCTCCGGCGGTGGTCGCCTGAGGTGGCTGCCGGCGGTGGGAGGGTGGTGGTGGTGGTCGAAAAAAAAAAACCAAAAGTGAAAAAAAAAACCAGTTTTTGGAGTTTTTTTTTTTACTCTGCAGTTTAAAAACTGGTTTTTTAAATTGAAAAAAAAATGGTTACCAAACGCTCTTTTTTTTCAGTTTTTAAAACTGAAAAAAAAAGAGGGAAAAAAATTTTGTCAAACGGGGCCTTAGTCTTCCTGAAACTCATTTTCTCTCTCTTAACTCATTTCTTTTCGGTTATAAACTCATAACATATAACTCTTGCATAAATAAACGCGTAAGTCAAACTTGATCAAATAATTTGAGACGAAATGAGTACTTATAAAATATTAATGATATTTAGTGTATTAATGTTATAATAAGTTCATTAGTTATGGTACATCAGGAATTTTTACATCTCTTGTACCGCTTGCAAAACAACTTGTCCTTTTTCTTTTTTTTTTCTCTCCTCCCTTCCTCCTTAGACCGTCTATATTGCACATTGTCGTTGACTTCATTAAGTGGGTTGTTATGTTCACAACATTTAAAGGCAATTTGGTTAGTATTTACATTTTTATCATATAATAATTATTTTTTACTATATTTTTCTTTGATGTCACAGGTAACACTTTACGCATTTGCAGTTCTTAATTTTTTTTTCCAAAATATTTGCAATTTTTTGGTGTTTTGACTTGCATAGATATTGCATGTGTCCCAAAAGCTAATTTTTATTCAAAGTCAAACCAAATAATAAAGTTGTCCACCTACTCCCACAGTGCTCACATTCTTAATATATCTCCTTCTTTTGTTGCAACAACAAATGAACTTAGGAAAAATGAACATTATGAAAGTAAAATTTGCACACACTACCTCTGATCTATTTAATTTTCAGCATTATACAATTTTATGTGTACGCTTTTTTTTGTTGACGCATTGCAAACTTATATTCTTCTGTACCGTAAATAATGTCTAGCGTGTATGGAGATAATTTTGGTAGAACATAGTTATTTAGGGACACATCACTTTGGGAAAAAAAATGTTTGAAGTCAAAAAGTTATGTTTAATATTGCATATCAATAACTTCTCATGTTTGATTTTAGTATTCATAGCACTTTTGACACCGTTCATTTGCTCGAGCTAACTCCTTTTTGGCTTTTGGGTACGTATCGTGTTTGCCACGATAACCATGACTAGAATTATATACAATTCAGTATCTCCTGAAGTAAAACACCAGTTATTCTGGTATTTACATTTCCTCTTCCTCTCTATCTTCTCTCTTTCATTAACCTTCATTATTAATCTAAAATCATTCAACTAAACCCAAATTGAAAACCCTGATCCATTAATTTCACCAAGCAACCACCTAATCTTACATTTTTCTTTTTCAAAATCAAAGTCAATCTCATGATAATGTTGCGAAAGGTAGCAACTACAAAGCAACATATCTAAGAACAAAGAAACGAGAAAATAAAAAAACCAAACACACAACACAAGAATTACGAGATTCACCAATATGACTACGTTCTTGAAGTATCATCAAATTTTAATTTTACTATTCAGCAGTGTTACAACCAAAAACGTATCCCCCATTCTCGGTTGTCGTTTTCTTTTTTAACCCAAAAACAATACAAGATCACTTATATATATTTAGAGCTAAGAGGTGATCTTCTCTAAATAACAAATGTGGGAAAAGATAACTTATATACTCAAGCTAAGTTGTGACCTTCTCTCAATAACTAATGTGGGACACCCACACCCACACAAAAACTAGTTTTTAGGTAACTGCCTATATTGTAACAATGTCTTTGGACTGAAATTAGTCTCCACATACAACAATCTCTCACTTGGAGACTGATACAACTCCAGTGCTGAAACTCTCTACAAATGCTAGTCATACTCATCCAAGAAACATCAACAAAAACTAATCAAAGTTGAGCATAGACTCAACTTATGCCTGTCAACAACCTCCGTTAACATGTCCGCGGGACTCTTGTTGCCTTCCATGTTCTCCAAGTTCAGTTTTCCATCCTCTAACAGAGACCGTATAAAGTGATACCTCAACAGAATGTGCTTGGTCCTCAAATAAAATGCTGAGTTCTTGGCTAGATGTATTGCACTCTGACTATCAGTCTATAACTTGCAATCTACTTGCCCATATCCCAGCTCTGTCAACAATCGTTGAAGCCAAATTATTTCCTTGCTTGCTTCTGTCACAGCAACATATTTTGCATATGTTGTAGACAATGCAACAATTTTCTGTAGTTTAGAGATCCAGCTCACTGCAGTCCCTTGTATAGAAAAAAACATATCATGTGGTGTTTCTTCTACTATCTCGATCACATGCATGACCTGAGTCTGCATGCCTCGCACATCTATGTTATCACCCTCAAAACATAAACAAACCTGGATGTTCCTCGCAAATACCTGAGAATCCACTTCACTGCTTGCCAATGTTCATTTCCTAGATTTGTCATGAATCTGCTCACAACTCCAATTGCAGGTGCAATATCTAGCCTTGTATTGACCATGGCATGCATGAGACTTCCCACAGCAGAGGAATACTGTACATGTGCCATGTATTCTTCATCTTCCCTGGTCTTGGGACTCACCTCCTTTGAAAGCTTGAAGTGGGCTGCAAAAGGAGTCGTCACAGATTTAGAGGTGTGCAAGTTAAATCTCCTCAAAACCTTCTCAATGTACTCATCCTGTGACAATCATAACTTTTTTCTCTGTCCCTAGTTATCCTCATGCCAAGTCCTTGATAAAGAAAGTACTTGCCAACTTCTTCTTGAGTTCATTAATCCTTCCCATGATTAAACCTACTACAAGCATATCATCTACATACAGAGTTAAAATAATGAAATCCTCAATATTAAACTTCTAAAAATAAACACAATGATTGGAGTCATATCTAGTGAAGTTTGTCTACTTCATGAAACTGTCAAACTTTAAATACCACTATCTAGGTGCTTACTTTAGGCCATACTAGCACCTTTTCAACCTACAAAACAATTCCTTCCTTACCCTTGACTTCAAAGCCCTTGGCTGATGCATGTAGATTTCTTCCTCCAAATCCCCATGGAGAAATGTTGTCTTAACATCTAGCTGCTCCAGATCTAAGTCCTCTGTAGCTACAATGCTTAATTCATACGAATTGAAGTCATCTTCACAACAGGAGAGAAGATTTCTTGGAAATCAATACCTTTCCTCTACCGATACCCTTTCATAACTAGTCTTGCTTTATATCTCTTTGTTCCTCCAGCTTTATTTTTAATCTTATATATACCTATTTATTATTCAGAACACTCTTACCTGCAGGGAGCTTTACCAAATCCCAAGTTTGGTTTTTCTCAAGTGAAGTCATCTCATCATTCATGGCTTGCTCCCATTGTAACCTGGATTCATTATGTATCGCTTATTGATAACATTCTGGCTCACTAGAATCAGCCTACAAAATATAATTAAGCAAAAGACAAAGTCTATTAGGAGCTATCCTTACCCTACTGCTTCTTTTGAGATTAGAAGTTTCAGGCACCTATTGTTGATCACCAACTCTACTTTCAGTATTAGTTGTCTTGTCAAAGACTTCTGGATTTTCTATCCTGGGTACCTATCCATCTTCTGGCTTATCAAGTTCCATGCATTCCCTCTTTTCCTTTTCAATTCTATGTTCATGTAACCTATGCTTATACAGTCGTGATTCATCGAATATGACATCCCTACTCCTGATGATTATGTTATGTTCGTAGTCCAACAAACGATAACCATATTCATCACCTCCATATCCAATAAATAAACACTTTTGAGATTTAGAGTCATGTTTCTTCCACTTTATCAATATGAGCATAAGCAATACATCTAAAAAAATCTCAGAAGATAATAATTTACTGGTTTACCTGACCATTCTTCTTCAAGAATACCACCATTGAGAGCATTGATTGGACTTTTGTTAATTAAATATACGACAGTATCAACAACTGTTGCCCAGAACTGTAGAGGTAGATCAGCATGTATCCTCATGCACCTTGCTCGTTCCATAATGGTTCTATTCATCCTCTCTGCCAAGTCATGTTTCGGAGGTATCCTCTTAACAGTCCTTATTAACCTGATGTCATTATTGGAGTAGTATTCTTAGAACCCTCCATCATGATACTCACCCCCATTATCAGATTTTAGGCATTTTACCTTTTTCCCTATTTGATTCTCAAAAAGAGCTTTCCACTTCTTAAAAGTGTGATAAACATCAAATTTCTATCTGATGGCATATATTTAGGTCTTTCTACTAGCGTCATTTATAAAAGAAACAAATTAAAAATTACCTCCAAGAGACTTTACTGTAGTAGGTCCGTAAACATCCGTATAAACTAACTCTAGCCTTTTAGTCTTCTTCTCTTTAGCTTCCCTCCAAAAACTGACCCGCTTTTACTTTCCATAGACACAACTCTTGCAGAAATCCAAATGAATGTTCTTCATCCCCGGCAATGCATTCGTTGAGTGTCATACCATTCTCACTCAAATGTCCCAACCTTTGATGTCATAATGTGGTCCTCTGACTTTTTGTAGAAGCGAAATAGATGAAGTGGTTATAAGTACTTAAAACAGTATATATGGTTCCTACTTTTTCACCTCTTGTTACCACTATCAACCCTTTGGTCACCTTATTCTGTTTTTCACCAAATGCCATAAAATAGCCTTCACGGTCAAACCCGTTGATGGATATAAGGTTCTTCAACAGTTTTGGAATATATCTAACATCCTTCAAAATCAGGTTTCCTCCATTATATAGTTTAATTTTCACTTTTCCCTTTCCGACAATGTTACATTGATATCCATTCCCGATAGTCACACGTCCATAATCACACAATCACATAAACAATCTATATGAGGTGTACAATGAATCGAGACTCCGGAGTCTATATACCACACTTTGAAATTATCATCCACTGCAACAGAGAGACATAAATCGTCATATGTCTGTTCATTTGAACTTACCATGTTTGCCCCTTCATCATCACCTTGTCTTCCCCCCTGCTCCCTTTTTCTTCTTTGGTTATGTATAATCATTCTTCTTATGACCCTCCTTGTTACAATTCCAGCACACTATTGTTCTCCTATTGGACTTCGACTTGGCTCTTAAATTTGACCTTCCTTTTGTTTCTTCCCCTGTTATTCTGCTTGTTATTCTGTCTACCTCTGGATTCCACGGACAAAGCAGTACTAGATGATATACCATCACCAATCATCTTTCTTTGCATTTCGTCATTCATCATAGAACTCACAACATCATTTAGTGTTAGCATCCCAAAGACAGTAAAGTTACTCAATGTCGTCACCAAGTTATTCTAACTATCAAGCAGTGAACACAAAAACAACAAAGCCCTAATTTCATCATCAAAATTAATGAAGACAGATTTCAATTGATTTGTAACACCGTTAAAATCATTTAGATGATCAACAGAACTATTTTCAGACATCCTCATATTAAACAGTCTTTTCATAAGAAATACCTTATTCAAAGCATAAGGTTTTTTTTATACAATTTCTGTAATGCTTGCATCACAACAACAATAGTTTTTTCTTGGAGATATTGAATGCTACTTGCAATGTCAGGCTAAGCCTTGTTGTAGCCAACACCTTTCTATCCAAAATCGCCCACTCGTTCGCATCCATCGCTTCAGGTTTCTCTCCCACCAGCGGCATATACAAATACTTCTGATACAAGTAGTCTTCTACTTGCATCTTCCACCATTGAATATTCATACCATTGAACTTTTTGATCTTTCATTTACCTACTTCGACCATTGCTCCCACTCAAACGTAAAACCTATGTGAATAAAACTCAAACCCAAGCTCTGATTTTAGTTGTTACAAAACACAATTATGAAGCAATATATCAAAGAACAAAAAAATGAGAAATTAAAAAAACCAAACGCACAACACAAGAATTACGAGGTTCACTAATATGGCTATGCGCTCGGAGTATGACCAGATTTTAATTTCACTATTCCGTAATGTTGCAACCAAAAACCTAGCCCCCACTCTCTGTTGTCGTTTTCTCTCTTAATCCAAAAACAATACAAGACCACTTATATATATTTAGAGCTACGAGTTGACTTTCTCTAAATAACTAATGTAAGACAAGATAACTTATATACTTGGGCTAAGTTGTGGCCTTCTCTCAATAACCAATATGGGACACCCAAACAAAAATTAGTTTTTAGGTCACTACCTCTATTGTAATAATGTCTGTGGACTAAAATCAGTCTCCACATACAATAGATAAGAAGGATTGAAGATTTCTAGCTAACTCGCGGATTTAGATAGGATCAATTACACCAAGTTCTTAACATTATGGTGAACTTATGGACAACTACATAAAGTTGGGATATGGAACATTACGTGACCAAAAACATAAAATTTGTGTTACTCTTGTCCATCTGTCATTGATAATACGACCCGTACACAAAATATAAAGTTAAAACATCAAATTAGGGGAAAGAAAACCCTAATCTTCAAATTATGGTTTAGGATTTGTCTTTTGGCTTTCCCTGCTTCTATTCTGGACAGCACCCACCACCATCTTCTTCGGGGCATCACCATCTTCTTCGGGGCATCACCATCCTCTTTGGAGCACCACTACCAAATGGATCTTGTACCACCACCAGTAGCCACTGTGACATCATTTATTATCATCATTCAGGCACTTCCACTTCCATCGCCTTTGTGAACCATTGCACTAGTAACCTTGGGAATTCAGGAGTAATTAATCAAACTATAGAGGTTTAACTTTTAGCATATCAGGGGAGATGCTACTCAACTCAGCTTCCATAGTTACGTATTTTTCATGCAAGATGATTTGAGAGAAGATAAGAAATTATCATATCAGAAACGAAATGAGAGAGAATAATGAAGAACTTTTATTAATGTGAAAATTGGGGGGGGGAGAGGGGAGAGAGAGAGAGGGAGAGAGATAAGAGAGTGAGAATTTGAATTCTAATATCACTGATTGCATGCATGATCTTCTCTCTTTTTCCCTTTTAAGGGTTCTAACAGAATTCAAAATAAGAATTTAAATGAAAATTCAATTATGTTTTGGCTTTAGCTCCAAAACGAACTAGTGATATTATGTTGCATATGATGGCTCTCAGCCATCATATGCAATCAATAGCATTTTTCTTTGGAGTGTAAATTGGTCATTGCCCCACTGAAATTGCTGCAATTCCTTCATCCTGGTTGTCAATTGATCTTGTAGCGGGCCTTTGATAGCGGGCCTTTGATGAGAATTCGTATTATTCTTGGCTGGACAAGAGCTTCCATAGTTTCCTTTACAGCTCGATCAACTGTATCTCCATCTCCCTGGGTCTTACTCACTGGGTCTTGACCTGGGGTCTTGATATTCCCTCCCCCTTTATTATACTCTTGTTCCCAAGGGTGGCAATTTAAAAGTTTATGCTTCATATTATCCCAGTCTTCCCACGTCTTTTCCCCTTGATTTGTATTTGAGCACTTTACCAATCTCTGAGCTACTGCAATGTTTTCCCTTTTTATCATTTTGCAGACAAGGATAACTATTGGTTCCATCATGAACTGACCTTTAGTACCTAATGGAAGTATGGTGGTTGAGGGTGTAATATTGTGCCCAAGCTTCCTCTTAAGTAAGGAACACATGAAATACGAGGTGAAATGAGCTGTTGGTAGGTAATTGCAGCTTGTAAGCAACCTTCCCAACTCTCTACAGAACTTAGTAGGGACCATCGAACCTTAGAGATAGCTTCAAGTTCCTTCTTATGGGTACAGATGACTGCCTATAGGGTTGTAATCTTAGGTATACCCAATCCCCAACTGCAAATTCCCTCTCTGTGTACCTGAGATCTACATATTATTGCATCCCAGCCTAAGTCATGACTAGATGATCCTTGGGAATGAGTAGCACCTTTTGCTTGCCTTGTAAAGCTGAGAACTCTTGGTTTGTACCCATAGACTGCCTCAAAAGGTGCTATCTTGATGGCTGAGTGATGGCTGTTGTTATACTAGTACTCAACTAGAGATAACCACTTAGCCCAATGGTGGGGCCTGTCTCTGCACATACATCTCAGGTAATTTTCCAGACAGAGGTTGACCCTCTCTGTCTGACCATCTGTCTCAGGGTGATATGCATTATTGTGAGCCCTAGCAACTTGTATAGCTTGCAGAAATTTGATAAGAAAATTTTGTCTCTGTCACTTACAATGGACTCTAGCATTCCATGTAGCTTGATGATGATATCAAAAAACTGAGTAGCCGCAGCTTCAGGTGTGAATGGATGGGTAAGCCCAATAAAGTGAGCATATTTACTCAATATGTCCACTACTAATTACATCTATTCCTTGGGATTTTAGCTACCCTTTTACAACATCCATGGAGATGTGAGTCCATAATTGAGTGGGTATGGCCAATGGCTTTAGAAGACCACGGTAGGGCACATTTCTCATGTTTATTTTGTTGATAGGCATGTCACTCACTGACCCACTGCATCACTTGTTGTGTTATTTTTGGCCAATAGAAGAACATTGTTGCCCTTCTATATGTCATCTATATGCCCGAGTGTCCTCCCACTCTTGAAGAATGCGGCTCTTCCACAATTTGACCCCTCAACTGCCTAGTGTTACCAACATACACCCTTCTTTTATACCTTAATATTCCTCCTGCTTGGTATGAGTAAAAAGAAGTTGCCATTGGATCTATCAATAACTCTTGAATGGCCTGTTGTGCTAAGTCATCTCCTTCCAAACTATCATGTAGCTCTTGTTGCCACAATGGTGTGATGGAGCTGATAGCATTAGATTCACCTTGCCGAAGTTGAGATATTCTAGATAGAGCATCAACAGCTGCATTTTCAGTTCCTTTCTTATAGTGCGCCTCAAAATCAAATCCAAGCAGCTTAGATAAAAGCTTATGTCATAACAAGGAGGTCACCCTCTAACCAAGAAGATATTTCCAACCGTTATGATTTGTTCTTACTATGAAATGGGAGTGACACATGTATGAACTCTATTTGGTCATTGCATGTACTAAGGCTAGCAATTCCTTCTCATAAGTGGAGAGTCCAATGCTATTAACTCTCATGGCCTTGCTTATGTAAGCTAAGGGGCTTCCCTTTTGCATTAATATAGCCCCAATACCAATTTCACAAGCATCAGTTTCAACTTCAAACAACATGGTGAATTACGGTAGGGCCAGGACAGGAGTAGTTGTCATAGCTTGTTTAAGTGTAGTAAAAGTTGTTATCTATTTCACTCTTTTGAAATGAATCCTTCTTTATCAAACTTGTAAAGGGCTTGCTAATGATCCCATAGTGATTCACAAACTTCATGTAATAACCAGTCAATCCCAAGAACCCTCTCAAATCCTTAAGAGTTCTAGGAGTTGGCCAGTCCAACATGGCTGCTACCTTGCTTGGGTATGTAGTTACTCCCTGTCCATTAATCAAGTGCCCTAATTATTTAACCTGTCCTTGGGCAAAGACACACTTACTTTGCTTGGCAAAAAAGGAGTTATATATCGGGATTTGTTAAACAACTCTCAAATGTTCCACATGAGACTCCAAGTCTTCATTATAGACCAAAATATCATAAAAAAAGACTAACACAAACTTCCTCAAATATTGTTAAAAGATAGTGTTCATGAGCAACTGAAATGTTACAGGGGCATTAGTGAGGCCAAAAGGTATAACTCTAAATTCATAATGCCCAGCATGTGTTTTAAATGCAGTGTTGCGTATGCCTTCTTCAGCTACTCTTATTTGGTGATACCCACTTCTAAGGTCCAATTTAGTAAAAATGTGTGAACCATGTAGCTCATCAAGCAAATGATCAATTACAGGGATATGGTACTTATTCTTAATTATGAGCTTATTAAGTTCCATGTAATCTACACATAGCCTCTAACTCCCATCTTTTTTTTAAACAAACAAAACAGGAGATGCAAATGGTGAGTTACTATTTTGGATGATACCTGCTTGCAGTAGCTCTGAGATGATTTTCTCAATTTTGCTTTTCTGGACAAAAGACACCCAATGTGCTCTTAAGTTCACATGTCTAGGTCCATCAATGAGCTTTATTTGATGATCCTAACTTTCTCTATGGGGGCAAGCCCTTTAGCTCCTCAAACACATCTTCATATTCGGTCAATATGCCTTGAATTTCACTTGGCAGGTTGCTATCAGTTAGTTGCACTGTGATTGAGTAAACTTGGCCAAACATACACCCTAAATTGTTCTTAATCAGTTTGTTCATGACTAGTGTTGTGATCATCTTAATACTGGTTCCTTTAAACTCTCCACCCTTTAAAATGATTAGTTTGCCCAAGTGGTTGAAGGAAATCTGATTGTAATCAAAATTGAAGTTCATATCGCCAAACTGCCTCAGCCATTGCATGCCCAAAACACAATCACGTCCATCCAATGGTAAGATCCTCATATTAAAAACAAACTCTTGAGATCCCATTACCCACTTGAACCCTTTGCATATAGTGTAATTTTTCAACCTAGTTCTATTAGCTACTACAATTGTTAATGGTGTTGTTGTTTTTAGCACATAGCCCAATTTTTCTACTGACTTAGGATCAATGAAATTGTCAGTTTATCTTGTGTCAATCAAGATACTAAACGCCTTATGTCCAACTAGACTAGGTATCCTAATGGTGTCGTGGGTGGCATCACCAACAAGTGCATGAACACTGATCTTAGGTTCATGAGCTAGATCTTGAGTTGTTGAGTCAGCCTGGTCCTTTACTATTTCAGCTACCAATTCATCTATTAAATCCAGCTCATCATCTTCCCCTGCTATTATCATAGCAATTGATCTCATTAGACGTACACTCTTCTGTCCGGCTCAAAATTAGCACCATATTCAAAACATAGCCCTTATGTGATCCTTCCTTGATGTTCTTCAGTGGTAAGTTGGTTAGTTTTGGGGGGTGGTCTGGGTGGTGCTGGCAGCCTTTTTGTGAATTTGGGAAATTAGGGTTTGTAGCAAGTTTGTAGGGTAGGGCTTGTAATGGTCTAAGTTTAATTATGTAGGGTTCAAAGGGACTTTCGAAAAAGTGGCCATAGGGTTAGGTCCTTTTGGTAGAATATTAGACTTGATGACAGTGTAGTTTAGGTTGTTGGTAACAAGTGATGAATGGCTTGATCTGTGGTTTTTTAACAAGCTTTGTATTGCCACTTCTTCCATTCTAGCAATGTGTATTGCCTTTGATAGGGTTTCGATATCCAATTGTTCAACTCTGCTCTTTATTTCTGGTTTTAGCTCTCCAATGAAGCTAACGCAGAAATAATTATCATCTAAGTACTCAAACTCTTAAATTACTTGTGCTCTCATAGCTTTAAATTTACTAAAATACTCATCAATTGTTCCAGTTTGCATCAACTTATTAAAATCACTGATCACACCGATACCATTGGTTAAAGAGAATTTGGCAGATAGATCTCTTACAAACTGTTCCCAGCTTACCCTGCCCAATGTTTTTATGTAAGCTGAGTACCAACACTCAGCTTGTGCATCAAAATGCATTGAAGCATACGAGACCTTATAATCCTCATGGATAAGACAAAACTCAAAATATTGTTCGTATTTCTTGATCCATCCCTTGGGGTTCATACGATCGAATCTAGGAAAAGCTCGCTTAGGAAATTTTGGTAAAGGATTACAAGTTGGAAGTAGAATCATGTTTTGGTGGTGCGTATAATTAATTCTTTAATTTCTGTGGTTGGGCTCTCCCTTCTCTATAGTGAATCTTGGATTATGATCTTATTTTGCATTAATTTGAGCTATTAGATTTACAAGCTTGAATTCAAGTTTAGTTACTGTTTGGTAGATAGCTGTTCTCCAATTGATGCTTTTATTGAACTCATTCTTATGTCATAGGCTGCCAATTTGTTCTCCATAGCTTCTTGAACTTCATAGAGTTCACTCTCAGTTGTTTGGTTGTTCTTCAGCGACCTCGGCATAATGTTGGATTATGTGAGGTAACTATCTGAAAACAAATTGAAGTTTTGGTGATGGAAAGCTTACTAGTACAAACCTCAATTAAGAGGCTCTGATACCAGTTGTAGCATATCAGGGGAGATGCTACTCAACTCAGCTTCCATGGTTACGTATTTGCAGGCAAGATGAATTGAGAGAAGATAAGAAATGATCAGAACATAACATAAATAGGAGAGAAGACTGAAGAACTTTTATTAATGTGAAAATGGGAGAGAATGAGAGAGTGTGTGTGAGAATTCGGATTCTGATATCACAGTTTACATGCCTGATCTTCTCTCATTTTCCCTTTTAAGGGTTCTAACCGAATTTGAGACATGAATTTAAATGAAAATTCAAATCTATTTGGGATCTAGGGCCAAAACTAACTAACTAAAAAAGATTGTTAAAAATCAATAACTAGAATTTAAGTAAATGTCCAAACGACATTGTCTTCACTCTGTGGCCATCATATCCAAATAGTAGCATTTTTTTTCTGGCGTGTAAATTGGTCAACGTGTCACTGGAATTGCTGCAATTCTTTTATCTTGGTTGTCAATTGATCATGTTGTTGGCCGTTTGATGCGAATTCATACTGTTCATGGCTGGATTGGAGCTTCCATAGTTTCCCTTGTAGCTCGATCAACTGTATCTCCATCTCCCTATGTTTGACTCACTGGGTCTTGACCTGGGGTCATGACACAACTTTGCAATAACGGTGATGGTGGCAGTGTCCGCTTTATCACCAAAAATGGTGTGAAAATGTACTTTTGTTCAATGTGTAATAGGTGATTTTTTTTTCTTTTTTGAGTTCTTCAAGAGATCTTGATGTGATGTTGGGTGGAGTGTCATGGTGGGTGTTGACGAGTGATGTAGCATTGATATGGAACCGTCGAATTCATTGCATGGAGCTTTCCATCAATTTTACTCCAAGTTCAAGATCACTTTCATAATCTTTTCACTAGAAATCAATCCGGAGGGAGGACGATTACAGTGCCAGGCGTGGCGACGGTTTTGCGGTGACATAAAAGACATGCCGACAAAGGTATTTCAAGAAAAAACTTACCAAGATATGGGCAGTAAAGTAAAAAGATGTCACTAATATTTGTCAAAATTAATAAACACATGTGTAATTTTACCATAATATATGAGACATGGGTGTAATTAACTCATTCAAATATGTTACTTGTGCCTTCGACTGCTTTGATCTAGGGCCTTCAAATAATTTGACAAGCATGGTGCACAACAAATTTTTGTTTATCACCTATACACCAGATATATGGAATCTATAATATCATGAGTGAGAAGAAGAGAGATAAATCATAAATACATATTACATAACTAAAAAAGTTATGAACTGGGCTTTGGTCATAGGATCGTCTTTAATAGTAATCCGCTCGAACGGCGACAATCGATGATCATAGAGTTTGGAATTGACATTCAGTTAATGATAAAAAAAAAAATTGGGCAACTATAGTTGACTAATAGTTTTTTTTAGAAAAATGTTACTAAACAAGTGGCTGTTACAACTTGTGTTGCAGCCAATGGATTTCCTGCATGGATTGACATGACTAGTTTTGCGTGTTGCAAGGATATGCATAATGTAAGGATTATTGTACTTTTTCATTGTCGAAGAGTCGCACTACAATTAGAAACAAGTAAACTATATTCAAACAATGAATAACCTTTGAGAAAGGAAACCTTTTGTAGGGTAGAAAACATATATGTTGCAAACAACAAAACATGTATTGCAGTTTTTATTTTCTAGCTTTTTGTCCTTTTTTTCCTGAAAGGAGTGCAAGCTTTTAATAAAAAGAGAAAATTACTTACAAACACGTCTGAACTACAGGCTAAAAGTTTTATTTAGCAAAACTTCCATCCTTAAAAGCCATCTTAAAGATAAACTTACGAGGATGGACTTTCGTGGGGCGGGCATCTTGAAGGTTCTGGATATTTGCCAACAAATGTTAAGCAAGGGCTTATGTAGAAAAATGTGTGATTCATTTATGTATAAGTGTTTCTTACGACGCCTCAATCTAAAGTTGACAAATTAGCATCATTATCATTGCTTTGAGAATCATCATGGATTACCACTTTAGAATTGTGAAAAAGGTCGTAAGCGAAGAAGGGAAGTTAATTAAAAGATATAAAAATCAATTATTATTCATTATCTTTTATTCTAGTCAATATCACACATCACTTGGTAGAGTGATATTCCAATCCACTAGTTTCTCCTAACACAAATTGGATCAACAATCGAGTCTTATATGTCGTTCATGTCCTTCTTTCCTATGTTACTTGTCTCCCCACTTGTGTTGACTTTATTGATATGTTTCTCTTCATTGTTTCAAATGCATTCTGTATTCGAATCATTCATACCTTTTAAACTCATTATCACTTATTGCTTCTTGTCCTATATAGACGTGTCTTAATTCAGAAACACATGAAAAGTTTGAAAGTCAAGGCACATCCATGTCAAGGCTAAACCAACTACCTAGACTCTTTATTTTATCTAGACTCTAACATGAGTTAAGCCCAAACTGACTGCACTAGCTAATTGGACTGGACCGACTAAACTAGGCTTACAAAACTGGACTTAAGTTCCTAAAAATAAGGCCTAAACATATAAAACAAAGTCTAGAATAAAGTATAGAAGACTTACAAAAAAAAGGGTGTCTGTAGAGTCCCTCGGTGAGGGAGCTCGCTTACTAGCAAACATCACCGCAAACAACATATTTTTGTAGCAAAAATTTGAAAAAAAAGACCCCAGAACTTATAAGTGACGCAATGACTTACACAAACGAGAGGTAAGACGTTTGTGAGGCTCCCTACGAATCCATGGGAAAGGAATGAAACCAACATAGTTCGGATAAATGGATATAGACATAACTTAAAGCCAGAGCCAATTGTCACACCCCCCGAAAAGGGTGCAACGCTAAACAAGTTGGTTAACATATATACCTCAAGGATAAGCAGAGCTTTATTACGAATCTCAAAATAAACAGCGGAAGTATGACTAAAACGTTACAGTCGTCCATAAGTGAAAGACTGAACATAACATTATATTATAGACTACCTCTCTCTTATACAAGTGTTACACTCCAAACAAAAGAAAAATAACTAAAACTCTTCTCACCCAGCATAATACTCCTGATTCTCCTCAAGGTGATTTGTCCCCTGGCAAATATTCCAACTCTGAACCTAGAAAAAAAAAAGTACCTAGAATGGGTCAGCCTGATGGCTCAGTAGGGTATACGGTAATTCTAAGTCCAAACATGAATTGATTATATTATGAATGGTTAGTACAAACATACAAGTACCTGAGTAGATGATACATATGTACTTAAAAATAATTTAACATATCGAGTGTCACTTACAAATATTTGCTAACACTTGCCTTCAAAATAAATGAGAACAGCATATCGAGTAAGATCTGAAATCTTGTAAAACATATATGAGAATGGCAAGCAAGAACTAAATATTAACTTGATTTTAATAAATATAACGAAAACAGTATAAACAAGTTCAAGACAAACACGAGACTAGTACGGGAATATCAATATGCAAATATGTCCTTCATGCACAAGCCAACCTTCCCTAAGTGCAAGAGACTTTTTGTGTCACAATCAACTGATACAACGAGTTCGATAGAAGAAATCCAACGACATCACAGGCACGCCAATAATTCTTTTCGGGAAGTAGTATGCATAGCTAAAACGTACTATCGAGACATGAACGAGAACAAAAACTCTTGCCGGATAACTCCTAACCCTGGCAAATAACGCCCTCAACTCACTTTTTTCTTCCTCCTTCGCGTAACATGCATAATCATGTATAGATGTCAACAAAAATGACATCAAGTAAAAAGAGTTTTAATCCCATCTCATGTCATATTTGACATATTATCAACAAAACACGTGCCAACATGTTGACTAATCTCTAAATGCACAAACTAATTCGGTAATCAAGTAAGAAATAATTTGATGTTCTTTCTTAAGTACCCTACAAACATGTATACTTATAGTAGTATGTAGATATTTGAGTGTCCATTTAAGACCTACAATATACCTAGTTATCCGTCATTAATCCCAACACAAAGAACTACTAATTTTGCTTACATAATCTCCGCAGTATTTCAATTGGCAGCAGGAGTAGTCTGTACTCCAAAAATCATAACAATTTAATTATAAGGTTTCTATAGTCAAACTATATATTTCTGAAAACTGGCCTTAAAGAGATTCATCTCAGTATTTTATTTGACATGAAAATATTATTTTAAGTCATGTTAAGCCCTTCCAAAGAGAAACTTTAGAATCTGTCTAACAACAATTTCACATGATAGGTTTCAAGTCACGAATTTTAAACTATAGTAATAATACTTGAAATAATCTGAAATTTGGTGTGTATACTCTATATATGTAGTAGTATAACATAGAAAATAATCAAGTCCATATCTCAACTAAAAGTATACATTTTAAGCACTAAAATTACCTAATTTCTGCGGATTTTCAACATAAATGAACACACTTCACTTAAAATCATTCCAAGAAAATATATAAGTGTTTCACTACTACTCATAATACTTTTGATACATGTTTTGAAAACTTATGACTGGTCATGTAGCAACACGGTCCACGGCTCCACCATAGGACAATGCCTCCCTCAAAAAGGCTAGCCAAGTAGGTACTTATGAGTTCATAGGAGGGTCTTATAAGGCCAATCACAAATCACCCCATATCTGATGTGGGATATCACAATTTTCCCATCTTATGCCTTAGTGTCCTGCCTAAGGCTTGATGAGACATACCTCAGAATCTTCCTCTCTAGCCGATGTAGGATATACCTGACTCACCCTTCGTTGTCCCAACCATTCTCTTGATGTGGAATATACTGGGGCTTGCCTTCGTTTCCCCCAACCATCGGCAACCCGACTGGATAACCCAGCCTAAGCTTTTGAGAGTCAGCTCTGATACCATCTGTAATGACTCGGTCCGCGACTCCACCACATGACAATGCTTCCCTCAAAAGGGCTAGCCAAGTAGATACTTATGAGTTCATGGGCAGGGTCTTATAAGGCCAATCACAAAACACCCCACATCCGATGTGGTCTATCATAGGTCATTTTCTTCTAGGAAAACCCGTTTGTGGGCCCCATAGCAGGGTGCTAGAGGCATTTCACAATCCTTAAGAACCGAAGATCCATTATGGTCCTTGAACTATTAACGTGTTGCTAAATTAGTCTCTGAACTAATTATTGCACTCTTGATCCTTTAACATTACATCATTAGCCAATTCGTCCTTTTGATTACTTCAATCAGGTTTTGTACATTGATGAAAAGTCATTGTATACCCCATCAAAATAAGTCACCACCATGACCATTGAGCTTTCTACAAGGTGGCTTTGTTTTTGCCATGCACCATCAACACTCTCTCTTTTGCCACCAACACAACCAACACTGCGACATCTCATCCCCTACTCCACTTCGTCTTTGCCTTCACTGCCAGCGTGCCACTACCTGCCACCACTAGCATTTGACTATAGCTAGTCCCCCTCCGATAGTCGATTGCTGGTTAATGGTAGAGTGGTGGTGGCTGGAGGTTAGGGGCTGGAGGCAGCCGCTATTGGTGGTTGCGATCAATAGTCGGTAGTTGTAATTGCAAAAAGAGGCAATCAACAACTGACTGCCTACCGTGTAGAGCTATGGGCTGTCTGCAATTGGCAATGATGGTGGTGGCTGGGTGATGACGGTGGCAGGTAGTGACCACTATGAATGGGTTATGATGCCAAACCCAACATAACCTATTATAATGTTGAGTCAATCCATCCTAATCCTTTTAATTAAGTGGACTGGACTGGGTAAAAGTCAATATTTTCTTGAATTGAATTGGTTAAACCCATAAAAGCTCAATCCAACTTACACCCCTAGATAGAGGGTTTTGGTAGTGTATAGCAAGAAAAAAGTCATCTTATTAGGAGATTTGTGGTTATGGTACTAAAAGACCATTGTCATAGTGACGACTTATTGACTTTTTTCATCGATGTACAAAATTGTTATTGAAGTGATCAAAAGGACATGCAATGTCAAAGGATCAAGAGTGCACGAATTAGTCGAGGGACTAATTTAGCAATATGTTAATAGTTCAGGTATCATAGAGGAGCTTCTGGTTCTTGAAGATTGTGAAATGACTCTAGTGCCCCTGCTTTGGGGGGCCACAAATGGGTTTTTTTAGACAGAAATGGAAAAAAGAACTACGATGGCAAATGACATAGTATTTAAGGACTAATATGGTGAAAATTTTAGTTACCAACTGTAACGCCCCCGGAAATCCGGAGCTCCGCCGCCCCGAACTCCCGGGTCGTTAACCTACCGGATCACATCAAACCTGTCAGACATGTTCACTAACACATATTCCAAATCATCTAATTCAACATCAACTCAGATTTCTCAAGATACTGGATCATAATTGTTTAGCTTAAACTATTACAGCTTAGGTTATTCGCAATTCAAATTTCCTAAGAACAAATTATCCGTACCGACCCGCGCAGGGGTCTTACTATCCAGTGGTGATGGGCTCATCGGAATCTCAGACTCTAAACCCCATTCCTAAGCAATCTACTGATGATCAAAACCTGCAGAAAGGAATCAAAAGAAGGGTGAGCTTTTGAGAGCTCAGTAAGGTCGCACAAGGACTACCAACATGATTACAAAACGATTCCAAAGAATCCCACCGACGAAAATTTCCAGAATACTTCAGATGGTCAAAAACTCAATGACTTCTAAAAGGATTAAAAACTCATCAGAAATAAGTACCAAAATAAACCAGAACAAACATGACCGATTCCAAAAAGAACAATCGATAATAGATCATTTCTAGAGTCATCATTTCCAAATACAACGAAGGTTTTTCAAAAGATTTCAACAGAAGCACAGATCATTTCAGATAATACTTTTCAGCCATTTCCGTAATAGTCACGACAGTGTACAGAGCAGATAAAATAAAAAATCAACGTTGATCCTGGGCGATTGCAATGCCATTCCAGCACGCTAATAGAATGTACACATGCATGATGTACCAGAATAATTACTAGTCTATTTAGGTACTAGCCTGCATTCCATGCAGGATTCAGACCAACCTTATAACGCCCGCCTCAGAACAGAACAGATAACCCAGGTCAACACAGAAAAATTAACAATATCAATGAGCATCAACATAAGTTCAATCACGGAGATCAATTCAGATTCCAGCAACAATAATCATACTGACACAAGTCAGCATTTAGAATTTTCAGAAGAAATCGGATTTTCAGAAGAAATCAGAATTTTCATAAGAAAAATCACAGATAAACAACAAAATGATTACGGATAATTATCGAGTTTTAAGCACAACAATCTAAAAGAACGGATTCAGACAATTGTCAAATCTGCTCAGCACACAATAATAGGCGAGCATCACAAGATTTCCAAATAATCGATCCAGGTTCAATATTAGGGTTTTCTGAACAAGAACATGCTGATATCATACCAAATTCAGAGTTCGGCACTAGCCATAAGTAAATCAAATGAGTACTTGCGAGTATGAGTTATCAAAATAAGGGTTCGAACGAAAGTCCTTCTCCAGGGTTCAGATAGAATTCCTTACCTGGATCTGCAGCTAAATTATCCTAACCGGAAGTCTTTAACTTTAACCTAAACGAAATAATCGAACCATTAGAAACATCCTACAGAACAAGATCATAATTTAATACGAACTCACACATGCTCCCAAAATGAACCTCCCTTCACCGGGTATGTAAAATTATCGAAATGCCCCTAGGGTGTAAAATTACCAAAATGCCCCTCTCGGCCTTAAATCACCAAAATGGCCTTCTCGTGAGTAAAATCATTACAAAAATCTTACCATATGCGAATTTATTCAAAAATACATTTCTTAGGTCAAATTACCAAAATACCCCTTCGGGGTGGTAAATTACCAAAATACCCCCCGTTACACTTTAATTCTCAAAATGACTTTTCCATAAGCGAAGTCACTGAAATAATCTTACCGTATATAAATTTACTTCAAAATATCTCTTATAGATAAAATTACCAAAATACCCCTTCGGGGTGGTAAATTACAAAAACACCCTTGGGGGTTTTCGGCACCAGAAAAATCTCAAAAATATCTTTAATTGATACTTTAAGCATCTTGATATCATTTCTGTACTAAAAAGTCTTTTAGAAAATTTTCGTCAGAAAATTCCGAACCGGTGTCCGGACCTAGCACTAAAAGGTCTGTTTCACGAAAAATACCTATCGGACTCAGAATGGCACGAAATTTTAGATACTTAATCATATCTATAAAATAGGGCGTCCATAAAATTTTTAGGTTAAAATAACTTCGTTTGATATGCTAAATAAATCGATAAAGTTCTTCAATTAGTACCCTAATTTAGGGCCTTTTGCGAACTCCAAAAATTCCCAAAATTTTCCAGAGGGTAGATCTCGTAAAATTATCATGGGTTACTGTTTTGAGTTTTGTCCAATTATGACTCTAACTATTTTTATAAATTCGTCAAAAGCTGCCTAATTAATACTCCCTTTGTAGCGACAAAAACGGTTACTATTTGGATTAAAACACACACTAAAGCACCTCAGCTGCTAGGGCATGGCCTTGTGCATGAGCTCGTATGATTGTGCTCGGGCAACCTACTCGGCATGGACTTTATGCTTGAGCATCTTTGGTCCTGCTCGGGCATGGACTTGTGCTTGAGCATGCCACATGGCAATGGTTCTATTAACATCTTACCACCTTAATCTTTTGGGGACGTGCGCAAGTGTAACGGTCATCATACTGCCAAAACCAAGCCGGTTACTATTTGAAATTCAAAAATTAATGCTCTGGGAATCGCGCTAGATGGGTGCATTAAATGTTGCCGCCTTCCTAGGAACGGTTATTCAAGCCCATTCAATATATTGGGGTCCTTCCATTCATTATGCCTCCTGCTATTCATTTTCTTCGTGTCCAACTCAATCTCTGCAAGTAAGTTCCTCCTTATCTTCCTTTTGTTCAGCACTAATTTATTAATCTATTTCTCTTTAATAGCTCTAGTTTTTATAATAGAAGATGTCCTCAACATCATCTAGTAGTTCTTCTTCATCCTCAACTAGCTCACCAGAAAACACCTTCGCAAGTGATTCAGAAAGTAGATCTTCACAAGTAGGCACTTCAACACTAAGGAGTCAAGTAGGAACTTTCACTCCCCAAGCTAGCACTTCGTTCCCTCATCGAGACGCACTTTGGGATATCAAGGATGAGGCCGAAGATAAATGTAACGAAGAAACTTGGTTTACTTCGGAAGACAAAAGGAACAAAATGAGCAAGCAGAGCATAGTAGAGCTTTTGGAGGAATTTCCTTTGCCTCCACCTTTCACTGCTAGGGTTCCGGCACTTCAGGAACCTACCAACTACGGCACAGATCTGGAGACAAGTGTTTACGAAGGCCAGATAAGATTGGGCTATAGACTTTCCATGCACCCATACGCTAACTTATTTTTTAACTACTATAATATGGCGCCAGCCCAACTTATGCCGAATGGGTGGAGAAAACTTCTTGGCCTGATTTATCTTGTTCGAACCTCGGGGTACCCAACGACGGTCCATGACTTCATGAGGCTGTACCTTGAGGTGTGCTTCATAAAAAATGTGGCCAAAAGTGTGGGGTGGTATTGCATTCACAATCGAGTTAGAAATCATCAAAAGAGGCCCCAAATCTAACAAGGGTTGGCATTCTCGATACTTCTTCATACAACGGCCAAGTGGCAGATGACGGTTCCCTCAGAAGTGGAACACCTTCTATAAGGATTATGAGAAGAAGGGTTTTCTGCCACCTGATGCTCATACGAAGAAACTCCTTGATCACATAAAGAGAAGATGTGCCCTTTGTATTGATGAACCTCTTACTGACCAAGAGTTGCGACATGCAGAGTTTATTCCTCCTAACCCTGTTCTACCTCTTCCTCCAACCGCTGTTGTAGAACCTTATGTTGTTTTGGGGCATAAGTCTCCAGAGTTAGAGGTGGGGGCATCGTCTTCTAGGACTCTCAGTATAGGTAGCCTATGACTATGCTTATCGCCGCACACATCTGTCTTATTATTATTATTATTTTAAACTTCATACATACAACTAACTCTACTGTTTATCCGTGCAAAGATGTCTGGCAAAGGTGAAGGTGTGAAGGGAGATTTTCTAGGCTTGCTTTAAAAGGCTTCCAAAGGGAAGATGAAGGAGGGGACTGGAGAAGGTTCTTCCCCTCTCATAAAAAGACCTCGCGCTCCGACTCCTCCCGTGCCCCCCAGTTGTCGTAAAAGGTCTTCCTACTGATCATTATCCAATTTTCCATTCAAGATGGATGATCAAGAGGGGCGACTCTGGGATGCCCAGCTCGCATGTCTCTGCTCAGTATCTGGCTCATAGGGTGCTTCCTGTCGACCGAGTAATTTTGGAGAATCAACCCCACGAGGCTTTTGCAATGGCTCACATTCAGGCCGCATATAACTAACTTCAGCCACTTATTCTCTTTGAGTTTTCAACTAACTTCCTCATGTTTTTTGGCTTCATAATCGCTTTCATATCTCTTCTCTTTTCAGGTGTATTACTATAGTAGTCAGATGCAGGATAGATTCAACATGGCGATGGACGTGGCTTGCACCGCTGAAACTAAGAAGAGGGTGGCCGTAGGCAAAGCTGATAAGCTTGATACAGAAGTCAAGGGCCTTAAGGCGGAGAATGCGGATCTACTTACCAAGCTTGGTCGCCTAGAAAAGAGGTGTGAGAAATTGAGGGTTGAGAAGGCTGAAATAGGGAACAAGGCTATTCAAGCGTTCCTTGATGGCAATGCTGGCGAGGAGTGGTTGCGGAAGCGGACTGAAGATGGGCTTTGTATTTTCCAGGAAGGCTTTCAGAAGGCCAAGGAGTTGATGATGGTTAAATACCCTAGCCTTTCCCTTGACGACGTTGTGGTGCCCACTTTTGAGTCGCTATCAGGGGAGACTGCCGCGCCTACCGAAGCCTGGGATATTATCTCCCCAGGGGGGAGAAGTGTCCGATCAAGGATTGCTTATATGTCTTAGGACATCTTGTTTTTGTTCCCTATTTCTGTAATCACCTTTGATTTGCCCCCAGTACTTTTATTGCTCCAGAGGCTTGCAAATGTATATGCTTTTGTTTACCCCTTGATGGGTTTTATTTTCAAAATTGTGTTTTAAATCTTTCACATCTTGCATTGTTTTTACTTTGACGCGAACCCTTATCGTCAACTAAGGGCTGGCAAAGAAGCCTCGCACTCACGCTTTTCTGGGTTTTGAATTAACAAAACGGAGTGGGACGACGATCCCCCACTTGGTTTTGCCATTTCTCAGGCTAGAACTAAAGTTAGACCGTGTTAGGTAAGACTTGTGTCTTACCCTATCACATTGGGTGATACTTTGTTTGAGCAACATTCGTGGTTTTACTTGTTCGAGCAGTCTGCTCGGGTATTGAATGTATATTGTTCTTGGGAACATGAATATTGTTATCTGAGCTAACCAACACCATTGTGCTGATGTGAGAAATAACTCTTTCTAACAATGCTAAGGATGATAAGCTGAGATAAAAGAAATGATCTATTTCAAACTGAAGAGGACTCTCATTATAATGGAAATTACGCATCTCTATTATTCAACCGAGCTCTACTCTACTCCCCCCAAAAAGGATTTGTCTTGTAACACATACAAGACTCCACTGATAGTATTGCCATAAATTTTTAGTATTCCACATTCGCGAGATTGTCTCTCCTGAAAGTATTTCCAGTGAATAAGCGCCCAGTCTAAGCACCTTCGATACCTTGTAAGGTCCTTCCCAATTTGGCGACAACTTCCTGATAGTGACCTTTGGATCTGAGACCTAACTTTCTAAGGACTAGATCGCCAACTCTAAATATCCTCATTCGAACCCTTCGATTGTAGTGTTGCGCGACTTGCTGTTTCGTTAAAATCATCCGACCTAAGACTTGGGCGCGTACATCATCTAATAGATCTAGATTTCCTCGAAGACCCGCCTTGTTCTCTGCCTCCGAAAACTACAACACTCTAAATATGGGGAGGCCCACTTCCATGGACAGCAGTGTCTCTATCTCGAAACACAGCAGAAATGGTGTCTCGCCCGTCACAAAATGGGGTGTTATGCAGTATGCCCAAAGTACCTTAGGGAGTTTATCTACCCATGCTCCCTTAGCATCGTCCAGTTTTCTCTTCAACCCTTGAAGGATGAAGCGATTCATGTTTTTTGTTTGCCTATTTGTTTGGGGATGAGCGACCGATGTAAAACGGAGGTCGATGGAGAGGCCTTCACAAAAGCTTCAAAAGTTGGAATTATCGAATTGATTCCTATTATCGGTGATTAGAACTTTTAAAACCCCAAAGCAGCAGACGACATTCTTCTAGAAGAACTCTTCGCATTTTGATGCTGTTATGGTGGCCAATGGTTCGGCCTCAGTCCATTTTTTGAAGTAGTCGATGGCGACTATCACAAAACGTCGTTGCCCAGTAGCCATCGAGAATGGGCCCAAAATATCCATTCCCCACATCGCGGAACGCGATTGGGGAAGTTAAGTTACTAAGGGGCACCGCCGGAGTGTGTGTGAGTGGGGCAAACGTTTGACACCGGTCACACCTTCTCGTGAAGCTAATCGCGTCTTTCTGCATCCCCGACTAGGAATAGCCTTGCCTCAAGATCTTATGTGCTAGGTTTCTTCCGCCCAAGTGTTACCCGCAAATATGTTCATGAACCTCCCACAACGCATAGTCTGCCTCCTTAGGGCTTAGGCAGTTAAGGTATGACAGGCTAAAGGACTTCTTGTACAGCACCCCATCCATAAGAGCAAACCGAGCAGCTTTGGTTCGTATTCTACTACATCAATTTTCTTTGAGGGCTGAATACTTCTTTATTAGAGGAACATAATGTAATTGCTCGAGAAAACTCCAAAATGTCTGCGGAAGTTAGTCTTGAAAGTGAGTCTGTTTGGGTATTTTGGTCTCTTGGTATGTGGCAGATGGCAAAATTTTTGAACTTAGTGGCTTCAGTCTTCACGGCCTGGAGATACTGAGCCATTCTATTGTCTTTCGCTCCATACTCACCCAAGATATGATTCACAACCAACAGAGAGTCGCTGTGGACTGAAAGAGAATCGACTCTTAGGGAGTGTGCCAACCTTATTCTTGCTAATAGTGCTTCATACTCAGCTTCATTGTTTGATGCCTAAAAATCAAAGTGGAGGGCATATTCGATCATGAAATTCTCTGGGCTGATAAGTATGAGCCCGGCTTCGTTACTCCTTACCTTAGACAAGCCATCGACATAAAAAAGCCACGGATCTGAAACTTCTGAAAGAACCAACTGCGGGGGGCCTTTCGGTACCGTGCATTCAACAACAAAATCTGATAAGGCTTGAGCCTTAATTACTGTACGAGGTTTGTACTTAATATCAAACTCTCCCAGTTCTACCAACAAGTTTACCAATGTTCCCAACGCGTCAAGATTTTGGAAAACTTTTCCCAATGGTTGATCAGTCAACACGACGATGGTATGCGACTGGAAGTATGGTTGCAATTTTCTCGCTGAGATGACAAGGACAAGGGCCACTTTGTCAATTCGAGGATACCTTGTCTCCATGTCTTGTAGGACCTTCCTCACGTAATAAAAGGGTCTTTGTTTGCCTTCCTCTTCCCGGATTAAAGTCGTGCTTACCGCTACCACATTAATCGATAGGTATAGGAACAAGTCTTCACCAGTAACTAGTTTTGTAAGAAGCGGTGGGGATGATAAGTAGCGCTTTAATTCCTTGAACAACTTCTGGCATTCTTCCATCCACGCAAAATCTTTCGCCTTCGGATAGCCTTAAAAAAGGGTAGGCATTTCTTCGCTGATTTGGACATGAACCTTCCCAAAGCAGCTACTCTTCTCATAAGCTCCTGAACCTGCTTGATTGTCTTAGGCGGCTTCATGGCATGAATATCGCCTATCTTCTCCAGGTTGGCTTCGATACCCCGCTGAGAAACCATGAATCCTAAGAACTTTTTTGACGCTACGCCAAATGCACACTTGAGTGGGTTTAACTTCATGTTGTATGCTCTTAGGATGTCAAAGGTTTCCTTGAGGTCTTTCACATGAGCCTCGACTTCTATACTCTTTATCAGCATGTCGTCCACGTACACCTCCATGTTTTTCCTGATTGAATCGTGGAAGATCAGGTTAACTAGGCACTGATAAGTTGCCCCCACGTTCTTGAGTCCGAAAGGCATGGCTTTGGAGCAGTATAGTCCCCGTTCTGTAATAAAGGAAGTCTTGGGAATATCGTCCTCAAACATCCTTATTTGGTTGTAACCTAAATATGCATCCATGAAGCTCAACAACTCATGACCCGAGGTAGCGTCAATTAAGATATCGATTCGTGGAAGCGGTAACTGTCCTTGGGGCAGGCCTTATTGAGGTCGGTGAAATCAATGCATATGAGCCAATAGTCGCCCGACTTGCGTACCATTACTACGTTGGCGATCCGGTCAGGATATGAGATTTCTTTGATGAATCTGGCTGCCAGCAGCTTGTCGACTTCTTCCTCAATCTTCACTTGTCTTTCAGGAGCGAATGTCCTCTTCTTTTGCTTGACCGACTTCTTAAGCAGGTCCATGTTAAGTTTGTGAGTGATCATTTTGGGATCAATTTTGGGCATATCTGATGCTGTCCATGCGAAGATGTTTGAGTAACTTCGCGATAAGTCGACAAGCTTGAGCTTGAGATCGTCCGCCAATCCTGTCCCTATTATCGATGTCTTCTCTCGGTTCCCCAGATACAACTCGATATCCATGAGGTCTTCCACGGGCCTGCCTTTCTCCACTTTGGTCTCATCCCTCAAATCTTCGATCATAAGGGTTTCGTTGGCTCTATTTTGACATTACGCCATACAGCACTGCCGAGCCACCCTTTGGTCTCCTTTGACTTCTCCAACTCCATGCTCTGTGGGAAATTCCATTTTCACATGGTATGTTAACACTACCGCCCTCAACTGGTTTAGTGCCGTCCAGCCCAGAATTGCATTATAGGTCGAAAGAATGTGCACAACCACAAAATCTAGCATTAGTTTGGCTTGAGCCTGAGGGGCGCCCATGGTTACTGGTACTGCAATGATTCCCTCACAAACCACGGGGTGGTTAGAGAATCCGTAGAGTAGCGTATCTATCTTTCGCAAGCAGTCGGACGGAATGCTCATCTTTTGGAATGCTTCATAAAAAAGTACCTCCACTGAGCTCCCATTATCCACGAGGATTCTTTTCATATCAAAACTTTCCACTCAAAGTGTAACTACCAATGGGTTGTCATGGGGTGTCTTTGTATCTCTCACATCTTCTTAGAGAAGGATATTACTGGGGCTGGTTCCATCTTTTGCCTTTTAACCAACGGCCCCATAGTGGTAAGGACTTCTCTTGTGTAAGCTTTCCGTCCTTGTCCGGACGATCCCCCTACGGCGATTCTGCTCGAGATAGTATTGATAACGCCCGCATTTTCTTGTGCACCTTCTCGACCTACTAAGGGAGAAGCTTCCCTTCTTTCCTCATGTCGATCGACATATCTTCGTAAATGTCCACGTTTGATGAGAGCCTCTATCGCACGCTTGAGCGATTCGCAGTTATCTGTGGTGTGGCCATGATTATTGTGGTAACGACACCATAAATTCTTGTCCCTCTTGCTGGGTGCGGACCTCATCTTGTTTGGTCTTTCCAATATTTCTTTATCTTTAATCTCGTGGATGATTTGCGACGGCTTGGTGTTCAGTGGTGTCAAATTCTTCATATCACGAAATTCTTTCGGACGCTGTTCATCTCTTCTTGAATGCTTGGAGCCTCGTCCTTTTCTCGGGCTGTCTTCTGGAGTTTTCTTTTCAGGCTCTTGTCCGCTGTCGTCTCGATGTCCCTTGTGGCTCTCAAAGTACTCTTCCGCCTGGATGTACTTGTTAGCCTTGTCGAGCAGGGCACTTATGTTCCCCGGGGGGCTCTTGTTTACCCGAAAGCAAACTTGGAAGTAGGACGGAGCCCACACAAGAAGGCGGTGTATTTAACTGATTCGTCTAGATTGTCGATTTTTAATGTCGCTACATTAAAACACCCTAAATAATGTGACAAGGATTCATTTCTCTCTTGAACCACATTAAGGAGGCTTGCCAAATTCTTCCTCCGAGTTCTGCTGCTCACGAAATGTTTTTGGAATAAATCGGAGAGCTGGGCGAAGGAATGGATCAACCGTGGGTGGAGGGATTTAAACCAAGAATGCGCCGCTTTCCTCAAGGTGGTTGGAAAGGGGTGACACATGATGGCATCTAAAACCTGGAGTAACAGCATGTTCATTTGAAATCGGTAGACATGCTCACTCGGATCTCCGCTCCCGTCATACAAGTCACATTACGGCATGCGAAAATTCAGAGGGAGCTTCAATTTCTCAATCGCCTTGGACAAGGGGTACCCAGAATCTTCCCTCGGGGGAGTTGGTTCTTTTGGGTAAAGTCCAGGAATAGTCTTTCAAGAAACTCGCTCATAGGAGTGGACTTCTCATTTTTCGTAGTGGCTTCGCCCTGGTGGACATCACCTTTTTCCCATCCATTGTCGGCCATGGGTCCTTTCATTCAGAATGGGGGATAAGTTCGTGCTATCCTCTATCGATGACTCACGACAGATGTAGGAGCCACTTCTGGTGAGATGTTCTTTGGCTTCTTGTCGAGGCTAGTAACTGGGATCAGTATCTGATCTATATTTATGGCCGTAGCTTGACCTTGAGGTCTGTCTAAGACGAAGATCACTCGGGTCCAAGTGTGTCTGGTCGGTAGGAGCCGCAGGAGCTACCCCTTATAGTGTTTTCTATAGGGTATTCACCACGCCCTTAAGTTCGTGGATTTCTTTTGTCAGGTCTGGATTTGGGGTGTTGAACAACTTCTGGGTCAGGGGTGGCGCAGGTCTCCCCTCTTTAAAAGAGGAGTCGGAGAACAGGATCTCTGGGAGCTGCCACTCGTTTTTGGGGTGACCGAAGTTATATTAACCCGGTCGTTGCTGGAATATTGTTGGGATGGTGTCGACTGTCAGTCTCCTCGACGGGAGCCACTTGATTAAACTCGTGGATTGTGGACAGACCGACTGATCGGAAGGGTGTTTGAAGGTGATTGCCTGGCCATTATTCCCAGTCAGTCCCACGAATGGCACCAAAATGTTGCTGCTTGAATGTTGATTGGGAACCACAACCGGGAAATGGACCTGCAAAATAAAACACGAAGTGACCGCCAGGGGTGTTCTGGCAGAGGAAGTTCTTATGCTAAAGTCAGAAATTGCTCTGGAACTCTCAATAGCCAGAAATGCACTAGGTGTGCCTGTGTGTCAACTTAGTTGCATACCTGAAACCTTCTCCTTCATATAGGCCCTCAGTCCCCTTCCTCCTTCAGGACTCTCTTTCAATAGACTCCTCATATATTAGAATTAGGTTAGGACTCTTCTTCCAGTGGTCGAGTCCTACAAGGATTCTATCAGCCCTTTTAGAGCTTATCCGAATACGGACTCCATGGTTGACTCGGAGTCAACCATGCCAGGTGTCATCACCTAACTGGATAGACATTTTTAGCTATATCACTACCTGACATAAGCTGCATGAGCCTTTCATATTCTTGTATGACCTGATCTATCTCATTGTTCTTCTCTCCCATAAAGTGCTGAATCAAGATATTTCTTCTTAACAAAGTAAACACATATGTAATAGTGGACCTCCATGTCAACATGTCTCAAGCATAACCAATAACCCAAGATACAACAATTGCACAAAGAATTTCCTTTACAGCAAATTAAAAACTCTATGAACTGCCCTATAATTGTATTCTTTTCTCCATTTACCTTTGTAAATATGGAGAGTGCTTTGTAATGCACCATCTTCAACTTGCAAAACCATGGAAGTAGTCAATCTTACCAAGCCCATTCGTCGCCATTAATAACTTCCTAAAGTAACTATGGAGTCAGTGGGGATATCAACTGCATGACTAAACCTCTACGTTGCATTTAAGATCATCCTCCTCGATGTCTGTACTTGTACATCCTTAAGCAGAATTTACTCATGTTCTAATAGCCGACATCTTAGCTTGGAGAATTTTCAAAAATGAAGAACCTTTGGTATACCATCATGTTGATTAACTTTGGTTCTGTTGATTCATCTTCATGTGGAACCACATCATCCACAGGTAAGTTCACTCCTAAGCTAGAGCAATGATACGCACTACGTAGCAAGCAGTCTTCGCCGACTCTCGTCACAATCTCTACTTATCAGATGGTGTTATGCCTTTAACTTCACAAGCATAGTGCTCCTACGAGAAAGCTGCATGCTCTTAAAAGCCTTTTTATTGTCTACCACATGATTCAAACAATCTGAATCTGTAATCTAGTTGCCTTTTAGAAGTTTCTTTGGCAGTTAAATATTCCTAACAAGATCAAGATTTTTGAATGGCGCGCGTGTTCGAACATTCTCCCTGTAACACCCCGAAATTTTTTGGAGCGTTAACTAATCAATCGATCATTTCTTAGTTATTCAATCATCTCAATTTCGCTAAGAAACCCCAACAAATATCTATACTAGAGCTTCTACAATAACCCAAATTCTCAGCTAGTCATTTTTAAACGCAAAGACTAAATTAAAGTAATCAATTTAGTAAGTTACATATTGATTCCCTCGCAGGGGCTTAAATGAACAAAATAATAAAAATCTAAACCAACTCCATGATCAGGCTATAACCAAATCAGGAAATGTACTGTCGATTATTGCCTGTAAAAGGGAACAAAAAAAAGGGATGAGCTTTTGGGAGCTTAGTAAGGTCGCTCAAAATTCAGTAGAGTGAATACAAATGATTTAGAAAATTCATTTGAATGACAATATAAGAAAAGATTCAACTCAATCTCTCAAATCAGAAATCAATAAAAACAATTTCAATTACATTATAAACAATGCAGATGGAATATTGAACATGAGTAAATTTGCAAAATCACAAAAGTAGTGCAGGAAACACTTAGTAAAGCCACACATGCAGTGCAAGGTAATCACTTAGCAAAATCACAAAGGTTATGCTCACACACTGTAGTTACATATGCATATGAACACTAGCTAGACCACTAAGGTACTAGCATCTCTCGATAATAACAGACCATCCTTATACCACTCCAATATAAACCATCCTTATAAACTCCTCAATACACTAAGTCATGACAATATACAAAATGTAATAACCGATAATACAATGATTAAATCAACATTCGACGAGTAATAAATACTGAGTATCGAATAAGATTTTTAATAAATGTGTAAAGCTAAAAAATAAGGTATTAAACGCAAACGATACAATTCATAACAATTATAACAGAGTTCAAAAAAAATTTGATAAACATTCAGAAAATATTCACAAGGACAAATGGATAAAATTGAATTTCGGAAGAAATCCTCAATCCAAGAAATGCGCTCACTGCTATTCAACCTCGAATTAACCTAAATTGGTAGATTAATTATTAGAATAAAACCTAGCCTCACTAACAATTAATCTAATGCTAATTTTTAATCGTTGCTCACTCTGACACTCTTAACATAGACGAAAACGAATTTGATCCATCGAACGCTAAGCCTAACCGATAACCCTACACACTCTATAACGCATTAAGACACTCTAAATTAAATAATAAATGCTTATAAAATACTTTTATACTTTAAAACAATATAACAAGTTACAATATATTTTTTTTGAATTTGTGAATATACTAGACAAAGCTCAAAAATAACAATTAATACTTCTAGCTCAAATCAAAGTTTCATAATTTTCATGATAGTTTAATAAAATATAGGAAAAATACTAGAATTGAAATTAGGATTTAAAAAGTACCGAAACCATTTTAAAATCATCCGTTTTGCTAAATCAAATACGATACGGATTTAGTAACAAATCAATTCTAAAAATTACAAAACTTAAAGTAAAACTTATTTATATCATGAAATAATTACAGTAATTTTTCCAAAATTAAGAATTTTAAAGGCTCCAAACGAATTTTAGAAAAACTGAACTTGCAGAAATTATTAAAAATATCAAACGATATCAGAAAAATATAAAATTTTAACAGTAATTCTTATTTCCCCCTAAGAGCCTCCCTGTAAAGTTTCAGCATTTTTTTGATAATCCGATGACACCTAACAGCCACGTGATATAACTGTATAAGCACAATGTACCACTCCACTTCATAACCCACTTATCACTTCTTCTTCTTCTTCTTCTTCTTCTTCTTCTTCTTCCTTTCCACTCTCTGCCCACTGACCAGAAGCTCACGTTCATATACATAGGTCCACTCACGGCTATTATGCGGCTTCCTCCCTCTCCATTACACACTCAAACACAAAAACCCACACACACACACACACACTCTCTCTCTCTTTCACACACTCTCTCTCTCTCTTTCACACACACACACACCCACACACACATACACATTAAGACACACAATTCACATACACACTACACTTTGTACAATTCTCAACTCCACCAATCATATCTTGTCTACTCTCTTGGCCCAGTTCAGTGAATGCATCTGGGTTTCCATCTTCACCAAGGTCAAAGGGATGTAGCATCTCTTCTTTAGATATTGTCCTATGTACTTGTTGCCTATCAACTACCCTTGATGCAAGACTCTTCTTTGTAACCTGATACTTATAAACTTTTTTCTCCATTGTTCCATGCGCCATGGTTGTCAATATTTACACAATACATGGCTATACTCTGTTACACAATTCCAGCACCAAGTTCCTCTCCCCTTTACCATTTTACATACACTAGCAACACTTTATACTAAAACATTAAATTAAAAGGCAGAAAAATAGGATCGAAGCTTATCAAAATCAAATCCAAAATCGCCAGATTCCAGCACCTAGTTCCTCTCATTCAGATAACTGTAACCGAAATCTCTCTATATATATATGTAGCTCTCTGTCTCTCTCTCTCTCTCTCTCTCTCTATTCTGACTTTCTCACCTTTTTTTTGGTAACTGTTTGGACAAAAATTTCTAAATTGCACCGTTTAATCCTAATTCCCTTACCCTGTTCCCTCACTAATTTATTTTCCTTTCCAAACATTACTTTACTCCGCTTCAAAATTATCGCTAAAAGTTATCGATAACTTATAACTCTAAAATTGTCACTAAGATCAACTAATATCAATTATAATTGCTATATCTTAAACGATAACTTATAACTCTAAAATTGCCACTAAGATCATGAATTGTAAAGCTCCCCAAATTTGTCGCTAAAGATCCAATGAAAATAGCTCAAGCCAATCGACTCTAAATACTACGTATAATTATTGTCGCTAACAAAATAAATTAACCGACTAGACGATATCAAGGTTTGGGGTATTACACTCCCAACACTAGACAATCTTTTTTAAAGAAAGGTTGCTAATGACACAACATGTTGTTTGTGGGCTTCAAGGGGAAATCACTTACCACATTCTAAGAAGTTGCTCTTTAGCAAGGCAAGTCTGGAGACTTTTCAGGCAAGCAATGTTTGAGGACATTTGCTGCTTAAATAATGTCCTCTCGCGATGGAAAGAGGTAAATTCTCGAATTGAGAAATAGGAGATGGAAGTTTTTGCAGTAACGTGTTAGTTCTTATGGAAGAATAAAAACGTGACCGTCTTTCGAGGTGCTCAAACAGATGCATTTGAGCTGCATAGTGCAGCTTGCTATTATTTGGATAATTTTCGTAATGCCCAGAAAAATATTCAAACCAACCCTTCTCCAAATATAAACAGGTTAGTACGGTCTCCTCTTTATGGTAACTGGGTAAGGATAAATTTTGATAGTGTTTGAAAATCATTTTGTTTTCTGTTTTTTCTCCAATTTTATAAACTAAAGAAAGAAAATGCGTTCGACACACATTTTTCATTTTTTTCCCCTTCAGTTTTTAAAATAGGCAGTTTTTGAAAACTCCCACTCAGGAGTTTTGGATTTTTAGTTTTGATTTTTATTTTGTGACCATCACCACTACCACCACCCGTCCCACCGCCACAGCCACTATCCACTGCCACCGCCCACTGCTTGCCGCCGGCAACCATTACTGGCGACCACCATCAGCCAGTGATAGCCAATGTTGGATGGCCACAACCAGTCACCGCCATGCCTCACAATCGCCACCACAACCACCACTAAAGAAAAAACTCAAAATAAGAATTAGGTAATCAAACACCCATTTGTTTTTGTAAAAATTAAAAACTAAACTGGTTTTGATTTTTATTTTTTGAAAAAAGAAAATCATTACTTGAAGTGATTTCAAACAGACCTTTCAATGCTGTGATTTTCATGAAGGAAAGAAATATGAGTTGTGGTGTCATTGTGAGGGATTCAACGGGGAGCATCTTAGTCACGCTATCCAAAAGATCCAGGAATAACGGACCCCGAACATGCTATAGCAGCAAGAGAGGCCACCATGTTTGGCTACAATTATGGATTCAATTTCGTGCAGATGGAGGGAGATGCAAGTTTGATCATTAATGATCTAAATTCACCAAATGAAAATTTGTCCGCGATAGGGAGTATAATTGATGATGTGAGACAGATCACCCACTGCTTCGACTCATGTATTTTTCAACACATCAAACAGTCAGGTAATGAAGTCACTCATGGACTAGCTAAGTTTACTTGTACTTTAACTGAGGCAATAGTTTGGATAGGAGAGGTACCACCACTTATAATTCCATCCTCAAGGGCTGTAACATCTTTAATCAATAATATCGCTTTCATAAAAAAAAAAGATAAAACTATTGAATAAGTACCATGGGCCTATATTTCCTCAAACTAAATTTATCATCTCTTGCTGACTAATGCCTTGGCCTACTATTCTAATTGGGCTATCTAAGAGTTATCAATCTCTCAACATAACCTACTTTTCCAAAATTCCCTGTTAAAACTAACTTTCATAAGGTTTTGAAGTCATCTTTATCATTTCATATAATCTACATGAAAAGAAAGTAACAATAATTTAAAGCTCATCAAAATGGATCCAGAATAAAATTTTATTTACCACATTAAGATATCGTCGTTCGGAGAGTCAAAATTGTTCATCTTTGCATCTTTCACTGACAACAACCTCCGAGTCACAGCTAGTAAGCATTTCTCTTGGAATAAACCTTATCAAAGGCAAAATTTATATCTTAATTTGACCGGAAGGGGCAATTGGTGTCTACAATAAAAATCAGAGCCAACATATCTAGTGAAGGATTTGATTCAATCTTTTTTAGATTAATAATGACTTTATCGTCCTTTAGACAGAGAAACTTTTCTTTGCATGAAGCCTCAATTCAACAAACAAAAGAAAGTTCATAGAAAAAAATAGTATAAATTACAAAAGTGTCTCTAAATTGGGTCTGATTTTTATAAGGTCCTTAACTTATTTTGTTTTTGTCCTTTTTATAAGCTTTATTTCCTGGTTGGTCCTTAAGTTCCTATAGTTTACGGGCTCGCTGAGTTGGAAAAAAAATAATTTTTTTAATATTTTGGTGAGCAAAGTTGAGATCTTTGAGGTTAATTTCACGGTCTAATGTCTCTGTGCCCTAAAGTATCATTTAGTACAACACTCTCCACCTGGCCCAGGAAGAAAGAAGGTAAATGGTATGATGAAAAAGAGAAGCCTCATTCGATGGAGCATGTCATAGCAACACAATTAGCTAGCGTGGTCATGAAGATCATTGGAAAGATCCTATTCGTCTAACTAGTTCAGTTCAAATCGTTGACACTGCTACTATTGATGAAAACTTCTTTCCGTTTTCATTCCAGCTTGACTAGAGAAGTCAGGCAATGTATAGTAGGAAGGTGGTTAAAGGAAAGGGTGAAACTGCTGCTGCGACCATTTCTTTCCTTTACATTTTTTAAGTTTTCAAAACTTATGAACTTTTTGTTATTTTGTAGACTTCGTTTCACAGTGATTGGTTAGGGTCTTACATCATAAAAAAGAAGAAAAGCTTTAGTTTCTTTCTAAATTGGAAACATCTCAATAACCTTCGATTCGACTACTACAATACGAGCCTTGTAAGCTTTTGGATGGCCATAGCAAGTGAGGGGCGCTTTTAGCTTGATCACCACTCTCCCTACCTCTCCTCTGCTTCTCCTGTTTTAGCTTACACTGCTTTTCGTGCTTTAATAAGTAGATCAAAAGGCAGAGTCAATGTTGTATCGGGGAACCATCACTGTAGGCTGCTATGACGCTTTATAGAGCTAGATGGCCTTTTATTTGGAACTCATTTCCATCCACTCTTTTCTAAGACAGGATTCAAAGTTCTCGATACGATATTGGCTATATTGAAAGGCATTTTTTACCAACAATATATCCAGTGGTTTTTCCCAAATAATAATATGAATCCCCATAGACATCCAAATCCGATGATTCAGAAAGATAAGCAGAAGAGTAAGCCCTTGCTGCTCGCTCAACTGTGCAAATTAATTATGCTACTTTTGAAACAAGAGAAAGAGAGTGGCCAGCGAAATCTTACACGAATGCACTCCCTGGTCCCACTTTTTATTGATGCAAGTCTAAAGTAAGCATGCTCGTATCCTATTGATTTCTTACACTCCATTTGTATTTGGGCTTCACTGCCTAGATACAGTCTACCCTTCTTCTTCCCCATCTAGCAATAATGAAAACAACAAAATAAAGATAGGGCACCAATCAATAGCTTCATGTTCCAACACGATGAAGCCTAGACACAAAAATCTTCCATCAGCTTTGACAAGAAATAATTAACCAAAAAGTGGGTAAGAAGTGAGATGCGTTTCGATATTCGCCTTTTTTTCATGGTATCTGAGTCGGTCATGTTCTCTAGAGTTTCGAGCAGGAATCAACATCTCTATCAGTGCATAGGAAAAGGGCCATCGTTGATAATGCTTATTTGGCCTAAGAGCCAACAAGAGGGAAGAATAGTTCAGTTCTTCCAGCTTCCCACTTCTGCATTATCTTTCCTAACAATCCTATTCGCTTCTTCAAGGCCCATCCATATTAGCGAGTTAGTTCATCCGGGGTCTATCTATCCATCTATCTCCCACTTCAGAACAAATTCCTCTCCTCCTTTTGGCACTATTATTCCCACTTAAGTCTTCGGCTTTGGTTGCTTGGCCAGGATAGAAGTAGTGCTTAGTAAGCGACGGTCTAGCAAGACCCTGGTTGGAGCTATGAAGCTTAGCTTATTCTTTCATTAGAGAAATGAGAAAGGAATCAGCTTGCTAACTAGGGTTCGCAACAAAATTCAATTAACTGCATTACTGTTACGCCCCAAAATTTTTTATTCCCCGAGCGTAAATGGTCGTAAAATCAAAATTCGGAGGAAACCTTAAAGTTATCAGAAGTCTCCCAAACGAAATCAGAAAACCTTAAAATATCAGAAAAATGAAGTCAGAAAATCTTTGATTTTATCATAAATCTCCCAAACGATCAATCAGAGCATATACTAATAATTCTCAAAATACATTAATATCTGACATAAGGCCTAAAGCTTTTATACAATCAAAAATTTCTCCAACACAGAGTTTCAAAATGAAACCTAAGTAATACTAACTTGTTTGAGTTGTTATACTTAAATGTCACTACTAACTCTGAAATAAGGCAGCTAACTCTTGGTCACACAGCTACCATTCGAATCCAAAATCTCACCTACTAATCACCTGAAAGGAAAAACCATAACGGAATGAGCCAAATGCCCAGTAAGGTCGCTCAAAAGGACCAATCAAACAAAACAAAAATATCTGAGAAACAAAATTTTGGAAGCACAAAATGTTTCAACGGAAAGGATAATCAAATTAGATTTCAAATGTCAAACTATTTCTGAATATAGACAGACACAAAAGTTTTCAACGGAACTGATAATCAAACCAGATTTCGAATGTCAAAACATATCTGAATAATAAAATTTCAAAGGCACATCAGTTTCAACTGAATAGAGATCAGACAAATATCAAATAACAAAATATATCTGAGTACGGAGACAGATAGTAGAGATGTCAGACCAAATATCAAATGCCAAAATATATCTGAGTACATAAATAGACACTAGAGAGCCATTCAGAAAGTGGTCACATACGTCATTCTTGCAATATGAGGCCGGTTCAGAAAGTAAGATCGCGATCTCTAGCTCAACTCTCCTGAGTTAGCCCACGTTTCAATCCACGTAGGTAAGTCGGAAAGAAGTCATATACACTGTGACATGGCTCATAAAGTCACCAAAACAAAATCTCAAAATAACCGTTATCAAATATAGGACATTTCAAACCATATTCAAAGGCTTCAAAATAACATTATCAAATTATGAACTTGTCAAACAATAAGTAGAGTTTACAAAATAATGACAATCATAAATCACTGAAACGAGAAATATTAACATGTCAAATTTCGAGGTCAAACAAATTCGACGGAATTTGATTTTCACAAATCATAGAATTAACAAGTCATTCGTAACAAAGTTCAAAACAAAAAGGAGAGGAAGAATCACTTATCTCCATTTCAAGAAGTTCAGATTCAAAAGAATCTAAAGACTTACACGATTAATTGGTCCATCACTGATTTGAACTTCGAAGATTTAACCCTCCTTTAATCAAGCCTTTGAGAAATACCAATCCTTAAGCTCCTATGATACCCTGAAAATATCGAAAATTAGTCTAACCTTGAGTTTGATTAATTAAAGGGTGTTATTTTTATTAAGTAGCAATATGTTGATGATGATTAAGTGTTAGGTAGCTAAATAAGGGGTTAGTGTGGCCTTGGGTGTTAAAAATGTAATTTTGAAAAGTTAAGGGGCAAAAATATAATTTTGGAAAAGATGATGAACGGGATGCATATTTTTTAAGTAGCATCATTTTGATGATAATGAGGTGTTAGGGGACTAAAGGAGGGGTTAGGGTGATTTTGGGGTCAAATTGTAAATTTTCAAAGTCGAGGGGTCCAAATATAATTTTAGAAACTTGAGGGGCCAAAGTGCAAATTTTGAAAATTTGTAAGAGGTGTCACAAATCTGGGGGAAAATAAGCCTGAAGTTGGCCACTCCTAATTGATGTTAGGCTGACTAAGTTAAACAAATAATAAAATAAAGAATAGATGAAATTGAATGAGGGAATTATAAAAGAAAGTTTGTGCGGGTGGAAAGTGAAATTATGGGAAACTCGTGAATAGTAGCTGGGCATGAACAGTAGCCGTGAAGAACTCAGAAACAAAGAAGAAAAATAAAGAAGAAAGGGAAGAAAAAAGGGAGGAAAAAGAGAAGAAAGGAAGAAAGAAGAGAGGAAAGGAAGGAAAGAAAGTGGAATCCAAACCCTAACGGGGTATGATTTCGAACCCTAATCGTGAAAAATTGTGGGGAATTTGGGATGAATATGGATTAAGTATATATATATATATATATATATATATATATATATATGTATATACATTCAGGTGTGTATTTATATGATTGGAGATCGAAAAATTGTAATGGATTCTTGTTGAGATGGTGTTATATAAGAATCTAAAACAACAAGGAAGGAGAAACTATTTAGGGCTTCAAATTTGGCATGGTTTCAACGTGTGTGGGTGTGTGTTTTAGTGTATGTTCTTCAATTTGGTTCATGGGTTTGAATTCAATTGGTTTGATTGTGCGAAATTGATGCATAATAATGAGTTTAGGGCATGAATTGAGTGTACTATAATGTGTTTAAGTGATTTAAGATGAGTTATGGAGGAGATTCATGTGCGATTGAAAGAGAAACCAGGCGTGTGAAGGCTGAAGAAGATGAGTGTGTGTGCGTGAAGGTGAAGTAGTGTGTGTGTTTAATGTGAATAGTGACTATTTTTGTCACTAAAGGTGGAAATTAGTTAAATAGTTTCTAATCCAAGTTTTTAAAAATATTTCCGATTTAGCCAAAGTGCAAAAAAGAGACCCTAGTTATTTTTAGGAGACCCATATTGTGGAAAATTTGCAAATTCTTATGAGGTCGGGAAGGAGGTGAACGGATGAGAGAAATTTGGAACTTTACGGTAAAATTTAAAATATCAAACGAGTTTTGCACAAAAATTTAATGGGGACCTAAGATGCAGAGAAGTTCCATTTCTCAAGATTTCGGGTCATTCCAAAGTTGTTAGCTATTTTTTGGCCGAACGGGCTTTTTAAAACGCTCGGTCCGGACACCGGTTCAGGATTTTTAGACAAAAATTTTATAAAATACTTTTTAACTTAAGAACGAATTCAGGAGGCTTAAAATAGAATTTTAAAGCATTTTTGAGATTTTTCTGAGGTCGGGAACCCTCAGGGGCATTTTGATAATTTGCCACCCGGAGAGGGGTATTTTGGTAAATTTCTCGGTAAAGTTCTTCAAAGGACTTTTTAGTCCAGAAAGGGTTGTAAAACACCTAAAAGGTTATTTGAAGCTGATTCGAGGCATTGTGGTGATAGTGAACCTCGGGGGCATTCGGTAATTTACCGCCAGATGGGGTATTTTGGTAATTTTTTTTCTATAAAATGCTTTGAAGGACTGTTGGTTTGGGAAGGGGTGTAAAACATCCAAAAAGTTATTTTAAGATGTTTGTTAGGGCGATGGCCGCTAGGGGGTGTTTTGGTAATTTTCCCTTTAAAATTTTCTGAGGGAATATTTGGTCTATAAATGATGTAGTACATCTAAAAAGTAATTTTAAAGCGGTTTTGTGGTGTTGGTGATGTAGTGGCCATCAGGGGATATTTTGGTAATTTGCCATGTTGGTGCTAAAATTTTAAGAACGCACATAATTTAGCGTTCAGAGGGGTGAGAAGCGAGGAATAGTGGTAGTATGTCTAAAATGAGGGTTGTTATCGATAATAAGTCGATAAGGTTAGATTAAGGATCCGATTATCGGATCGAATTAACTAGCTATCGTAAGATGTTATGAACGGTTAAGTGGGAATGGGTAGAATAAGGAGTGCGTATATGTTGAATGATGACTAACGAGCAGGATGTGATTTGACTAGGTGATGCAGCTCGTTGCGATCAGAGATTGCGAGTTACTTCAGCTATAAGCCAATCAAGTAAGGACAATGCGGTTCGATATGCTAATTCATTGTTTGATTAGCATGCCATGTTGATGACGTGTTGTTGGATTCTTGTCGTTATGATTGGACACCGGTTATCATTGTAAGTGATATATGCATATTTAAATTATGCTGTTGAGGACTTAGGATGGAATAAATTCCCTTAGTCCGCCCTGTTGATAGAATTTAATGAGGATGATGCGTGTCCTAGTATGCTATGATTTGATTCGATTAGCATACTTGAAGTTGATGATGATATTGTGTAGGGGTTGTTGTGTGGTGGTTGTGAGATGCCGAAAATTATTGATAGCCGATATCTCTTCTCTTTGAGAACACCATTGAGGACTTGTGGCAACTTCTCCCGAGTCCGCCCTATCGTTGATGATGATGCTATGGTGATCGTTGCGTTGTTGTTGTGAAATGTCAGCACTTATTGATAACCGACATTTCTCTTATGTAAGAACGCTATTGAGGGCTTGCGAAAATTTCTCCCAAGTCTGTCCTATTGATGATGTCTTGTTGCTTGGCTGTAACGTGGTTAGGGAAATCACTCTAAATGAATTCCCTGATTGTTGACAGTGTCTCTTTTATTTACTTGAGACTGAGATGAACATCCCGTAAAATAGGGCATCAATATGAGGAGGATGGCCTATGAATTATGATCACTGGTCCAAGAGGATGAATGTCACTCGAGCAGAGTCTGTCGTGTCTGGTCTAGTCCTGTCCGTCGTGTGAATTGCATTTGATTTTCTTTTGATATTGATAATTTTAATGATTTTTATTTCAATGATGTTTGCCTTTACCACCTTGGATTTTGAGTCCACTTGAATAGTCTGTCGGTCAGTCGGTCGAATCCATGAGGAGGTGGCAGTAATGCTGTTATGTTGGGCCTTAAAGCCACTCAGTCTAAAGAAAGAAAAATTATCGTTTGGCAACTATGCTGATGTCAAAAATTTACTCTTGATTCATTGCTATCGTTGAGATGATTATTATTCCTCAGAGTCCTTTGAATCATTTATACACGATACTCCTCGTGTTGTCTTTATTGGGCGATTTGCGCTCATTCCTTCTGTTGTATTGTGCAGGCTATAAGATTGATCAAGGAGAACCCTCTAGAAAAGAGAAGAGAAACAAGCTAGAAAACGTTGAGTAAGGGGATAAGTTGTGTGAGGTAAGACCCGCTATAAATGGTGGGATAAAGATTGAGTTGCGAGATAGGTTGATAAGAGTCCTACGACTACAGTCGTATATTAGGTTGTAAACATTCATGTTGTTTAAAGACCTGTAAGTCTTCCGCTGCAGTATGATATATGTTTGTAAGAAAATTTTTGTAAGGACGCATTTTGAAGCGTCTATTAATGATGTATGAGTATGAGGATGTAGTTGCTTTGTATTCAGCACAGGGTTTTGAATGTGATTATGATCGATAACTCAGCCCGGTGATGTCACCTGGGTTGAGGGTGTCGCAGCTCCACCATAGAGCTTCCGAATTTCCCAAGCCTTCTCTTTTTCTCTCTCTCCACCGCAAGGGAAAAAGGAATAGAGAACCCCCAAAAAGGCTAGAAAAGGGAAAAGAAAGCTATTTATAGGGATAAAAAATTTTAAGTTTCCATTCGACCGAAAACAATTTTGAGTCGACTGAAAGTACTATTCGACTAAAAGTTATTGTTCATCGACTAAAAGTACTGGTCATCAACTAAAAGTTACTGTTTATTAACTAAAAACTTCATAAACTTTTTTTTTGGGTGCATTTGACTGAAAACTAGTTTTCAGTCGAATTAAAAGTTTTAATTCGACCAAAAACTTTAGTAGCTCATTTTACACACAAAAATCTTTTCATTCGAAGCCAAACTATTTTCATTAGTCCGAAACACCTTTAATTTGACCAAAAACACTTTTTAGTCGGTCGAAAACTTTTTAGTCGCCTGAAAACTTTTTAATTGGCTAAAAATTTTTTAGTTGGCTAAAAACTTCAGAAACTCTAAAACACCATTTCCCTTCATTTTGATTCGAACGAAACCACTTTCATTCGACCGAAAATTTCAAAAACAATCCCAATTCATTTTCTTAATTTTAACAAAAGGCCACAAACTTATTTATTCAAAAATAATAATTTCACATAAGAAAAAGAAAATTTTCGGGGTGTTACAATTACCTCGTCCATCTAAAGTGTAGATCTGTGCCTAAGGTTGTCGAAGTTGAACAACATTACGACATTTCCTCTTCCTGAGATAGGAAGAGGAAACATGCCCCCCACTGACTTGGCTCGAGCCTAAGTGAAAATGAAGTAATGGGCCTACCCATCCCAACCAAGGGTATGCTGGGATTCGCGAAAGTGGATTTTCTGTCATAGGAGAGGAGAAGAAAGAATTCTAAAAAGTTATGTTTCCGAGCTAGTGGTCAAAGTGAGCAAGCAGATTTTATTTCATAGGATTGAGAAAGGGTCATCATGCAATACCCGATCGTAGATGGATAAAGCATCAACTTAGTCCCACCCATACTCCACCATCTCTCAATTGAATTACCTTGGATGCTATGCATCCCAAGCGGGAGGACGAAGATGTAAACCATTCCTTAGAGATCCCCACTTTTCTTCTTGCCTTACTAAAGCTTAGCTACTGTGCCTATAAGCCATCGTCAACAGAAGTAGGTTCAAATCTAGAAGTTACAGACATGCTCAAGGAAAGAAGTGCCATTGAGAAAAAGAGATAACTCTCCCTTCGGCACAAGTTATGAGGTAAATGAACTCCAAGAAAGAAATAAGGCGTAGGTAATTACATGGATAATCCAGGATGAGAGCGAATCAATCAATATCTAGCTTTGGGTAGTTAGTTATGCTCTCTTAGCGCTTAGCCTAACTTCCTTCTTCTTGCCTTGGCTTGCTATTCAATTGCATTAAAATGAGTGTTTATTAAATAAAGCTAGTTCAAGTGCCAGACAGTCTAGTTCTTCTAGGGTGGAATGACCATCCGTTGACTTAGACAATTTTGAGTCTCCATTTTGTTTACGAGCCTTACTTAGCTTAACTTTCTCTTTTTCTTGGATGCTTATTCCTTGCCTTTGATAGTTACGTCATGATCTAGGGATGGCTTTTAGATCTGAAACCAGCAGATCTCCGACCTGCCCCGCCTGGATAAGCGCGGGTTATGGGGTGGGTATGGTAATTTTTTTAATCTGCAGCAGATTAGGGTGGGAATGGTATTCTGTCTGATTCGCCCCGTGACCCATAATTGCCTCAGTATACTAACCCTATGCATCAACCAATCTCAGTTGTCCATCCAAAGATACATATACTTTTCTCCCTGAACCCCATCTCTATCTTTACTGATTTCTTTGCCGACTTACCTGTTGCTGCCTCCTTCTCTCTGTCTCCCTCAAATCGTCGACGTTCAGCCCCCTATAGCTACAAACCGCTGTCTCAAAAAACTACTCCTGAGGTCCCTATCTGTCATGGCCACCGCCTGTGACACCTTGGTGGCCTTGAAAACCTTCGAGGACGACTATATCAGTGTGTGGAGCAGTTACAACTTGTCCTCTTCAAAGTCTGATGAAAAATTCCGGTGCATCGGGAAAATCTAAATGGTTGATTCATTTGTTTCCTTTGCATGGAGAAGAATCAGTTGTCTCCACCCTCTACTCTCAAGGCCCCTGTCTCCCTTTTTTGTTGTCATACGTGTCTGCATGCCTCGTCAGGCATGTGGAACCCTCTTTGAGGCATCAGATAGCCTTCAAACCCTCTTTCTCTCTGTGTCCATATCCCTATTATTGTTCTTTCACCTTGTTTCTTTCTATGAATATTGGTGGCTTTAATAGCTTTTATGAGTTGTTGGTTTTGTTTGGTGCTGGTGCTTCCACTAAAAATAGAGTTATATCCTTTCTTTTGATTATTGTCTTGATTAAACTCAGAAGAGATGAACATTATCTGTGTTTTCTTTGATCAACTTAGCTGTGTGGGTTGCTTTCATAGCTTTAGTTAATGATCATTAAGCTGCTCTCTAAGTTTGCAGGTCAAGGCGAGTTGGGATTGCTATAGGGAAGGCCTGGGCTCATTGGGGCGGGATGAGTTTTCTAAACTTGCTTAGGATCGGTTATGACGTTGTACTTACATGACATGGTGGCGAATCGGGGCGGTGACTATCTGCATCGGACCTGCCCTATTGCTATTCCTATTAAGTACCCAATTATAAAAAGTACCAATCCTCATTTTTGAACCAAAAGTCTGGGGTCTAATGATGCTGAATGCTATTAGAAATTCCAGGATAGGATCGTCATTGTGATTTTTTTTATAAAATAGATCTTTGTAGGACATATTTTCCTAATTAATTGCTCCATGTCGTCCTAATATTTTGTCCAACATCCCCCAACAATAATCTATCTCCCTTCTCTGCTCACTTATTTTCTGGAGCCCCCTCTCTTTCTTTTTCCTCGTGCGCGCACACATTTAGATGCATAAATACATCACCTACACACCAACAACCCCCCCCCAATACACACAAAGAGAGTTACAATCACGCACAACACGTGCACACACACACACACACACACACATATTGTTACATGCACACCACAGACACACACATTAACACACACACACATCACACACATAGATCTTGATCAGTCTACCTCCTATTAACAAGTATGACGATTAGATTAATCGGCCACACTGACCAATTATAGCAATTTTGGTGTTCTATTGAGATGGGGCAATTTTTTAATGGAACTAAATTCTGAATGAGGAAACAACACATTTTTCAAACGGCCGTCTATTTTCAGATGTTAATGTGCCTCTTCGTGGGGGTATTTTCGTCCCTTCACCTTGTTGGTTTCCCTCCAAAATTGAACTGGTTGTTTTTCGTCTTTCCCGCTCAAATTCACCAACAAACACATCCTCACTCAGTTTAAATTAAACACATCCCCCTCAGTTTAAAATTGAACTGAGTGGGGATGTGTTTGTTGGTGTATACATCGAGAAATAGATTGAGAGCTTGTGCTATAACAATATAGCAAAGTTATATTTCTGGGTATTTCTTATTAGATATTTTTATGAAGTGAATTGCTCTTTTTTGCTATTACAATGATGGTTATTCTTGTTTGAGACTCCTTCAACTCGAAAGTTTTGGGATTTATGCGTATTAAAGGATATTGGATAGATTGAGGCCTGCGTAATTATAACTTTACGAAATAAGCTATGATTCTACTTTTGGGTTTTTCTTATTACAGATATTCATGAACTTGGGGTTGTTCTTATTTTGCTTTTAAAATGATGTTTTCATTGTTGTGGTTCCTTTTATTCCTGGAGTTTGGTGTTTATGCACACTGGAAATGTTGTATATACTGGGAGCTTGTGTTATTGTATTTCTACAGACTTAGGTCTTATTATATTCTAGGTGTTTCTTAATTAAATAACAAACTTTTGTAGACTGGGTTGTTCTTATTTTCTCCTAGAATGATGTTTTCACTGTTGTGGCTCCTTTGATCTTAGGGTTTTGGGATTAGTGCATTGCAATATGTTATATAGATTGATAGCTTGTGTTATTATGAATTCACGTAGTTAGGTCTGATTCTACTTTTGGGTTATTTTGTTATTACAATTGATTACTACCTGGGGGTTGTTATTTTGCTGCTATAATGATGCCTACTACTGCTTATAACTCCTTCAATTCTAGAGTTTTGGTTTATGTGCATTAGAAAATGTTGAATAGATTATTCAAGGTTTTTTCTCATTAAAGATTTTATTAACGGGGTTTTTCTTATTACGCTTTTATGATAAGCTTATTGTTGTTTGTCGTTCCTTTTGTTGTAAGGCTTTGTGTGTATGTGCATTGGATGTGTTGGATAGATTGAGAGCTTCTGGTTGTGACTAATTGCATTGACTTGGTTATCCATGCTATGCTCTTCTGATGGTGTTTACTATTTTTTGTTACTCCTTAGATTCTTAGGCTTTGGGGTTTGTTAGCATTGGAAAATTTTGGATTTATATTGATAAAGAGTAGATTTAGTGTATGGTTTTGATATTGTTGTCTGGACTTTAATTATTGAGTTATTTTATTTAATTACTTGACCCAATTGACGACGAAGTGAAGGGACAAAAATACCCCCACCAAAAGGCACATTAATGACTGAAAATAGACGGTTGTGTGAAAAAGGATCGGAGGGGATAAACTTAAAAAGTAAAGGGATTAATCTTACTAATTTTAAACTACAGGGACTATGCGTGCGAATGGCCTAGAGTTTAGGGACCATGTGTGTTGTTTCCTCATTTTGAATTTTGCTCTAAGATGGTAAAATCGGTTTTGTGATGGGGTGTGTCATTGTATTGGTACGATGGTGGTGTTGACAAAAGGGGTGGAGCCAATGATGGTGGTGGTTCATTTGGAAGTGGTGGTGGTCATAAAATGACGAGATTAAACTTGACTGGAAATCAAATGAATCGAAGAGGAATAATCATTAACTCAGATGTTGAGAAAGAGAAAGAATAGGCGTGCATTATAAGCCTCACCAACTGCCATTCTTTTAGGCAATTCGTATTATGGGGATGCTATGATAAGGGCAGTGGTGTAGATGGTTTGTGAAGTTAAGAGGTTGTCATAGTTGATGGCGGGTCGCGGCCGCACAATTGAGATGTCTGCAGTGGATCACGGCTGCGCGATGGGAATGGGTGTAGAATGGGAAGGTTGGGCAGGAGCGGGGGTGGAGGTAAAGATGAGGAAGAAGAAGAAGGAGAAATGGGCCACGTGAACATTCTTATTTTAAATGACAGTCCTACCCCTAGCATGGAGTAGCATTCAGTTTCTATTAGTTGTCAAACTTTGTTAAAAAATGGTACTTTAGGTACTGATCTGGTACTTTTTAAGCATTTGATACTTAAGTTGTACTAAGCTAAAACTTTAGGGCACATATTTGTCATTAGTCTAATATTAGGAGTGGTGTTTTTACAAAAGTGACGCAGCCAATGGCCTTAGCTCGTGGCGAGAGATGGGTGCAATTTCTACATAAAACAGACGGAAATTCAAGAAGAACAGAGAAAAAAATATTTTTAGAGTGATCTTCTAGATTTGTTTTATCTAAAATTCATGGCATTGTATAACATGAGGACTTAGGGAGAAGATAGGAAACCGAAGCATAAATAAAGGTCCAAAACGAAGCAAGTCAGACTATGAGGACCTACAAAACATTAGGCCCAAACATAATGGTCCATGCATTTTTGCTAAGTTACCCAAAAAAATTTCAAAATCTTTTTGTTGCAATAATTTATTTTTGAAAATTTTTTGTTGCTATTCGAGTTGAAAGAATTTTCCTATTAACTAATGGTCGCTTTATATTTTCAGTGATTTTTATTTAGTGACACTAAAAAAAGGACTATTAAGAATTGTTGTTGAAAGTGTTAACAGAAAAGTAACTAACAATATTTAGTGACTATTAATTCACGATATACTAGATTGGAGAAAAATTCATACGAACCCCGTAGCGGTCAAAGTTTATTCTTTAATTTTTTCCCGTTCCACAAATTAACAACTTGTTTAGAAGCAAAGGCAAGAAGATAATGGAGAACCAACTTCCAATTGTACATCATGGTATGGAAATGCAGAATGGAGTAAGGTGACCGTCGCAAGGTGCCTATATAGAGGAGGGACGACTGCCTTAAGGTAACCCTACTCTCATCCCCATAATGGATAACCAGAATAGATGTAACTACGTTTTCATGGCCAAACTTACATCCGAAGCAGAGAGATTCGACGACATGGCCAAGTTCATGGCCGAGCTAGTGGTGGGCTTGGCCTCTGAGGAGGCGCTGACCAAGGAGGAGTGCCTCCTCTTCTCTAAAGCCTATGAGAAGGTGGTTGCACTCAAACGAGAAGCACTGCTCACGGTGATGGACAATGGCAATGGCGACCTCGTGAAAGAGTACTGTTCTAAGCTCAAGGCCAAGCTATTGGAGACCTGCGCCACGGCTTCAAGGCTGGTGGACACCGTCATCCCGAGTGCCACCAGTCCCGAGTCCGAGGCGCACTGTGTTGAAGAATGATTCAAAGTTTGACTTGGTCTTTTAGTCTTTCAGTTAGTGTCCAAATTTTTATGAAGTAGTTAGTTAACACTATGTTAGTGGTTGTAGTGGCTGAGTGAATTTTTGTTCGCACTATGTTAGTGGTTGTTAGTGGCCTATTAGTGGCTTTAGTGGTAGAGTAAATTTCTGAGTCTCAAGTCTATAAATAGCTGTGTTTGTTCCACTATCGTAATGCAATTCGTGTGCTGTTTTTCTTCAGATATTAAGTCTCTGTTTTCTCCAAATTGAGTCTAGCCTCTATTTTCTCCAACAGATTGTGGTATCAAGAGCTAGGTAAAGCCAGGTTCATTGAGTGAGTAGAGAGGATAAAAGTGTGAGTTGAGAGAAACAATTTAGAGAAAAATCATGGCCAGTAATGGCAATGCAATGAATGCCACGCAGCCACTTATTCCCATATTTAAGGGAGAAGGCTATGAATTCTGGAGTATTAGAATGCGAACTATACTCAAGTCTCAAGATCTTTGGGACTTGGTAGAGCAAGGCTATCCAGATCCTGATGAAGAAAGCAAATTGAAGGAGAACAAGAAGAAAGATTCCAAGGCGCTAGTGATTATTCAACAGGCTGTCCATGATAGTGTATTCTCATGAATTGCAGCGGCTTCTCACGAATTGCAGCGGCACCCACATCCAAGCAAGCTTGGTCAATTCTATGGAAGGAGTTTCAAGGTGATTCAAAAGTAATTGTCGTGAGATTACAATCGCTCCGACGTGACTTTGAAACCTTGTACATGAAAAGTGGAGAATCAATTGCTGATTTTTTGTCTAGAGCAACTGCAATTGTCAGTCAAATGCGATCATACGGAGAGAAGATTTCTGATGAGACGGTTGTTGCAAAGGTATTGAGAAGCTTGACTCCCAAATTTGATCATGTAGTTGCTGCAATAGAAGAATCTAAGGATTTGTCAATTTTTTCATTTGATGAACTAATGGGGTCTTTGCAAGCTCATGAGTCAAGAATTAATAGATCGCTTGAAAAGAACGAAGAAAAGGCGTTTCAAGTAAAGGAGACAGTCACCAAAATTGGAGAAGCTCAAAGTGCAACAATTAGGGGCCGTGGAAGAGGAGGATTCCTTGGTCGTGGTCGTGGTAACGGAAGAGGCAGAGGATGACTTGACTGGTAACAAAGGCAATTTGGTGAGCAAAGAAACAACAAGAATGGCATTCAATGAAATCATTGCAAGAGAAACGGTCATATAAAAGCTGATTGTTGGTTCAAAGATCAACAAGTGAATTATGCAGCAAAAAATGGAGAAGAAAGTAAGCTTTTATGGCTCATTTTGGTACTAACAGTAAGTCAAGCGATGTTTGGTTTGTAGATAGCGGCTGTTCGAATCATATGACAGGCGTGAAGTCCTTGTTTAAAGAGCTTGATGAAAAAAAAAAGTTGAAGGTGCAGCTTGGAAATGGCAAAGAAATGCAAATTGAAGGAAAAGGTACAGTGGGTATTGAAACTAGCCATAGTAATGTAAATCTCTTGCATGATGTTCAATTTGTACCTGATTTGGGATATAATCTGTTAACTGTTGGGCAACTAATGGCCGGTGGATATTCAGTTTTGTTTGATGATGGTGCATGTGTTATTAAAGACAAACAATCAGGTTGTAGGATGATCAACATCAGCATGACTCAAAACAAAATGATCCCATTGGAAGTATCGAAAATGGAGAATTTTGTTCTTGCTACAGGTGGAATAGATGACTCAAAGTTATGGCATTTGCGATATGGGCATCTAAACATCAAGGGGCTAAAATTGTTGAGTGAAAAGGGTATGGTTCTTGGACTACCGAAAATTGGCTTTATTGAATTATGTGAAGGGTGCATCTATGGGAAACAAACTAGAAAGCCATTTCCAGTTGGAAAGGCTTGGAGGGCTACAAAGTGTCTTAAATTAATTCACGCTGATTTATGTGGGCCCATGCATACGAAATCTTTTGGTGGAAGTCGTTATTTCTTGCTCTTTATTGATGATTATAGTCGTATGAGTTGGGTTTATTTTTTGGAAAACAAGTCAGAAACGTTTGAAAATTCAGGCACTTTAAAGCGAAGGTTGAGAAACAAAGTGGATCTTATATCAAAGTTCTCCACACTGATAGAGGTGGAGAGTTCTTGTCCATAGAATTTAATCTTTTTATGTGAAGCAAATGTCATTCATAAGGAGTTGACAGCTCCTTACACTCCGGAGCAAAACGGCGTTGCCGAGTGAAAGAATCGAACCATTGTGGAGATGGCAAGAAGCATGTTACAAGCGAAGGGGCTTTCAAATCAATTTTGGGCTGAAGCCGTAGCAACATCAATGTATTTATTGAACCTCTCTCCTACAAGGGCTATCATGAATCAAACTCCACTTGAAGCTTGGCATGGCACAGAACCATCTGTAAGTCACTTAAGAGTCTTTGGGTGTATTGCTTATGCTTTGGTAAATCCTCAAGTTCGTCATAAACTTGATGAAAAATCTGAAAAATGTGTTTTTATTGGTTATCGTACACAATCCAAAGCATATAGATTATATAACCCTCTTAGTGGCAAGATTTTCATACGAAGGGATGTAGTATTTGATGAAAATGCAAGCTGGGATTGGCATGTAAGTGATGTAAAAATGCAACAGCCGATTCCTACGCCAAATGGAATCTCCTCAAGTGAAAGTCAAGAGCCAACTCCTACAAATTTGCCAGCTTGTTCCACTTTGGCATCACCAAATTCATCAGTCACGGCATCACCAAGCTCTCTTTTACTACTCTGAGCCGAAACTTTTCATGCACTCATGAAGAGTCTTTTGAAGAGACTCCACCAAGAAAGCTTAGATCCTTGAGAGACATATATGAGTCTTGCCAATTTGCTCTTGCTGTTTCAGATCCAATATCCTATGAAGAAGCAGCTACAAAAGAAGAATGGCAAATAGCAATGATGGAAGAATTGACTACAATTGAAAAGAATGGAATGTGGGAGATGGTGGACATACCGAAAGGCAAAAGTGCAATTGGTTTGAAGTGGGTATTTAAAACGAAACTTTACGCAGATGGAAGTGTACAAAAGCACAAAGCCAGGCTTGTGGCAAAAGGCTATGCACAGCAACATGGTATCAATTTTGAAGAAACATTTCTCCAGTAGCTCGTTTCGAGACTGTGAGAATTATCTTGGCATTAGTTGCACAACTAAAGTGGCCTGTCTATCAATTTGACGTCAAATTGGCGTTTTTAAATGAAGATTTACAAGAGGAAATTTACGTAACTCAACCAGAAGGTTTTACAATTGAAGGCAAAGAGACAAAGGTGTACAAGTTGAGAAAGGCGTTGTACGGATTGAAGCAGGCTCCACGAGCATGGTATAGCAAAATTGATGGATACTTTCAACAAAATGGAGTCATGAGGAGTGCAAACGAGCCCACTTTCTAACTGAAGAAAGAAGGTAAAAATGACTTCATCATTGTTTGTCTTTACGTTGATGATATCATTTACACAAGCTCCTCTAACTCACTAGTGCAGGAATTTAAATCACATGTGATGAATGAGTTTGAGATGTCAGACATGGGTTTATTGCACTATTTTCTTAGCCTTGAAGTTCGACAAGCAGAAGATGAGATTTTTATTTCTCAAAGAAAATATGCCAATTGTCAATCTGAAGCTACACCTATGAACACTAATGAAAAGTTGCAGCATGAAGATGGGGCAAAGGTGGCTGATGCTAAAAGGTTCAGAAGCTTGGTTGGAGGGTTAATTTATCTAACCCACACTAGACCCGATATTGCATTTTCTGTTGGTATGATTTCCATGTTTATGCATCATCCTTCAAAGCTTCATTCCGGAGCAGCGAAGCGGGTCGTCTTACGTTACATTGCTGGAACTGTGGATTACGGGATTTGGTACTCAAAAGTTGCCAATTTCAGATTATGTGGGTTCACAGACAGCGATTGGGGGAGTTCATTAGATGATAGGCAGAGTATTTTGGCAAATGTTTTTAGTCTTGGGTCAGGAGTAATCACTTGGAGCTCAAAGAAGCAAGCCACGACAGCATTGTCTTCCTCAGAAGCTGAGTATATTGCAGCCACTTCAGCAGCTTGCCAAGCTATTTGGTTAAGGAGAATACTGGCAGAACTTCAACAAAGGCAAGAATGAGCAACAAAAATATTCTGTGACAACAAAGTAACAATTGCCATGACAAAGAATCCAGCTTTTCGTGGCAGAACAAAGCATATTGACATACATTTCCATTTCATTCGTGATTTGGTTGCGAAAGAGGAGTTAGCTTTGAAGTATTGCAATACAAATGAGCAATTGGCTGATGTGCTTACCAAGTCTTTGTCAATAGAGAAGTTTATATACTTCAGATCTCTTCTTGGTGTTTGCAAATTTGAATCAAGGGGGAGTGTTGAAGAACGATTCAAAGTTTGACTTGGTCTTTTAGTCTTTAAGTTAGTGTCCAGATTTTTCTGAAGTAGTTAGTTATCACTATGTTAGTGGCTATAGTGGCTGAGTGAATTTCTGTTAGCACTACGTTAGTGGCTTTAGTGGTAGAGTAAATTTCTGAGTCTTAAGTCTATAAATAGTTGTGTTTGTTCCACTATTGTAATGCAATTCGTGTGCTGTTTTTCTTCAGATATTAAGTCTCTGTTTTCTCCAAATTGGGTCTAGCCTCTGTTTTCTCCAACACACTGCGTGATGATGAGGGCCGACTTCCGCCAGTACACAGTGGAGTTCTTGCATGGGAAGGAGAGAGATGAGGCGGTCGCGAAGGCTGCTGAAGACTATGAGGCCGCTCGCGGCATCGCCACTGCGATGCTTGCGGCGGACCATTACCTGACATTGGGAGTCATGCTCAACCTGGCAGTATTTAAGCACGACTGTCTTGGCAGTACTTGTGAGGCAATCAAGATTGCAAAGGAGGCACTCATAGAATCAGATTTTTATACCTCAGAGTCACCCAGAGATCCTGATGTCACTGCCATCAGTTCAATGCTTTACCACAATCATCTTCTTTGGAGTTCGCTTATTTAGGGTAGTCATAAGTATGTTTTAGTAAACTCTACAAGCACCAAGTTGGTTTTTGCTTAAGAACTGTTTAATTACAGTCATGCAATTTCTCCTGGGTACGTTGTCTTTTGAAAAATAGACTAGTTAGTTGTCTATTGGCAATTCCTCATGTTGCACCACCTCTTATTATTGTGGTGCTTGCTACGTAATTTGCTTATACTTGTTATATCCAGTTTTGCTTTACAAAAAAAATCTAGAAAGTCTTGCTTTCTTCAGAACTGGGGCCACATCTTTAGGTTGAGTTTTATGGGTTCACCCAACCCAATTTAAGATAATATGAAGGGCTAATTACACCCATGTCCCTAAGGTTTGAGGGTAATTACACGCGAGGACACAAAGTTTCAAAATGTAACACTTATATCTGTTGACAAACGGAATATAAAAATACTTAACGGTTCTGACAAAAAGACCAAGTTGCCCCTAAATAAAAGTTGAAATCCTGATTTGCCCCTGGGACCACCCGCCAACCCCCTCCCCCTTCCCCCCAACCCCATTCCCGCACCACCCCTTCGCATATGCCTCCCTGTCGCCTGTGCCTCCCCCTTTCCCTTCCCTTTCCACTTCTCCAAACTTTATCTCCAGATCTGCCGCCCACTCCCTCACCCCACGCCGTCGGCAGCCCAAGCCCCCTCCCTCGCCCTACGCCGCTTGCAGCCCAGCCCCGTCCCTCGACCCATGTCGCCGGTAACCCAAGCCTCACCTCGCCGCCGCTACAACAGATCTCCCCACTGAGCAAGCCGCAGCATCGGGAGCCCCCTCTCCCCTCCGTCGTCACCCTCAACTGCATCGAGGACACCACCTTGAATGTCTTCCTCTGCTGGATCACCTTCGTCGTTGGTCTGCCGGATCTTTCGGGAATCGGAAGGATCCGGCTCCTCGTCGATCTCCACCGACAGATTGGTTGTGGTGGTCGTCGTTAGCCATTGATTAAGGCGGCGAGTTGGATTTGTTGGGTCACCGATTGAGGTGGAGAAGGGGAAGTGGGATGGGGGAAGAAGATAGGAGAAAATGGCTGCCGGCGGGGAAGGGATGGCGAGGAAGGGAATTGCCGGCGGTGAAGTAATGGCATTTAAAAAACCCTAATTTGAACAAATGGAACCCTAATTTGAAAAATGGAACCCTAATTTGAAAAATGAAACCCTAATTTGAACAAAGTAACCCTAATTTGAAAAAATTAGGGCCTTGAAACCTTAATTTGCAAATTAGGGTTTCAACAAAACCCTAATTTGCAAATTAGGGTTTCAAAACCCTAATTTTAATTTTTTTAAAAATATTCAGTATATACAGTACAAGGGGCAGTATCGTCATTTTAAAAATTCGTATTGAAGACATCATAAAAAAAATACACTTTTTGGACGAAACCCTGATGGATGGACACGGGTGATACATTTGAAACACTTTTGGTCACGAAATGTTACATTTTGAAACTTTGTGTCCTTAACTGTAATTACCCCTGACCTCAGGGACATAGGTGTAATTAGCCATAATATGAACTTCTACCCGGCCCAACCTACTTATTGATAAAATGGGTTAGGATGAATTGAATTCGTAGCAATGGGTTTTGTTAGCTTGAGCTTTTAAAACTCGTTTGGATATTGTCAATCATCACATGTGGTCCGCCGTAGGTAGCCTCCACCGCCGGCTCCAGCCACCTCCTCTGTTCACCGTGATAGCCAACAGCTACCTCCAACCATCGCCTGTTGCGACCTTTGCCGGGAACCATCTCCACCTTCGTCTGCGGCCACCGCCACCGGCTGCCACCGTTGGCTACCACTACCCTTTTTTCTTGTTTTAAAAAAAAAGAAAGAATTCTTTGTTTTAATCATCCCATTGAAACCCAAATAAACCCATCTAACTTGAGTTTTTTTTCCCTAATTAATACTTATTTACCAATATACTAAAATTTGAAACTTACACTTTTAGAAACGTTGTTTGAAACCACGTTTTCAAGCAAACAGCAATTTCTACCTTAAAAACGTAGTTTCAAACAACGATTTCTACTTTAAGGTAAAAATCAAGTAGAAATCGCTATTTGAAACAGCGATTTTCACATTGAAATCGTAGTTTCAAACAACGATTTTCAAAAGTGTAATATGCTGGTAAATAAGTTTCAAAATAGAATATATTAGTAATTAAGTATTAAATATGCATTAATTAGAGAAAAAACTCCATCTAACTCAACCAATTGATTTAATTTTTTTTTTTTATATTTAAGCTTGTGGGTTTTTAAAACAAATAAGCTTTCTCGAGTTGGGTAGAAATCAACCCCACCCACTCAAGTTGCACCCTTATCAAATCGTAACAGATATCTTACACAAGAAATCTCAGAGGGAAGATATATTCTGTAGACAAACGGCAGATTTTACAATGATTGTAGCATAAACAATCTGAATATTCATAACCACTCTGATATCAGATCTTGAAATTCTTGTACCCGTCCTCGGAACTTGTCATTCCCTCTTCCCAATCACCTAAGCGGCGACCACCAAAAACTACCTGCTGAATGCCCAAGTATCTGCCCAATAAAGAAAGTTGAGAGCGTTAATTACTGTAGAATAATGGGACAATGGCATAACTAGTAGGCACAGTTATTCATCAAAGTAAAAGCATCTGCGATCAGGAAGAAAGGCTTACTCTGAACTCAACACAGTTAGGCAGTTAAGCAGTACATCAATGGCAAAGAAATCAGAGGTACCAAGGTCTACCCTGTTGAACATTCCATAACAGTGAGTCAGTTTTAAGAGAAACCCCAAGGAAAGGATGTCATATTAGTGATTGTCATCAGAGTCGGTTCAAAACTGAGTACCAAAATCGACCCCAATTGTCCTGAAACTCTACATCACCAATATCATGGAATGACGATGGCATCACATTAAAACCCTTGTCTGCATCATAGAGCGGGTTGTAATCCATTGACGAATTACCCAACTGCAATGGTTTAACGCCACATTAGCTTCAACAGTGTGACAAGTCTCAGAACGAATAAATGAAATAAAAAACAGATTGGGTAAAACAAAGAAAGCCCAAGTCAAAGGACACAGATATTGGGGTATCTGAAACTCCACTTCCAACTTTTTCCGAGTCAATTATGAACTGTATGCACCATTAGAGCAGACAAAAAGCTTTGCAGCAAAGCCAATAACCCCCACTTTCCAGTCACTTTTTGAAAAAGAAAGTGGCGTATAAGGTACATATCCAGAGTAAACATAACCAGACGCTGAACCAGCCTACAACATTCAGAAAATTCACTGGGTTGAATGCCATTCAACTGCTTATACAGCCATTATCATTTAGTTACACGTAAAAGAGTATGTTACATAAACAGAGAAATTATACCTGTCATATTATTTATCGGAGTATCAGATAGCTACACTTGAGTTTTATTGTCAACATCTTCAATAAGTTTCAGTTGTCCTTGGTTAAGATGTAAACGCACAGTGAAGTAATGATTAGTCGAAAAGGTGCATAATCTTTTAAATAAACCGCAAAATCGTTCCGATGGATTTTTCCAATAAAAATAAAACGGATTTCTAGTCGTCCTCACATAGTGGTTCGATATTTTCCAAGTGCAAGAAACATGCATGTGAGTTTTTCGGTGACAAAATTAAAATGAGCAACAAATGTCAAGTGGATGGAGTTTTACTAGACACATGGAAAGAATAATGGCAGAATATAATAGCAGAATAGGCATAAAGATAAAACTTCTCCACTCCGTGCATGAGCAGATGGCAGAGCATAACTTTTCGAGTGAAAGAAACAAAAATGCCGAGAGTGGTATCTTTTCTTCTCGGTAAAAAGAGACACCAATTGGTTTGGTTTCTGAATTAAAACTTTTTCCTGCTTATTTTCCAGATAAACAAGTGTTTTCTTCGGTTTCAGAGAGTGGGAAATTTTCATTAGGGGTTTTCTCATAATTAAGAATACAGAGAAGTTATGAGCAAATAACTGATAGAACATAATTTTACCTGTAAATTAGATGAGTTAAAAGCGCCCAACCGGCCCATGACATACCATGACTGAATAACCTGCACATAATTTGCTTCATTAGTATTAACTAACAATGACAAACTAGCTCCAGCTATGCTAAATACCTAGTACAGGAGCAAGGAAATGAAGAAGGCATCAAGAAGAAATTAAAGGCATAAGAATCTACATACACTACCAATCAGGTCGACATCCCGATCAGATGGTGATCCATATAACTCAAACCATATGTAGGAATCAATAGGATTGAAGCTGTCAGACACGTAAACAAGACCAGATACACTTCAATATTCAACAAATGTATGCGAACGTTGAAACGTAGCAAGTTACACCATTTCATGCTCATAATATGTACCCTATGTCTTTGAGTTAAATCATGTATGCACATATATCTTTGTGATCATATCCTAACATATACTTCAATTTGACATTTAAGAACAGTGAAGCTCTAGCAACTGAGCTATCTTAGAACACCGAAAACAAGATCAGGCTCATATCAAAGACAATAGGAGCATAATAATACAAACCACTTCTCTTATTATTATGCTCCTGTTGTCTAGCAAAGAGTAACTATGATATTTCAAAGCAACAAAGCAGCACATAAATGTGCTCAGCAGCCTAAGACTGCGATCGTTGTTGGAAGTAAATTATAACAGTTTAATTTTCAAGTAACACTTATGTGCGCGCGTGTGTGCCCGTGTGTGTTTGCCGATATATATTAGACCCCAATTCATATAATATTCATATAAACACAAAGTTCTTGATCGGAAAAAGGCTTTAGGGTCAAGTGCTTCTCCCTCATAGCAAATTGATGACACAGAGCCTAGCTACGTAGTTTTGGAACCATCATCAGGTCTCAAGTACTTATAGTATCATGGCAACAACATAACTGTTTAGAATGAAAGAAGCAATAAGTCTGCTATTTCTTGACCAGAATATAAAAAGGTAACAAAAAAGTTGCAAAGAGTAGATGACTGATCGTTTCAAGAAGGAATTCGTTTAAAGGGGTAGCAAAAGGGTTCAGGATTATCACCTTCCCATCGAATTAAAATGAAGGAAAAGAAAGGAGCAAAAAGGCTTTGCACCTGAAAGAGCACACACAGGCCCAATAACTATACCTTTGTATCCCAACCTCTGGTAATCAACTAAATACTCACTTTCAGGTAAAACAGTCGAAATAGGGGGCACTTCATTTCTTTGATCAAGTATGAAAGAAATTTCTTCTTTCTTTGTCAAGTTATACCGACACAAGAAATGACTGTGTTAAAGAATTGGGGTCGCTGCTTGCTTACGTAATCGACAGATCTCCATAAGCTCTTAAACTAAGGAACTGAATTATTTTCACCTTTTGGTGGATGCACTTTTCACAGTCTGTGAGCAACCTTAACTCATTTAGCTATGGTGCTCAACAGCAAAAATATCAAATGAGAGGTACTACAAGAAAGCGATCTTTTTTGTGGCCATAGCCGTAGGCCAAAGGGGCAGGGAATGAAAGTAGAGCCATTCTCGAATGTGATCAGTGGCTTTTTAACAACTGTGTGCAGTGGACAGCTATTGATACGATCCCTTCTGACTGAACGAATTAACAAAATAAAAATCTTAACTCGCTTTCAAGGGGAAAAATCATACGCCTATATATAGAGGAATGCTTTCCCCTATGTTTTAAAAAGTTGGTACTTAAGGGGGCTCGCATCATTCCCTTCAATGACGACTTTCTTGTCGAAAATGGGGTGCTTAGGTGGGGGTGTGGTAGAAGTTAGAGCAGAGAGCACTGAAAAGCAGAATAAAGGGTGATGAAGGTGTCAAAGTCACTAGGTCCCTGCTTCACTCCATTCTCCATGGGCAGACGGGGTAAATGTCTTCCCTACTAGTTCCTTCTTCCGTTCTGATCCCCTTAATTACTCTTTCCTTACCTTCTTCTCGTCTATACAAAGTTATTCGAATGATGTCAATTTCAAAAGCCTTTTTCACCTACTCAATGAAGGCGGGGGCCACATGCATGTTCTCAAGATCCTTTCCCATAAGAAGAAATAAAGCCAAGTACCGGAAAGTGGTGTACCCTCAGCATAAACCAAAGGAATAAAACTCTTCTAATACGACTGGCTATTTTAACCCCTTTTTAGTGCAAAGGCACACACCTAATAGTCACAGTCGGGGAATAAAAAGCTGAGGGAAGAGAAGCCACGGCAGATGAAAACTACAGGTGAATATAAATCTTGTTGATATTCCGATTCTCTAGTAGCTCTGAAATTCTTCATGCTTTTAACTTCCAATAAGAGCAACTAGGTGGGGGACTGGGAATATGCAAAGAAATACAGAAAAAGAAAGTCGATACGTCCTACAACAGTAAAATGAAGGAATTGTTGACTGGTCACTCAGCTAGGCCAGGTCCAACAATAGGGCGAGCTATGTTTGTGTGTAGTTGTTCTCTTACTTTCTTACTCTCAGTAATGCAATTGGAGATCTGAAAACTCGTACAAAACCTCAACTTAGCATTAAGACTACTGTTCATGGGAAAAATGAAAACCAGCTTCCTAAGATAGAACCAGGGCTTTATCTAGCAATCAATGAAAAGAGAAACCCAATCTCAATGGGAAAGCAAAAAAAAAAGAAAAAGAAAAAGAAAAAGAAAAAGAAAGAAAGAAAGTCTTTCCTGGGAATTTGTCCCTAGTGATAGAATGAAGATAGAACCATCAATATTCGAAGAGCATCAATACGTCCACGATCTTTATTGCTTCATGCCATATTGTATCTTGTTAAGCGTGGATGCAGTAATGGAATAGAAAGAAGGGGTTTACAGGAGGGGTTCGACCAATATGAGCAAGATGAGATAGGATGTGACAGTGGGATTGATCTTGCTAAGTGAGTTGACCATGGCCTTTCCGTATGTGGCTCCACTTGAAGTCCAAACGACATGAATACATATTAGTACGTTATAGCTCCAGACCAGGTGAATGGAATGGGGCGGCAAGTTGATTACCAATGCCTTGATTGGGATTGAGGTAGTTTTTTCCTTGTTATCTGTATTTCTAGAGGGTTTAGTGGTAAATGAGTTTGATGACCACATTCATACACTTATGAAAAAGAAAACCCCAAACTAGCTGGCCTACTATCTCTATCCTAACATACGATACATTAGCAGGGTAGATTACGCTAACTCAGGTGCTTACTTCTACTAATCTAGGGCCAAGTTGCGCCTTTTCGTTTATGACTAATCCATTCTCATTAATTTATAAGTCCTTAGAAACTATATACCTTCTAGCTAACAGTCCACACTGCAACTAACCTGAAGGAATAAGGGTGGTAAGAAATCCAATGGACGAGAGAGCAATTCTCTATGGAAAGAAGATTGAAAAGAAAACACAGCCCCTAAGAGGCAGGACCACTGACCGGCTGTTCCAGCCCCCTCAAAAAAGATGGGAGTCTAAGCTCAAGGGATCCCTACAGCTCTTTCGTCTACTGCTCTTATGCCAACTTCTAAAGAACGGGAGGGTCCTGAAAGGGAGTTAAAAGTTCCTCTTTAAAGGTGTCCCTCATGTGATATAACCTTAAAAAGACCCCAACTAAAACCTATTCCTAATCACACGGAATTAACTCGTATCTCAAATGAACGGTAACCGTGAGTTACCATTTTTCGGGTGCACCAGCTACAGGAAGATTTTGTACAGCCCTACAATCCACGAAGTCCTGCTCCTGTAGGACTTTATGATGTCTCACTTTAGAAATGAAATGCAAGAAGCCAAAAGTAAGGTTATTGCTCGTTCTTTATCCACCTCTATTACTTTGCTTATTTCTACATCGACTTCTAACTTTACTTTCTACAATTATTGTTGTCAGCAAATTGTCTCTTAAAAATCAATTTGCAGAAATATATTTAAACTCAGGCAGTCAGATGTAGACCAGTAGTTACCGGAAATAATAACAAACATAGCTTCAACAAAAACTGAATTGAGCAGGATGACCACTTTTGCTATCAACTTGCTATGAAAACCAACTAAAATGTTGTTTAACAAAAATTACTAAATACAGTTCCTCGAACCATAAGACGCTCTTGACATCTCAAGCAGACATTGTACTATGCATTGCAACTAAAGTTAATACAAGTGATTGCAAATTCTGGGAATGCCCGCTATGTATGTAAGGAAGTCCTTAGAATGATCATCCTACTGAAACTGAAAAATATATATATACGACCGAAAAAATACCCGACAATCAACTTCTGATGGAAGATAGACTTTTATCCTTCCTATCTGCTCAGTCTCAGCTTCATATGCTCAAAATTGACTCTCGTCATTTTCACAATCATTAGGCCATGCTACCTCATCAAACTCTTAGAACAAGAGGGCCAATTAAGGTGCATTTGTCTTTCAATTTTTCTGTAACTTCACAGTCTTGTCATCCATATCTGTCTGAACCAGTTCATTTTGGATATTGTAACAAACTCTTTTCTTCAACTGACAATGACACATCTGTACTGCAAACCCACTAGTAAACATAAAAGAAAGATGCCTCCCAGAAAGAAATGTCCAGCTTGCCCGGGGCAGAATGGGGGTTAGGGTGGGGGGGGGGGGGGGGGGGGGTGTGATTACCCCAACATGTCAAGATGTCCTAATCCATTGATACTTGAAAACATTACCAGAATTTCTTCATCTGGTTGGAGAAGTGAGATGTATCATTAGAATCTGTTAAAGAATGACAGAACTCAGTGGCCTAGATAGAGCAGATTCTCCCCTCCCCCCACCCCACAAAAAAAAAAAAAAAGCCAAACAAAATGTTGTTGCCCGACGAATCAACCCAAGCTAGATCTTGCTGCTCAAAACTTCCAATCATCATCATCTACATCCTCACCGTCACAAATTGATTGGAAATGTCCCACACATCGAAAAAATATAAAAAAGAGCTGCTTCCCTTTTACTAATCGATTGAGCTAGCTCTTCGCTGTTGGTGGAATAGGTACTCTTATATAATGCATTCCAAGAAAATGCTCATTGTAGGAAATCCTTCTTCCAAGCATGAGTGTCTTTAATTCAAAGAAACTTTATCCATTCTTCATGAACGTCAACATACATAGGCAGACAAAGGTGTCAGATCAGCCAAAACCTGTGGTTCTCTAACTTCATTTACTGTAGCTTCTTTTACTTGCTCTAGTGGCAGGCAAGGGTCAACAAAGAGAAGAAAGCAAATGGCTCAGGAATCAACCGGTTCCAGGAAGAATAGCAAACCTGCAGTTTGGGTTATCGTAGAACAAGAGGAGCCATTTGAGGAGATGACTCAACTTAACAGACAGATGCAGCCGCAGCGAGGCAATGGACTAACTTGTCTGATCTTGCAGTGCAAGAATAGTATGTTTCTAGTTTATGCCTTCCTCTTCAATGACGACTTAGGAATGCTGCCCCACAAAAATCCTCACGCTAATTCTCCCCTGTAAATTTCGGTCTACCTCCACCTTGTCTTATCATATCGACTTGACGCAAACCCTTATTCTATTCTTACTTGTGTGACAGCAAATCCACCAATCAATTTTTCTTTTGATAAACTTTTATTTTTAATGTATTGCTTCTTCATTTCACAACACTCCGAAGCATATATAAAATTCTTGGCCTCACTTGCATCTTCAATATTTTCTGCTTCAACTTCAGAAGGATATAGCGTCCTTAAACTATTATCGTACAACTACTTTAAGGGAAAGCCCTCAGCATCTCTCCCTCGCTTCTGCAATACTGATAAAAGATACCTCCTAATCTGACAAAATCTGCACTACAAATACTCTTAGTCCCACTTTTTTAACCCAAAGCCTTTGAGAGTAAAGTCCTCAGAACTCATCAGAAAATAAGCGAACTGTTAACATATAACCCTTATACTTCTGTAATTCTAGACAGGATGAGCCAATATATAAGTGTTCAAGACAAGATATACATGTGATAACAGAACTATCAAGTCAAAGGCTATACTTGATGCATGAAGTTGTGGACTATCAAGAATGCATGAGTATATGGATAAATATCTCACAAGAAAACATTGTAATGTAGTAAAATATACGTGAGATGATATCACTACAAAGGTATGTCTATAAAGCAGATTGTCAGTATATACTAAAATCGTATACACATTATATGAGGAAAACAAGTACAATTATATGTAAGAGGTCAATTACTCTCTAAAGCTGACTTTGAAAGCGAGGACCGAGCCTGTTTTGGACTTCTGCAGATCTCGACCCTTTGTTCGAACCCTCTCCTCAACCTGTCGAATCACAAAGACTTAACTTTGAGCTGGAAGAGTTTAACATCTGTAAAGACAATTACAACATCTCGGAAAGACATTTCACTGTTTTGGAACAGTCTTACGTTGATTGACTTGCATCTTGGTCTTACAGCATCTCTAGGTACAAAGTTGGGTCAGACATAAAGTTAATAGCAGAGATTACAACAACCTTTAGCAGCGTATACTTGGGAGCAAAGTGGGGTAAAGCGGAGAATCAGATCCCTTGTAGCCCTAAGGTCTTAGTCTCTATTAGAGCTGAGCTATCTATTAAAGCTGAGCTAGAAATATCTTATGTTTCTTTCTCCATAGGCCACCTTTATCTACATCAGGATGCTACGTTATGCTCAAAGCATTCACTGCCAACATTCTGTGTTTGAACATTCTACAAGTCTTTGATTCCGAGATGGATCCGATTATCTTGGAAATGGAAGTAAAATTATCAAATAAGGGTGCTCATTGCACATTTCGTTTTTAAGCAGGGGTGCCTATGCTTAGTCCTAATATTTTTCCACACCAGATTTTTGGTAGGACTGCACTGACCAATTAAGCTAAACGTGAAACAAAGCCCTAAATTATTCTTCTTTCCACCAGTTGGATCTACATAAAACATTTAGCCAAATGAAATTTTGATTTAGTTTTATTTTTTTAACAACATGGTAGTATAGACATGCTTTCTGACTAAGTCAGCTAGATGCCTTACCATCGTTTTCGTATACATGATATATAAAGAGACACAAGTCATCAATTTAACAATTTTCAATAGTAACTTAATACCCAAGATAACCTATGACATGTTAATTGCAAACCAATGTATTCGATCTACTACTAAGAAACAAAGATTTCGATGCAGAATTTTTTGAGTGCTACTACCATAGTTTCACAAAGACCGATCACTGCATATTCACAAGAAAACGTATTTCTTCACGCGTCATTAACATCTGGTAAAATCCTAACATCAAGAGACTTAATGGTGCGTTTGGTATCTTTTCTCGAATCCTAGATGCATATAATGAAGTGTTGCCCGGGTGACTGCTTATAATCTAGATCTTCAAACATCTAGCAACAAGTGCGAAGTTCATTGGCCAACTATGCAGAGTCAAAAGGCATTACTGATAAACAAAGTCAGGGGCATCTAGGCTCAGAGCTAGACTGAAAACTTTCCCAATGATACACACTAAAATTAAGGATAATATGTTCCTCAGTTCAGTTCCCCCATCAATGCTGAACCTTCTTGGCTTCCAATTAACGTAGAATGAAAAGATTTCTTTTCGATGGGGGTTAACTAACTACAAAACAATTACCTACCAATGAAAAAAAAATTCATAAACAAGACATGGACACTTATACCCAGAGCCAGAGCGGCGATAATATAACCAATAAAACTGAAGAATAAAAATGACTTAAGAAACACTCTTAAGGATGATTCGTGACTGCATGGTCAGCTCAGGATGATTCACGACTGCAACAGTCAGCTATTCACCTGGGGTTCTGTCCCGATAAGAGTACTAGTTCTCTCTTGCCAGGAACTTCCAGTTATGTTGGTTCAATTTCTGCGTCCAATTATCTATTGCAAATCGAGTGCTAGACTGCCCGCACACATAAAAATATGCACAGAATAGCTAGTGATACATCGCTAGCAGTAGTATTCACTTGAATGTAGTTGATATTGGGGCTGCAAACTCGGAGTGCAATACTAAGCAGTATTTACGTGAAGAGGAAGTTTCCTCCTAACAATTTATCTAAGTGAATTTAAAAGGTCATTGGCTTATGATCAGGCTATTGTGACCATACAACATGACATGTTATCACTAATCAACTTCATTGGTCATCACAATTTTTTGACAAGTCATATTGAAAACAACCGCCAGAGGAGGTGACCGCAAGTTTGCAATCGATACACAAAAGGTCAATCACCTATACACCCCAAAAAGCTAATCAAAAGAAAAGCATTACTGAACTCAAGTCTTTTTCTCAGCCCAAAGAGTTATCATAACCAAAAGAAAGTTTCAATTATAGATCTCATCGATATTCCTTCAACAAAATAATATTTATCGAAACAAAAAAGATCGAATTCACAAATCAATATTCCCCAGAAACATTTACAATCATATTCGTAATCAAGTTATTTCAAAAAAAAAAAATTGCAGGATGAGTAAGCTGTTACGTAAACCTTTTTCCTCATTTCATCAGGGTTCCCAATGCTGTCACCAAGAACAGCTCGAAGCTCAGCATCATGTTTGCAAGCATCTTCCAACACCCTGTGTGCAGTTTAACACAAGTAAATAAACCAAAAATGATTCCACAATTAAGCTGTCACTAAGTTACTTATGAAAAAACTGAAAGAGGGAAAAATGACTTTGCCCATGCTGGGTAATTGTGAAGCCGCTCGAGTTCACGCTTCCTCTTCTCCTCCCGTATCTTTAGCAGTCTCCGCCCTCTAGCAGTCGTCCCCGACCCTTTAGCCTTTAGATTCTTACTACTGTCACTTGTGCCAGTGCTAGTGGAGGTATCGTTGCTATCATTTGAAACCGACGATTTAGAGGCTTTAGGCGGTAGCATTTGCCGTGGGGGCTTCGTATTCGTGCCCACAGAGTCCCATTTAAAACTAGTCATCCATTCTTTATGGGGAATCGGATCGAATTGAGGAACTAGCAACACACACGGCGGCCTCCATGGCATTGAAGAAAGATTGCATCGATATCGATGGGACTGAGTAAGCGAAGATGCAGTAGAACTAGAACCCATGTGCATCACCATCTCCATTTCATGAAAACTATATAAGTGCCTGAAAATTTGCATAAAAATCAGGAACCCAAATTCCCAAGCCTAAATGCCTAATTCTGCTAAATATTTGATTTTTTGTTCTTAGTTGGGTTAGGGAGCAGAAACCCTTCTATCTGCCACAACATGAAAGAGTAGAGAAACACTTAGAGCACATAGTAAAAATAACAAGCTAAAGATATGAGTGATTATTATGGGGTTATGAGTTGGAGTAAGCGAAGAAAAACCCATGCGCATTATCTCCATTTCCTTCAAATTGTTTCCTTACACGAACGTTTGCAAAGAATAACATGCAGAAATAATAATTAAGCAGGAGGTCAATTTCTCAAGTTTATTCACTTGATTCTCCTATTTTCTTCCTTTTGGGGCCATTATTCTCAAATGGGTGGGGATTAAAAACACTTCTATCCCATCCACCTGATATGAAAACACGTTGAGAGGATCAGTAAACTAAAGACGTAAGCTGGAGAACCCACCTCAAGCTGGTCGTCTGAGGCCTTGTGGTGCAGCGGTGTAAGAGTGGAAGCTCAGTAGCGCTGGTTTGATGTTTCTGTAAAATACCTTGAAGGGTGTTTTGAGTTCAGCATTCCTCACTTACCACTTTTGTTACTTCCAGAGTACTTGTCGCTAAAGAGAAACACTAATCATTGCTACATACTATTAGTTGCAAAAAACTAGGGGTAAAGCTACACACACACACACAGAGGAGTAAATCACTCTGATCTGTTTCTTGTTCTAGTACTCGCCTTTTTTTCTACACCATTTATAAGTGGGGGCTAGCTTGCGAATCACTCAATAAAGTCTAACTTCTCTACCCGAACCACTTTAAAGATAGTCTCATACATCCCTTTGATGTATTTAGTGGTAGTTTGGAACCGGAGGTTTGAATCCATGAAAATAAAAAAAAGCCTGCTTGCCCACCAGGCCAGCCCTTGTGATTTGAGTATTCATTTGTTCATTTAAGAGATTTTTTTTTTCTCTTTTTACGGAGATGTATTAGCATTTCATTTTGTTCGGAGATATATCAACAATTCACTCTTTAACACTTAAGGTGTGCTTGATAACGCATTTAAATATTTTAAACTTAAGTTTCAATGGCTTATTACTCTATGTGAGGGCATGTCTGTGTGTATTGAATATTCTGTGTTGTGAGTGCATGGTCCGCCTACATGTGCGCCAGTGTGTGAGAGGGCATTTGTGTGCGCATGTTGTGTGACTGTATTTTGTGTGTGTATTTTACTATTACAAGTAGGCCTACGAGTCATTATTAGCCTCGAATTACTTGTGGGCATACCCAACCCAAGGTGGGTTAGACACTAGTCTAAGGGAATACTACCATTAAGTTAAATTCTACTTGTACCCACCAGACACAAAATCATGATGGTTAACCCGCGAGTACCTAATTACCACGTCAATTGTTCGTGGGAGTTCTGAGAATTAAAATTAGGAATAGGGGCGGGCCAAGAAACTGCGTCTCTTCAGTGGACAGGGAAGGGTCAGACCTGGGGCTAGAGAAAGAGGTCTGAGTTAAAGACTTAGAAATCAAGGCCCTGTTTGGTTCACGAAAAATGCTTTTCAAAATATGCTTTTCGAAAAATAGCAATTCATGAGATATATTTTCATTTTATTTTTCCGCTGTTTGTGTATCACACAATGATATTACTACCTATACCAAAAAAAAGATACGCTTTCCACTGTTTTCGTTGTTTGGGCGTCGCCATGTATTTGTGTGTGTGGGTGTGGTAAACCTGGCAAACGGTTCAATCCGCGCAGGTAGGGGTATTACCCGGTCGGGTCCGGGTAAAAACGGGTAGGATAATTTATACCCGGGCTTTTTCGGGTACGATTTTCTAGGAACCGTACCCTACCCTTGCGGGTAGGGTATTACCCGCGGGTCATTTTTTTTTTTAAATCAAAATAGATTTTAACGCACTTTTAAAAATAGTTTTTATTGGTTATTTTGCTTATTTTATCAACACATATCTTGTCTTCGATTGTTAATTTGTTATTGTAAAAACAATTTTCACTTTGGTTATTTAATGTTATGACACATAAAACATTAAAACTCATAATATCTTACTTAGTTACTTACTACTAATTACTTACTAGTTACTAGCATACTAATTGTTAAATACAATATGAACAAATTCAAGCATCTAACCCCATTCCCAAATCCCCGCCCATAATCCAAAAACTTTAAACAACAATTACATCATCATATCACATGCATAAATTCATTGAAATTAATGTCTTCAATTCCATCGTCGTCAACTAAAACTTCAAGTCTTCAAATCTCCGTTAAGCTTCTTGCATCCAACGAACCATCCATGTTTGCATTGATAGGCAAAGATACCACAAGGTCACTATCGTCCGGCTCATCAGCTAAATTTAAGCAAATATGATTAGACTAAATCCCAAAAGATAAATATTAACTTCATATTCAAATGCTTTAAAAATAATAATAACTTACTTTGAATTGCATATCCATACAACCAATTACGTCCGCAAACCAAAGCTTGGGCATTATCCGGAGTAAGTGAACTCCGAACTTTTGAAAGAACTTTTGCTTCAATACTAAAAGCTGATTTGGATGCAACAGTGGTAATTGGAATGCTCATAATGTCACGTGCCATATTAGAAAGAATAGTATACCTTGACCGATTGTCTTTTCAATACTCCAACACATCCAAATATGCATATTCCACGCGATCATATGCCGGCTCCTCCAAATAAAGATCCAAATCCGATTTCTTCTTGGCCTCAAGTCGTCGCTTTCTAAAGTACTCCTACATTTTTTGAATGAGAAATGTATTAAACAAAAAATATAAACAAGTAAACAAGGAACGTAAACATAAAAAAGGAAATAACTTACTTCGGCCTTATCTTCTTCCAAGCAAACGATACTTGTACCAACTGAAGCTTTATCTTTTGGAGCAACATAATTTTGAACCATATATTCTTCATAGAGCTTCTCGATCTTCTTTTTGAGTTCTTTTGCCTTATCTTCCCCTCTACCCCCTTCAATCTTTTCATAGAAATATTCAACATATCCCAACTTGTAGCGAGGATCAAGCACTGTTGCTATAGCTAAGATAATACTATAAGATTTCCAATACTTTAAAAACTTAGGGTACATTTTCATCGCCATTTTTCTCAAAACTAGATCCTCACTTTCCATCTCTTCCATTATACACAACTGAATTCTTCACACTGAATTAAAATATAGATTTGAAGTTACATACTCAATCCCAGACACAAGATTGGTCATCACAGCAAATGGAGCCAAAAACTTTGCAATTTTAGCCCTCCTATCCCATTCTTCATTGGTAGGACAATACTTGTAGCTAGGTTCAATGAGGGAATAATTCACAAACGCTGACTGAAATTTAAGCCCACGCTCTAGCATAAAGAAAGTAGAGTTCCAACGAGTGGGAACATCCATACGCAAACCCATCGAAGTAGCCACACCAATTTGCTCACAACACTGGACAAACTTTATCTTCCTACCCTTGGATCCTTTCACATACTTAATGCTCTTCCTAATCTTGTAAATAGCCTCATTACCAACTTTCAACCCGTCTTGCACAATGAGATTCAAGATATGAGCCGAACATCGCATATGAAAATAATCTCCATTACTCCCAAGACTTTGTTGACTAGCAATCTATTTTTCAAGTGTTCTTGCATGTTATCACAACTAGTGGCATTATCTAAAGTGATCGAAAAGACTTTTTTGTCAATTTTCTAATCCTTCAAAAAATCATATGCTTTGTCACACAAGGATTTACCATTATGTGGCGGAACAAAATGAGAAAAATTAAGGGCGCGTACGTTTACACAATTTATTTTCGTGTTTTGTATTTTGTTTCTGTTTTCTAGATTTTATTATTCAGTTCTAAAATTGGATCTTGTACTTTTAATTTTTTCCGTATTTACTTTTTTCACTTTTTTTTGTATGTTATCATTTTCATTTATATTTTTATCAACTTTTTTGGATACATTGTTGTATATTTTTTTAGCATTTTCTACACTACTTTTTCTGTGGGCCCATGTATGTTGTGTTCTCCTTCCCCTTCCATTTCCTCTTCACGGGTTTCCTTTCCCTTCCCCTTCCCCTTCTGCAAAATCACCACAACCACCAAAGCAAAAAGGAACACCCAGCCAAAATTAAAAGGCTCTACTCCAATTCATCCGTCTGCCTCCTAGCTTGTCATTGGGTTCAAGAATTTCATTAAAGTCTCCAAGCCAAGGTATGAGAAGCCGCCACTGTTTTTAGGTTATCCCATAGAACTCTACGACAATCACCATAGAACTCTGCAAACCCGACCTCGACGGCCTTGCTCCGGTCATCTCAAACACGTCTTCCTCAATCTCCTCTTCTCCTCACCGTTTGGCGTCCTCTGAGGCGACGCCTGCGCTTTGCTTTCCTGCGGAGCAGCATTCCTCCGTTTGTTGAGGACCCTCTGCTCAAAGGATTTGGCTTCTGCAGGGCGGTCTTCCTAGGCGGCGAGAAAATTGTGAGAGAGAGAGAGAGATAGACAGAGAGAAAGAGGATGCAGCCGACATAGAAAAGCATGAAATTAGAGACAGAGGAATGGTTTTCTCTGACAGGAGAATACAAGTTGCTAAAAAAGGTGAAAACACCCTTGGGGTGTTTTCATATTTTTTGGTACTGTTTGGGTTTTTATATCCAAAACGAAACTGAAAAAAATAAAAGTACAAGAAAAAAACTTCTTTTTCATCATCATTACAAAAACGAAAACAAAATAACGTAAACGTACGCCCCCTAAGAATCCTACTATGCAATTTTCAATTTTCATCAACAAAGTGTGCAGTCAAGCAAAGATATCCCTCATATCTAATAGAAGTCCACACATCCGCCGTAAGACATAGCCTCCGTCTAATTCTACCCAAAGCAAGCTTAAGCATGGCTTTCTGACTCAACGAGATTTTCAAACAATCGGCTTTTGCAGTATTTCGAGTATAATGCTTGACATCCGGATTCAAATAACTGTGAACATCCCTAAGACCCTCATGTTCAACAGCCAAGAAAGGATAGTTATGCTTCATCATTGCAATAGCCATAAATTCTTTCTTGTACACATGACAAACCTTAAGATGTTATGCATATTTGAAGTCCCATGTGTACCCTTACATGGCTTCCCATCAGGAGTTGTCCCCATGGCAAAACTAGAGACTTTACACCACCTACACACAACCCTATGTTTATTATTCTCCTCCACAATATCATTTTTTTCCAAATTTCACCTCTAGTAGACTTTTCATCAACACTAATGTCAATATCATTAGCAACTTCATCAAGTTGGTAAAAACTTGAGTACATTCATCTTCAACATCAACAACCTCAACATTCTCAATGGGCGGATTCTTGTTTACAGATTCCATAGATTCTACAATAGTCCGAAATAAAGAATAAGAAAAAAAGCGAGAATAACAAGTCAACAAATCCAACAGGACCAACATAACATAACACATAATTTTAGATTTACACTTCAATAGTCCACTAGTCCAACAGCAAATTCAGCAATACGCCAATACATATAACATCCAAATGCAAAAAAAAAATATCATCCAACAATAATATCCACCACAAATCCACAATACTGCCCAAATCCAATCTCCCTTCAGATTATAAGCAACTTAGTAGCAAACTGCCTCACAAAAGAGTTTGAGACATAAACATGTCACGACAAGATTTATCGGAGCTACACATGTTTGAGTTTTACAAAATAGCGGCTGCTACCCTCCTACCAGCCTACCAACAACTTCAGCATGCAAAACAAAGTGGGGGAAGGGGATTTAGCCTAGTTTTAATTACTCTTATGCAATTCAGCAATTGCAATTTGCAAACATACATGTTTACAAATTAAATTGTTAATGGTGAAATTGCTGATAAAAGGCTTATCTAAATAGAATTAGCTGGTTACTGACTTTGTGCAAATTAACTGGTTACCAACAATTTCTGCAATAACAAAGTAAGTGTTTACAAATTCACTGGTCAGTGACTTTGTACAAGAAGTCCTACACGAATCAGGAATCAAGATCATGTGTTGTTCATTGTTGGCTCAAACTATAATAAAAATTTATAAATCAGTAAGATTCCAGTCATTCTTACTCATTTTCATACAAATTTGGAAGAACAAAGAGTATAAATCGAATTGATCAGTAAAAATTAGAGAGATTGACTAACCTTCTACGTGGAGGTCCGTGTCTATGACTTGAACAACGGCGGTGGACTGGCAGAGACTTCTCGGAGGCTGATGCTGCTACGGCGTGAACAATTGCTACAGCATGAACAACTGCTACGGTGGTGGTCGGTGGAAATAGATCCGACGTCTCGCCGTCTTGTGTGAGGTGGGCTGACGGCCGACAACTGATGAGTGATGGAGCCACGGGGGGCACGATCTTTTGCCGGCAAATGAGTGACAGAGCCACAGAGGGCACGATCTTTCGCCGATAGATGCGGTGTTGGCCAGCAGCGACGTGAGAGGGAGAGAGGAGTGACAAACTGAGATTCAGAGAAGAAGAAGAATATAAATTAGATTTAGGGCACAAAAATTTTCCCATTATATACCTAGGAAAAATTGGTAATTTCGGGTAACCCGAAAGTTGACCCGAACCTACCCGAGATTTACGGGTCGGTTCGGGTACGGGTCAGATTTCGGCGGGTATTGAATATTGGTACCGGTACCCAGTATTTTGGACAGGGTACGGTTCGGGTAGCGGGTACGGTCTTTTTTTTGCCAGGTCTAGGGTGTGGTGTTTGTGTGTTGTAGGTAGTGGGTGGGTGGGTAGGTTTGGTGTGTGGGGGTAAAGGGTGTGTGTATGGGTGGGTGGGAGTGTAGGGGTGGATATGTTAGAGTGTGTGTGTGTGTGAGGTAGGTAGGGGCGGGATAGGAGGGGGTGGGGGCGATGAGAGTGTGTGGGCATGGGTGTAGGGTGTGTGTGCATGCACATGTGTGTGGGTGGATGGGTGGGGCGTGGGGTGTGTCGATGTGTGTGTGTGTAGGGGAGGGGAGGGGGAGGAGGGCGTGGCTGTGTCGGGGGGGTGGGGGGTGGCGTGTGTGTCAGTGTGTGTGTGGGGGGTGAGTGTGAGGGTGTAAGTGTTCAGTGTTTCGAAAAATGACTTATCAAGCTTTAATCGGTAAGTAGTTTTTCAGACATTTTATTCTTCAAAATAAGTGTGATTGGAAAAATATATCCGTTGAAAAAACCTATGCATGCTCCAAACACAGAAAAATGCCGAAAGTCGTTTCTAGAAAATGATTTTTATGCACCAGCCAATGAAAATACGGAAAATCTTTTCTAAAAAATGATTTTCATAAAACAAACAAGGCCCGAATCCCGGCCCTAATGATAGCCGGGTTGGCATTATTCCGGCTGGACCAGCTGGCCGTTCTGATGGTTATTGACCCGACCCAAATTCTTACAATTAAAATTAGGACCATGGGCGGGCCAAGAAGCTGCGTCTCTCCAGTGGACTGGGATGGTCATCGGGCTAGAGAAGAAGGTCTGAGTTAAAGACTCAGAAATTAAGATCCAATCCCAGCCCTTGTAATGAGCCAGGCTGGCATTATTCGGGCTGGACCAGCTGGCCATTCTGACACTTATTGACCCGATCCAATACTACTATCCTTAAAGGTCCCGAACAAAGGGTCAAATGAGGTCATGGACTTGGTGAGTGATCTGTTCCCCAAGTTGTTCAAAGACAGATATAAGTACAACATCTGAATGTACTTTGGGCCAATTCAGTGACCCAATCAGAGAAAAAAGGGACATTTGAGTCATTGACCGTAGCTCTTTGTTGGTTGACTTAAATCTTGACTTCATGGTCCTTCAAGTTGTCGAGTGAGAACGTGAGGGATTGAAGGGGAGGGGACAGGTTTGGTTTGAAGGGCCACATCTCCTTGAGGTTCGCAAACACTAAGTTATGTTACTACGTGAAGCTTTCATTCGATCCCGATTCGCCGCGGTAGTAAGGGCACCGAAGCGTCGATAATGAGGTTTTTTAGTGACAATATTTTCTATACATACATAAATGTCACTAAAGACACCACGTCACTCTTGCTTGTATATCTATACCACGGAGGATGAAACTTCTTATTTGCCCATGCTTTGTTGTTATAAACCATCTCATTAAAGGGTATGCAAGTCAAGTTTCTACCAAAGAATCCCCACAACGCACATCCCCTATCTCTCTTACTCACAATCGTCACACACGCACATCCACTATCATCTCTTTTAGTCACAATCACTATCAATTCCTTAAAATTATGCAGAATTTTTTTAGAAATACTTTGACCATTTATTTTATCTTGCTAAAGCCCAAATCGCTAGTTCTTTAGATTGAAAGAAAATGAAAAAGAATAACAAACACACGAAGTTTCTAATTATTTGACAATTTTGGGTTGTTAACGTATGTATTCGCATGGAAATATTTGATGATTAGTGTTCTCTTTGTATTCAGAGAATAACGAATGAATTAAATCAATTCAAATTGTCAATGTCTTTATGTGAGACAAAATAAAGTGAGTTGATTCGGTCTAAGCATTCTATATATAGACTATTCAAATATCACAAAGCATCCTCCTTTGAATGAAGTAGATCAATCAACGAAAAAGAAGCAGCCGAGGACATAGAGTACGTCCTGTCCAAGTCTTTTGATGGAATTCTACAAAACTATTTGTGGAATGACTAGTTCACCATAATAATCAATCAAGACATCAAGAAAGATGCCGAAGACTTGCCCTAGATCAAAGCGTTCGGTCTTATTTCCTTGACTCTTGCACGGAAATTGCCCTATAGACTCCAATTGGATTATAGAATTACCTCCGCGGTGGGGTTTGATTTGAAACTCGACCATAACAATTGTAATTTTGTTTGGCAAGTCTATTTGAATTTGGAATATGAATTCTTGCCCAATTTCATACAATTAGTTTTATGCTATGTTGGCTCATTTTCGGTTCTTATATCCTTATAAAGTAATTTTAATTTCGAGAAGGACAGGAATTGCTCGTACCCGTTACTAACTCTTACCACCACCCCTTATCGATGCCCACCTCATCTCCGATTGCCTCCCACTATTGCTGACCGCAACCTCTCCCCGCTCGTTACCTTCGCGCTGCAAGCCACCGTCTCTTGACACTGGCCAATATGCCCACCTTGATGCCCGCCGACTATCACTACGTCACTGCCAGTCGGCATCGCCAGTAACCGCTGGAATTAATACCACCGATGGCTGATGCCTCTAATCCCTAAGTAACAAATTTAATTTCAAAAAAACAAAAATAAAGTTAGTGATCAACTTTAAAAATAAAAAATAAAAATTATCGTGTGTAGGAAATTTCTGATCAACTAGTTTTATAGACCCCATATTTCACTTGCCGTGATTTCTGGATGCTCGTTTACAAAATACATGCTTAATGGACGTGCTCTATCACATAAAACTGTAGAGCCTAAATAAAATTTCAAAACATTTGTCGCAGGGCTAAAAAACAAAAAGGAAAAATGAAAAGAAGAAGCCATGGAGTGGAGGCCGGTTATTGACCGTTACGACTGGCATTTTTGGAGTGAGACCCGTTAAGGCAAGAGAATACATTTTTGCTTCCTTCCAAATTTGGCTACTTGACAGTTCAAAGTCAATCCAACATCTTGTTGATGATCTTAAAAGTATCCTTTTGGACAAAATTGCGAGTAAAAGGAATTTGGCTCAATTTTGAGAAAGCAGTACGTGGTGCTTAGCTTCAATATCTCTATCTAATATCACACGCAAAAGGAAAAGGGCATGAAGTTGAGGACTGGGTATTGACCAACATGTATATAATTCTGGCTACAGCAAGTGATCTGAATCCTTATTAAGGAGGGTACGAAGGTTTAGAACAGGCATGCTGTAAACTAACTGCCATAATAGTTCCAAGTGATAGACTCGTTGTGCCAATATAATTTGCTTTGTTGTTCTAAATTTGGTAACTTTAAAATTTCTGACAGTACGTGTATAAAATTTATTTTTCATTTTCATAATGATTATGATAAAGATATTTTTTTTATACTTTTATCATTTTTAATATTTATATAGATAAAAAAATCCAAACAGTGTAACGTTTTTTCAATCTTTTGTCAGAGAAAACTCTGAAGGCAGGCCACTATTCACTCTTTTCCCTTACCACCTCTATGACCCCTCATGTCACAGCTCTCTCTCTCTCTGTCCCCCTCTGTCATTGATTCATTTTTTATCTCCTTATTTCCAATGAGCAGATCCCCATTTCTCAAGCTGTCGAAAATGATAGAGAAGCTGTGGTGTAGTCATTTGTTCCCCTTAGCTACCGAAGACCCAGTACGAAGAAGACGGAGCCGCCGCCGGTACCTGCCGTCTCCCTAACAAGCACCCAACGGTTTGTCGCCGTGGGCGGAGGGCCTGTTTGATTCAGAAAAATGAGCCGAGTCAAGATCCCGGCAGTAATTTTGGTTACTGGATCAGCCACACTTCTTTGTTTCTGCTCTAATTTCTGGTGGCTTTTCTATTCTGGGGGTATTATACTTGTGTTAAGTTCTGCATTGAGAGTTTGCTAATGAGATCTACAATGCTCCGGTCTTTGACTCTTTAAAATCTGTAAGTAGCTGTTTTGCCCAGATGGATTATTCATGTTCTAGAAGTTATTATGGACCTTTTCTCATGTATGTTGAAGCTATAGCAACCCACGTCTTCCTCATCATACAACACAATTGGAATGGGCAGCGATAAAACAAACTACTGGGGCTTGGTTCGAATCTTCTTGTTCAAATCTCTTTTCTGCCACCAAGTTCTCCTTTCTGGTAATTGGAATTGGCAGTAGAGAAAAATCTCTGTGATGGCGGAGAAATTGAGAGAGAAGAAGAGAGAAGCAATGGTAGGAAAGGGAGAGGGGAAGTCTGAGACAAGATGAATAATGGGGTGAGCCCGACGTGATGGTTACTGTTGACTTTCTTGGGAGAAAATGCCAGGTTGAGAGCAGGTGTGGCAATTAAGACCAAACTCGATTACCCGCCTAAATTTGTCCACTTAAAACTTATCCAAATCCACTCTTTTAATAATTGAGTCTTAAATGGGTCACTAATTATATAACCCAATAACCCACGAAATTAAGTGGGTTACAAATGGGTACCATTTAGTCGTTACGTCAAGAAAATTTTTTCGGTTAATGTTCTTAAAATCTAACAAATTCCGTCAAACCACCCAACGACCGCCGACCACCATCCAAATGTTGCATCCCATCGAACCACCATACAGAGACCACCCACCCAACGACCGTCGACCACCACCCAAAGACCGCCGATCACAGTCCAAAAGTCGCATCCCCTCAAACCACCATACAAAGACCACCCAATGACCGCCGCCCAACGACCACCAACCCTGAAAAACCTACAACCACCAGATAACCATCGCACCACCCAAAAACCAACAACCACCAGATAACCATCGCACCACCCAAAAACCAACAACCACCACCTTTATGAAAATCACAGCACTGCCCACAAACCTACCAACAAACACCACCCCAAAACCACACCATCACAGTAACGCCCTCAACCAGAACCTAACACCACAACCATCGCAGAATGACCCCCAACCAAGAACAACCACTAGAGGATCTCAATAGAGATTAAATTAATCTCTGCAGATCTAAGGAAGGTTGAAGTGGAACCACTGGCATATCGCGATCTCATCTTTGGATACCCTATCGACCAATGTCCATCGTGGTTACTGTTAATTAGATTTTTGTGATGGTGGCTGCGTTAATGGGACGGTGGTTATGGTAATGGTGGAATCCGTGGATAAAGATGGGGGAGAGAGAGAGAGAGAGAGAGAGAGAGAGAGAGAGGTGCATGCCTTCTAAAAATGAACAACTGGTTAAAAATGAGCAAAGGTTTCCTGAGCCGGTCAAATGGGTCACTTTAAGTTTGGTGGGTGAAACCAACCCACTTAGTGAGATGATCCAATTAACCCATTAATAAATGGGTCAGTTACCCATTTATACCCAACCCATTTAACTTACACCCAAACCCAACCCACCCACTCACCTTGCCACCCTTTTAAAATGGAAAAATATGGGTATAAATAGTATAGAAAATGCTAAACGTACATGAATGAATCTAAAAAAGTTGGTGAAAATGCAAATGAAAATGATAAACGTACAAAAAAATTAAGATACAAAAAAAAAAATTAAAAGTACACAATACGATTTTAAAACTGAATAATAAAATTTGAAAAGCAGAATACAAAACACAAAAACAGATTGGGTAAACGTACAATCCCTAAATATCCAAGACGGAAGTTTTCAAAAACAGTCTTGGTTTAAAAATTAATTTTCAAAACTGAAGAGAAAAAAAACGAAAATTGTGTGCCAAACGCGATTTTTTTTTCTCGAAATTACAAAATTAGAGAAAGAACTGAAAACTTGAATATTGTCGGGCGCTACCTTAGTTAATCATGAATAACTCTATCCAAATTAAATTTGCTCGATGGAGTACAAAGAATTTTCAAAACTGTGACCTTGTTTTATGGAGACAAACTAGGATATCGGAGAGCACATTAGTTAGCAAGATATCCTGTACATGTCCCTACGGTTTCAACTTTCATACATTGCTAAAAATGTAAACTCAAAAATGTAAATTCCGTTGATGAACGACGAATAAAATTATCTCTATTAGGAAAACAATGTTTAGTCACCAAGTTGTTTGTCACATATTAATGTCTCTTTCTTCAATTGATGCGATGGGTTTGATGCACTAGGATGCCTTGAAAATGTCAAGGAAATAGTCCGTATTAGTTAGGCTTTCAAGATATTACTTTTTTCTAATTAAGCCCTAAAAGATGTACTTCTCCATCGCTTTAATCTCTTTCGCTCACTTTTTATAGCCATTTTAGCAGTAATATCTCATCATGCATCGCTAAATATGAAAAAACCGTCGTTGGAGCCGTGCAAGTACGTAAAACCATTGCTAAGACTAGGGAGAGAATATTGCAGTGATGTTTAGTGACATCTATTACTGAAGAGTTGCCAAACTATGCGAATACCAAAATGACATTTTTGAGTTTACGTCCCAATTAAGTATCCAAGTGGATTTACCTCTTGTCCCATACAAGGTCTGTATTGCAGACCTTGAAGTCAAGTCAGTAGACCTCCCGGCCATCTCCGAAAAACACCATAAAAGAGCCTCAGCCTCTCCTCGCATCTTGCTCTCTTTTTCCTTTCGTTTTTGCTTCTCTCTCGAAAACAAGAGCAAAAAATATGGGCTCTTTTCTAGGCCATGCAGCACCTGGCTTTGGTTTTCTTTTCATTGGATTGTGGCACCTTTTCAACCACATCAGGCTCCATGCACTCCACCCAAACTCTTACACATCTTTACCATGGTTCCCCGGTTCCAAAATTAGATACTTGGAGCTCTTCTTGATCATGGGAGGCTGCTCCATCTCCGTATCCACCGAGCTCTTCATCGGCCACCTTTTGGACAGCGACGGCACCATTCCCTCCACCCATCTCCGCCGCTTCGAGCACTCATCCATATCAATGTGTTTGTTCATTTACTCATCTTTTGCTATTGTAATAGACCAAATTGGACCCAAAGCTCAGAATGGCCTTACACAACTGCTTGGGGCTATTGCCTTTGCCCAGCAGCTCCTCCTTTTTCATCTCCACTCCAATTATCACATGGGCGTTGAAGCTCAATATCACATGCTTCTACAGATTGCTTTGTTTATTACTCTAACCACCACCTTTATGATTATTGGTTACCCTAAGAGTTTCTTGGTTAGCTTTATTAGGTCCCTTAGTATTTTGTTCCAAGGCCTTTGGCTTATTGTGATGGGGCTAATGATCTGGACACCAGCATTGCTTCCAAAAGGTTGCTTCAAGAACTTGGAAAGAGATCGCCATGTTATCCGATGCCATGGCGATGAAGTGCTTGAACGCGCCAAATCGATTGTGAATATCCAGTTCAGCTGGTACTTGATGGGAGTAACAATTTTTGCCGTATCACTTTATTTGGTGTTGATTAAAATTTACCCTGAGAAGGTTGAATTCGAGTCACTTCATCAAATTGAAGGGCGTGAAGAGGAGCCTGAAGATGTTAAGGCTCAAAGAGTCGCAATGAAAGCCAAACTCTGCGAGCCAAAGATTTCTCTTCATAAGGGAAAGGTGTTCGTACCATTTAACATGGATAGGTAGGAGAAGAGAGGCATCAGAAAGTGCGGAATAAATGCTATATATATATATATATATATATATATATATATATATATATATATATATATATATATATATATATATATATATCCCACTCTGCCTTGGCAATAATTTTAGTAGACCTAGTTGCTTCCTGGCTTGTAAGAGTAATGCACCGTTCGTAGTCGTTTCTGATACGTAATAAAATATTTCATTCGTTATCTTTTTGACTTTTTACGAATTTTTTGAATATATATTGAAAAATATATAAACATCGAACTTAATTCAAGTAGCAACCATTCCTAATTCAGTAAGTATCGTTTGACAAGTTAAATTAGAAGTTAATATGTAATTATAAAAAATAATAGATCAAATCACAGTTTTGGCTAAAGTCCAAAAGAAAAAAAACAAAACATTAATGGATGGAGCGAGTATAAATTATGCCGTGTATGTACAAGCTAGTCAGGTTTTATGGTGAAGCTAAACTTGATCAAAGTAAACATCCATTTTGGTGCTTTGTAAGCAGCAGTCCCCATGATGTACAATAAATGTAACTTTAAGTGAACCTGTGGTAGCATAAAAATTTTAGTCCCGAAAAGAAGGAAATCAAAACTACCAACATTCGACCCGAAAAACACCAAAATGAGCGGAATTTTGAGAAATGGCCATGATGCGTGGGTGCTAACGCACGTAGTATATGACTCTTCGCAACGAGACTTTTGTTCGAAATAATTGTTATTTGTTTCACCAAATTTTCAAAACATCAAACTTGACAAGATTCCTTGAGTAATGGATTGAAAATAGTTTGGCTGCCCTGCTTGGTTCTTTAGAAAGATACTTGGAATTTTTCATATAGCGACAATTAACAGTTACTTAATATTTTTAGTGATTTTTATTTAAAAAAGCTAAAAAGTGTTACTAATTAGAAGACATCATCATCGAAACTGTTAACACGAACGCCACTCGTTATAGTAAGACGTTTGACCAACATCCAAGGAGTGGAAGACCCATTACTAAGCCAAGACTGAAAATAGAAGGGGATGTTCTTTGTTCAAAATAAATAACTTGAAATAGAAGGCGGAGACTTGTATTTATAGTTAGCGACAATTTTTTTCTGGCCATACAGAGTGTTGTGGTTATTTCATACAATTCCGATAGTGGTCAAGAATTATCTAAAAGAATCGAAGGAGCCTATGGTATAAGTCAATTAAACATTCTAATCTGTAGTAAGACGTTTGACCAACATCCACGGAGTGGAAGACCCGTTACTGAACCAAGACTGAAAATAGAAGGAGATGTTCTTTGTTCAAAATAAATTACTTGGAATAGAAGGCGGAGACTTAATTGGAGCAAACATTGTTTTGAGTGCTTGGTGCCAAGCGTAAATGTTGGGTCCCGTGGAAAAAGGAGTGGGACCATTCATATGGGCGGGGGTGGGGGGGGGGGGGGGGGGGGGAAGACTCGTGGAATGACCCAAATCTAATCAAATATATCTAACTTAAATCAAAGTCTTTTGTCTTTGTTTCACACTTTAGTTGCATTAATTAATTATTTTCTATCTATGGAGCACTTGAGCCCCAGCCACACTAGTTAATAGTAATGTCTTTGGAACGTTACTCATTAGTCTCATTTTTTCTTACAGAAGTTCTTAAAATTATGAGCACAACAACACTTACAGTTATTTTGTAACGGTTGAGTCACAAACGACATTGAAAAATTGAAATGGCCATACACTTTGGCAATAACTCTTTTTTACTCTGACAACACCATTGGGTTTTAAACATACCGCTAAAATAAGAGAAAGTAACTAGATGTAAAAACTACAATTACATGAATGTCGGTTAAGATTAACTCATGCTAGAAGTGCTTAAAAGTTAGAATATAACGGGTTACTCGAAATTAATGGTACCGATCAATTATTCAGAATCGTGGAACATATAGTACGATAAATTCTCTCTCTTAGCCTAAATTTCTAACAAATGAGCATCCCTGATTTAATGATCTTAAGAATCGAGATCATCTAATAGCTACTCCCGTAAGTTAACAAGTACCTTCAAGGATCACAAAATACAGTCAAACACAACATGCCATTTTACTGTGACATTTGAATAATCTTCTCAGCAAAGGTGCTAGACTTTCTAGATAGACGTAGTCGGTAAAACTTAGAACACTACGTGTCCCCAGTTGGCCCATCACCTTTCACAAATCATGTCTAGACCCAAGCCTTCAGTCAACTATTATAATAACCCCATATTCCAAAACATATAAATCACGTATAGACCCAAGTCTTCATTTCTAATATTTCATACTTCACGACAATCTCTCCTATTTCCTTACTCCATTCTTTAAGAAACTTAAATTTCTAGAATAAATTCAAAAACATATAAATACTCAACTCAATTCAAATAACAACTAAAATTTCGGGTAGCATCATTTGACAAGTCAAGTTAGATTACGTAAGAATAATGAATAAAATTAAAGTTCAGTAAAAAGCCAAACGAAACAAATGAATGGGAGAATGAGTATAAATAATTGTCTGTATGTGCGACTTAATTTGGCTTTCCAATGAAACTTAACTTGATCAAAGTAAAAATCCATTTTTTTGGTTTATAAGCAGCCTTAAGTAGGATAAAAGGAGCATTTAACTTAACCAGTGGTAGCACACCAAATTAACATCAGAAAAGAATGAAATGGAAACTATCAAAATTCAACACAAAAGTACCAGAACGAAGGGAATTACAAAAAAAAAAGTCATGACACACACATGCGCGCGCACACAAAATGGCCATGAGGCTCTCTCTCTCTCTCTCTGAGTCTTCCATCACGTGGACATTTGTTTGAAATATTGTGATTGTTATTTGTTTTACCAGATTTTCAAAGCAATAAAATTGACAATATTCCATTAATTCGGGAATATTTGGTTGCTGGCTAAGTTATAGAAAGGCAGCTATAACCCTTATATAAGGACACTTAACGATTGCTAAATAATTTTATTCGCTTTTTTATGGAGATATTAAAAAAATTAGTGTGTCTAATTAAAAGTCACTAATTAAGTTTAATGACCTTAAGTATTGCTTTATCAGAGCTATAGTTATTTTTTTTATAATCAAATAGCAGTTAAAATTTGTGTGAAAGAATCAAAGGAGCCTATAGCTTAAGTCTATCATATGTTCTAAGTTGTAATAAGTTAAATTATTGACCAGCATCCACAAAGAGGAAGACCGTTACTTAACCAAAACTAAAGGTGAATGGGGATATTTTTTCATAAAGCAACTTGGAATAGGAGGAATGATCCTCAGTAGCTACTCTCCTGGTTGAATTAAGGAAGATAGTTAAAACTCCTCGTATAGCTACAAGTAGTAGTCGCTAAATATAATTAGTAGTATTTTTTAAAAATTTGTCAATAATTTTAGTATTTTTTAATATTACAAAATAAAAGTTACCATAGATATTAATAATACATGAGCAGTAACTATCTTTCTACGGCCAGACAGCAACTAAAATATTTTCAAGAATTAAAAGTAGACAAAGGCTTCCCCATTGAAGACTTTATCCGTCAGATTTTTATCTAGTTGATGATGCCTTGATAACATTGTTCTGAGTAGTTTGTGCCAAGCATTAAATGTTAGATCCAGTGGAAAAAGACTGGAGAAGGATTTTGTTGCCGTAAAATACAGCACAAAGCAGATAAAGCAGACGATGATTTTGTTTGAAATAGGTGGCATCATCTGGGATAACCTAAGAACGTTTATGGTCTTTGCTTGACATTTCACTTGCATTATTTTTGTTTCCCTTGAGCACTTGAGCTTGTAATATAAGCATCTAAATGCGTTCGTATATTTTGTCACTAACTTTTTTCCACTTTCATGACAAGATTGGGTTTTAAGCAACCTCACGAAAAGAAGGAAGAAACCAAAAATGCATTAAAACAAATGCAAGTATGATCAATTCATGCGAGAATTGTTTAGAAGTTAGAGAAACTATTGAACGGTTAGGAATTTATGGCTCTGACCATTTAAGACTATTGAATATGTTGTACAATAATTCCAACAGTCCTTCACTCTTTTTTTCATTATACTTAATTCAGCAGTCTTGAATGATTGAGACGATGCAATATTTACTTTCGCAAGTTGATAAATTCCTTCAAAGCCACAGGTACGTAAAACACAAGGTACGATCCAACTATATATCACATTAGAACGATCTTTTAGCAAAGGTGCTAAAGTAGATGTCATCTGTGTAACTTACAACGCTAGTACGTGCCCCTAATTGGCCGATCACTTCTCACAAATCAAGGACCCAAGTCTTCGGTCAACTCTTGTACTAACCTAACCCCATAATATTCAACAAGACACGCTCAAACCCCTACAAAAGCATCTAGGATTTGTAATACCTCATACTCTTCACAACCATCTTTCTTTCCTTAGTCCATATAGTAAGAATCTCGAGAAGAGAACAACATGGGCACAAAGGTAGGACATGTTGCACCTGGCTTTGGTTTCTTTCTCATTGGCCTATGGCACCTGATCAACCACATCAAACTCCACTCACTCCATCCAAACTCCTACAGATCTTCGCCATGGTTTCCCACTTCCAAAATAAGGTACCTTGAGCTCTTTTTGATCATGGGAGGTAGCTTCCTCTCCATATCCATGGAACACTTGATGGATCCCAGTCGACACCAACGGTTCGACCCTGAGAGCTTCGGCTACTCCTCCATAACAATGGCTTTGTTCATCTATGCAGCTTTCTCAATCCTAATAGACCAAATTGGACCCAAAGCCCAATACGGTCTTACACTTTTGCTCGGAGCTATGCCCTTTATCCAACAACTCCTTTTCTTCCACTTCCATTCCGGTACTCACATGGGTATTGAAAGTCAGTACCACTTGCTCCTAGAGCTTATCATACTTGTTTGCCTCATCACCACTCTCATGGCCATTGGTTATCCTAAGAGTTTCTTTGTTAGCTTTGTTAGATCACTTGGCATTTTGTTCCAAGGACTCTGGTTTGTGGTCATGGGTTTCATGATTTGGACGCCATCGTTGACTCCAAGAGATTGCTTCATGAACAAAGAAGCAGGCCACCATGTCGTTCGATGCCATAGTGATGAAGCGCTGGAACGCGCAAAATCAGTGGTGAATATTCAGTTTAGCTGGTACTTCATGGGGGTCACCGTTTTTGCAGTTTCACTTTACCTCTTGTTGGGTAAAATTTACCCTGAAAAAGTTGAATATGCATCACTAACAAACTCTGAAGAGGAGCATGAAGATGTTGAGGCTCAGAAAGAAAGCAAACTTTCCGAGTCAAAAAGTTTCATTCCATTAGGAGAAACCTTTGCACCATTTGAGATGGCAAGGTAGAAAAAGGGAATGGTGGAGCTGTATAAGTCCAAACCAATATATAGTAGTTAGGTTTGGCTTTGGGAATAGTTACCCAGTTTATACTCCTACCAGTACTTCTCAAAGGTGTGTTTGGTTCTTGGCCCGAGGCGATACTGTGTCAAATATTTCATAGTAATGAAGTACCAACACCTTGTTTTTATCATTTTTTGGGTGTTCCCTTTGTATATGTCACACTTAACATTTTTTTTTTCCGTAATGAACTTCCTAAAGTTCAAAAATTATAAATAATATGTCCGTCTTTTGTATTATTGAACTTTGGATTGATCTATCCTAATTTGACGCTGCTGCATCATAACTCCCATTGATCATTTTGATATTTTCTAGGAAAATTTTGAACGGCTATCCGAGTGGTAGGAAGATAATTACAACCCATCATATAATGATAATTAATTATCGCTTAATATTTTTAATAATTTTTATTTAGTGATACAAAAAGTGCTGCTAAGAATTGCTCTTGAAAGTATTAATAGAAAAGCAACATAAGATATTTGTCCCCTATATTGAGCTTGTTCAACACCTTTGGTCCGTGAACATTTGTAAAGAAACCATCTTGTTTTTTCAGATAGAAATAGGTGCCTAATGGTGGCAGAGGAGATTAAATCCCATTCCAGTCATTAGTTTCCTCTAAAAGTTTACAAATTCAAGTTGAGACATTCGGCAAGAAGCTCGAGCAGGTGATTTGGTGCTTGGCACGAGTTCTATTTTGTGGTACTGGCAATCGGGCTTGACAGTTTTTTGGTATATGTATTGAAAACGAATTGAAAATGATAAAGATTGCGCACCAAAGACAAAGAAAGTCTTGGATTAATGCTGAAGATCTTTATAAATTTAAATACAATATTTTTAAATTTGGAAATTAAAATCCTTATTAATGGATAGGAAGAACTTCTTAACATTATAGAAAAGAAGAAAAAGACTTAAATTGTAACACCCCAAAATTTTATGCTAGTTTTACTGTAAAAAAATCCAATTAGTTATTTATTTATTTGACCTTTAGCGACGATTTTGTTCGCAATATTTTTTGTTCAACTTTAGCGATATATTTTTTAAAAACAAAATGCTGTAAGATTAGATGAGCTGAGCGTTATAGTTTATGACACTTAGCGACAAATTTATTTTAGAAACAATTATAAATAATTTAATATTAACTATTATAAGTTATATTGATTGAAGTATTTAGTGGCGATTAACGTGATTGAATTTGATCTACAATTTTCAGCGACAAGTTTTATGAACCACAAGTTGAAATTTAATGATAGCTTTTATAAGTGATATCAATTGGAGCCTTTAATATTGATTAGCGTGAGTGACATTTTCGGAAACTTTTTAGTGACAATTAAAATTTTTTAGTAGTGGTGTACTTATTAGCGACGTTTTAGCGATCTACTTACTAGCAATGTTTTGACAAGCGAGACATCATAATAACTCGTTGTTAAATTTTTTAATGCATAAATGATCATAAGATATATTGTTGGATCATTTTCGCAATAGTCAGTTTGGGTAAGAGGATTTAGTGACAAATGAAGGGTAAGGTTTTATTTCTTTGTGTAGATGAAAGGGGGAAAGGAAGAAACTACCGTCAGCAGAGTGTGCGTGTGTTTAGGGTTCGTTTATGCTGTATGGGTCACAGCTGAGTTGGGGCTGTGAAAGAGGGGATGTCGCTGCTGGGTATCTATTGATGAGGGTCTGAATGGGTGTGGAAGATAGGGGCGCTGCCCAAGCAGCGTGATGGTGCATTAGGTATTTCCTTGTGTTGGAATATTTTAATAAAATAAAATGTACATTATAGCATTGTTATTATATTGCAATTTATGGCTATATGTATTTACTTACATGTAAATTATGAAATGAGTTACAAATGCAATAATGAATATTATTAACTCAAATGTGTTTATGGTGTATATAATATACTTTATTATTTGGTATTATTGGAATTGTTATGATTATTCCATGAGTTACAAAATGCTTTTAATCTTACTTATGTGGCCAATAAATGGATTATGTTTGGCCAATTATATAAGGTCATGGGGTGTGACATAGAAGACTTGAAGCAATTATGATTCCACACTTAGTGTTTTCTTCTTTACTATCACAATGTTTCTCCTCTATAACTATTTTCATATTTATTCTTGGGCAACGTGATCATAGACTTGTTCATACCGTCTTCCTGTGGACGTGCACATGGAGGAGATATAGCTGCGTTAATGGGTTTTATTTTGGAGACATTATCTGCAGTTAACACCTGCACGTAGGGAGGCATTAACGTCTTTAGGACAGTGACTCTTTAAGAGAGTGTTCACGTAGGCGGTGACGTGCCAACTTTATCTCAGTTTCGACTGGTATGTATATAATTAGATTCGTTTCACAAAATTTTCAAAATAACAAACTTGACAAAATTCCTTGAATAAAACATTGGAAATAGTTTGGCTGCCTTGTCTGGTTGTTTCAAAAGATACCTAAAATTTCTCATATAGCGACAGTTAACAGTTACTTAATTTTTTTTTTGTAACTTTTATTTAGAGAAGTTATAAAGTGCCGTAAAGAATACATCATCGTCGAAACTGTTAACACAAACACCGCTTTTTATAGTTAGCGACAATTTTTTCTGGCCATACAGAGTGTTGTGGTTATTTCATACAATTCCGATAGTGGTCAAGAATTATCTAAAAGAATCGAAGGAGCCTATGGTATAACTCAATTAAATGTTCTAATCTGTAGTAAGACGTTTGACCAACATCCACGGAGTGGAAGACCCGTTACTGAACCAAGACTGAAAATAGAAGGAGATGTTCTTTGTTCAAAATAAATTACTTGGAATAGAAGGCGGAGACTTAATTGGAGCAAACATTGTTTTGAGTGCTTGGTGCCAAGCGTAAATGTTGGGTCCCGTGGAAAAAGCAGTGGGACCATTCATATGGGGGGCGGGGGGGGGGGGGGGGGGAATGACCCAAATCTAATCAAATATATCTAACTTAAATCAATGTCTTTTGTCTTTGTTTCACACTTTAGTTGCATTAATTAATTATTTTCTATCTATGGAGCACCTGAGCCCCAGCCACACTAGTTAATAGTTATGTCTTTGGAACGTTACTCATTAGTCTCATTTTTTCTTACAGAAATTCTTAAAATTATGAGCACAACAACACTGATAGTTATTTTGTAACGGTTGAGTCACAAACGACATTGAAAAATTGAAATGGCCATATGCTTTGTCAATAACTTGCAGGACAAATTTGAAGTGATTAATGATGGTCCTCGTGTGAAGAGATACACCGAAACACTACTTAAGACTTCCTTAAGGAACTTCAAGTTTTCTTTAAAGGCAAAGTGGACTGCACTAATTGAAGGAAAAGGCCCCTTGAACATGTGTTTGACACCTGCACAGGCACGTATTATTTTTTGCTTTTGGTGGAATGTCGTGTTTCATTTCATATTCAACACAATTGTTTACACTTTTACATCCCTCGCAATGTAAGTCCTAAACCACCTTCCTAACTAGGTATGCATATATCTTTCCATGCCACCATTGCTTCATTGGCCTTACTTGGTTTCTTTTTCATGCCACACAGGCACGTCTTCACCCTCCTGAAGGGATGGAGGTCAAAGACTGGGAGATATACTGTGACTTATGGGAACGTGAAGATTATGCGGTATGTTTGACTGCATTTTTCTACTTACAATGATGCTTGAGGGAAAACTTTGAGTGTCCAATTAAATGCCATCTAATTGTTTATTAAAATTCAGGATAGATGTCGTAAAAATAAACAAAATAGAGATGAACTCAAGACACATCATGTCACTGGTTCACAGTCGTTTGTGGTTGCTTGCTCGGAGATGGTACTTGATTAAGCCTTAGCTTTTTTGGTTTAATGTTTAAATCATCTTAATGTGAATGTAGATCATCTTATTATTTGCAGAAAGATCCTGAAACTCAGAAAGAACCAGATCAGATTGTGTTTCACAAGCGTACATATTTCTCTAAGAAACATAATAAGTATATCACAGATGAAGCTGAGTCAAACCAGGTAACAAACTACCATGTGAGATAATTTTTCGTGTTAGAAGCCACACATTATTTGATTAATTTCACTATCAATTTCAGAAACAAATGGAAGAAATGATGTCCGAGAATCCACAAATGGACCCAGCGGAGATTGCAAAGACCGTTCTAGACAAGAGCGAAAAGCCAGGTCGTATTAAGGGTCTCGTGTTTGGGCCAAGACCGCCCACGTCCCTGTCTCAACAATCAGTTTTGGAGGAAGCCTGGCGTCGTGTTGCTTTGGAAGATGAGCTACAAGAGGACAAGGCTCTTATGCATGAGCAATAATTGGAGCTCAATTCTCAGAAATTAGAGGTAGCGACGTATAAGTCACTCATGCAAGAACAACAAGCCCGACTTGACCGGATGGAAGCTATGATGAATCTCCAAATGGCTCAACCACCATCTTTTCACTCATCCATGAATACTTAGAGGTTCCTTTCGATTCCCTAATCTTTCTCTTAATATATTCCTGAGTGTTTGCGTAGATACACCTACTTGCCTATTGATGTCCTATAGCCTTTTATTTTGTAAAATTTTTTGCTTTAAAGTTAGTTGAATTAATCCCTGCCAGATCAGATGTACATTAGTAAGTTTATCCCTAAGCTATACATTCCCAATTTAAGGTTCAGTTTACAAAACAAAATTAGCCTAGTAATATCCCTACATCTAGTCCCCAGTTAATTAGCACAATGTTTCTTATTTCTTTGTATTAGCAGCTTTTTCTAGCTCCTAATACTCCAATGTATCCACTGCTTGGTCACATGAAATAGGCTTTTCATGGATTGGCTGTAATATCCCACATCGGTTGTGGGAGAGTTTGCGATTAGCCTTATAAGACCCTGCCTATGAACTCATAAGTACCTACTTGGCTAGCCCTTTTGAGGGAGGCAATGCCCTGTGGTGGGGCCGTGGACCGGGTCGTTAAGGATGGTATCAGAGCCGACTCTCGAAAGCTTGGGCTGGGGTATCCAGTCGGGTTGCCGATGGTTGGGGGAAACGAAGGCAAGCCCGGGTATATCCCACATCAAGAGGATGGTTAGGGCAACGAAGGGTGAGCTGGGTATATCCCACATTGGCTAGAGAGGAAGATTCTGGGCTATGTACGATCGAGCCTTAGCGAGGACGCTAAGGAATAAGGTGGGGAGATTGTAATATCCCACATCGGTTGTGGGAGAGTTTGCGATTAGCCTTATAAGACCCTGCCTATGAACTCATAAGTACCTACTTGGCTAGCCCTTTTGAGGGAGGCAATGCCCTGTGGTGGGGCCGTGGACCGGGTCGTTACATTGGCTTTGCTACTTGAAGATTCTAGCATTTTGTTCACCCCATATCTTGTACACAATGACTGTAGCTCTTAGTTCCATGAGCTTAGCATGAAAGTGTTTCACAAGTTATATGTTATGAAAGCATTTTTATGTGAAATAGTTTAGCTAAGGCCTTCGCTTACACATCTAGAACTTTTATTCACACTCACCAAAACACTTACACACCTGCACATGAATAAACTATCTCGTCTCCTTCCCCTTGCACTGAATCCCTCCCTCCCTCCCACACATGCGCTCGCGCGTGCACACACACAATGTCTAATTACAAACAACTGCATAAATTACACATGCCCTTGGTCGCAAGCACTGAACTCACACACATAGCACACTCTGAACCTTCACACCCTTGCTTCACATATCTACAAAACGCACCCGCACACACACACACACACACACACACACACACACATACACACACAGCTGTACAGATTACACAGCCTTCTACTCGCACACACTATACACCTTCACAATAACTTGGTTCAGTAAAGTCAAGTCAACTCCTCTGTATTCACTGAGACCAGCCTATTCTGCCCTGTTACGCACACCCCAAGGCGCGCGCGCGCACACACACACACACACACACACACTGTGTGATTACACAGTATTGCACAATTACACGCGCCTTTGTTCACACACAGAGCACACCCTGCACCTTCACACCCTTGCTTCACATATCTAAAAAGTGCACACACATGCACAAATTGTAAAACTGATTAACAACCAAAGTATTAAAAGATAAGTGATAGGGATTGCCATTATTATTACAAGTACAAAACGGGCGGCAGAGCGGAAGTAGAAAATAGACGATGGTGTTCCAAAGTACATTGTTCATCCATGTTGAGATGTACATTAGAGACGTTCTCTATACAGTGCTTCATGGCTGCATTTATCCGTCAGTTTTAGGTTAGGTATCATACACTAACTTAGGTTAGGACTTAATATTAACTATTATATCTTTAAAACTACTCTCTGATATGAATATAAAACTTACTCACTCTCTCTCTCTCTAATGAAAATAATACTTTTTACTTAGAAGAAAATTTTAATATTACAATTAAGATTAAACAAATGACGAGACTTAGAAAAAAAATCTAACAATTGATTTGAATTTTGATAGGTAAAATATTTTTAAATTTGATTAATTTACAAGAATACTAAGGATTGTATAATTTAAGAATTAATTCTAAACATTTTAGAACTCAACCTAATCAATACATTAACTTATTATCGATTAATTTTGACTATTATATTCTTGAAACCACTCTTTAATGTGAATATAAATGTTCATGTATAAAAAAACAAAAATAACATATTAGATTTAGAAGGGAAACAAATGACATTCTAATTGATGTACTATCATTATACACACACACACAGACTCATCGTGAAAAATGAATAATGTGATATGTAAATTTAATAAACAAATTATAAGTCAACATTTTTTTAATAAGACTTCGCTACCACCAAACTGGTTATGTCCCATATATAAGGATTTGAAAAAAAAAAAAACTCTTTACTACGCTTTATTGTTGCAAAATTCGTGGTATAATTGTCGCCATATCTATAAACCTTATAATTCTAGAAAATTAATTGTACAACGTTTAAACTCTATGCTATAGACATATATTTATGTATTAGGCTTTGGTTTTAACTATTAAAATCTTGATTAGATTGTAATGCAAATTCTTGCGTAATATTTGCATACTCATATATATATATATATATAGGGAGCTGATCCGTTGATAGCGCTAGCAAAATGGGAGATCTTACTAGCGCGATCTGACCGTCCATCCCGAAGGGATGGACGGCCCAGATCGCGTATTTTTGCGGCGCTGTCAGCAGTCCGCTACACAGTGTAGCGGACCATCCTTTTTACCATTTTGCCCCTCCACCCCCTCCGCTACACTGTCTAGCGGAGCACATAATTGGGCCCACGTTGACAGCCAAAATCTCGTCCGCTAGACAGTGTAGCGGACGACTGACACAGTCAACACATTACCACGTGTTTGTACCTTTATTTCTACACACGACGGGTTGTCGGAATTCCTCAAGCTCCTTCGGCTACAATTTTCTTCTCCTCCTTCGGACTCGCTACAATTTTCTGCTCCCTTCAAGCTTCGAGTAAAACTTAGCTTCACTCAAGTAAGGTAAGTTTGCGAATGGTGAAGTTTTCTTTATGGATTGAATGGTAAAATATAATTTTATTTTGTTCGGACAAAAACGTATAGATTTTTTTGATGTTCTAGAAATTTGTCACTCTATTCTTCAATTTGTGATGTTCTAGACATGATGTTCATAAAAAAGGTGTAATTTGTAAACTCTAAATAAAATTATAGTTTAATTCGATTTTTTGGCATGATGAATTCGTCTATTTATCTTAGTAATTTTGATTTGTTATGTTCAGTAAATTAATAATTGTTAATTTGGAGACACTTTCAGGGGTTATGCATACGGTATGTTTGTCATCCTAAATTGGTCTATTCGCCCACTGTAATTTTTAGGTAATATTTTCAGTTAGAAATGCCATTTGATTGTTAAGCGTAGTCTATTTCTACACAGGTCTTGTTTCACAATGTCTGATTTCGTGTCGAGCTCCAACGTCCCCGTAGATGCTAGTGATCCGTATCTAGGACGAACGTTTCAAACATTGGAAGAAGCTGAAGAATGTTTTCGAGCGTATTCATTGAGGGTTGGTTTTGGCATTAGAATAAAGACTACAAGAACGAGCAACGTAACAAAAAAGATATGCTCTCGCTTATACGAGTGTCATAGGGGCAGAAATCCACAGCAAAATGAGACACGCGTAGGGAATGATGACAGTGATGACGAAATAGGATATTCGCGTAGAAGACGGGACTGCTTTGAGCGCACAAATTGCCAGGTCAAGATGTTCGTAAGCTACAAAGCCAATCATGATCATTGGCTTATTACCAGCCTGGAACTGGCACACAATCACCCGTTAGTAACTCCTTCTAAGGTGAGTCAGATGCATCAACACAAGAAGATGGGTAAGGTCGCGAGGAGCCTAATTCACACAATGAGCAATGCGCGAATTGGACCTACTGAGATTGTTAATGTTCTTGCTGAACAGGCTGGGGGAATTCAAAATTTAAACTTTAACACGACAGACGTTCGTAACGCGGTCCGAACCCATAGACGAGCCGCGTATGACCTCAATGATGCGCAATCGACAATGAGCCTATTGAAACGGATGCAGATGGAGGACCCGCAGTTTACCTTCGACTATAAACTTGACGAAGAGCATCGAGTTAGTACAATTTTTTGGGTCGACGGTCGTTCGAGACTAGCTTATAAGCATTTTGGGGATGTCGTGACTTTCGACACCACATACCGTACCAACAAGTACTCGATGCCGTTCGCTCCTTTCACCGGCGTCAATCATCACTATCACTCCATCCTGTTCGGGTTCGCCTTGTTAAGGGACGAGAGCGAGGGTTCTTTTGTATGGTTGTTTAGGACGTGGCTGGAAGCAATGAACTTCAAAGCACCCAAAGTGATCATCACCGATCAAGATTTGGCAATGAAGAAGGCTATTGCGACCGTTTTCCCAGACACCCGGCACAACTTGTGCACTTGGCACATAAGCAACAAATACCCTGAACGTCTGCATCACGTGTACGCAAAGTATCCAGACTTTAAACAGGATTTTGACAAGTGCATTACCAAGTCATTAACGATTGAAGAATTCGAGGAGAGGTGGGAAAAGCTTGTTCGGGATTACTCATTGCAAGACAACGAGTGGCTCCGGCACTTGTACGAGCGCAAAGAGCAATGGATTGGCGTTTACACGAGGAGGTATTTTTCAGCGGGCATGAAAACGACGGGCAGGAGTGAATCTATGAATGCCACGTTCGATAGTTATGTGGGTACAGCTACCAATTTGAAGACTTTCGTTGCATCCGCACAAAAAGTGGTAGCTTCGTTGTTCGTAAAAGAAAGGGCTGCCGACTTTGCAACAACGTACAAACAAAGGAGAAGGTTGCTAGAGACCCCGCTGGAGCTGAACGGTGCCAAAGTCTATACGAAGGAGATCTTCTTGCTATACCAAGTAGAGCTGCGAAAATCGGGACGATACAGTATAAACAAGGTGGCAGAAATGTCTACGCGTGAGTACAAGGTTTATTCGCTCGTGAATGACCTCGTCCCTGAGAAGCTGCGCAGAATTTATACGGTGAGCCACGACACATTGACGGACTCGGTGACGTGTGTTTGCAAGAAGTTTGAGTTCCATGGCATCCTGTGTAGACACATTCTGCCATTTTTCACCCAGAAGAATATCAGGACAATCCCCGATAAATACGTCTTGCCACGGTGGACGAAAGGTGCAAACAGGTTGCACGGTACCATTTCTTTTCCGGAGCACCCGTATACTGACTTTGAAGAATCAGAGACGTTGCGGTATAATCATCTGGTGACGATGTTCACCCGTTTGTCCGTAAAGGCTGCTGCTACAATGGTCGGTTATAAACATCTCCTCGATGTAGCTCAGCAGCAAGAGCCCATCGTCGACCAGTTGGAAGCAGCTTCAGTCACCAATGCGGTTGACACCGAGCCTACGACGGAATCCGAAGATGACGAGCCGGGGGAGGAAGGCGACAATGATATCCGGCCGTTGGATCCAATTATATCGCAAACGAAAGGCCGCAAGAGATCTACGCGAATGAAAAGCTCAATTGAAACGGCAACTCAACCTAAAAAGCTGCGAAGGTGTGCATTGTGCAACAAAATGACCGACCACGACAAGCGGAACCATTACAAGGCATTGGGGATAAGTCCCGGGGGTTTGCAAGATGGGGCAGAAGATGACGCCAAAGATGAGGACGGACAAGCTGCAGTGGACCTTTAATTTTTTGTATAAGTTTGACATTTGTAATAATTTTTATATAAGTTTGACATTTGTAATAATTTTTTCTAATAATTTTTCAACCGAATACCGGAATTATTTTTTCTGATGTAGCGATTTCTGATGTAGCGGACGGATATGCATAGTCCTAATTTTTTGGTTATCATTTATGTCCGCTATACAATGTAGCGGACGTCATCGCAGAAAAACTTTTGGACATCATTTATGTCTGCTATACAATGTAGCGGACGTCATCGCAGAAAAACTTTTGGTCTTCATTTATGTCCGCTATACAATGTAGCGGACGTCATCGCAGAAAAACTTTTGGTTTTCATTTATGTCCGCTATACAATGTAGCGGACCTCTATCCTACTGTACATATTAATCAAAATGGGCAACAGCTTTTATCAGTCCGCTATACTCTCTCTCTCTCTCTCGAACATCTAACCCAAGCCGCTACCCCATCTACAGCGACCCACATCTCCGGCGACACCACCGTCCTCCCCTCATCGCCGACCTCGATGGCTTCTGGATTGGAGACCACCTACGATTTTATTGGCAACTTGCACCTAACAGGCAAACACTTTTTCAAAGTCATGATGCCGGGATTTGAGAATGAACTTGTAGCCCATCCCTCTTTCTCTGTATTTTCGTGTGTTAAAAGTTTGATCTTTTGGTTAAAAACTAACCTATTTTTTGTATTGTGTTTGTTAGGACATACCGGAAGCCTTTACCAATCAATTTACAACAATTCATGACAGTTCAAGATTATATAGCCGCAAGGGGGCCTGGCAGGTTGAAATCAAGCTGAAGCCCGGCCGACCCCAAAAAAAGCAATTCGCAGAGGGTTGGAACGTCTTCGTGCGCCAGCATGGCCTCGAACTCGGGGACTTTGTAGTGTTTGAACACCTTGGGTGGTGGGATTTTCAAGTTGTAATCTTTGATCGGAGCGCTTGTGAAAAAAATTATTTCCCCCAATGTGAACCCTAATTTATTAATAATAACCAAATTTATTGTATACATGTTCATTATGTTTTCAAATTTTTTCTCGCTTAATTGTGCCGTTTGAGATACATTGTCTTCGGACGCCAATTTATTAAAACTGCATAACGCTACATTGTGTCTAGCGGACGGGCCAAGAAAATACCTTCGAAAATTTTCCCCACCCCCACCGTCCGCGATATTGTCTAGCGGACGGGCCAGCAGAATGCCTTTTTCCCCACCCCACCGTCCGCGATATTGTCTAGCGGACGGACCAGCAGATTGTCTTAACCCAACACTTAGAAAATTCACTTCCCCCACCGTCCGCGACATTGTCTAGCGGACGGGCCAGCAGAATGCCTTCCAAAATTTTCCCCACCCACACCGTCCGCGACATTGACTAGCGGACGGACCAGCAGATTGTCTTAACCCAACACTTAGAAAATTCACTTCCCCCACCGTCCGTGACATTGTCTAGCGGACGGGCCAGCAGAATGCCTTATTCCCCACCCCTACCGTCCGCGACATTGTCTAGCGGACGGGCCAGCAGAATGCCTTCCCCACCCGCACCGTCCGCGACATTGTCTAGCGGACGGACCAGCAGATTGTCTTAACCCAACACTTAGAAAATTCACTTCCCCCACCGTCCGCGACATTGTCTAGCGGACGGGCCAGCAGAATGCCTTATTCCCCACCCCCACCATCCGCGACATTGTCTAGCAGACGGGCCAGCAGAATGCCTTCCAAAATTTTCCCCACCCCCACCGTCCGCGACATTGTCTAGCGGATGGACCAGCAGATTGTCTTCCAAAATTTTTCCCACCCCCACCGTCCGTGACATTGTCTAGCGGACAGACCAGCAGATTGTCTTAACCCAACACTTAGAAAATTCACTTCCCCCACACTTAGAAAATTCACTTCCCCCACTGTCCGCGACATTGTCTAACGGACAGATTTTGCTTTTCAATCATTCTCAGTGAGAGCCAAAAAAACCAAACTCAAATCATCTTCAACGGAAATCAGACAAAACAATCAATCAATAATCTTCAACACAAATCAATGAGAGCTTTCTAAATATTCATAGTTTATTAAAAAAAAATAAAGTGTAATGGTACAATGTCAACGGGGGGAATCATGTTGGGAGGGATTCTCGGCATTTGCCGGATTTACAATACACGTAACCGCTCTAGGCCGGTCTTTCATAATTTGCCAAGCCATTCTATATCTAAAGGTGTCTACTTCTGCTTGGCTCCACACCGCCGCCTTGAGGCTCTCGGACCGGCAAATGTAATCCATGTACATGCAAAGGAAAACGCCGCAGTCCGAAGTGTTACGTTGCTTGGGCCTCCTCTTCTTCAGTCGCCAATCGAGCTTTGGCCGCGCCGGTACAGGGTTACCACGAACACCATTGACCATTGCACAAAATATATTCTGCAAGAAACATAAAACGGCGTAAGACACAAGTTATAACATTAATGCCAAGTTACAATAACTGTTAAACAACAATCGTAATATTACCATTGAATCCAACTGGGCTTTGTACATCTGCAGCACAGGCATAAAGGCGGTATCGTCGTGGAGACTGTCGATCACCGATACGACTTTCTCCACCGGTTCGTAGCAAACCAAGTACCAGTGGCTTTCCCCTAAAAATGGGATTAGAAACACGTCGGCAACACTTGCGCTCACTGGACTATCCCTAGCAAGATACGCTCGTAGGTTAGCGGACGGTCTCCACTGGCCCAACTTTTTCTTCCGCCCTAGCGGTCCTCTTATTCGTTGCTTTCGACGGAGGAGCTATTACCGGCCGCCCCGTCACCGGTAACCCTAAGATGAACCCTACATCTTCTAGGGTAATTGTCAGCTCTCCGAGAGGGAAGTGAAACGTATTCGTTTCACTTCTCCACCTTTCAACAAGGGCACCTATTAAGTTCCGGTCAAGTTGTTGAAAGATCTGCCCACGCGTGAAAATCCCAAACCCAATCCCACGCAGTAATCTTTTCTGGGTTCTGTTCAATTTCCATTCTTTAAAATTATCGGATACTTCTACCGTGTTGAGAAGTGCTCTTTCCTACGAATTAATAAATACAATTAAAGCAAATTAAACGATACACAACGTTCCGAAGAATAACAAAGTTGATAAAATAACTATCTTACTCCACCATCCCATATGAGCGTACTGATATGGTTTGCTTGGTTGTATAATACGGACGGATCTTCTGGTCCAGGGTTGAAATCCATTTTTCGCAACTGAAATTATGCAAAACGGCAAGGTTGGAAGCGTAAACATTCTCAAACATAACGCTAGCACAGTCAACGCTAGCATGTGATCAGATAATACTCACATAAGTTCACATGCTGTGTATATGCAATGTACATAGATACAAACAGACACGGGAATGGGATTTTACAAGTGAAATTACATGAACAAATAATACGCAATACACATATATAATCTATATATATGTATAGATACATTGACAAATGCTAGCACAATGCAGCGTTTCGCACACATTCAAAATCATGCATAAGCCGCGATAACAACTCTAGATTATGAACAAATAAAGGATTGGTTTGTGAAGTTACGTGATTGATTCGTCGAATAAAGGATTTCTTGAGAAGAAATTGCGCCGATCTACTTGCCAACACCGCTAGAAGAATTGTGAGAAGAAGGAATGAATAGCAGTTTAGAAGGAATGAATAAGGGTTTCGGAGTAAAGAAAGGGAAAAACAGTCCGCTAGACAGTCTAGCGGACGGTAAGATAATGACAAAGTAACAGTCGTGTTGACTGTGTCAGTCGTCCGCTACACTGTCTAGCGGACGAGATTTTGGCTGTCAACGTGGGCCCAATTATGTGCTCCGCTAGACAGTGTAGCGGAGGGGGTGGAGGGGCAAAATGGTAAAAAGGATGGTCCGCTACACTGTGTAGCGGACTGCTGACAGCGCCGCAAAAATACGCGATCTGGGCCGTCCATCCCTTCGGGACGGACGGTTAGATCGCGCTAGCAAGATCTCCCATTTTGCTAGCGCTATCAACGGATCAGCTCCCATATATATATATATATATATATATATATATATATATATATATATATATATATATATATATATATATATATATATATATTGTGCATGTTATAGTACTACTTGACGTTGTAAAATAAAAGCTTAAAGAATGCAAAAAATCTAACAACGACACTGTTTATATAATCTACTAATTATTCTTTAAACTTACATTTCTGATAAACTACCAATTCAAATCTTCCAGAATAATTGCATGACCATCTAATAAAAATTATAATTTTAAATGTGTATGAGACGAAAAAATATACTTTTGAATATTATGTTTGTATATTAATAACTTGGTGATTCATGAAGAAGAAGATAAGAATGGACTATGACATTTAAAATTCCAAATATTAAGAACCCTTAACCTAACTTTTCAAGTTAAGACACCTGATTTTGAAACGTTATAGATTGGACAACCAAAAGAACTTAATAATAATATAATATTGGCAACTTACTTGAAGTTGTTACAAATAAAGTATTAAAAATTTCTTACTAACAACTATAGTTTTAGCAAAAGTAGATTTTTTTCATAAGATGTTAATCTCTTTTTTGTTTCTTGAAATGTGGTATGCATTGCTAAACTTTTTGTAGCTTTTAAACATATTTTACTAACTTACTCAAGCTTGAATTGGGATCTTGAGTTATAATATTTAATAACTGAGGTAAGAAATGTAACGATAGCTCTCATGACACTTTATTGCATTGTGTTTCTAATATAATAAGAGTTATAAAAACTAATGTTAAACATATTAATATTGCTAAAGATCTCCAAACATTGTTTTGAACAGAGTCCTTAATTTACAATTGATTAAACCGGTAAATACAGTAAACAGAAAGTTTTGAATGTTTCAAATTGGTTTTCGACTTGCATTAGGCTTATTAACCTATAAAACAAAAATTACTTAAGAGATTTAATAAGAAAAATGAGGTATTATTTCAAATTCATATTTAAGTTTTCAGTGTATTTACATATGAATCTAACTTGATAAATATGTTGGTCAAAGATTTTGGTCAATAATTTTCTTACTCTAAGACTTTGTTGTATCCTACTTAGTCGCATTTGTTATATGCAAAAATACCATTATTGCAGATTCCACATGAGATATATTAAAAAGTAGTTTAAATTTAAAACCTTAATTATGTGAGCATTTCCTAAATTCAACTAATTTTATGTTGAAAAAGTTTTGAATCGATTTATTTTTCTTTGATATTTTTATTGTGAGTAATTAAACTCTTAAGTATTCTAAAGTCTACAGTAGCAATAAACTATTTATGATTTTATGTTAACTTTTATAATTCTGAATAGAATCGCATATAAAATCTAAAACAATATTAGTTATATTATGATGAATGCAGACTAAAACTTAAATTATAAACCTTATTATATTTGAAGATAAATCTTACTTAGTAAGCATGCTTATTGTTTAATTTGTGAAATGTTGATTAAATTTTGTTCAACAATTTCCTTACTACCAAGTTTTGGGCTATATATCCTATATAGTCATGTTTGTTAAACTTTTTACAATTTATATAATTATATCATATACTAATTACTATTTTCTCTGTATACTTTATTGGTGGATTACATTTGCTTATAAAAATGCCACATTATCCTTATTTAATTAGTCATATTAATTAACTTTTACAAATCACATGCTATAAACAAATATATGGACCAAAATTTTCTCTATCAAAATTAAACTAATATGTAATCAACATTATGGCCAACCCATTCAAAGGTAGACATTATTTTTAAACAATACTTAAAAAATAATAAAAATTTCTTAACAACGGCAAATTGATCTTAATAAGTTCTCCGCAAATTTTTTTTAGTAGAATTTACTTTTTTATTTTTTGTGTACTAAATAAACTTTTAATTTTGGTCATCTTTGTAGTTACCAAATCAGAATTAGTAAATATGCATAAGGACATTACTTATTAATATTTCGCCAGAAGCGATAATTTATTTTAATTAAACTTTCTTTGATGAAATAACCATAAAATTATAAATTGTTCAATATATTTTACTATGCATTTCAAAACTACTAAAATAAATTACTGTTAATAAACGGTCCCGTGCTTGGCACGAGATTCTGAGCTAGTAAAAATAATGTTCAAATACAAACGAGGAACATATGGGAAAAATATATTTATGAATAGACCGTTAGTAAAAGTAATAGAGTACTATTAATCAAACAAAATTGGGCAAAAGAAAAATGAAAGGAAGGAAACCTAAAAACTCAAGCAAAAACTTGCTTTTTGAAAATAGATTAAACTTCGAATTACAAAGACATACTTGTTTTTCATTGTGGTCAAACTTCATACAGCATTCTTGTAGTTGGTATTTGTTCTAATGGCTATAAGGAAGAACAGAGATTCATGGTTTTTATATTTAGTTATTTCAAAAATTAAGGAGATGACAACAGATTAGGCAAAAATTAACGAAATATTACACTAAACTTTCAACAAAATTAATTAAATGTGGTAGAAAGTCGTGGGATAGGGGGCTGTAAGTTTGGGGTTTGAAATTGGTGTGGGTTTTCAAAACTAATAGGTTAATATGTTGTGTTAATTGAGGGGATAATTAATGGCTTTAAAAGCCATTAGCAAGGTGAGGGTGTAGGATTTAAGCATACAACATACATAGAATCAATAAATTAATGGAGGTATTTTAGGATAATACATGACTTTAAAAATTATTTAAAGTCTTTAATCGTTTAAATTGAAAAGGTCTAAAAAAATAAGAGATGCGAGAGATTGTAGGACTTCAACTATGGAAAGCAAGAGAGAGATGAAATGGATTGAAAATGGAATTCAAACTTTGAAAATTAGAAATGGATTCCATAACAAATAAATTTTAGTCCATATGACAAGTTAAGAGAGTGTTCACGTAGGCGGTAACGTGCCAACTTTATCTCAGTTTCGACTGGTATGTATATAATTAGATTCGTTTCACAAAATTTTCAAAATAACAAACTTGACAAAATTCCTTGAATAAAACATTGGAAATAGTTTGGCTGCCTTGTCTGGTTGTTTCAAAAGATACCTAAAATTTCTCATATAGCGACAGTTAACAGTTACTTAATTTTTTTTTTGTAACTTTTATTTAGAGAAGTTATAAAGTGCCGTAAAGAATATATCATCGTCGAAACTGTTAACACAAACACCGCTTTTTATAGTTAGCGACAATTTTTTCTGGCCATACAGAGTGTTGTGGTTATTTCATACAATTCCGATAGTGGTCAAGAATTATCTAAAAGAATCGAAGGAGCCTATGGTATAAGTCAATTAAATGTTCTAATCTGTAGTAAGACGTTTGACCAACATCCACGGAGTGGAAGACCCGTTACTGAACCAAGACTGAAAATAGAAGGAGATGTTCTTTGTTCAAAATAAATTACTTGGAATAGAAGGCGGAGACTTAATTGGAGCAAACATTGTTTTGAGTGCTTGGTGCCAAGCGTAAATGTTGGGTCCCGTGGAAAAAGCAGTGGGACCATTCATATTGGGGGGGGGGGGGACTCGTGGAATGACCCAAATCTAATCAAATATATCTAACTTAAATCAATGTCTTTTGTCTTTGTTTCACACTTTAGTTGCATTAATTAATTATTTTCTATCTATGGAGCACTTGAGCCCCAGCCACACTATTTAATAGTTATGTCTTTGGAACGTTACTCATTAGTCTCATTTTTTTTCTTACAGAAGTTCTTAAAATTATGAGAGGCACTTGGCGCCTTGGGGTGTGCGTAACAGGGCAGAATAGGCTGGTCTCAGTAAATGCAGAGGAGTTGACCCTGTTACGCACACCCCAAGGTGCGCGCGCGCGCACACACACACACTGTGTGATTACACAGTATTGCACAATTACACGTGCCTTTGTTCACACACATTGAACTCACACACAGAGCACATCCTGCACCTTCACACCCCTGCTTCACATATCTAAAAAGTGCACACACATGCACAAATTGTAAAACTAATTAACAGCCAAAGTATTAAAAGATAAGTGATAGGGATTGCCATTATTATTACAAGTACAAAACGGGCGACAGAGCGGAAGTAGAAAACAGACGATGGTGTTCCAAAGTACATTGTTCATGCATGTTGAGATGTACATTAGAGATGTTCTCTATACAGTGCTTCATGGCTGCATTTATCCGTGAGTTTTAGGTTAGGTATTTATCCATGACGATACCTCGGACCCAAAGCTCTTCTTTGATTTTTCAATCCCCCATCTATACGCTGTCTAGGTTAAAGCTTTTACCGCAATTTTCATAGGTGAGCTACGCCAGCCTTTAGGGATTTGATCGGGAAATTGAGATAATTGCTTACGATTGACACTATGCTATAAGTTTCACTTATTTATCGTCAAAGCTATTAAGGATATAATTCAGTCTCCCGCCATGTATAGGTACCAAAAGATTAAAATCATTACTGTGTGAGGTTGAATTAATTCAATAAGGATATCGCAAAAGATTATAAGGTACTTAGTTTTCTTTTAGTGCTCAATAGGGGTTACTCTCTAGTAGGTTATTCTGGTTTTGAAGAGTGTTGCTGATACTAGACTGTGGTACAGGTAGCAGGCCTTCAGTAGAGTGTGGTACTGATGGGTTTGTAGGTGGTGAGGGGCTTATGCAAATCTGGAATAGGTAGTGGTTGTCTTTTGAGGAATGAGCAGGGTTAGACTTATTGGGAATGAAGGGTTGGAATGAGCTGGTAGGCCTAGAATGAAGAGCTTGGTAGTGTGGCTTAGAGTGAATTCTAATTAACATCGGATCCATTAAAATGAGGGAATTCCAGTTAAGGAGCGGTTTTTTTAAGTTACCTTGGGTACAAGTTACATACTGAATTTGCTTCCCCAGAACTCGATGTTGCTTTAGAACTGTGGGATACTAATGATTTAAAATCATTACTGTGTGATGCTATCGTTGAATGATATCTCGTTCTAAGTAATAATCTTGCCAATCAGGTTCACCTTCTTATAGGCAAGGCATATAAAGTACTTTAGAGTGGTTGTCGCCTTCTGCCAACTAAAAGCCCTGGACTCTAGTGTCCAACACACATATTCAACTCACTCTTCCTATCCACTCCACTAGAAAGAAGCCCCTCATTCAGTCAAGCACGTGCAACCTCTGAACCTCAACAACAAACCTCATGCCTCCATAACTTCATTTTTCTGTTTCATTATGTTTTCCTTATAGAGTTCTAATTACTTTCCATATAGCATACATTCTCATCTTAATACATTATATCACAGTAACAATATTCAAAGTGAAAAGTGTGGGGGGGGGGGGGGGGGAACCCATTGTTTGCAAGGCAATTTTATGGCACATTTAACAGGTCAAGTTTAGTCCATAGCTTCCGAAAATTCTAGCCCGCCCTGATTAAAATCCTTTGAAGTCCAACCACTGAATAGCCCTACTTTCTAAACCAAGCTCCAACTATTTGGAAAAAATGAACTTTATTTATAACAGAATTCCACCCAACAGAACTCGATGTTACTTTATATCTAATCTTTTTCCCCACAATCGCTCTCTTTAGCCGGCCTATTCATGGTCCAAGCTAGAACTACTATAAGTGCATCATAAATTTTAGTTCTAATTAAGGATACGTTGTATTACATAGATTGTCGGTGGAGTGTTGCTTTTCAGATAGAGATTTCATTTGTAAACGTTCATCGTATATATGTTACACTGAACAAGTTTAATTTTTATAGCTATCTTATACTTGCTTCTTGAGAGGCTAAACATGATTGAGTAATTTGATTGTACGCGCATTTGTGATAAGAAAAAGATGTAATTGATTGTGGTGGACTGCATGGAGTATGTAGATCGAGGTTTGAGCAGCATCTTAACACGAATATTTCAATTCCTCTTTTCATTTTTAATGCAGGCTTGCGATCATTGTTCTTTTAGTTGTGGTGTTCTTGGATGTGATATATATACGGATCATCTTTGGACATGATATGAAGCAAGAGGTCGATATTTTATGTGTAACCGACATGATGGTTTTCTTTTTTGGCATCAACATGTGCATTGTATAGTTCTAATTTTTACTTAGAATATATGTCAAGCTTTGTTGCTAAATGTACTTATGTCCTCGTCTTGTAACCAAGTAAATCTTTGTAATGGATAGCATTAGTTTTATATATTAGATTAAAACTTTTTCTACTATTGTTGCTTAATCTTTAAATTATTTGTCGTTAATTAAAATCTTTAGAATTTGATACTCATAAAACAAAATATTCGCCGCTAAAGGGGCAACAAGTAATGACAATTTTTTTTGTCGGTGAATGTAGTTTTTTAATGACGAATTAGAGATGTCAAGGAAGATTTGTGACGATCAATATTTTTTGTGACGAATTTGAGTTCATCAACAAATGCTACCATTATTGACGAAGAAAGAATGTCAAGGAAGAATTTTTTTGTTTTGTTGACGAACTTAAGTTCGTCAACAAATGTCACTATTATCGATGAAGGAAGTATGTCAAGGAAGTATTGTGACGATCAATGTTTTTCTTGACGAACTTGAGTTCATCAACAAAGGCAACAATTAGCGACGAAATAAAGATGTCAAGGGAAAAAATAGTGACGATGACTCATTTGTTGATGAATCCAAGTTCGTCGACAAATTAATTCATTCTTGACGAACTTGAACATCCAACGACAAATTCGAGCAAACTATTACGATGAAATAGTTTATCGTTAAATATCGGACATTCCTTGACGAAGTAAAAAATCGTCAACGAATCTACTTTTTGTCGACGAACACATGTATTCGTTGAAAAATACATTTCTTGACGGTGAGTCTTTGACGAACTGCGTGACGAACTTATTTCGTCACTGTATGTCTTTCTTGATGAATAAGAGACCTTTCCCGACGAACCGTGTTTGTCGTTGAAGGCCAATTTTCTTGTAGTGAGTCATGATTACTAGTTGTTAAGAAAAATTAATAGTTAAAGCATGACAACCATTCTATTACGCTAACCGATCAATCATCGTAAATAACACCAAACCGGATGGTAAGAGCTACAATTTGTGCTTGAATGAATTAAGATCAACCAATGAACAACTAAATGTTTTAATTAACAATCGTGACTGTCAACCAAGGTTCCATTACACCACAAGAAAATATGTATTTTGCGACGGAGTTTTAGCGACGAAAGGTATTCCGTCGCTAAACATGTCTTTAAGCGACGGAATATACCGTCGTTAAAAATCCGTTGCAAAATACTATTACCGACGGAAGACACCGTTGGTAAAAGTATTTTGCAACGGAGTTTTAACGGCGGACTTTTAGCGACGGAATTACCGTCGCTAAATATTTTTTATAAAATTAGTAATTTTGAGTTTTTTTTTTAAAATTATTTAAACGACGGAATAAAACCATCGCTAAAAATTCTGTCGCAAAAGTCTTTATAATAAGACATTCACCGACGGAGTTTTAGCGACGGTGTTATTTCGTCGCTAAAGATCTTCCATTTAAATACAGATCTGGTTTCTTTCTTTCTCCCCGTTCTCTCTCTGAAATTCTGCTCCCACCCACCCACCGCCGTTCTCACCTCCGGCGACCCTTCTCTACGGCGACCCAGTTCCGGCGACACTCCCGTCCCCCACCCGACGCCGCGCCACCAAGCCTTGCACTCCGGTCGTGCCACAAAGCCCTCCACTGTCGCCGCGCAAGGAAACCCACCACTGCCGCCGCACCACCAACGCCGCCGCCGTCGTACCCACCTCGAGATTTGTATGTCAATTGCCCTAAATTATCTATTTAGGTTACATGCCCTAAATTATCTGAATTATTTAGATTTGTATGTCAATTTAGGTTCAATTTTTTGTTAATTTGTCAATTGCCCTAAATTATCTGAATTATTTATGATGTCATTCACTTTGTTGTTCAGACGGATCTTGGCTTCTTGAAGAACTTGAACTTGTTATCTCTAATTTTCCTTAATTCTTGACGAGGTAGGGAAGAAAACCATATTTGGTAGTTAGTCTGTAACACCGATATAGATCATGGTGATGCTGAAAGGTCATAGATTATGGGCCATTGCATGACATCAGGATAAGAAAGCCTCTGTATTGTTTATTCAATTCAACCGACCACTAAATTGAAGTAATTGAACCATAATTGAACCCTAAGTAAATCCTAAATTGAATGCCCTAATTGAATCGAACCCTAAATTAAACTAATTGAACCCCTAATTATACCCTAAATTGATTGCCCCAATCTAACCGAACCCTAATTGAACCCTAAATTGAATGCCTCAAATCAACCAAACCCTAAATTGAATCAATAGAGCCCCCTAATTGAACCCTAAATTGAAGTAATTGAATCCTAAATTGAATGCCCTAATTGAATCGAACCCTAAATTAAACTAATTGAACCCCTAATTAAACCCTAAATTGATCGCCCCAATCTAACCGAACCCTAATTGAACCCTAAATTGAATGCCTCAAATCAACCGAACCCTAAATTGAATCAATAGAACCCCCTAATTGAACCTTAAATTGAAGTAATTGAACCCTAAATTGAATGCCCTAATTGAATCGAACCCTAATTTGAACTAATTGAACCCCTAATTAAACCCTAAATTGATTGCCCCAATCTAACCGAACCCTAAATTGAATGCCCTAATCCAACCGAACCCTAAATTGAACTAATTGAACCCTAAATTAAATGCCTCAAATCAACTGAACCCTAAATTGAATCAATAGAACCCTCTAATTGAACCCTAAATTGAAGTAATTGAACCCTAAATTGAATGCCCTAATACAATCGAACCCTAAATTGAAATAATTCAAGCGCATCGGATATGTGAATTTTGAACATTTTTTTCCCATTTGAACATTGATCATTTGTTTGATAATTTTAGGTTGTTAATTGTGCGTTTTAGAATTATGATTATTGATCGATGATTTTAGGTTATTAGCTGTGCATTTGAAGTAATTGCGATTATTAATTGATGATTTTAGATTGTTAATTGTGCATTGAGCATTTGAGATATTGAGATTATTGACGGAGGATGGGACCCAATTGGATTGAATGTGTGATTTTTGTTAATTTTTATTACATTGAGCATTTGAGAATTGAGAATTGAGGTTGTTGACGGAGGATGGGACCCAATTGGATTGAGATACCTGTTAGTTAGCGCAGACACGGACAGCACGTCTGATCGACGGTGTCCGACATTTAAAAAACAAATTAACGTATGCCGATGTGTCTGGAGGTGCGTGTCAGTGGACGTCGGACACGTGTCCGGAGGCTTCGTACACGTGTCCAAAGGCGTCGGACACGTGTCGGTATGTGTCGGACACGTGTCCGGAGGTGTTAGACACGTATCGCACACCATATCGACACCCTATATGAGGTGTCGAAATTGAGATTGTTGACGGAGGATGGGACCCAATTGGATTGAGATACCTGTTAGTTAGCGTAGACACGGACATCACGTCTGATCGACGGTGTCCGACATTTAAAAAATAAATTAACGTATGCCGATGTGTCTGGAGGTGAGTGTCGGTGGGCGTCAGACACGTGTCCGGAGGCTTCATGGACGTGTCCAAAGGCGTCGGACACATGTCGGACACGTGTCCGGAGGTGTCAGACACGTATCGGACACCATATCGACACCCTATATGAGGTGTCGGAATTGAGATTGTTGACGGAGGATGGGACCCAATTGGATTGAGATACCTGTTAGTTAGCGCAGACACGGACAACACGTCTGATCGACGGTGTCCGACATTTAAAAAACAAATTAACGTATGCCGATGTGTCTGGAGGTGCGTGTTGGTGGGCGTCGGACACGTGTCCGGAGGCTTCAGACACGTGTCCAAAGGCGTTGGACACGTGTCGGTATGTGTCGGACACGTGTCCGGAGGTGTCAGACACGTATCGGACACCATATCGACACCCTATATGAGGTGTCGGAATTGAGGTTGTTGAATGTGCATTAAATTTAGGTTAGTTAGGTTAATGCGACATTTTTAGCATGCACCCCCTGGAATCTAATCGTGGCTCCAGCGCTAGCTATAATTACCCCTAATTAGTCCTGATTAACAATATTTTAGTAAATCAATTAACCCTAATTAGCTCCAACGAGCCTAATTAGTTTTAATTAACCCTAAGAACCTGATGAAATTCAAATTAGCTGTAATTACCCCAAATTAGCCCAAATGAACCCAATTATGCGCATATTGATTGTAGTTAGCCTAATTAGTCATAATGTGCACTAACATAACCCAATTACGCCTAATTAGCGCTAGTTAGGACTAATCAACACTACTCGGCACCATCAAAACCCTAATTAGGACTAAATAACCCTAATTAGTCCTAATCAACCCTAATTAGCTATAATTATCCGAAACTAGCCCTCATTAACATTAATTAGCCCTAACATAACCCAATTAAGCCTAATCAGCCCTAATTAGGACTAATCAGCACTACTCGACACAATTAAACCCTAATTAGGACTACATAACTCTAATTAGCCATAATCAACCCTAGTCAGCTATAATTATCCGAAACTATCCCTCATTAACATTAATTAGCCCTAACATAACCCAATTAAGCCCAATTAGCCCTAATTAGGACTAATCATCACTACTCGGCACAATTAAATCCTAATTAGGACTAAATAACCCTACTTAGTCCTAATCAACCCTAATCAGCTATAATTAATAATCATAATTAATCCTAATAACCCAGTTAGCCCTAATGAGCCCTTGTACATCCCATAATTACTCCATGTTGCCCAGAGATGGTTCAATTACTCGGCATATTGGTTTGCAGTGTGTGTTAAGTGAGTCAACTATATTGGTTTGCAGTGAGTTCGATGCGGAATCCTTAATCACTGATCCCGCTGGACTTGAATCTCATCGAAAATCACAATTTGTGCAGTGGTTCAAAATTCGTGTAAGATTGTTTAACGAGATTATATTACGTGTTATATACAGTTCTGTGGCCAATTAGTATACTGATTTATCCTTAATTTTTACCGTCATCTACAATAGGTTCAATCAATGGATAGACCAGTGGCCTCATGCTTGAAATTACTAGCCGAACGCCCTAACAAACAAACATCCTGTTATGGAGGCTATATCATCAACGGGTTTAGGTTTAACGTAAAAGATGATGACCGAACAAAACAAACCCAAAACAGTGGAGTCTTGGTCAACGGCGACTGTTATGCCGAGAATTGCATGGATTTTTACGGAGAGCTAGATGAGATTGTTGAGCTAACATATTTGGGTTCCCAAAACCGCCTGGTAATGTTCAAGTGTACGTGGTTCGATGTCACATGCAGTAGAGGAATCCGTGTTAGCTCTCAAGGGATTGTAGATGTCAATGTCAAGTCAAGACTTGCATCAGACGAGCCCTTTGTGTTTGCTAGTCAAGCTGTAGAAGTCTTTTACGCGGAGGACGTCGCCAATCCCAAATCTCATTGGTATACAACTATCAAGTCCAAGAAATTGCCCGTGACATATGACAGCGAGCTAGACTCCTTTCAAACCGACCAACCACGTGTCTTGTTCCCTGTTGAGGTCAACAACGAGGAGGACGATCTTCCTCTTCCAACAACACTTCTTGTGGGAGAAGAAGTCGTAGATGATGATGCGGAAGATGTTGAAAGTGTTGGAGATGATGTGACCGAGTCTACTGATGAAGAGGATGAATTAGAAGATGAAGAGGACGACGAGTCCCACGAAGAAGAGGGCGATGACGAAAGTGATTAAGATGATTCGCAAACTGAAAATAATTGACTTGTAATGTTGTAACATCACGGGAAAAATGTAGTAACATTTTAGAACTTGGTGTTTATTGATGTGTTTTTGCACATCCGTTCATATATATATATATATATATATATAGTGCTGATGATGATTTATGCCTAAATTATTGTTTTTCACGTGTTAATGTCTTTGTATATAATCTATATGAAGTCAGATATGGATAGGATACGGGCTATTCGTGGCCGGGCTGGACGCTGAGCTGCTTCCTCCCCGGTTAGTCCCACCTCGTCATTGCCTACTGATGACGAGGCACAGAGTGATCGCGGACAGCCATCGGGGGCCCAGCCCCAGCCGTCGCCGTCACCGTCGCCCCAGCCATCGCCGTCGCCCCAGCCCCAGCCGTCGCCCCAGCCCCAGCTCGAGCCGTCGCCCCAGCCCGACGCAGATTCATCCCACACGCGCGTGCATTCTCCATCTTCCGTGGGTTCTACCTCAGGTATAGTTGATAACGGTGTTTCGTACATTTTTGCTAGCCTTATATTTGAACTGTATTAATGTCTGTGTTTTGTAGGATCTCGACGAGGCCGTGGTCCGACACGCGGGGTACGCATCGACCCCCAGCGTAAACAGAGAGTTACGCTCACGCAGGAGGGCCTGTAAGTACTAAAAATATCACCCCATGCCTTATGTTTAAAATTTTGGGGTGTTAATTTATATTTGAACTGTATTAATTAATTTAATTACTTCTTTGGCAGGATCCTGGAGAATATTGCGAGGACGAAGATCGGCGTTCTTGTGAAGGGCCGATTCTTCGAGCCACGCCTGTACTGGAAGGACTGGGATGCCGCTGCGAGGGAGGCCCTATGGGAGGAGTGGCTGGTACGGTGAAGTATTTTTTTCAGCATTAGTAAATGTTAAATTACAGTTTGTTTTATGTTGTTAATTTGTGTTATTGAATGCCTTACAGGAGGGGTTCACGTTTGACACGCCTCAGCAGCAGGTACTGGGGCAGCAGGCTTTCTTTGCCTACATCGGCAAGAATTACCGCCGATGGCTCCACGATGCACGGGACCGGGCGAAGAAGGCGCTGCCCGCGGGTGCCCCGATGACGGAGATGGCGAGATATCCCCCACATTGGATATCTCACCGTGTATGGGGGGAGATGATAGATCGGTGGGCTGCGGATCCAGGTTGGGACGCCAAGAGTAAGAGCGGGGCTGAGAACAGACAGAACAGAGATCCGACGCACACGGGGGGGTCGGTGCCACACGACATCGTCCGACACATGAACGCGGTCGAGCACCCGAATCTGGAGGAGGATGAGGTCATAGCTCTGACCTATACTCAGACGCACGTGCGGAAGAAGGACAAGGACGAGATGCACCGGGCGGGCGACTATATTTCAGATATTGCCCAGCAGATCGATGTGAGTCAATTTATTTAAGTTAATGTTTTTTCTTTCTATCCTCAATGTCTGTTTCGTTAATTAATGCCCTAACATATCGTTAAACCACTATTTTTGCAGGCCTCGTATGAACAGCTAAGGGGGTCCGAGCAGCAGTCCGGACAGCCATCAGCGTCCACTAGTACGGCTGCGAGTACTGGGGGGTTGAAGCGATGGCTGGATACGCCGGAGGTCGTGAATCGGCCGAAAGGCCGCATACGCGGCCTGCCTAGCACGACTGCTCGTGCCGTGATAGGAGCGTCCTCACCCCCTGCTGCCCCTCCACAGACACCGGCTCCTCAGCCTCAGTTGGACGATGAGGAGATCCAGCGCATTGCTACAGTGGTGTGCCGGATGATCAGGGAGCAGGGCACTGCTGGACAGGCCGCCCCGGCCCCGGATCAGCAGGATCCAGATCCGGGACTCGGGAACCCCTGATGAGCCCCTTCCCGTGCCCGTTCCTAGCTCCCCCCCCCGTGCCCGGCTTGTACTCTTCTCCCCTCTCCTAACCGGCTATATCCGGTTCCCGGCTTGTACATATATGAATTTTTTTTATTATAAATTTTTTTTATAATTGATTATATATATTTCTTTCTGTATTGATTATTGCGCGTTGTTGTTGAGATTTGAAAATTGTATTACAGGTCTGGGTAATTGAAAAATAAAAAAAAATTTAAAAAAAAAAATTGACTTTTGGCGACGGATTAATTCCGTCACTAAAGTATTCCTACAATCAGTTATTTAGCGACGGAATATTCCGTCGCTAAATAAGTTTTTTAGCGACGGAATATTCCGTCTCAAAAATATAAATCCGTCGCTAAAGAATATAATTAGCGACGGAATATCCGTCGCTAATTAAAATAAATCCGTCGGTAAAAATGACATATTTAGCGACGGATTTAAAAATTCCGTCGCTAAACTATTAGTGACGGGCTTTTATACGAGGGATATTTAGCGACGGTGAATCCATCGCTAATTATTTTAGCGACGGATTACCCCGTCGCTAAAACCCTGTTTTCTTGTAGTGTTAGATGTAAGCCAGTTAAACAGCTCCAAATCTACATAAAAAAATCATTTAATTAATTAAAATATTTTAGATCTCTAGTCCATTCAAATTGTGATAAGAATTGAAATGAAAGTAATATGGGCAAAATTGAAATATCATGTAAGAAAATGACATTATAAGTTAGAAAAGGAAAATTACCACAAAAAAAAAAGGATGTGCAGTAGAGAAAACTCATAAACATATCTGAAACCAAAATTCTGGTTAGTGAAATAAAGAGATCTTGTAAGAATGATAATGTTCCGGCTGAAGTAGCAAGTTGAACAAAAGATGGAGGAGAAAAAATTATATACTTCTAGTGAAAAAGGTCTAACTGGAAACCATAAAGGTATAAATCTTAACGAAAAAGCATCTCTTAAGGGCCAATGACCTAAATATTGACCAACTTACAAACAAAGCAAATAGTGCAGCAGATGAGTATGTCCTTGAAATGAAGGACACACTACATGTACATACATATAATTATATGCATATTTGTTAAATGAAGGAAATAACAAAAGTAAGATCAAGGAATTGCAAAGGGAATATATCATGTACTATTAACTCTAAATTACAATAAATATTAAGATTGAAGCATGCAACTTTGAGCAAAAAAGGGAAAACTCAATTGGTAACACATATCATGCCACAAAGAAGGTAAGTGTTCAGTGGTTGGATTCCTACAATAATAACAAATAAAAGTTAAAGGAAGAAGAAAGAATAAATTACCTGTAACAATATGCGCATGGTTGCTTTTAAGAAGACCTTATATGCGTTTAATGTGTAAATAAAAATAAAAGACAATTAAATTAAGGATCCGACGGATAAACATATCAATATGTGCATATATTGGAGAAGCAAATAATACAATATTAAACTACTATAGAGCATAGAGAATGAAGGTTATCAATATAATATATAATAAGTGAAGCGAGAAAAGCGTTGATAACTTCTTTGCCTGACACATCATTACTTCTTTATATGACACATCATCAAATCATTATTTTAAAATTAGTTAACCACTCTATTAGTAAGTTTTATTTAATTTAAAAACTATTTTTAATTATTCTAAAATTCTACCTAATCAATATACTTATCTATTAAGACTTCCTTTTTACAATTATATCCTTAAATTCAAAATTTTTTTTAATAATTCTAAAATTCAACCCTATCATTATACTAACTTATTAAGACTTAATATTGACTATTGTATCTTCAAACTACTCTCTAATATGAATATAAAAATTCATATCTATAAAAAAATGAAAACAATACTTTCAATTTAGAAGAAAAATTATTTAAAAACTAATTCTAATTATTCTAAAATTCTACCTAATTAATACTAATATATTAAGACTTCATTTTGACAACTATGTCCTTAAAAGTGTTTTTTAATTTAAAAATTAAAATTCATAAACCTAAAAATCATACCTTATCAGATTTAGAATAAAATGTGATCTAATAACTAATTTAAATTTTAACATGATCCTTATTTTTGTATCTAATTAATTTTGCAGAGTAACAAGATTTTCTGTAAGCTCTATGGAATTCGAAAACTAATTCTAATCATCATAAAACTCAGCCTAATCATTATATTAACTTATTAGGACTTAATATTAACTATTATATCTTTAAAACTACTCTCTGATATGAATATAAAATCTTACTCTCTCTCTCTCTCTCTTAATTAAACTTTCTTTGATGAAATAACAATAAAATTATAAATTTGTTCAATATATTTTACTATGCATTTCAAAACTACTAAAATAAATTATTGTTAATAAACGGTCCCGTGCTTAGCACGGAATTCTGAGCTAGTAAAAATAATGTTCAAATACAAACGAGGAACGTATGGGAAAAATGTATTTATGAACAGACCGTTAGTAAAAGTAATAGAGTACTATTAATCAAACAAAATTGGGCAAAAGAAAAATGAAAGGAAGGAAACCTAAAACTCAAGCAAAAACTTGCTTTTTGAAAATAGATTAAACTTCAAATTACAAAGACATACTTGTTTTCATTTTGGTCAAACTTCATACAACATTCTTTTAGTTGGTATTCGTTCTAATGGCTATAAGGAAGAACAGAGATTCATGGTTTTTATATTTAGTTATATCAAAAATTAAGGAGATGACAACAGATTAGGCAAAAATTAACGAAATGTTACACTAAACTTTCAACAAAGTTAAGTAAATGTGGTAGAAAGTCGTGGGATGGGGGCTGTAGGTTTGGGATTTGAAATTGATGTGGGTTTTCAAAACTAATAGGTTAATATGTTGTGTTAATTGAGGGGATAATTAATGGCTTTAAAAGCCATTAGCAAGGTGAGGGTGTAGGATTTAAGCATACAATAGACATAGAATCAATAAATTGATGGAGGTATTTTAGGATAATACACGACTTTAAAAATTATTTAAAGTCTTTAATTGTTTAAATTGAAAAGGTCTAAAAAAAAATAAGAGATGCGAGAGATTGTAGGACTTCAGATATGGAAAGCAAGAGAGAGATGAAATGGATTGAAAATGGAATTCAAACTTTGAAAATTAGAAATGGATTTCATAACAAATAAATTTTAGTCCATATGACAAGTTAAGAGAGTGTTCACGTAGGCGGTGACGTGCCAACTTTATCTCAGTTTCGACTGGTATGTATATAATTAGATTCGTTTCACAAAATTTTCAAAATAACAAACTTGACAAAATTCCTTGAATAAAATATTGGAAATAGTTTGGCTGCCTTGTCTGGTTGTTTCAAAAGATACCTAAAATTTCTCATATAGCGACAGTTAACAGTTACTTAATTTTTTTTATAACTTTTATTTAGAGAAGTTAAAAGTGCTGTAATTATTTAGAGAAGTTAAAAGTGCTGTAATTAAAAGTGCTGTAATTATTTTTTTTTGTAACTTTTTTTTGTAACTTTTATCTCAGTTTCGACTGGCATGTATATAATTATATATATATAACTTAAATCAATATCTTTTGTCTTTGTTTGACACTTCAGTTGCATTAATTATTTTCTATCTATGGAGCTCTTGAGCCACAGCCACACTTAATTACAGGTTAATAGTTAGGACAAATTACACCTATATCCCTGAGGTTATGTATAATTACAGTTAATGATATTAAGTTTTAAAATATAACATACTGTGACCAAACACTTTTAAAATGTATCAGTCGTGTCCATCCGTCAGGGTTCCATCCAAAAAGTGTACCTTTTTTATGATGTCATCAATACTTATTTTTAAAATAACTTTACTACCCCTTGTACTATATATACTGAATATTTTTAAAATTTTTAATCTAAAATTTCAAGCCTTAATTAAAGATTAGGGTTTTAAAACCCTAAAATTGATTTGTTCTCTATCTTTGTAATTTTATTTTATCAAAATTTCTCAAACTGCAAATTAGGGTTTTGTTGAAACCCTGATTTGCGAATTAGGGTTTTGTTGAAACCCTGATTTACAAATTAGGATTTTGTTGAAACCCGGATTTGTAAATTAGGGTTATGTTGAAACCCTAATTTGTAAATTAGGGTTTTGTTGAAATCCTAATTCTCAATCTGCAAATTAAACTTCACTGGAATCCTCCCCATGCGCCGGCAGCCTTATCCTTCATCTCCCCTCCTGCCTCCCTCTCATCCTCCTTCCACCACCACAACCCCACCACCGACCTCCTCCTACGCACCCCCTCCTATCGCCCCCACACCCATTTTTCCATCCGAGCCTCCACGCCTACCCCCACCTTGACCCAAGACAACCTCAAGAAACTCACCGCCGTCGAGTACGTCAAGTCCGGCATGGTCCTCTGCCTCGGCACAGGCTTCACCATTGCCTTCGTAGTCGCCAAGCTCAACGCCCTCTTGAAATCCAGCGACGGCGCCCTCTTGCAATCGACGTACATATTAGATGGACCCAGATCTGAATCTGGTCAAGGACCGTGGGGGCAACGAAGGGGGGCAACAGTTGGGCAGGAGTTTGAGTGACAAAAATGGGGTTGGTCTCGGGGGGGGGGGGAGAGGAAGAGTTAATGGCATTAATCTTTCTTTTTCTTTTTTTTAAAGATAAAGTAATGGCATTGGAAAATAAATAAGGTTCCAACTTATGGGCAATAAAGTTTTTTCATTAAAATCGCTAGGGTTTTTAAGATTCCATTTCGTCAATGGATATAGATGTAATTTGTTCAAACTATTGTCCTTACCTGTAATTATACCCTAACCTCAGGGACATAGGTATAATTTGCCCTAATAGTTATGTCTTTGGAACGTTACTCATTAGTCTCATTTTTTCTTACGGAAGTTCTTAAAATTATGGGCACAACACTGATAGTTATTTTGTAACAGTTGAGTCACAAACGACACTGAAAAATTGAAATGGTTGGAAGTCCAATTTTGTTGTGCAATGTAAAATTTGAGTCCTCATAAAGAATTCACTAGAAGAGGAAAAAACATTTAAGCTTATGATGCATAAACTTAAATTTTAGTGATAAAATGAGATAAATTCAAGGGAGAATACGGTATAATCGAATTGTGAGAGATAATTTTGGGACTTAAATAGGATCAAGTAGGTCTAGAATTTTCAAAAATTCAATTTTGCAAATTCAAAAATTATAAAAGGAGATTTTCTCAAATTACAGGAGGATAAGGTCAGCTTAAAATTTAATTGCGAGAGATAACTTTGGATTTCGAATAGGACCGACTTTATAGTTTTGAATCGGTTTTGAAGTTCGATTGGCCATAACGAAATTCCGAAAAGGGAAAAAGATGTTTAAGAAATTCAACTAAGGAGATAATTACTTAGATTTAAATCCTTTCCTTAATTAAATTAGATATTTCAGTTTCCAAAGAAGAGGAATAACATCTGAAGCCAATAATAGCTAAATTTTAGGTTTCATGAACAATAGACTCTTAAGAGAGATATTCAAGGTTAGAATTTAAAAAGTAAAAAAAAAAAGGAAAGTTCACGTGACGAGGTGAGAGAGTAACCAAATAAGCGAAAATGTGACAACTTTCTCTCAACTTCGTTTTTACCGTATATAATTAGATTGATATTATAGGCATCTAAAAACGGCCATATGCTTTGGCAATAACTATTTTTTACTTTGACAACACCATTGGATTTTAAACATACCGCTAAAAGAAGGAAGTAACTAGATGTAAAAACTGCAGTTACATGAAGGTCGGTTAAGATCACCTCATGCCATAAGTGTCTAAAAGTTAGAATATAACGGGTTACTCGAAGTTGATGATACCGATCAATAATCCAGAATCGTGGAACATATAGTATGACAAATTATATCTCTTTGCCTCTATTTCTAACAAATGAATATCCCTGATTTAATGATCTTAAGAATCGAGATCATCAAATATTTACTCCTGTAAGTTTTTTTTTTTGATGAACGGATAAACTTTGTATTAAAATCAGGAAATTATAACCATGTTCCTATCTTCTTCCATAGAAGCAAACAAGGTGGAAGAAGGTGGAACAAAACCAAAAAGGTTGTAGACAAAAGCATTATCAGCTAGATTGTGGGCTACAAAATTCTCCACACGCGGAATGTGCATCACCTCCCAACTCTGGATCTTGGTCAAAAAAACTTTGTTTCTTGAATAGCTTTCCTACTTCTCCAGTTTGGGCAGAAAGAAAGGTCTTTAATGGAGTTGATGACTACAAGTGCATCCCCTTCGAGCAAAACAAAGTCCTTCTTGTATTCAACAGCTTTTTGGATGGCCAACAAAGCTGCCATGGCTTCCGCTTCTTCAGCGTTGTCACTGTTGATTATCTTCGTGTAACCAAATTCAACTTTTCCTTCCTCATTTCGACACACTACTGCCAAACTTGCCTTTGTACCTCTAATAGCAGCATCAAAATTAAATTTAAGCCAGCCAAAGGGAGGTGGAGTCCAACCAAAAGAATCAGAAAACTTTTGCGGAATGATTGGTTTAGGATTTTGACAAAAGCTAGAGTTTCCAGATTTATGGATTCCGCCAATCTAGTCACATTGACAGTTGCATTCTCATGAATTACCTTGTTTCTCGCAAGCCAGACAAGATCCATTAAGGTGGACGCAAAGATAGCATACTCCTTTTGGTCGTCCAAGGCAAGACCCAGGCATTCTAACATGGCCATAAGCCAGCCACTTGGATGGGTTGAAAACTGAGGTGGTCTGAACCCCAATCGAGAATTAAACCAAAGAACTCTTGTAGTACTGCATTCGATGAATAGATGATATGCAGTTTCTTGGAGATCACCCCAAAGAGAGCAAAGATCATGATTCGGTTGAATAGGAAGGAGATTCCAAGCTATTCTCCAAATAAGGATCTTATGCCTTTCCCTGATTTTGGCTTTCCATAGCTTTTTCCAGAAAGTTTGGGGGAAAGCATTGTTATGCGAGAATCTGTGTTTGTTAGCTTCCAAATAGGCCGACTTTGTAGTAAAGTTACATGAACGATTTGGGGTCCAAGCTATGAAATCTTGGGATTGAAGAGATGGAAGCTGAATTTTCTTGATAAATTCCACAGATTCACTATCAAAGAGATTTTGGAGTTTGGTTAAGTTCCAATCATTGGTAGAGACAGAGATGAGGTCGGCTACTAAGCTGATGCCATGATCGAGAAGTGAAGTTCTTGCTTTCTTGAATCCATCCGGGTATGGAATCCAAGGATCATCCCAAATGCTTGTGGTTCTTCCGTTCCCGATAATATGCCCCAGACCTCCCATTAAGATGTGTTGCGCTTTGCATATTCCCTTCCATAGCCAAGAAGAGGAACTCTTTGCTTTGTGCTCTAAGAACGGAATACCTCTCAAATACTTTGAGGTCACAATTTGAACCCAAAGCGCTGTTGGATTCGTCACAATGGTCCAACCCAGTTTTGCAATCAAAGCCAAATTTATCTCTGCCATGCGCTTGAAACCAAGTCCTCCTGCAGATTTGGGAGTGCAGATTGCATCCCAAGCCTTTGGGAAGAAATGATGTTTCCCATCTTCTTTCAAGCCCCGCCAAAAATTCCTAAATTTTCTGTCAAGTAAGTCTGTCAGATTTTTCGGAAGAAGAAAATTGGACATTGAGTAGATAGGAATTGCCATTGCTGTTGCTTTGATTAACGTTGCTCTCCCCGCATAAGACAACACTTTGGTTTTCCAGCTTGCTAATCTCTTTTCAACCCTTTCAATCACGCTAGCAAAGGCTGATTTTTTCAGTTGGTTGGTGAAAAGAGGTAGTCCGAGATAATTTGAATCTTTTGCCGCTTTTCTGAAGTTAAGCGTACTGCAAATCGCTCTTTCTGTACGGGAGTTGACATTTTTGCTGAAGTGAATCTGCGATTTCATTTGATTTATGCATTGTCCGGACCAAGAGTTGTAAATTTCAAGACATTTTTTGATATGCTCAGCTTCAAAAACATTTGATCTGCAAAACACTATCAAGTCATCGGCGAATAACAGGTGTGATATTGGAGAACATCCCCTGCTTGCTTTGATGCCGTGAATATTACCCGCACTTTCTTCTCTGTGAATGAGCCTAGTTAAAATCTCAGAGGAGATGATAAAAAGAAAGGGAGAAAGCGGGTCTCCTTGTCGGAGTCCCCTCTGAGGTTTGATGAATCCATGAGGAACTCCATTAATAAGGGTAGAGAAAGTGGAAGTTGTAATGCACTGCTCAACCCAATTGATCCATAACGTTGGAAAGCCAAAATTCTTTAGGACTATTAAGATAAACTGCCACTCCACCCTATTGTAGGCTTTCTCCATATCGACTTTAACCGCCATAAAACCTTTACCTTTCTTCTTCCTCATGGTATACCAGATCTCTTGAACCATGATACTGTTATCATTAATTACTCTTCCGGGGACAAAAGCAGCTTGCATATGGGAGATGAGTTTATACAAAAACGGCTTGACTTTGTTGGCCAGAATTTTGGAAATTAGCATGTACACCACATTGCATAGACTTATGGGCCGATAATGTTCCGCTTTTGTAGGCGCTTCAATCTTGGGAATCAGGGCTATATGTGTATGATTGATCTCACGAAGAGGCTCTCCCTTGAAAAAGTCGATGACAACTTTGCATACTTCCGGTTGTACCGTGTCCCAGAAGGAAGTATAGATTAAGGATGGCATCCCATTAGGCCCGGGGGACTTGAGGCTTCCAGATTGTCTCAGAGTTTTATCACATCTATTTCCGACGGAATTTCGCATAAGAAGGCTTTATCTGCTTCAGAGAGGCTGGGAGCAATGAGCCCTTCAAGATCAAAGGGGATGGAGGGGTCTGAAGTTTGGAAAATTCCTTGAAAATGCTTGACAATGCAATCTCCAATCTCCTCTCTATTGGACAACCAATTCCCAGTATCATCTTTAAGAAAGTCAAAGGAATTTTTCCTCCTCCGAATTACGGTGCTCAGGTGAAAAAATCTAGTGTTGAGATCACCTTCAGTTCGCCACGAAAGTCTAGATTTTTGATGCCATAAGTCCTCTTCTCGTCGGCATTGCTCGTCAAGTTCTGCCTTTAAATTCTTCTCAAGTTCCATGTTCCGAATGGAAGGTTCTTTTTGCTGTATGTAGTCCAGGCTTTTAGTGAGTTCTCTGATTTTGGTTTGAATATGCCCGAAGTGAGAACGGTTCTATCTTTGGAGAGCTAAGCGCGTAAACTCAGTTTTTCTACATAAAACAGCCTCGGCTGGTCCTTGAGCTCGTTTTCTCCAAGCTGATTGAACGACATATTTTGCAGTAGGATCTCTTGTCCAAGCCGCAAGAAATCTGAACGGTTTAATGCCATCCTTGTGATCTTTGTGAGTACTCAGAGCTATCGGGAGATGGTCTGAAGCTTTTCCAAGAAGATGATTGACAAAAGCATTTGGAAACAGAGATTGCCAACAAGTAATTGCATAAGCCTTATCGAGGAGCTCCTTTATGTTTGCGGCAAGCGGTCTATTGTTTGTCCAGGTAAACGGGTTTCCGGAAAAGCCTAGATCAATAAGCTGGTTATTAGCAACAAAGCCTCCAAGACCCCCAGTGGAAGAAGTCGTCACTGGTTTGCCACCTTTTTTGTCAGATTGATTCATCACTGCATTAAAATCTCCAATGCACGTACAAGGCCCAGAGAAAGACTTAGCTAACACATCCATATTTTCCCAGAAATTATGTTTATTGCACCGGTGCGGAGGCCCATAGATGGCAGATAACATCCACGGGGTGGAAGAGGGATCCGAGAAAACCAAAGCATTAATGACATTTCTATCTTGGAAGGTTATTTCCAAATCAACACCTTCTTTTCACGCAAGACATAAACCACCTGAAGGCTTTTTGTGGCCATCAGGATACAGGAGTAAAGGGAAGAAGAGTTTCTATCCAAAACTCTTCTTCCCTTTCTCCTGTAAGTTAACAAGTGCCTTCAAGGGTCACAAAATACAGTCAAACACAACATGCCATCTTACTGTGACATTTGAATAATCTTTTCAGCAAAGGTGCTAGACTTTATAGATAGATGTTGTCAGTACGTAAAACCTAGAACACTGTGTGTCCCTGGTTGGCCCATCACTTTTCACAAATCATGTATAGACCCAAGTCCTCAGTCAACTATTATAATAACCCCCATATTCGAAAAGACACCCTCAAACTCCTACAAAAGCTTCGGGGTTTTCTCATATTTCATACGCCACCACAATCTCCCCTATTTCCTTACTCGATTCTTTAAGTATCTTAAATTTCTAGAATAAAATAAAAAAATACATAAATACTTAACTCAATTCAAATAACAACTAGAATTTTAGGCACTATCATTTAATAAGTCAAGTTAAAGTACTTAAGAATGACAAGAAACATTAAAGTTTCGTAAAAAGTCAAAAGAAAAAAATGAATAGGAGAATGAGTATAAATAATTGTGTGTATGTGAGACCTAGTTTGGCTATACAATGAAACTGAACTTGATCAAAGTAAAAATCCATTTTTGTACTTTATAAGCAGCCTTCTCCACGAAGTACCATAAGTGCAGCATTTAACACCAGAAAAAATGAAATGGAAATTAACCTGTGGTAGCACAATAATTTAATACCAGAATGAATACAATACAAAAAAAAGGCCATGACACACACACACACAAACTAAATGGCTATGAGAATCTCTCTCTCTCTCTCTATCTCTCTCTCTCTCTTCGAGTGTTCCACACCACGAGGACATTTTTCTCGAAATATTGTGATTGTTATTTGTTTTACTAGATTTTCAAAGTAATAAACTTGACAAAATTCCATGAATTCTAGAATATTTTGGCTGCTGGCTAAGTCTTAAAAAGACAGCTATAACTCTTATATAAGGACACTTAACGATCTCTAAATAATTTTATTCGCTTTTATATGGAGACGTTAAAAAAATTAGTGTGTCTAAGTAAAAGTCGCTAATTAAGTTTAATGACCTTCAGTTATTGCTTTATACAGAGCTATAGTTATCTTTTTATAACCAAATAGCAGTTAAAATTTGTGTGAAAGAACTGAAGGAGCCTAGCTATAGCTTAAGTCGATCATATGTTCTAATTTGTAATAAGTTAGATTATTGACCAGCATCCACAAAGAGGAAGACCTGTTACTGAACCAAAACTAAAAGAGGATGGGGATATTTTTTCCTAAAGCAATAAAAGTTACTAAAAATATCTGATAACCATCAATTGTCACAATACAGGAGCGGTAGCTATCTTTCTACGGCCGATAGCAGCTAAATTTTTTTCAAGAATTAAAAGTAGACAGAGATTTCCCCATCCAAGACTTTGTCCTTCAGATTTTCATCTAGTTGATGCCTTGATGTTGTTGATGGTGTGTACCAAACATTGTTTCTGAGTAGTTTGTGCTAAGCATAAATGCTGGGTCCTGTGGAAAAAGACTGGGGAAGGAGTTTCCAAGCAGATTCACATGGAGTGGAATGATTGCCGTAAAGTACAGCACAAAGCAGACATAGCAGACGGTGATTTTGTTTGAAAGAGGTGATCATCGCAGCTTTGACATCAGAGATAACCTAAATTAACGTCTGTAGTCATTATTTTTGTTTTCCTTGAGTACTTGAACTCGTAACATAGTGTACCTAGATGCGTTCATATTCTATGTTAGTCGACAAGCTCGGGTTTTAAGTAAACCTCACGAAAAGAAGGAAGAAACTAAAAATGCACTTAGACAAATGCCAGTTAAGATCAATTCACGCCAAAATTGTTCACAAGCTTAGAAAATATTGAGAGTCAGAGTTCACAGTTCTGAACATGTAAGACTGTTAATATGTTCCCTACCCCTTTTTTTTTATTATTATACTTAAAGGTCTTGAATGATTGGGAGATGTGATATTTACTTTCACAAGTTGATAAGTAACATAAGAGGCACAAATTACATCAAAAACAAGGTACCATCCAACTATATATTGCATTAGAATAATCCTTTTGCAAAGGCGCTTCTCTTAACAAATAGATGTCACCCGTGTAACTTACGACACTAGTATGTGCCCCTAATTGGCCAATCACTTCTCACAGATCAAATTCAAGGGTTGGTTTGACAAAACTTTTTTTTTTTGTTTTCAGTTTTTAAAGATCAGCTTAATTTTTTTTTTTTTACAAAAACAAGTGGGTGTTTGATAACCCTTCTTTTTTTTTTTTTTTTGGTGTTTGGTAATCCTTTTTATTTTGACTTTTTTTTTTTGGTGGTTTACGGTGGTGGGACGTAGCGGTGGTTGAGGGTGATGGTGGCTGGCGGTGGCTGGTGGCTGTCGGCGGTGCTCACAGGCGGTGGTCGCCGGTGGCCGGAGGTGGCTGCCGGCAGACACCGGCGGCCAGAGGTGGCTGCCGGTAGTCGTCGGCGGTGGTCGCCGGCGGCCGGAGGTGGCTGCCGGCAGTCGTCGGCGGTGGTCACCGGCGGCCGGAGGTGGCTGCCGGCAGTCGCCGGCGGTGGTCGCCAGAGGCCGGAGGTGGCTGTCTACGGTCGACGATGGTGGCCTGAGGTGGCTGCCGGCGGTGGGAGGGTGGTAGTCTAAAACCCGCTACAAAAGCCTCGAGGATTTGTCATATCTCATAAAATTCACACCCATCTCTCTTTCCCCAGTCCATATAGTAAGAATCTCGAGAGAGAACAACATGGGCATAAAGGTAGGACACGTTGGACCAGGCTTTGGTTTCTTTCTCATTGGCCTATGGCACCTGATAAACCATATCAAACTCCACTCACTCCATCCAAACTCCTACAGATCTTTGCCATGGTTTCCCACTTCCAAAATAAGGTACCTTGAGCTCTTTTTGATCATGGGAGGTAGCTTCCTCTCCATATCCATGGAGCACTTGATGGGTCCCAGTCGACACCAACGGTTTGACCCTGAGAGCTTCAGATACTCCTCCATAACAATGGCTTTGTTCCTTTATGCAGTTTTCTCAATCCTAATAGACCAAATTGGACCCAAATGTCACGGACCGAACTTTCTCGCTATGTCGAACCGTGCGACAATTAGCTAGTGAGCCCCTTGCTCGTGCTAAGTCAGCCTTCCACTCGGGCTGGGCGATGCAAGAAGCAAAATAACCAAGAGAAGAACACAAGAGAGAGTTTGGGAGAATGTATGCTTGTATTGCTTGAGTACAAGAATACTTGTGTGCTTTGGCCAAGTGAGGCCTTGGCTATTTATACTAGTCCACCTCTCGATGGGCGGTGGAGATACATTCGATCCTACGGATCATATTCCGCTTCTAGAATTCTCTAGCTATTTACAAGGTTCTCTACCATTCTAAAATCTTCTCTACATCTATCTCTTATGTACAAGAAGAGTATAGAATATTCTGGAGACTTTGCCCAGTCATTGCCTCGTAAGCATCCTCGTAAGCATCCATTCGGCGTCTGCATGGCATTATTTCTAAAGTTAGCCTCCATAATCAAAATTGCGGGACACAAAGCTCAATACGGCGTTACACTTTTGCTCGGAGCTATGCCCTTTATCCAACAACTCCTTTTCTTCCACTTCCATTCCGGTACTCACATGGGTAGTGAAAGTCAATACCACTTGCTCCTAGAGCTTATCATACTTGTTTGCCTCATCACCACTCTCATGGCCATTGGTTATCCTAAGAGTTTCTTTGTTAGCATTGTTAGATCACTTGGCATTTTGTTCCAAGGACTCTGGTTTGTGGTCATGGGTTTCATGATTTGGACGCCATCACTGACTCCAAGAGATTGCTTCATGAACAGAGAAGCAGGCCACCATGTCGTTCGATGCCATAGTGATGAAGCGCTGGAACGCGCAAAATTAGTGGTGAATATTCAGTTTAGCTGGTACTTCATGGGGGTCACCGTTTTTGCAGTTTCACTTTACCTCTTGTTGGGTAAAATTTACCCTGAAAAAGTTGAATATGCATCACTAACAAACTCTGAAGAGGAGCATGAAGATGTTGAGGTTCAGAAGGAAAGCAAACTTTGCGAGTCAAAAAGTTCCATTCCATTAGGAGAGACCTTTGCACCATTTGAGATGGCAAGGTAGAAAAAGGGAATGGTGGAGCTGTATAAGTCCAGACCAAAATATAGTAGCTAGGTTTGGCTTTGGGAATAGTCACCCAGTTTAGGAAAAAATTTGGCTGCTACCCGAGTTGGTGGAATCTTCCTCCTACCCCTTATATAGCGACAATCAAGCATCTCTAAATGTTTTTGGTGGCTTTCATTTAGTGACGCTAAAAAAGTACTGCTAATGATTGTCGCTGATAGTGTTAGAAGAAAAGCCACTAAAAATATTTAGTGAGTGTTAATTGTCATTATATATGGAGTTGAAGGAAGATTCCTACAACCTGGATAGGAACCAAAGTTTGTTCCCCCAGTTTATACTCCTCCAAGCACTTCTGAAAGCTGTGTTTCGTTGCCCGAGGCGATACTGTGTCAAATATTTCATAATAAAGTATCGACACATTATTTTTTTATTATTGTTTGGATGTGCTCTTTATATTATGTTACACAACTTTTTTTGGTACTGAACTTTCTAAAGTAGAAAAAAAAATATAAAATAAAATAATTTGTGCGACTTTGGTACTACTTGAACTTTGGATTGGCCTATCCTAATCTGACACTGCTACATCACAACTCCTAACAACTTGATTTTCTTTTGGAGAACAAACATTTTGATATCTTTAAAAAAAAATTAACTGCTACTCGAGTTGTAAAAAGATATCTACAACCTCCCCATATAATGATAATTAATTGTTGTTCAATATTTTTAGTGATTTTTTAGTGATACTTAAAGTGCTGCTAAGAATTGCGTTAAAAGTGTTAGTAGAAAAGTTACTAAAAATATTTAGCGACCATTAATTGTCACTATACAAGAGGTTGTAATTATCTTCCTACAACAAAGATGACAATAGTTTTTTTTTTCATATCTTTATATTTAACTCGTGCTCTCTTAATTAAGAGAGCACGATTTTCCCAATTATAGCATGCTTAAACATTGCAAATTTTTTATGCTTTAGGTAAATGCGGTTTTGAAGGTTCATGGAGTTTAAATTTTTATTGCCCAGGACCCTGATTTTGTTGTTTGGTTCTTGAATCAAAAAGTGTGTTGTTGAATTGAGAAACCAATGGAATAGTGCAAATACCATCACTGACTTGAAGTCTTGAATGTAATGCGATGATTAGTAACATTGATCTTTCTTGGAAAACCAGCAATCAACTGTCATTAGCCATTTTGTCTTGCTTTACCATTTTCTCTTTTGGTTTGCATTTGTATACTTGTGTGTAGAGATGGCAGAAGAACAGATTCTTGTAGCTAACAAAGGAGAAACATGAACCTACTTATATGCCTCCAAAATCTGACTCATTCTTCACTGTCATACGTGATCTCTGCTGATGCTTCCATTGAGATTCAAGAACTCAGAGTGGTTAATTATCAGGATGTATCAAAAAGTAAAAAGGAAAGGAAAGGAAGTTACTGGCTAAACATCAGGAAACATAAAAAAAAAAACAAATACTGAAGGAAAGGAAGTAAGGATTAGTTTACTGTGGTTATAACTGCTTTCTGTTTTCTATTTGACTTATTTTTTACCAGTGACATGTAACCACCTATTTTTGTTTTTTATATGAAATCCAAAAAAACTTAGAGAATTGAATGGGAACTTTGAAAAGAGAAGAGAGTGCTGCTCGAATCTAAATATATATGGTATAGATCACGATCTTAGATTATCGTAGTTGGTAGTGCTCAGTTGATTCTTACTTTTGTTGTTGCTTGTCTTGGCAAGTCCTATTATCCTTTCTTTGATTAATGTTATTACTTTTACCTGCATGAGATTTCTTTATGCTAACTTTTGAACTGTTCAATTCCTCTTGGTGCAAGCTCATGTTGAAGAATACTAAGTTCCTGGAACAACTTTTATACTCCAGTAGTATGCCAAAAACTGAGAACTAAGGGTATATACAAATTATGGGGACGGCTGTGTGCCTTGCCCACAACATCAAGCATCTCTGAATCATCTTTCTTTCTCTATCGTTACTCAGTTGCCATCTAGAAGATTGTGCTTGCTCGTAACCAATTCTTATTTGCTCCAAGATCATGACTCATGAGAGACTGAACTGGCTCAACTTGCTCAAGATTATAGTGATCAACTTTTCTAGCTCGACGTAGAAGGCTTCCAATGGCTGCTACGTACTGCTTAGCACATTGGAATCTCTGTGTTGGATGTGTTTTAGTGCATTCTTAGCTAGTTCTTTTTTGATTAGGCTGTATTTTGTGTTGAGATTTACCAAGGGATCTAGATCCCCTGCGGTTGTAAGGGTTACAGCAAGCATGCTATAGCCCTAGCAACAGCCGTCGGATCCAATTAGTTGGGATGGAATGGTAAGGATGAAGCCACGTCACCATATCTCTCATTTACTCTCCCAACAAACTCTGCCAACAACCACTCTCTCCAAAATTCTCGATCATTCACTATCTCTCTTTGACTCCTTCTATCGATGGCAGAAGCCCCTCCATCTTCTTTGAACGACACGGCAATGACACATTCAGTGGTGAACATTCTGACGACCATTCTTTCTCTCCTCTAACGGCCTGAAATAGCAGACCAACGACCATTCACTCTCTCTAATGGCTTCTGCCGGCGGCAGAAGCCCCTCCACCTTCCGGCAACGACGCCTCCACCTCCACCTCCTGGCGACTCCGCTGTAGCACATTGATACGGAAAAATCCCTTTTTCTCCTCCGATCTACACCCCTCTCTCTCCTCTAAAAATCGAATGGATGAACCATCAACCATCGGCAACCACTACTGCTAAAAGAGAGTATATAGCACCATCATTCTAATATCTCCAAAATTTTACGACGACACCGTTTGATCCACTATTCAGATTGATCCACGCCGTTTGAGTATGCTCTTTGTCTCTGTCTGTCTGTCTGTCTGTCTCTCTCTCTCTCTCAACTTTGCAAAGTTTTATATTTGTTCATTTCATAAAAATCGTTGATGCAGTCTCATGAAAAACGCTTCATTAAGCAGCAGAAAATAGTTGTCGCATTAGCTGAGCCAAATAACATGGCAATAAACTCGTATGCTCCATATCGCATAACACGATGAGCAGTCTTTTCTTTGTAATCTTCAATCATCCAAACCTACTAGTACCTTGATTCGAGTCCACTATAGTAGATACCTTTGTGCGTGTAAGCTTATCAAAGGAATCTAAAGATACTTGTCGCGTATAGTGAGCTTGCTTAACGCCTTTTGGTTCACATAAATTCGTAAAAAAACATCTTTCTTTTTCAGAAAGAAACAGGTGCCTAATGGGCGGGTTGGCAAAGGAGATTAGATTTAGATTCAGTCATTTCATTAGTTTCTTCCAAAATTTGAAAGTTGATCAGGTTGAGACATTGGGCAAAGATCTCGAGCAGGTGATTTGGTGTTTGCATTTAGTCACTAAGACCACATATCCCAAACACCCAAACTCACCTCACTATATTTCTCTCACCAAGTAAAAACTCTATATGATTTTCTCTCTTGTCAAAATTAGAAGCACTATTATAGTGTTCATTTGGCCTGATTTGGAAGAATGAAAACTGTCATTCACTCCAAGTTCGTATTGTGGCCGAATTAAAATTAATTCAAAGCCAACGCCAACTATTATCTTTATTTGCTTCATTTAAACATTCTCTAACTATCTTCATCCATGTCCCCTCTGGGTGCTCAGCAGTACTTCATAACAACAAGCTCATTGTAGAGCTCAAACTTTTTCTTAGGAATAACTTTCATCATCATATCTGACGGATTCGTATGGATCTTCTTTAGCTTGATCATCTCATTTTCAGTGACTTTTCAGAGCCAGTGATATCGCATATAAATAAGTCTTGCCAAATGGTACGCGGAATTCTTGCTTAAGTCAATAGCACTTCGACTCTCACAAAAATATGGTGTACTCATCTTGTTTCAAGCCTAACTCATAAGGAAATAACTTCATCCATAACAATTCTTTACCTGCTTCGATAGTTGCAAGATATCTGGCTTCAGTTGTCAATAGGGCAACAAATTTTTGCAGTTTGGACTGCCATGGTACAGCTCCACCTGTAAACTTAAATGAAAATACTGCCATCATGATCACTTGCCATATCCAAGTTCGTATAGCCTTCTAAGGCGGATTTAGAGTTCCCCAAACTCAACCACAATTGCCTTTCTACTAGCTAAAGACCCAATTTCACTGCTTTCTAGTGCTTTTTCCCTGAATTCGCAAGGAATTTGCTAGCCACAACAACATGTGCAATATCCAGTCATGTGCAATATCCAGTCACGTGCAAACTATTGCATACATCAAAAGCCTAACTGTTGAGAGCTATAGAGTATCAATCAACTCTTCCTCAGAACAAGATTTTGTACTCAGTTTAAAATGATCGATGAGATGTGTTCTGACTGGCTTTGCATTCTTTTTCTTGAACCTCTTAAGTAAGTACTCTTTCAATGTACTTCTGGTTTGATAATCACAACCTCTTGGTCTTTTTTCACTTGTATTCCTAGTATCTGATGAGCTTGACATTGTTTCTTAAGTTTTATCCTTCTTAATCTTGTCTAATAATCAACATGTCATCAATATATAATAATAAAATAAAGAGTATCAATCAACTCTTCCTCAGAAACAAGATTTCGTACTCAGTTTAAAATGATCAATGAGAGGTGTTCTGACTGGCTTATCATTCTTTTTCTTGAACCTCTTAAGTAAGTACCCTTTCAATGTACTTCTGGTCTGATAATCACAACCTCTTGGTCTTCTTGTCACTTGCATTCCTAGTATCTGACGAGCTTGACACACTTTATTGAGTTTTAATCCTTCTTAATCTTGTTTAATATTTAACATTTCATCAGTATATAATGATAAAATAAAGAAGTTACCTCCAGACAATGTTCAGATACATACACATGGGTCGATGATGTGTGGTTTTGATAATCTAAAGTTGTTTCGTCCATCATGTGTGATTCATCCAAATGTAAAATTTTGTGGGTGCATTCATATTAATTCAGATGCAACACCAATATTCTCCACATTAGCTCTAATTCTCGTAGACATTCTCTAGTTGTCTTCATCTTTGCCCCCTCAGGGTGCTCAGCAGTACTTTTGCAGTAATCCATACCTACCTTAAATTATACTTGGGTGTAAATAATATTTCAAACTAATAATACATCCTGGACAACTGTTCTAGATCTACCAAAAATAACAGGGTTACGAACCCATTTTGTCTTCTACCCAGAAGAGGGGTGGGCCTTGTTTATGCCATTTATGCCCTTCGCCTTTCTTAAAATGCCAACTGTGTCCTTTAATAGTAAAATTAGGATGGTTGGATGGGACTCATTCTTTTTTATGGAAATTCTTTTGCCAAAAGTGCCATCCGTGTTTATGCCAATATTCTTTTCTAGGTCTATTATTGCTGATTCGAGAGCCACTACTGGAAAGGGACCAAATCCTACCGTCAGTAACTATTGAAGCATGTGGATAATACCTTAGAAAGCATATCAATCAAGATTAGGAAGTTAGAGATAATAATAATTTAGAACTGTATTTCAGATTATCTTGTACTCAGTATTACTTATCTGCTATCATTTCTTCCTATATAAACCCTTAGTGGTGGTAAGCTGTATTCAAGAAATGAAATCATATTTTATATTTCTACATGGTATCAGAGCTAAAGATTCATGTGTGATAGTTTGGTCCATCAACTCTCCCTACACTGGTGGGCAGTGTTCTAGCTGCCCGCCTGGCTTCCTTGTTAGTATGTTTTTCTTTTTGGCAAATTTCTCTTCTTTGAAATATTGTTCATCAAATAACAATTCCTTCTTGTTACAATGCAACCACCCACGAGTGTCAATTTCTATGATATGTCTTTTCTTTGAAATCTTGCAACTAAACTTCACTAGTTGTTGCCTTCAGTTTGTCATTTTATCATCAAAGAATTTTTTCTTTCTCTTTTTCGATTTGGACTTCCATGACCAACAAATAGTGGCATGGCTTTTATCCCACGGAGAGCACAATCTTAGCCGTAAGGAGTTGTTTATTTGGTCTTCTATGACCTTTTTAGTTCACTAGCCAATTAAAGGCTCAAGTCTTCTCCGGTGGTGGCTCACAAGGACAACAACTTCATCGTCAGATGTAAAACTCATGAAGCTTTGAATCAAACCTCCATAAGTTTGGGGGGGAGTATTGAAGCATGTGGATAATGCCTTAGAAAGCATATCAATCAAGATTAAGAAGTTAGAGATAATGATAAGTTAGATATGTATTTTAGATTATCTTGTACTCAGTATTACTTATAAGCTATCATTTTTTTCTATATAAACCCTTAACGGTGGTAAACTGTATTCAAGAAATGAAATCATATTTTATATTTTTACAGTAAGAAACTCAACACGACCAACAACAACCACCATAATAACTGGAGCGCTAGCATTAACCATTGTCCTATACACATCTCCCTTCTTTAAATGCACTCACAAAAAAGCATACCATTTGTAATATCCCAAATTTCGGAAGCTGTTTAAAATAATCATTCGTTATTCAAAAAATAAACGGGCGCTAATTTTGAACAATGTTCGGGTATTAGTACAGTAGGGGAGCTTAAAACGATTTTGGGGCAAAAATGTCATTTTTGAAATTTTGGAGGTATTTTCGTATTTTAAAAAATTGTGGGGGCATAGATGTAAATTGATGTTTTTAGTGATTGAAAATAATAAAATGAGTGATAATATATGTTTTAGTATTTAGCTAAATTAAGAAATATTAGACTATTTTTTAGGCTTGATTGTAATTACATAAGATTTGGGGTCTATTTTGCAATTATGAAAAATTTGGGGGTTAATTTGCAATTCTTGAAAATTTGTACTTAGGTGTCAGAATCATGGAAAAAATTCTCTAGATTGGTGCCACCTCCTACTATGTGATATGATGACTAATGAGATTTTATATTAAACAAATGTATTGGATAAGATTTAAACAAAAGAAATAGAAAAGAAATTCGAAAAATTAAAACAAGAAATAAAACAGAGAACAGAACCAGAGAAAGAAAGAAAGAAATAGAGAAGAGAAAACAGGGGGTCTCGGGTATGGGAGAAAGGGAAGAAAAGAGAAGAAGAAGGAGAAGAAGGAAAGGAAGAGAAGGAAATAAAGAGGAAGAAAGAGGAAGAAAAAGAAGAAAAAGAAGAAAGAAAACAGGGAGAAGAAGCTCGACAGATGGGAAAGGAAGAGAAGAGGAGGACTAAAGAAAGAGGAGAAGAAGAAAAGTAAAATTAAGAGAATCCTAAAGGTAATTTTTTTTTTCTTTAGGGTAATGTTTATTGTGAATTTATTGAGTATATATCTTCAGGGAGAGTGTGTGTTGCTGTGAGTATGTGTGTTTGGGTGTGGGTTGTGTGTGTAAGTATGTGTATATAAGGTGCATAGGTGTGTGTTTTGTTGGTGTACTAGTGTATATGTAAGTGTGTATATGTGTTTGTGGGTAAAGGGAAGGGGAGGAGTGTGTCGCTGAAGTGGAGTTTGTGTGTGTATGTAACTGGAAGAGGTGGGCTGCCGAACAAGGACGGTGAACAGTGATTACAGCTGGGTTTCAAATATTGGAACTCAAAAGTGTCGCTAAAGATACATGTATCCCAGCAGTTCTTTACGAATTTTTAAAGTATATTTAGAGATCTATTTGGACAAAGTCCAAAACAGTGACTCCGGTTATTTTTACGATACGTACATTCTGGAATGTTTTGGAAATTTTTGGTGTCCGCGAAGAGTGTTAAATTAGGGTATCGATTAGAAGAATTTATTTAGCATAGCAAACCAAACATTTTTAATCTGAAAATTTTATGGAAACCTTATTCTAATGATATGTTTCATATTCTAAAATTTTAGGTAATTCTGAGGCCAATAGGTATTTTTTTTTCAAAACTGGCCTTTTAGCGCTCAGTCCGGACACCGGTTCGGAATTTGCGGACGAAAATTCTTTAAAATACTTTTTAGGTCAAAAATGATATCAGGATGCTTAAAATAGAAAATTTAAGATTTCTTTTGGAATTTTTCCAGTGCCGAAAACCCACAGGGGCATTTTGTAATTTTTCCAGAAGGGGTATTTTGGTAATTTGACCTAAGAAAGGTGTTTTTGCATAAATTCACATATGGGAAGCTTATTTTAGTAATTCTACTTACAGGAAGGCCGTTTGGATGATCGAAGTCCAGGAGGGGCTTTTTGGTAATTTTATACCTCAGGGGCATTTTGGTAATTTTATATAAGCGGTGAGAGAGGTTCATTTTGAGAGCATGTGCGAGTCCTTAATAAGTTATAATATTGTGTTATAGACTATGTTCTGATAATTTGATCATTCCGTTTATGATATAGCTAAAGACTTCCGGTTAGGATAAGCTAGCTACGGATCCATATAAGGAATTATATCTGAACCCTGGGTTTCGTCCAAGCCCTTATTCTAATAACTCATACTCGTAAGTGCTCATTTGATCTATTTATGGCTAATGCTGAACTTTGAATTATGTACTGATATCAATATGTTATTGTCCAGAAAATCCCAATATTGAACCTGAATCGATTGTTTGGAAATATTGTGATGCTCGCTTGTTATTGCATGCTGAGCAAATTTGATAATTGTTTGTATGAGTTCTTCTGAAGTGTTGTGCTTAAATTTGATAATTATTTACAATCATTTTTGCTGTTTATTTGTGATTTTTCTTCTGAAAAATTCAATTTCTTCTGAAAATTCCGATTGCTAACTTATGTCAGTATGATTATTGTTATTGGAATCTAAATTGATTTCGGAGATTTGAGCTAATGTTAAAAGCTCATCGATATTGTTGATTTTTCTGTGTTGACCTGAGAATCTGTTCTGTTCTGAGGCGAGCGGTAAGGCTGGTCTGAATCCTGCATGGAATGCAGGCTATTTTCCAAGTGGACTAGTAAATATTCTGGTACATCATGCATGCGTACACTCTATTAGCTTGCCAGAATGACATTGCTATTGCCCAGGATCAACGTTGATTTTTGATTTTATCTACTTTGTATACTGTCGTGACTGTTACGAAAATGTCTGGAAAGTATTATCTAAAATGATTTGTTCTTCTATTAAAATCCTTTGAAAAATCTTCATTGTTCTTTGGAAATTATCTGTTATTGATTGATTTGGAATCCGTCGTGTTTGTTCTGGTTTATTTTTGTATCTATTTCTGATGAATTTTGATCCTTTTGGAAGTCATTGAGTTTTTGACCATCTGAAGCATTCTGGAAAATTTCTTCAGTTGGATTCTTTGGAATCGTCTGGTAATTCTTTGTTAGTCCTTGTACGACCTTACTGAGCTCTCAAAAGCTCACTCTTCGTTTGGCTCCCTTCTGCAGGTGATGATAGGCTGTAGCAGGTTCGCGAATGGGTTAGACTCTGTGTGAGGTTCCGGTAAGCTGCCATTACAGTGTAGTGAGACCCCCGCATGGGTCTGTACTGTTGATTCATTCTTTAGGGATTCAAGTTTGAAAAGAACCTAGGTTTTAATGGTTTGAGTTCGAGCATGTTTTGTTGTAATATTGTATTTTGGAGAATTCGAGTCGGTATCGGATTAGATGCTTCGAAGTATGTGGTTGTGTACAGGATTTGACAGGTTTGATGTGATCCGGTAGGTTAACGACCCTGGAGTTCGGGGCGGTGGAGCTCTGGATTTTCGGGGTGCGTTACACCATTGCTTTGGGATAAAGAAAATAACAAAAAAATCTCTATAAATGGGATGAGAGGAGAGACAAAGACAATAAGAGTAGCGGAAGGCATTATAATAACACCGACCGGGCCAAGCTTTACTCGACAAAACAAAAGTCCAGGTCAAGCCCTAGCCCTCGGCTCTAAACTATCGACTAAGGCTATCTAGAACTGGCTGACCCATTTGCAATTAAACAATTTGGTACTTATTAAACCTTTTATTGACTATGATGTATTTGTGACAAAAAATTTATGTTACGTCAAACCCTCCTCGTTTATCCTGACTTGAGAGCGACTGATCGATTGTAAACACAGGCCTAATTATCACTTTTCAATTAATTCATTTTGTGGTAAACGTAATCACACAGAATAATTGCAAACAAAAAAAAAGGAAAAAAATAAACTTGTTGAGTGCACATATAACAAACTTTTGAAATTTGAGTATAATTCTTTTTATATGTAAAATATCTAGGTGGACAAACTACAACACATTTTTGTGGTAGATTATTCACCTCCTTACTCACGCTTTCTTGTCGCAAAAAAAAAAAAAAAAAAAAATTTCTAGGGACAAAGTTAAGCTTCTAGAAATATGGGTGGGTTAAAAAGCGTAAGGACTGGAAATAGGCTATCCCAACTTTTTATGAGAAAAAAATTCCTAAGTGGTTGAAGAAAAATGGATGAAGTTATTTTGCCCTTGGTGATGGTGGGTGGGCTTGGGGGGAGTAAATGGTCGAATTGCACGACGGGGAGAAAATTCAGAATTAAATTTTAATGCGAATGAAACTTTTTCCTGCCATTTGGTGACGTGGAAGGCTGAATCTCCACAGGAGAAAAATTTTAAAAAAAAAACTTTTTCCGGCACTAAATATGAATCGACCCTTATATATGTTTAAGGATAGAATGACATCAATAGAAAGAAATAGGTCGTAGTTCCTAAATAACCCTTTCCTCATTAATCAGAGTTTAGCTTGGAATGAATTGATAAATATTCTAGCTGACTGTGTTCCATGCAGTTCGTTTCATCACTGCAGTAAATAACACTTTCCTCATTAATCGCTTCAAAGAAGACTTGGCTCTATGTATAACTTTGTACCGGAAAGAAAGAGACCTCTACCACCGGGGTTGTGACCCTGGTCTTGATACATGGATATGTAAAGGGTAAAACCAAAATAAGAAATTTAGTTTGAAAAGATGTGAACTGAGTGTTGAAGTCCAAACTCAAGGATGAATTTGCAAAGAGTTACTGAATGTAAAATTGACAACCAAGAAGAGGGAAGGCATTTCTTTATTCAACATTCATCAAACACAGGACCAGTACTCTCTACCACCTTATCCCCTTCTGACCAATCGTCTGACTTCTATTACATTACATTACACCTCATAAAAAGCTCTTCTTGCGTGTTTTTTTTATTCCTACGTAGGTTGCCCTTTTCCCCTCTCATCATACACAGACTAGCAAAATACACATTAACAAGACTCAACCATAGCAGCTGAGCCACCCAACCAGGTTCATTCAATCAGTCATGGAAATGTGATACCTGCAGTGAAACACATTTGAAGTCAGGACCTGCACTTAACCCTGTTAAATCTGCTTCGACTCACAACTAATCTGCCAAGTAGGGTGATCGAGTTACAAAAACTTCCATTAAAAGAACAAGAAGATAAGAAAGAGCACATACTTCCACACTTGAAGTGACGAGGGAGCCTCCTTCCGCAGCCTTCAAGGATGCGAACGGCTCGGCTGGGGCCGATAAGGGCAGCCAGTTTAGGCGTGATCATGGGACACAGGCACGCAAATTGGCTGACGCGAAGGCGGCCGCAACACTGGGGTGAAGGAGGCCTGCCGGAGATAATCGGCTTGCATGCGTCGATCAGAAGCCTCTTCTCAACCACGCACTGTGCTGCACTTGCTGCTGCACTGGCCATCTCCATTTCCCACATTCCCATCACAGCCAGGATCACCAAGGCCGTGGCTGTCCATGAAACTTTCTTAGTAGTCATGTCTCTCGATCCTATCGTTTACGTACTTGTTTTCCGAACAGGTGCTAGTGGTAGTGTAGCTCCAACTTCCACCTCTATATATAGTAGTGCTGGAGTGTATATATGTTCCCTTTTATTGGCTAAACCTACATGGTCGTATGGGTTAAATTTTTTTACCCAAAATATACTCCCAGTTTGTATAAATTCATAAACTGTTCTTGAAGGGGTAGAAAAATGCTTGAAAAGGAGAGTACGTAGCCATCCAGGCTTTGTGTAGTTGTGCCACAGGTTACAAGTACATAGATGCAATTTTAGTTACGCAAGCTCGATCTGTGGTTGGATGCCTCTCGATTGCATTTGACCCCATTCGTATATGTGCATTTGGTAATAGTATACCTTGATTCATCTCCATCAATCACCTGCTACATCCAACTATACTTGTACGTGATTGGAGAAAGTTTTAAATTAATGACATACATGTTGGGCTCATTCTGTAATAATATGGGGTTTTAAAACAAATGATAATTTTAAAAAGAAAGAGAATACAAATTCAGTAAATAGAATTAATATGTTTATTATAAATCGATCAATATCGAGTCCAAGTTTTGCCGCTATTTTATAATAAAGATTATGTTGGTCATTGTTTTTTAGTCATTTGATTGTGCTTTATTGTTGATGTAACATGCATGGCCGGCCTCGGTTTTCCCTTTGTCCACACTGTAAAGTTGCTTGTACTTGACTTGGTGTTCAAAGCTTGATATGAGTCTTGGTCATGAAATAGACTTCCAAGTCAAAGTCGACCAAATTAATGTATTTTTCTTTAAAATACTCTCATTCCTTTTCAGGCAGACAGGGGTGGGAGCCATGCCACCTCCCAATTTTTGGAGATTTTTTTTAATCTTTTAACATAATGGATAAAGATATTTAAATATTTACAAAAATATTACTATATTGTAACATTTACTAATTAAGGTTTAATTTTATTGTATTTTTTACTTTTTGTATCATGGGCTGTCATATATTTATCTTTCTCCATTCCCTTGCTGCATCTTCATTCTTCTAAATTTTATATTTTGAAATTTCATATTGCAAAAAAAGAAATAACGATAATAATAAAATGCCAGTATATCAAGATTAGTTCTATTTTTTTTATTTTAAATTCTTAAAGTATGTTAACTTATACATTATTATTGCACTCATTCAGTTGATAGTAGTATTAGTAATACATCTATAGATCAAGAGCTAAACTTCTTCAATGCAAGATTAGTAATTTGTTGCTGACAAATGTTACCAAGTTAAATTATTATATATGAAAAGTAAAATTATATGATAGTATTCAAATTGAACAATCTATTTTTATTTAACGTATTCAATAGTGACGTTAATTATAATATTTTTTTTATTTTTCATGTTTTATGTGAACTTGGACCCTCTAAAATTCTTTTAAGTACGTCATTAATTTTTTTTAACAACTTTTTCCATTTCTTCGATTAGACTTTCTGGCTCCGACCCTGAAAATAGAATGTGCTCCACGATAGGTAAATGTCTTTAGCGACGGACTTTTATTACTGTCGGAATTTCCATCGCTACATGTGATTTTCGTATTTTTTCTATTTCTTTTCTATCTTGCAGAATTTTTTTAAAAGGGCTTTAACGACATACTTTTAGCAACGGTTAAAAATCCGTCGCTAAAGGGCATTAAAAGAGAAACCCTACACCTTCTTCTTATTTACATATGCCGTATTTCTTTCCCCTCCTCTTTCTCTCTCTCTCTCTCTCTCTCACACACACACACACACACCTAGAGTGCCCAACCCACCACCACCTTTGCCGCCGGCCTCCCACACGGGCCATTGCCACCTCTGCTGGACATTAACCTTTCTCTCTCTCGCTGTCGGCGTCTTCCACAAACTCTAATTCGGACCGTTAGATCAGTCATACCTTTGCAAACAAGCAAAGACAATGGGCTTCGAGAAGATCAAGGTCGCCCATCCTATCGTCGAGATGGACGATATGAGACACACACAGTCTCTCTCTCTCTCTCTCTCTCTCTCATGCACATATGTATTCATTTTCCCTCTTCTTTATTTTTGATCTTTCGTAAGATAGTAGATCTGTCTCGTGTTATTTGATTCGTTTCAGTTTTTAGTAATTGATTCAGTAAATACTCTCCCATCTCGTTCGGTTTTTGCTCCCTTTGATTTTTATGAATTCTTGGGTTATATTTAGTAATTGTGGACATTGATCTCTATCATGCTTTTTACCATATATTGACTTGGCTAATGATACGTATTTGATCTGTAATTGTTATTTGGGTTAGATTCAGTTTGCATCTATTGTACTTATCCACAAAAAGTCATGAAAGAGGATGAATATGATGAAAGGGAGGGAGTAGTAGTTCAGCTTGTCCAGTTTGTACACTCTTTCTCTTTTTAGAAAGCTAGTGGGGTTCTGTTTCTTTTATAGTATAGCAAGTCTCAACTTGATCTGCTTAGTTTTAAGAACACTTAGAAAGAAGAATAAGGCTCCAGAGAGAGGGATGTTTTTAAGGTGGTTTCCTATCTCTATAAATTGAAATGAAATGGACGATCTCCATGGCAGATCCTTCAGATCCCGTGATTTCTTCTCAAAAATAAAAAAGAGAACCAACAGCCATTTGTGTGTATGTGTTTGTGGATATATGTGTGCGCCCACGTTATAGCAGTTGCCGCTGCTATTGTTGGGTTGCTGCTGCTTCTTCTTTATTCATCAACTCAACTTGATTTGCTTATTTGTTGTAGATAGATTTTCACTTTTCCTGCTGATGTGATTTTTTTTAGTTTTAAGTGTTTGTTAGAGTCCATTATTGAATATGTTATGTGTCCATTGTCTAAATTTGGGTTTTGTGTGATTGTAACTGTATGTATGGTTGGAGGTGTGTCGTGGGAGGTCACTGAGCGTCAGATCGAAGACGCCTTTAGCCGTTACAGCCAAAAAGTCGATGTTCAGGTCTGAAAATTGCTTTTATATTTTATTTTTTTGTTAATGCCTCTGCTTAGTCCTTTCTTAATCATATGAATTTGGCAGTTGCTTGATTTTAACTTTCTAATTAATGCATATGACATGGGTCTTAAATATATGTGAAGTTAGAAGAATACATATAAAATTGTTAGTTTTTTATTTTCATTAAACGATATGCTTCTTTTAATTTTGTTTCCGCTCTTTTTAGAAAAAAGAAAATTGCACTGCTTCACTACGTGTTGTTTAAGGACATCATTTTTAAAGTTGCACTACTTAGAGAGATTCGCATGGTTTATATGTTTGACTGACGAAGAGTATCTCTGATTTACTGATGATACTCTTTAATGACTTAGATTGGATCTGAATATGATTTGTTGCGGAAGATGAATACTTTGATTCCAGTAGAGATGATGCTGTAAAAGAAATTGCTGAAATGGAACTCAGAGTTGCAATAAATTGTCTGTGAAACTTAATGCACAGTCAATTTTTTGACCAGTTGAAAAAACATTGTCCGATGAAACCTTATGTTCGATGTATATGTTGTATATATATGTATGCTAAAAGGGTACTTGGTATATATTTTTCAATTTCAACGAAACTTGTTATTTTATTTTTGGGATTTGTACGATGTGACTTAAAGATTTAAAGTATTGTTGGATTGGTTGATTAGAATTATTTTTATTTTTAAAGAATAATAAAAATAAAAAAGCCTTTACATGGAGAGATTTAGCGGCAAAAATTCGTAGCAAAAAGTTCTTCTACAGATTGCTAAAATTTTAAAGATAGACTTTTAGCGACAAAATTAATGTAGTTAAAAATATTTAGCGACGAAATTTCATTGCTAAAATTTTTAAAAAAGTTTTTCTCGAGAAATTCAAAAAATTAGGGAAAACATTAAAAAGCCTTTAGCGACAAAAAATTCCGTTGCTAAAAAGTAATTAATTTCGTCGATAAAAGTAAAAAAATTTCTTCTCGAAAAGTGTTTTTTTTTCTTGCAGTGAATTTTGCCTCTAGACTAAGTTGTTAATTACCTGTTTTGTTTCCTGTTAGAGTATTTTAACAAAAAATTCTCTTTGTTTTCAAGATTGGTTTTGAAAAAGCATTGAAGTTTTGAGTAAAATTATAAAGTACTTTAGTCTCACATTACTTGAAAATGGAAAGAGAAAATTTTCTTACATACTTAAACTTTTGAAAAGTTTTTGTCTCACATTGGCTATTGTAAAGAACTTTAAGGAGTATATAAAGTGACACTCCTTGGCCTTTAAGTAAGATGCGCTTGAGTTTAAGACTCGTACGCGCAAGAGGGGAAGGACAAGTGGGGGAGATACGAGTTTCTGAAATTTACGAATGCTCTATGGCAGCATTCCGGCCTCTCCCCGAAGCTCGTATAGGACTATAGCATGTCTATTTATACTACAAAATATAGTTGTTGAGCAACAGTCATATTCTTCATTACTTCCCAACAGTCACATTTTCTTTTATGACACAACAGTCATATTTTTTACTGCAGCACTTTATTTCTGAAATAAATTTTGGATTTATTTTCTGTAACAGATTTCTAACAGCTATTTTTCTTCACCTATAAAAGGAGACCTCTTCCTCACTTTTCAATACACAACTCTAAAACTCTCTTTTTTTATTGCTAAACACTTAGACTTGTGGGCATTTTGGTAAGGTATCGAGTGAAGCTTCTGCTTCATTCGTTTGTGCGGAATTACGAGTGAAGCAACAGTGAAAGCTGGGCTGTTGTATCCCGGAGGCGACGCGTCAATAACCTTGCTGCACCGGTGGTAATTCTCTGAAGGGGCGCGAATCGTCTTAAGAGAGCGACCTAGTCTGCGCCTCAGCCAGCTGTTTTATATTATATTTTTGAAATTGTTCTTGTCTGTTTCTTGCAACAATTCCAACATTTCCTTCAGGTACGCAAGAAGTGAATTGAATACCCATCCTGTCTTTTTCTACACACGATACTGATTCTGCAGATCTTAGGGTTTTTGGTGTTGCCCCTGAGTGACCCCTTTCCCCCCCAACGAAACTGTTATGCTGGAACTGCAGAGGATCCAGACAACCTCTGACAGTTAGAGCAAACTTCAAGCTTGTCCGCACTTAAACCTGTGTGCATTTTCCTACAAGAGACCAAGCAACCTTCTCAAAATGTCTCTTCTACGCTCCTCAAACTAGGTTATACCTCCTCTAGTGGAGTGGATTCGTCTGGAATCCTAGGAACGAAAGGAGGTCTATGGGTAGGTTGGATTGAAGGTGTTTTGGGTACGGTTCTACACGCCGGAAAACATTTTATCCTTTTAGTGTTCTCCTTACCCTATGAACTCTCTCTGGCTCCACTATTGGGCTAAGATTTTAGTTTAGGGTGAGGTTGGGACGGTAGGATCGTGGCACTGCGATAAGTGCTTTGGTCAAAGGTAGGGCTGGGATGGTTAAATGTTAGGAGCTTGGTGGCGACGACTAGGATATGAATTGGATGGGCTTTAGTTGCTGAAGGCAGGGAGCCTAGCGGCGGCTAGGCTTTGGTTTGGGTGGGGCTGGGTGGTTGAGATGAAGGGACCTTGGCAGGCAGCTTCTGGGGTTCGATTTGGGTGGCTTTTGGGTCAAATGAAAAAGGTAAATGGTAAAAGAGGGTGGGCTAAACTAGGGTTAGAAATAATTCGTTGGGTCTTACCCTACAAAATGGCACGCATAACAAGCATGTGGTTAAAATATTTGATCTTTTTAACCAGTGCAACAACATCAACACCATGAAGGCTATTTGCAAAACTTGTAACCTCAGGTATATTTTTACGATTGAGGCAAACCACAAAGGACTTCAATGCAATGTTACCTTTAAATTCATTAATGTGTGTTTGGGCGAATAATTTTGAAATACTAAGAGGTTTAGAATCCTTTAATTTTTAAATCTTTACATTTTGCAATCTCAAAATTTTGCAAAGTTTAATGTTTGAGAACTTTTGCAGATGAGTATTATATGATGATAGTTGGTAATGCCATTAAGAATTTGTAAATGAATTGCTAAAACAAAAGATGAAAAATAGAAGGACAAGATTAAAAAGAGTGAGCGAGAGAATGATGAGTGGTTTGACACAAAAGTAGAATGAAATGTGGCATTAAAAAAGGTTGAACTATGAAAGGTAGTTCTTCTGTAGATTTGACAAAAACTAATCTAGAGTGATCATTTCAAAAATTCTCTTTTGTAGTTGTAAGACAGTGAATTTTATTTAAGATACTTTTCAATTTTCAGTTTAAATTCAAATTTTCAGTTAGAATATCTTGTATCCAGACACACCATAAAGGTTGATGCTTAAATCTACTCTCTTGTCTTAATTACTAATTTTTAGTTAACATTTGGAAACTAGCCGAAGACTTTTCCATAAATCAAGGCCTACGGTCTTGGGTCTTGTTATCCACAGCCTCTTTGCACCCAACCTTAGAGATGTCAATGGGCCGGGCCTGGGCGGGCCCATCTGGCCTGCCGTGAAACTGGGCTAGGACCGGGCCAGTGGGGCTGCAAACCAAGCCGGGCCAGATGAAGAGGAAATCTGGGCCCAGTCCAAACCCTGGTCCTAGGCCCAATATCTAGGGCCGGGCCCTATATATATATATATATATATATATATATATATATATATATATATATATATGGGAGCTGATCCGTTGAGAGCGCTAGCAAAATAGGAGATCTTGCTAGCACGATCTAGCCATCCATCCTGAAGGGATGGACGGCCCAGATCCTTTATTTTTGCAGCGCTGTCAGTCGTCCGCTATACAGTGTAGCGGACGAACCTTTTTACCATCTTGCCCCTGCTCCCCCGTCCGCTACACTGTTTAGCGGACGGCTTTCTTGGCCCCACATTGACAGCCAAAAAGTCGTCCGCTACACTGTCTAGCGGACGACTGTTTCCGTCAAATCAGTTGTCACATCAGTCCTGTCGATGCACGACTGTTACTTTGTCCTTATCCCACCGTCCGCTAGACAGTGTAGCGGACCGTTTTTGCCTTTCATTACTTCAAAACCCTTATTCATTCCTTTTAAACTACTATTCATTTCTTCTTCTCACAATTCTTCTAGCGGCGTTGGCAAGTAGATCGACGCAATTTCTTCTCAAGAAATCCTTTAATCGACGAATCAATCACGTAAGTTCACAAACCAATCCTTTATTTGTTCATAATCTAGAGTTGTTATTGCGGCTTATGCATGATTTTGAATGTATGCGCGGTGCATTGTGCTAGCGTTTGTCAATGTATCTATATATATATATATATATATATAGATTATATATGTGTATTGCGTATTATTTGTTCATGTGATTTCACTTGTAAAATCTCATTCCGTGTCTGTTTGTATCTATGTACATTGCATATACACAGCATGTGAACTTATGTGAGTATTATCTGATCACATGCTAGCGTTGACTGTGCTAGCGTTGTATGTTTGAGAATGTTTACGCTTCCAACCTTGCCGTTTTTTCATAATTTCAGTTGCCAAAAATGGATTTCAACCCTGGACCAGAAGATCCGTCCGTATTATACGACCAAGCAAACCATATCAGTACGCTCATATGGGATGGTGGAGTAAGATACTTATTTTATCAACTTTGTTATTCTTGGGAACGTTGTATATCGTTTATTTTGCTTAAATTGTATTTATTAATTCGTAGGAAAGAGCACTTCTCAACACGGTAGAAGTATCCGATAATTTTAAAGCATGGAAATTGAACAGAACCCAGAAAAGATTACTGCGTGGGATTGGGTTTGGGATTTTCACGCATGGGCAGATCTTTCAACAACTTGACCGGCACTTAATAGGTGCCCTTGTTGAAAGGTGGAGAAGTGAAACGAATACGTTTCACTTCCCTCTCGGAGAGCTGACAATTACCCTAGAAGATGTAGGGTTCATCTTAGGGTTACCGGTGACGGGGCGGCCGGTAATAGCTCCTCCGTCGGAAGCAACGAATAAGAGGACCGCTAGGGACTTCTTTACTTCGATACCCCAGGATCAATTTAGCACTGGTGGTATCAAGTTGAAGTGGTTGGTAGATACCTACAAGGTTCTGCCGGATAACTACACGGATCAGATGCTTGTGCTGTACACACAAGCTTTCCTCTTGTGGGTGATGGGGGCAATTCTGTTCCCAACAACGTCGAAGAATACCGTCAGCGTCAAATATTTACCGTTGTTGGGTAACCTGCTGGAGGTTGGGGATTATGCCTGGGGAGCCGCAACTCTTGCGTACCTGTACCGAGCATTGCACAAGGCAACGAGGCCCGACTCCAAAGCGATATGTGCATGTCTCTCGCTATTGCAGGTATATCATACAATTCTTGATTACGTGCTCGTTTCTTTTTTTTTTTTGTTGAATTGACAATAAAATTTGACGATACTTTATTTAATTTGTCTTTGCTCTCAGGTGTGGTCTTATGAACACCTTGCTACCGGCGCACCCAGGCGTAGGGACGGAACCGATAATGTGTGGCCTCGGTTGTGCGCCTGGGAGTACAGCCGGAAGGACAGCCACTACCCAAGGAGAGACGATCCCCATCACAACATTACGTACTATCGGGGGGAGCTCGACTCGTTATCTCCTGGCCAGATGCGATGGGCACCGTACAAACATTTGGCGCGACGGGTGGGAGAGTCGTTCGTCTTCACGCTCTCCGGGTTGCAACGCACACCCCTGATCCACTTCGAGGTCGCAGAGTGGCAGCTGCCAGATCGTGCTATGCGCCATTTTGAGTGCCTGCAGGGGTTGCCAGCCGGCGCGCCGGATATGAGGCTTAACAGGAACCCACCGGGTGTCGGACGGTTTGGCAAGGCGAATGCGCACGACTTGTGCGCACGAGAAATTGAGGTTTGGAATTCCTGGCAGGACACGCTGGCGGCCATTGTGTCGGAGCCTGACCCCGTGATCAGCATCGAACAGTACAATGGGTGGTACTACCGCATCACCCGGAGGAGAGTAGCTCCAGTAAGGTTTGAACGGGGGAGAAGTACCACCCTAGGGGTCAGATCGATGAGCACATGGCATACAATCTGGTAAGTTGGCCAACCAGTGCCTTTAATTGAACTTGATGATTCTAACTGTGTATGAAGTTACTTATTTATTATCTCTCTGGATGTAGGTTAATGCCTCGTTCGCCTTCTTCCAGAAGTTGAGCGAGCGGAAGGATTTGGTGGATGCAATGGGCGAGGAGCTTCGCCAACAGGCTGAAGCGTTGGCGTATGGCTGCGGGAATTTTTTACGCCAAGCATCGGGCCAGCCTTCCGGCGTCAGCCCGGGAATGGGTTATCCGGGGTGGCAGCCCCCATATGTGAGCGAGGGATACACCGATCCCTCGGGACAGACTTCGGGAGTGAGCCAGGGATATGGTGGTCCCTCTGTACCGGGAATGGGTGGTGATTGGGGACCGCCAAGCACCATGGGCCAGGCTCAAGCGCCGTGGGAAGACTACAGTGCGCCCTCCTTCTCTTTGCTATTGGACTCGGAACCCCAACCCCTCTCTCAGAGTCAAGTCACGCAAGACTGGGGTTTCGGACACATCAGTCTGTCGGAGACACTGCCCATTGTCCCGTGGGCAGGACCATCTATTGCCGAAGGAGGGCAATATCCCCCAGTCGACCCCCCCGAAGGAGTGCAATATCCCCCCGTCGACCCCCGAGGGCAATATCGCAAAGGGCATCCAGTGAAGCCCCTAAAGCCGCATAAATGCCAAATAATCAGAGAGCGTTATTTTAGCGGCTTCCCCCGGGACAAAGCGTTGTATAGTGTGAATCATCCGGAGGGCATGGATTACACTTGCGAGTGGGGAGAAATGGCCTCCCTGGCTCCGGGGAGTTGGTTAGACAACGGTGTCATCTCCACATACGTGGAGATTCTGAAGGAAAGGGGTCGGGAGCGGCTGAACGGGTATCCGGCCGTTTTTTTGGTGGATGCCTTTTTTCATAGCCTCCTAGTGTCTGAATGGCATGAGTGGGTCGAGCAAAGGCGGAAGAAAAAGTTGAGCCAGTGGAGACCGTCCGCTAACCTACGAGCGTATCTTACTAGGGATAGTCCAGTGAGCGCAAGTGTTGCCGACGTGTTTCTAATCCCATTTTTAGGGGAAAGCCACTGGTACTTGGTTTGCTATGAACCGGAAGAGAAAGTCGTATCGGTGATCGACAGTCTCCACGACGATACCACCCACAAAGCCCAGTTGGACTCAATGGTAATATTACGATTGTTGTTTAACAGTTATTGTAACTTGGCATAAATGTTAACTCGTGTCTTACGCCGTTTTGTGTTTCTCGCAGAATATATTTTGTGCAATGGTCAATGGTATCCGTGGTAACCCTGTACCGGCGCGGCCAAAGCTCGATTTGCGACTGAAGAAGAGGAGGCCCAAGCAACGTAACACTTCGGACTGCGGCGTCTTCCTTTGCATGTACATGGATTACATTTGTCGGTCTGAGAGCCTCAAGGCGGCCGTTTGGAGCCAAGCAGAAGTAGACACCTTTAGATATAGAATAGCTTGGCAAATTATGAAAGGCCGGCCTAGAGCGGTTAGGTTTATTGTAAATCCGGCTAATGCCGAGAATCCCCCCCAACATGATTCCCCCAGTTGACATTGTACCATTACAATGTCAACTTTTTTTAATAAACCATGATTATTTAGAAAGCTCTCATTGATTTGTGTTGAAGATTATTGATTGATTGATTTGTCTGATTTGCGTTGAAGATGATTTTGATTGATTTGAGTTGGTTTTTTTGCTCTCATTGAGAATGATTGAAAGGTGGAAAACAAAATGTGTAGCGGACAGTAGGGAAGTGCAAAAATTTTTGAGGTTAGCCGTCTGCCATACAGTGTAGCGGACAGTGGGGGCAACATAGGTGGAAAAAATTTTCAAGTGTTGGGGTTCAGAGTTTCGCAGCCGTCCGCTACACAATGTAGCGGACACTCGGGGAAGTGAAAAAAAATTTTAAGTGTTGGGGTTGAGAGTTTCTGCTGGGCCGTCCGCTACACAATGTGACGGACACCGGGGGAAGTGAAAAAATTTCCAAGTGTTGGGTTAAGAGTTTCTGCTCTGCCGTCCGCTACACAATGTGGCGGACACTTGGGGAAGTGAAAATTTTTTAAGTGTTGGGATTGAGAGTTTCTGCTGGGCCGTCCGCTACACAATGTGGCGGACACTGGGGGAAGTGAAAATTTTTTCCAAGTGTTGGGTTAAGAGTTTCTGCTGCGTCGTCCGCTACACAATGTAGCGGACACTCGGGGAAGTAAAAATTTTCTAAGTGTTGTTTTTGCTGGGCCGTCCGCTACACAATGTGGCGGACACTAGGGGAAGTGAAAAAATTTTCTAAGTGTTGGGTTAAGAGTTTCTGCTGCGCCGTCCGCTACACAATGTAGCGGACACAAGGGGTAGTGAAAAGATTTTCGTAGTGTTAGAGTTTAGAGCGGACAGTGGGGCACTCTAGGTGCAAAAAAGTGTAAAAAGTTGTGCGCCATCCGCTACACAGTGTAGCAGACATCTGATTTTTCTGGCCAAAATTTTTTTTTTTAGCTGTTGGTCAGACTTTGTTCGAGTTGGTAGTTTCTGGCAATGGAATAAGTGCTTTAGCAGCGGATTAAACAATCTCAAAATTCTAAAGCGCATGATATTCCATCAAAAATTTGACACCCTCAAATCATCAATTGACCATCACAATTCTCAAATGCACAATTAAGAACCTAAAATTATCAGACACAAATTTATTAACAGAAATTTATTAACACAAATTTAGGGTTCAACATTGGGGAAAAACTTTTTCACAGGTGCTTTGATCAAACACGGATACTTGAAACCTAAATAGCCCCTTGTGTTCAAAGATTACAAACTCCCCTTCATTGAGGTCATGCTGCTCGCAGAAATTACTCCAACCCTCTGCGAAATAAAGTTGCTCTTGGCCGCGCTTCTTCTTGATTTTAACAAGCCATGACCCCTTGCTGCTGGTTAAAGTTGCTTCGAGCCAAGTGGCTTCGTGCCAAAGTGTGGTAACCAATCTGCAGAAGGCTACCGATATGGCCTATCACATTCATTAACACACACAAAAACACAGAGTAAGAGGGATGCCTACAAGTTCGGTATGAAACCCAGGCACCATGACCTTGAAGAAGTGCCTGTTCACCAAAGCAGAAGCCATGCGCACGGTCGCCGTAGAGGGGGTCGCGGGTGGGTGAGACGTTGGAGATAGAGAGAGAGAGAGAGAGAGAGAGAGAGAGACAGACAGACAGACGGGTGGAAAAAGAGAGGCCGTTCTGATTGGTATTTAATAGGAGTTTGACGTCCGCTACATTGTGTAGCGGACAAAAGGCATAACAACAGTTTTTTGTCCGCTATATTGTGCCGCGAACACTTTACAATCCCAATAATGTTGGTCTCTGGTGCGCCGTCCGCTACATAGTGTAGCGGACGGGGCAAGCCAAAATTTTTTTTTTAAGTTAATCAGTGAATGGGTCCATCAGAAATAACCTTCCAGTCTTCGGTAAGAAGATAATCTCATCAAATATTACGTATTATTACAAATGTCAAACAATCTTGATGGCTTATACAAAAAAACTAAAGGTCCACTGCAGCTGCTTCTTCCTCATCTTCTTCCTCGTCTTGCAAAACCCCTGGACTTATCCCCAGTGCCTTGTAATGGTTCCGCTTGTCATGGTCGGTCATTTTGTTGCACAATGCACACCTTCTCAGCTTTTTAGGTTGAGTTGCCTGTTCAATAGAGCTCTTCATCCGCGTAGATCTCTTGCGGCCTTTCGTCTGCGATATAATTGGGTCCAAAGGCCGGATATCATTGTCGTCTTCCTCCCCCGGCTCGTCATCTTCTGATCCCGTTGTAGGCTCAGTGTCAACCGCATTGCTGACTGAAGCTGCTTCCAACTGGTCGACGATGGGCTCTTGCTGCTGAGCTACCTCGAGGAGATGTTTATATCCGGCCATTGTAGCAGCACCTTTTACGGACAAACGGGTGAACATTGTCACCAGATGATTATACCGCAACGTCTCTGATTCTTCAAAGTCAGTATACGGGTGCTCCGGAAAGGCAATGGTACCGTGCAACCTGTTTGCACCTTTCGTCCACCGTGGCAGGACATATTTATCGGGGATTGTCCTGATATTCTTCTGGGTGAAAAACCGCAGAACGTGTCTACACAGGATGCCATGGAACTCAAACTTCTTGCAAACACATGTCACCGAATCCGTCAATGTGTCATGGCTCACCGTATAAATTCTGCGCAGCTTCTCAGGGACGAGGTCATTCACGAGCGAATAAACCTTGTACTCACGCGTAGACATTTCTGCCACCTTGTTTATACTGTATCGTCCCGATTTTTGCAGCTCTACTTGGTATAGCAAGAAGATCTCCTTCGTATAGACTTTGGCACCGTTCAGCTCCAGCGGGGTCTCGAGCAACCTTCTCCTTTGTTTGTACGTTGTTGCAAAGTCGGCAGCCCTTTCTTTTACGAACAACGAAGCTACCGCTTTTTGTGCGGATGCAACGAAAGTCTTCAAATTGGTAGCTGTACCCACATAACTATCGAACGTGGCATTCATAGATTCACTCCTGCCCGTCGTTTTCATGCCCGCTGAAAAATACCTCCTCGTGTAAACGCCAATCCATTGCTCTTTGCGCTCGTACAAGTGCTGGAGCCACTCGTTGTCTTGCAATGAGTAATCCCGAACAAGCTTTTCCCACCTCTCCTCGAATTCCTCAATCGTTAATGACTTGGTAACGCACTTGTCAAAATCCTGTTTAAAGTCTGGATACTTTGCGTACACGTGATGCAGACGTTTCGGGTATTTGTTGCTTATGTGCCAAGTGCACAAGTTGTGCCGAGTGTCTGGGAAGACGGTCGCAATAGCCTTCTTCATTGCCAAATCTTGATCGGTGATGATCACTTTGGGTGCTTTGAAGTTCATTGCTTCCAGCCACGTCCTAAACAACCATACAAAAGAACCCTCGCTCTCGTCCCTTAACAAGGCGAACCCGAACAGGATGGAGTGATAATGATGATTGACGCCGGTGAAAGGAGCGAACGGCATCGAGTACTTGTTGGTACGGTATGTGGTGTCGAAAGTCACGACATCCCCAAAATGCTTATAAGCTAGCCTCGAACGACCGTCGACCCAAAAAATTGTACTAACTCGATGCTCGTCGTCAAGTTTATAATCGAAGGTAAACTGCGGGTCCTCCATCTGCATCCGTTTCAATAGGCTCATTGTCGATTGCGCATCATTGAGGTCATACGCGGCTCGTCTATGGGTTCGGACCGCGTTACGAACGTCTGTCGTGTTAAAGTTTAAATTTTGAATTCCCCCAGCCTGTTCAGCAAGAACATTAACAATCTCAGTAGGTCCAATTCGCGCATTGCTCATTGTGTGAATTAGGCTCCTCGCGACCTTACCCATCTTCTTGTGTTGATGCATCTGACTCACCTTAGAAGGAGTTACTAACGGGTGATTGTGTGCCAGTTCCAGGCTGGTAATAAGCCAATGATCATGATTGGGTTTGTAGCTTACGAACATCTTGACCTGGCAATTTGTGCGCTCAAAGCAGTCCCGTCTTCTACGCGAATATCCTATTTCGTCATCATTGCCTACGCGTGTCTCATTTTGCTGTGGATTTCTGCCCCTATGACACTCGTATAAGCGAGAGCATATCTTTTTTGTTACGTTGCTTGTTCTTGTAGTCTTTATTCTAATGCCAAAACCAACCCTCAATGAATACGCTCGAAAACATTCTTCAGCTTCTTCCAATGTTTGAAACGTTCGTCCTAGATACGGATCACTAGCATCTACGGGGACGTTGGAGCTCGACACGAAATCAGACATTGTGAAACAAGACCTGTGTAGAAATAGACTACGCTTAACAATCAAATGACATTTCTAACTGAAAATATTACCTAAAAATTACCTTGGCGAATAGACCAATTTAGGATGACAAACATATGCATAATCTCAAAAGTGTCTCCAAATTAACAATTATTAATTTATTGAACATAACAAATTAAAATTACTAAGATAAATAGACGAATTCATCATGCCAAAAAATTGAATTAAACTATAATGAATTTATTTAGAGTTAACAAATTACACATTTTTTATGAACATCATGTCTAGAACATCACAAATTGATGAATACAGTGACAAATTTCTAGAACATAAAAAAAAATCTATACTTTTTTGTCCAAACAAAATAAAATTATATTTTACCAGTCAATCCATAAAGAAAACTTCACCATTCGCAAACTTACCTTACTTGAGTGAAGCTTGAAGCAAGTGTTACTCGAAGCTTGAAGGGAGCTGAAAATGGAAGCGAGTCCGAAGGAGAAGAAAATTGTAGCTGAAGGAGCTTGAGGAAGTTTTTGGGTATAAAAGTACTGTCCGCGATACTGTGTAGATCTCCTATTTTCGACAACATTGACGTGTGTAGAAATGAAGGTACATACCCGTCTGGAAATGTGTCAATTGTGTCAGGGCTGTCAGTCGTCTGCTAGACAGTGTAGCGGATGACTTTTTGGCTGTCAATGTGGGGCCAAGAAAGCCGTCCGCTACACAGTGTAGCGGACGGGGGAGCAGGGACAAGATGGTAAAAGGTCTGCCCGCTACACTGTGTAGCGGACGACTGACAGCACCGCAAAAATAAAGGATCTGGGCTGTCCATCCCGAAGGGATGGACGGCCAGATCGCGCTAACAAGATCTTCTATTTTGCTAGCGCTCTCAATGGATCAGCTCCCTATATATATATATATATATATATATATATATATATATATATATATATATATATATATATATATATATATATATATATATATATATATATATATATATATATATATATATATATATATATATATATATATATGTATTTTCTTATTATTCAAAGTAAAGGCTTGAATTACGGTAATTTCTTATTATTATTTATGCAAATTGTAATGTAGTACTATGATTAGGATTCTTATTATTATGTAAGCAAATTGCTCTCTCTCTCTCTCATTTACATCTTTCATTTTTAAATTTCTTCTTTCATATACTCTAGGCATGTTCAATATTCACAATTTAACGAACCTAATCTTTATCCTTTTATTTCATTATAAGTCATATATATATATATATATATATATATATATATATATATATATATATATATATATATATATGTATGTATATAAATATTTATTTGTCTTTCATTTTATTTTTTATTATATGTTATACCTTTTTATACTCTTCTTGGTGAGCTTTATTAATAAAATCTTAACACATAACAATTATTACTATTTGAAAGAGACTATTTCTACTATTTGATATTTTACTTCATCTTTCGTTACTGAAAGAATAACAATAATTTTTTAAAGTGATTAAAAACTCATAAAAAGGTGAAAATAACATTACTATGTTACTATCTATTTTGTTATTATTATTTAATAATATAAATACTAGCTTTTTATATGTATTTTAACAGTTATTTTTTTACGCACGGTGCCAATACTAATTTATATGTAAGAGGGTGGAATTAGTCAATTTGGTATTTATTGACAAATAAGTTCGGCCCATCTAAGACTGTCAAGGCCTCTTCAAGGAGGCTCATGATTTCTCACGGTTCGATTGCAATCTTCGTAATCTAATTCTTGTTTTACGTCAAACATATCTTTGATTATTGTATCAAGGAAGAACGATCGTCATAATTCATGTTCAGATTCATTACTCATTCGATCATCGTTGGACACGCACATTTATATATAATAATGTGTACAATAATACTGGGTTAAAAGAGGGCTTGTGTGAAGGGTCAAAAAAGGGCCAGAAATAGGGTCAACCTTAGGGCCAAAAGGGGGCCAGGCCAAACCCGGGCCATTTTAGAGCAAGGCCAAAAACGGGCCATTTAGGGCCTGGCCGAGCCTGTTTCTAAAATAATTTGGCCTGGCCTGGCCCAAGCCCTAAGGGTTAAGGCCAGGCCAGGCCAGCCTGCGGGCCGCCCAGCCCTTCTGACATCTCTACCCAACCTATCACATAGACGTTGAAACGTGATTGCCCTGCTATCATTTGAGACAAATAAATTCATTTCATACGACAGAAATATTTAGTCGGTATCTCTACCCCCCAAAATCTGCCCAGTGGAGTACAAAACTGTGACCTTGTTTTAGTTAGCAAGATACTCTGAACATGTAATGGATTACATGACCTGGTGAAAGGGCACCTCCGTTCTTGATGCGTTGGGTTCAATGCACTAGGATGCCTTGAAAATGTCAAGGAAATAGTTCTTGCTAGTTAGGCATCCGAGATTTTTTTTTTCTAATTAAGCCCTGAAAAATATACTTCACCAACGCTTTAGTACATCTCTTAGCTCACTTTTCGTAACCATTTTAGCAGTAATATCTCATCATGCATTGCTAAATGTAAAAAACTGTCCTTAGAGCTGTGACAAGTTTGTAAAACCATTGCTAATAACACTACCAAGAGAAAATTGCTAATGACATTTTTGAGTTTATGTCCCAATTAAATATCAAAGTGGATTTACCTCTTATCACATGGGCGTTGAAGCTCAATATCACATGCTTCTACAGATTGCTTTGTTTGTTACTCTAACCACCACCTTTATGATTATTGGTTACCCTAGGAGTTTCTTGGTTAGCTTTATTAGGTCCCTTAGTATTTTGTTCCAAGGCCTTTGGCTTATTGTGATGGGGCTAATGATCTGGACACCAACATTGCTTCCAAAAGGTTGCTTCAAGAACTTGGAAAGAGATCGCCATGTTATCCGATGCCATGGCGATGAAGTGCTTGAACGCACCAAATCGATTGTGAATATCCAGTTCAGCTGGTACTTGATGGGAGTAACAATTTTTGCCGTATCACTTTATTTGGTTTTGATTAAAATTTACCCTGAGAAGGTTGAATTTGAGTCACTTCATCAAATTGAAGGGCGTGAAGAGGAGCCTGAAGATGTTAATGCTCAAAGAGTCGCAATGAAAGCCAAACTCTGCGAGCCAAAGATTTCTCTTCATGAGGGAAAGGTGTTCATACCATTTAACATGGACAGGTAGGAGAAGAGAGGCATGAGAAAGTGCGGAATATATATATATATATATATATATATATCCCACTCTGCCTTGGCAATAATTTTAGTAGACCTAGTTGCTTCCTGGCTTGTAAGAGTAATGCACTGTTGGTTGGTCGTTGTGTCTGATACATAATAAAATAGTTCATCCGTTATCTATTTGACTTTTTACGAATTTTTAAAAAATATATATATTGAACTTAACTCAAGTAGCAACCATTAGAAGTTAACATGTAATTATATAAATAATAGACCAAATCAAAGTTCTGTGCAAAGTAAAAAAAAACATCAATGGATGGAGCGAGTATAAATTATGTTGTGTATGTACAAGCTAGTCAGGCTTTACAATGAAGCTGAACTTGATCAAGTAAACAGCCATTGTTGTGCTTTATTTATAGGCAGCATTCCCCATGAAGTACAATAAATGCAACATTTAACTTAACATGTGGTAGCATAAAAAAATTTATTCCTGAAAAGAAGGAAATCAAAACAACCAACATTCGACATGAAAAACACCAAAATGAGCGGAATATTGAGAAATGGCCGTGATGCGCGAGTGCTAATGCACATAGTATATGACTCTTCGACAACGAGATTGTTGTTTAAAATATATTTTTTTTAGTTCCAATCCTACGCGTTGCGCACAGAGCACTGAGTCACTACAAGAAATTTTCTATTTAGCGACAAACACTTTCTCGACTAACAACAGTTCGTCAACAAAGACTGATAAATGTAGACGAATACGAAGTTCGTCGAGAATAGTATTATACTTCTTGACAAGTTCTATATTCGGCAACAAAACTAAATTTTTGTAGACGAACTAAAATTTTCGTCGCAAGATATTCAATGCACAGTGGCGCGGGAGTGAAAATCGATTTTGGCGGGGGGTTGGAAGTAATTTTAACCATCAACGACGAATTGACTTTGTCAAGAAAGGCCAAAAAAAATTAAGACATGCAATATGTTTAATTTTGCGCCTCCTTTCTCTCTCTCTCCATATCTCTGTCTTCGTCTCTCTGTAACTCTCACTCCCACACTCTCTTCTCTGTATCTCTCACTCGCTGTCATCATGGTTGTCTGTATCTCCTCTCTCTCTCTCTGTCTCTCTCTCTGTAACTCTCACTCCCACACTCTCTTCTCTGTATCTCTCACTTGCTGTCTTCATGGTTGTCTGTATCTCCTCTCTCTCTCTCTCTCCACATCTCTATCACCATTTCTCTATATCTCTCACTCTCTCAGTCTCTTCTCGATCGGTTCTATGTATCTCTTACTCGCTAAGGGCAGACATTTCTATACCAAACTCGTCATAGTTTGGGGCAACGAAAGGAAGATTAAAGTTACTTTCTTGGTAAGTTCAGCTTATATTCCCACTCTTATCATTTTCATCACTTTAATCTCACAATTTCACTGAAAATTGAACAAGCTCTGTGGTGCCATCATAGGATTCCCACAATTATTATATTGACCCAACAAAGCCCTAGATCTTTTCAGTTTGATGTTTTAGGGAAACTCAAAAAATAAAGAATCTCTGAAGCACTAGAAGGTAATTCTTTCTTTGAAACTCTTTGTGCATATTTTATAATTTTTTTCTGTAGTTCGAAAGCTGTAGGAGTTTCTCTCCTTTGACCTTGGCTCTAAATCTTACTAACCCTGAAATACACATCGTTACAGGGTACCCTTATATGAAGACAGATGACAGCATGATTTCAATTTCAAGTTGAACAGGTAGATTTTGCTGTCTTTTTTATACATACTTGCTAGATTATGCATGCCTTCCTTTATGTAAACATTCACTTTACCATATTGAACTCAGTAAATTAAGAGTTGTACTCGATTAATTAGTTGACTTCTAGAAAGCATTGGCTAGCTGGGATTGTAACCATCGGGAGTTACTTTCTAGTTTTTTTTTTTTCAGATAAAAATTAAGGCCGCATTTGGTAACATTTTGGTCCCCTTGGTTCAAAGGCCTTTAAAAGTGTTGTAATGTTGCATGCCTTTAGTATGCTCACTTATCGTAGACATGTACAGTGTTGGTATTCAGGTACCCTCATGTGCAATTGACATGACAAAGTTAAAAAAAATGGAGAACAATAATGAGCAAGGTGTATTCATAATACTATCTTAAAGAGAGTGATTTTCGCTTGCATCGTAACCCTGAAACAGTAGGCTTGTTGCTCCAAAAATTGACTCTAGGATACAATGCCTGACTCTAATTCTCTATCTTAAGTCTGCGTACTAAGAGAAAGAAGAACCAAATTAGAACTCTGATGTTTGCCAACCAAATTAGAACTCTGTTGTTTTTTGATAAAAGCAAAAAAAATTGATAGAAAGAATATGATGAAGTATTGATGCATTAGTAGCAGGTTAGAAGTTGGAATTTATGTAGAACCCAAATGGCTGCTGCCTATGAAGAAATGTGTCTCATGAAGAGAGTTTCCAAGAGGCATCAATATCAATTTGTAACAGCTGGGACTACAACACAGCTACTCAGCCTAATACGTACAATGTAAGTAAGAAAAATAAATTAATTTGATTATTAATAACATTCCCCAATATTTTCTAAATATTGTATATGAAAACCTAAAGAACATGGCAATATGTACAACATATTGCATATAGGGATATCCTGAACCTATGGTGCGCAAAGTCCAAAATAAAGGCAGAGGAGATAAAACCTTGAGGTTATGACACACCATGAATATTGCTCACATTGTATACAAATTCATTGGCTCATTTAAGACACTACATTATAGGTCATTTGCTAATCCTAGATTAGCAAATACTCTAAAACTTGTTCGTGGGAAGCGACCTTGACTTCCACATTTGTAAAGAAGAAGCCATCAGAAGCTTTTGCAACATCTCCTTCTTGCTTCACTAATTGCTAAGGGTTCATTAATAACAAATAGTCCAGCCTTACTCTATTGCCAAAAGCAACATTGCTAATTAGCGATGGAATTTTGTTAATAACTGGGAAGATAACCCCCATTAGTTCCAGATTTTATTGTACTGGAAATGAAACCATATTGACCTCAAATTATCGGTAATAATCCCATTTGTCTCGTGGTCTTTAATATTTTTCCACATGCTAGCAGTTTAACTTAGTTGAAAGATATTCAACGGCGAGTTTACATTTTTTCACCATTCTCCGAATGTAGTGTACTTCCCTTTTTTTTTAGTAACAGGTCATTCTATTACCAATGAAAATCAACATCATCTTACATCTTCATTAGTGTGTTTCTATGCTTTTAAAAATAATTACATCAACAATGCTTAAGATTGTAACACTGTTAATGGTAGCTCCCAATTACAGCACGGCTGCTTATTAGTTTGAGTTGCTACAGCTTTTGGCCAGCTCAAGATTCTGTAGAACATCTATTTCTGTATTTTTGCAATAATTTCAGAGCTCCTTTGTTGATTGCCATTGAAAATTCTCTGATTTCTCTTTTCCTAAATGTTGTAAGCTGTAATAGCCAATGCTAGTTTACTCAATCAGGTATGTAGCTTCCTACATAGCTGATTCCATATATCCTTTGCCATAGTGCATTCCATAAAGAGGCGCTCAATTGTTTCACTAGTCTCAGAGCATACAGTGCAATGATATTCAGTCACCACATTCCAGGCTTTAAGTTTTTCCTTGGTCCTTAATTTCCTTTTGCATAGAAGCCATAGTATAAAGGCACATTTTGGTATGTGTCCAGAAAACCATACCATTTTCCACCATTTCACTGTAGGGCTTTTGGTTCTTAATGCATTCCAAGTTGAATTAATGCTGAACTTGCCATTAGTGTTAGGCAACCATTTTGTGTAATCTTCACTTCCACCCACAATATGATATGTTAAAAGCTGGTTGTTCAACAGTCTTAAGCTTGAAGATCTTGTAGGGATGTTTCATCCCCCTTGTTCCTCTGCTTCATTCACTTTCAGATTCAAAGCACTACCAGCATCATACACAATTCTGAGCCCATATTGTTGTACAAGAGGGCCATTAAGTTGCCAATTATCTAACCAAATCCAAGTATGACAATATGTTTTGTCTTATCAGTCCTATGTAGTGGTACTTCAAGGCAATATGTTTTGTCTTATTATTCCTCTGTCCTTTTTTTATTCTGAATTCATTTTGTACATCCTCCAAAGTACCTACTAGTGCAGGACCTTTAACATTTGTTTCATTCTCAGTTACATTTTTAGAATTCCCCAAACTCTTTCCTGAGGATTTTATCTTCCATGTCACCCTGAGGTTGAGCATAAGTTTTATTTGCTTCCTGCCATAGCCTGATTGCTTGTGATCTGGCCTGTAGCAAATGCCATTGATTATTGTCTTGAATATCTCAGCAACTGCTTCTGCTTTATAGACCACCTAGCAAAGTTTCAAAGGATAGTTTCCATCCCCCGTCTAGTCATATCTAAACCGTTGCAATGCTTGAAAAGTAAAAATAGAAAAAACTTGATCTAAAAAGATTCTACACTATCAGTAATTAGGGTTTATGTTGCATTGGTGATATTGTCTTAATATCTGGGAATAATATGTGATTTTTAGTTTGTTCAGGTTTATAAAAATTATCAAAAGCATAGGGCTTCTGACTCTCTCCATAATTGCACTTCTTTGAAGCAAAACTATAAACGGTATGCTTTCTTTCACCCTCTTTCTCTATTCCTTACTAGACTTCCTTATTAGGGATGGTGAGATTGTCTTTGTATTTATGAGAGACCTTGTGCATTTTGATATGTGTCTAATCTTATTGATTGTGCGTGACATGAAAATGCTAGAAAGATACATGTCATTTTACTTATTGGTCATGACATGAAACTGGTTTACTTTTTGAAATGTCTTAGTTCTTCCCTGTTCTTCGCTTTTCTCTTATTTTATGGTGAAATTATGATAGGATGTTGAAGATGGATAGGACTTGGATGTTAATGAGTTTAGATATTGTGAAGAGTACAAGCTTGGAGTAAACCAGTTTATGCAGTTTGTTGTGTCTAATATGGGTAGTAATGCTATGCTAGCGTGTCCTTATCGCAAATGCTTGAACGTTAACAGATTATATCCATCAGTGGTTAGGGAACATCTTTTTGATAATGGGATTCGGCAGAGTTACACACATTGGGTATATCACGGGGAAAGGTGTGATAGTAGATCATTTAGGACCTCTGATAATAATGAGAATGAGAATGGGAATGACGATAATGAAGACATCAGAGACAATGGTCAACAAGAAGGTGATAGGATAGATGAGCTGATTAATAATGTATGCAGGAGAAACTTTATTGAAACAGAACCTCAGGAAGGAACTGAACCAAGGGATGAAAGTGAAAGTAATACATACAACTTAAATGAAGATGAAGCAGGAAAGTTCTATAAACTCTTAAGGGAAGCACAGTGTAAGCTATATCCTGGCTGCACCTCTTTCACAACATTATCCTTTATCATTCACATGCTTCACTTAAAGGTTTTACACAAATGGAGCCATAAATCAGTTACCATGATGCTAGGGTTATTGAGTGCGGCTTTTCCCAATTACAAAAAGCTTCCTAAGTCTTATTATGAGGCTAAAAACATGTTGCGGGGACTAGGATTGTCATATACAAGGATCCACACGTGCAAATATGATTGTGTTCTATTTTGGAAGGATAATGCTGACAAAGATAAGTGCCCAAAATGTGGGGAATCTAGATGGCAAGCTGACAATGGTAAGGGCAAGAAAGTTCCCCACAAAATTCTTTGCCATTTTCCAATTAAACCTAGGCTCCAAAGATTCTACATGTCTAAGGAACAGCTGCTAACATGATCTGGCATAAAGATAAACGGCTAGATGATGGGAAAGTCTTAAGGCACCCAGCCGATGGCATAACATGGAAGGAATTTGACAAAGAGCATGAGTTGTTCGCACAAGAGGCTCGAAATATTAGTCTTGGACTAGCAACTGATGGTTTTAATCCATTTGGTAACATGAGTACATCTTATAGCATGTGGCTGGTAATTGTGATACCATACAATCTGCCCCCTTGGATGCTCATGAAAGAGCAATACATGATGATGCCATTACTTATTCCTAGTCCTAAGGCGCCAGGGAAAGACTTTGATGTCTACATGCAGTCACTTATAAATGTATTAAAAGAGCTTTGGGAATACGGGCTCCCAACATATGATGCTTCTACTAAAGAGTATTTTCAGATGCATGCAGCTGTGATTTGGACTATAAGTGACTTTCCAGCATATTCATATTTTTCATCGTGGAGTATGAAAGGGTACTTAGCTTGTCCCACATGCAATGAGGATACAAGTTCACAGAAATTGAGGAGTAAGATAGGTTACACAGGACATTGTCGACTCTTAGATGAGAATCATCCATGGCAGAGGAGCAAGGAATTCAATGGTAAGCTTGAGAAAAGAAAAAAACCTAGGGAGTATTCAGGCGATGATGTACTAGAGCAGTTGGTACATGTTCCAGATCACAGACTGGGGAAGCATCCAAGCAATAAGAAAAGAAAGCGTACAGCTGATGAACTAAATTGGATTAAGAGGAATATATTTTTTGATTTGCCTTATTGGCCAACTCTAAAGTTAAGACATAATCTCGATGTTATGCACATCGAGAAAAATGTTTGTGATAATGTGTTGGGGACTTTACTTGATATTAAGGGGAAAACAAAGGATACTGTGAAGGCAAGAGAGGATCTAAAGGACATGAATATAAGGAAAGAATTACATCTACATGAAAATAGTAATGGTATGTATACAATGCCGCCTACGCGTTACACCTTGATAAAGAAAGAAAAGAAAGGGTATTGTGAGTTCTTAAAGGTGGTGAAATTTTCAGATGGATATGCATCAACATATCACGATGTGCAAATGTTGCTGATGGCAAGGTATCCGGCATGAAAAGTCATGATTGCCATGTTATGCTACAACGGTTGATCCCAGTTGGTATCCGTGGATACTTGCCCAAGGATGTCCATGGTCCATTGGTTGAATTGGGAGAGTTTTTCAAGTCTTTATGCTCTAAGACATTGGAAGTGGAAGAGGTAGAAAGGCTAGAGAAAGACATCGTCTTTATCCTCTGTAAATTGGAAAGGATATTCCCACCTGCATTTTTTGATGTCATGGTCCACCTAGTAGTTCACTTGCCACGTGAGGCCTTACTTGGGGGCCTAGTTTCTTGCCGTTGGATGTATCCAATTGAGAGGCACCTAGGCTCTTTGAAGCAGTATGTAAGCAATAAAGCCCGTCCCGAAGGCTCAATTGCAGAGGCCGTCTCCATTACCAAATGCTCAACATTTTGTTCGATGTATCTTAATGATGTGGAGACTAGGTTCAATCAAGAAGAGCGCAATTATGATGGTGGGGAAGTGGATCAGCAGGACGAAACATTTCCTTTCGCACAAATGGTTCGTCCATTTGGCGCTTCAAAGATTGAATTCATACCATCCGAAGAACTAGAAAAAATACAGTGGTATATCCTTAATAACTGTGAGGAAGTTGATGACTTTAAAGCGTAAGTCCATAACTTTGGGTGTTATTTTACCAATTCATTTCAGTAAGTATTCTGTTTTTTATTGCTATGGTGTCTCATACTTGTATGTTTATTGCTTAGTGTGCACAAGGCAAAGTTAGAGAACCAATGTTCTCTTAATGTAACTAGGAGGCATCGAGAGGAGTTTCCAAACTGGTTTAAGAACCGTGTAAGTTATTGAACAGGTTGCCTTTTTATTTCTTTTGAGGATCTCTAGTTTATTTGCTTATAATGTTTCATGTCATTTGTTTAGATAATGAAGTCATACAATGAGAAACTACCTGAAGCTACCGATGTTATATATGCACTTGCATGCGGGCCTGACGTACGGTGGAAGCGATATCCTGCTTGTATTGTAAATAATGTTAGGTTTCACATAAAAGATTGTGATAGTCATCGTAAGACTCAAAATAGTGGCCTGGTTGTTGAAGGTGAGCACGAAGGAGCGGCGATTGACTACTATGGTGTCTTGACTGATGTGATTGAGCTGAAATACATTAGAGACAAAAGAGTTATTTTATTTAAGTGTGAATGGTTCAACACTAATCCTAAAACAGGAATATACATCACTGAGGGTTTCACAAGCATTAAAATTACTAGTCATTGGTACCAAAGTTAGCCATATGTGTTAGTGAGTCAGGCAAACCAGGTCTATTATGTTAATGACACAAAGTTAGGGGCAAATTGGCAAATGGTGCAAAGGTTTAAACACAGACACTTGTGGGATATACCAGAAACTGAGCCTATTGACATGGTCATTGAAAGTGAAGAAGTTTATATCAAGAAAATGGCTCACCAACAGTACGACGAAGTGTTCATATTGATCAGAATGAAGTGGGTGGGTTGATTAGGCATGATGCTGAACCGATCATTGTTGAGAGAGTCACAGAGCTTGTCGAGGGTCCTCAAGAGATCAGAGACGACGAAGAGGATGATACACTTATCGAGTATTCTGGTGATGAAGAAGACATATTATGTAGTGAGGATGATGATAGTGATGCAGAAGATATATAAACTTCTTATATAGCAAATACATCAATGAACATGTGAAACTGTTGTATATGCTATGTGTTTTTTGCATGTGAAACTGCTATATATGTTAAGTGTTGCTTTAATTTCTCTTCTAACCGTAGCTCCTAGTCTAAATTATGACATTTAAGGTAACCTAACCTTCCATGCTACAAGCATATCGACTGCCGGACTTTTACATTTACTCTGCATTACATTGATATGTCAAGTAAGCAGGTGAGTAGCTGGCATGAATTCCTCAAACAGAGTCCCCTAGAGCGGTGGACCATGAAATCTAACGCGTTTACGGAAATGATTGGCATCACAAATGCCAAATGAGGTAGTCACTCCACCTCGAGAGGCTTCAGCATTCGATGTACAGGGAGAAGCCACACCTACCAGCATCAATGTTAGATCAATCACTTCCCCCGGTGACGTGGCACGTGCACCTGTCAGCCCACAAGTCGGATCTCCTGCTAGTAGTGTTGGTATGATCATATGCAATTGAGATGGTCTACCTTTAACAAAATCCTTGCCCTCATGTTAAATGCTACCTAAAGTCACATGGTTTTGTAAGTGCGGGATCTACTCCTATAAAGAACGTACGCGGTAAGACTAAGGGAATAAGAACCTCAAAGATGGTCGAAACCACAGGAAAAATTCACTTAGTTGTGGATGCTGAGAAGGGAAGACCCGTTGATCGACTCGCATCAGCTAAGTATGCTAATGAGATAGGTATTATAGTTAGGAGTTTTATCCCTGCTGGGGTAAAGTCATGGCAGTCCATTCCACAAAGTCAGATAGATTTAATCCATGAGCGGCTTGGGGTAACAATCATTTCACAGCTTGTTTAATCAAAATTTTGTAGTATGTAAATGCAACTTGTATGAATAAAATGGGCATTAACTTGCAGGACAAATTTGAAGTGATTAATGATGGTCCTCGTGTGAAGAGATACACCGAAACACTACTTAAGACTTCCTTAAGGAACTTCAAGTTTTCTTTAAAGGCAAAGTGGACTGCACTAATTGAAGGAAAAGGCCCCTTGAACATATGTTTGACACCTGCACAGGCACATATTATTTTTTGCTTTTGGTGGAATGTCGTGTTTCATTTCATATTCAACACAATTGTTTACACTTTTACATCCCTCACAATGTAAGTCCTAAACCACCTTCCTAACTAGGTATGCATATATCTTTCCACGCCACCATTGCCTCATTGGCCTTACTTGGTTTCTTTTTCATGCCACACAGGCACATCTTCACCCTCCTGAAGGGATGGAAGTCAAAGACTGGGAGATGTACTGTGACTTATGGGAACGTTAAGATTATGCGGTATGTTTGACTGCATTTTGCTATTTACAATGATGCTTGAGGGGAAACTTTGAGTGTCCAATTAAATGCCATCTAATTGTTTATTAAAATTCAGGATAGATGTCGTAAGAATAAACAAAATAGAGATGAACTCAAGACACATCATGTCACTGGTTCACAGTCGTATGTGGTTGCTCGCTCGGAGATGGTACTTGATTAAGCCTTAGCTTTTTTGGTTTAATGTTTAAATCATCTTAATGTGAATGTAGATCATCTTATTATTTGCAGAAAGATCCTAAAACTCAGAAAGAACCAGATCAGATTGTGTTTCACAAGCGTACATATTACTCTAAGAAACACAATAAGTATATCACGGATGAAGCTGAGTCAAACCAAGTAACAAACTACCATGTGAGATAATTTTTCGTGTTAGAAGCCACACATTATTTGATTAATTTCACTATCAATTTCAGAAACAAATGGAAGAAATGATGTCCGAGAATCCACAAATGGACCCAGCGGAGATTGCAAAGACTGTTCTAGACAAGAGCAAAAAGCCAAGTCGTATTAAGGGTCTCGGGTTTGGGCCCAGACCGGCCACGTCCCTGTCTCAACAATCAGTTTTGGAGGAAGCATGGCGTCGTGTTGCTTTGGAAGATGAGCTACAAGAGCACAAGGCTCTTATGCATGATTAAATAACTGGAGCTCAATTCTCAAAAATTAGAGGTAGCGACGTATAAGTCACTCATGCAAGAACAACAAGCCCGACTTGACTGGATAGAAGCTATGATGAATCTCCAAATGGCTCAACCACCATCTTTTCACTCATCCACAAATACTTAGAGGTTCCTTTCGATTCCCTAATCTTTCTCTTAATATATTCCTGAGTGTTTGCGTAGATACACCTACCTGCCTATTGATGTCCTATAGCCTTTTATTTTTTAAAATTTTTTGCTTTAAAGTTAGTTGAATTAATCCCTGCCAGATCAGATGTACACTAGTAAGTTTATCCCTAAGCTATACATTCCCAATTTAAGGTTCACTTTACAAAACAAAATTAGCCTAGTAATATCCCTACATCTAGTCCCCAGTTAATTAGCACAATGTTTCTTATTTCTTTGTATTAACAACTTTTTCTAGCTCCTAATACTCCAATGTATCACTGCTTGGTCACCTGAAATAGGCTTTTCATGGATTGGCTTTGCTACTTGAAGTTTCTAGCATTTTGTTCACCCCATATCTTGTACACAGTGACTGTAGCTCTTAGTTCCATGAGCTTAGCATGAAAGTGTTTCACAAGTTATATGTTATGAAAGCTTTTTTATGTGAAATAGTTTAGCTAAGGCCTTCGCTTACACAACTAGAACTTTTATTCACACTCACCAAAACACTTACACCCTTGCACATGAATAAACTATCTCGTCTCCTTCCCCTTGCACTGAATCCCTCCCTCCCTCCCTCCCACACATGCGCTCGCGCGTGCACACACACAATGTCTAATTACAAACAACTGCATAAATTACACATGCCCTTGGTCGCAAGCACTGAACTCACACACATAGCACACTCTGAACCTTCACACCCTTGCTTCACATATCTACAAAACGAACGCACCCGCACACACACACACACACACACACACACACAGCTGCACAGATTACATAGGCTTCTACTCGCACACACTATACACCTTCACAATAACTTGGTTCAGTAAAGTCAAGTCAACTCCTCTGTATTCACTGAGACCAGCCTATTCTGCCCTGTTACGCACGCCCCAAGGCACGCGCGCACGCACACACACACACACACACACTGTGTGATTACACAGTATTGCACAATTACACACGCCTTTGTTCACACACATTGAACTCACGCACAGAGCACACGTTGCACCTTCACACCCTTGCTTCACATATCTAAAAAGTGCACACACATGCACAAATTGTAAAACTGATTAACAGCCAAAGTATTAAAAGATAAGTGATAGGGATTGCCATTATTATTACAAGTACAAAACGGGCGGCAGAGCGGAAGTAGAAAATAGACGATGGTGTTCCAAAGTACATTGTTCATCCATGGTGAGATGTACATTAGAGACGTTCTCTATACAGTGCTTCATGGCTGCATTTATCCGTGAGTTTTAGGTTAGGTATTATACACTAACTTAGGTTAGGACTTAATATTAACTATTATATCTTTAAAACTACTCTCTAATATGAATATAAAAACTTACTCACTCTCTCTCTCTCTCTCTCAAATGAAAATAATACTTTTTACTTAGAAGAAAATTTTAATATTACAATTAAGATTAAACAAATGACGAGACTTAGAAAAAAAATCTAACAATTGATTTGAATTTTGATAGGTAAATTATTTTTAAATTTGATTAATTTTACAAGAATACTAAGGATTGTATAATTTAAGAATTAATTCTAAACATTTTAGAACTCAACCTAATCAATTCACTAACTTATTATGGATTAATTTTGACTATTATATTCTTGAAACCGCTCTTTAATGTGAATATAAATGTTCATGTATAAAAAAAACAAAAATAACATATTAGATTTAGAAGAGAAACAAATGACATTCTAATTGATGTACTATCATTATACACACACACACACTCATCGTGAAAAATGAATAATGTGATATGTAAATTTAATAAACAAATTATAAGTCAACATTTTTTTTAATAAGACTTCGCTACCACCAAACTGGTTATGTCTCATATATAAGGATTTGAAAGGAAAAAAAAACTAATGTTAAACATATTAATATTGCTAAAGATCTCCAAACATTGTTTTGAACAGAGTCCTTAATTTACAATTGATTAAACCGGTAAATACAGTAAATAGAAAGTTTTGAATGTTTCAAATTGGTTTTCGACTTGCATTAGGCTTATTAACCTATAAAAAAAATTACTTAAGAGATTTAATAAGAAAATGAGGTATTATTTCAAATTCATATTTAAGTTTTCAGTATATTTACATATGAATCTAACTTGATAAATATGTTGGTTAAAGATTTTGGTCAATAATTTTCTTACTCTAAGACTTTTTTGTATCCCACTTAGTCGCATTTGTTATATGCAAAAATACCATTATATGCAGATTCCACATGAGATAAATTAAAAAGTAGTTTAAATTTAAAACCTTAATTACGTGAGCATTTCCTAAATTCAACTAATTTTATGTTGAAAAAGTTTTGAATCGATTTATTTTTCTTTGGTATTTTTATTGTGAGTAATTAAACTCTTAAGTATTCTAAAGTCTACAGTAGCAATAAACTATTCATTATTTTATGTTAACTTTTATAATTCTGAATAGAATTGCATATAAAATCTAAAACGATATTAGTTATATTATGATGAATGCAGACTAAAACTTAAATTATAAACCTTATTATATTTGAAGATAAATCTTACTTAGTAAGCATGCTTATTGTTTAATTCCTTAAAATTATGCAGAATTTTTTTAGAAATACTTTGACCATTTATTTTATCTTGCTAAAGCCCAAATCGCTAGTTCTTTAGATTGAAAGAAAATGAAAAAGAATAACAAACACACGAAGTTTCTAATTATTTGACAATTTTGGGTTGTTAACGTATGTATTCGCATGGAAATATTTGATGATTAGTGTTCTCTTTGTATTCAGAGAATAACGAATGAATTAAATCAATTCAAATTGTCAATGTCCTTATGTGAGACAAAATAAAGTGAGTTGATTCGGTCTAAGCATTCTATATATAGACTATTCAAATATCACAAAGCATCCTTTGAATGAAGTAGATCAATCAACGAAAAAGAAGCAGCCGAGGACAAAGAGTACGTCCTGTCCAAGTCTTTTGATGGAATTCTACAAAACTATTTGTGGAATGACTAGTTCACCATAATAATCAATCAAGACATCAAGAAAGATGCCGAAGACTTGCCCTAGATCAAAGCGTTCGGTCTTATTTCCTTGACTCTTGCACGGAAATTGCCCTATAGACTCCAATTGGATTATAGAATTACCTCCGTGGTGACTCGACCATAACAATTGTAATTCTGTTTGGCAAGTCTATTTGAATTTGGAATATGAATTCTTGCCCAATTTCATACAATTAGTTTTATGCTATGTTGGCTCATTTTCGGTTCTTATATCCTTATAAAGTAATTTTAATTTCGAGAAGGACAGGAATTGCTCGTACCCGTTACTAACTCTTACCACCACCCCTTATCGATGCCCACCTCATCTCCGATTGCCTCCCACTATTGCTGACCGCAACCTCTCCCCGCTCGTTACCTTCGCGCTGCAAGCCACCGTCTCTTGACACTGGCCAATATGCCCACCTTGATGCCCGCCGACTATCACTACGTCACTGCCAGTCGGCATCGCCAGTAACCGCTGGAATTAATACCACCGATGGCTGATGCCTCTAATCCCTAAGTAACAAATTTAATTTCAAAAAAACAAAAATAAAGTTAGTGATCAACTTTTAAAAAAATAAAAATAAATTTATCGTGTGTAGGAAATTTCTGATCAACTAGTTTTATAGACCCCATATTTCACTTGCCGTGATTTCTGGATGCTCGTTTACAAAATACATGCTTAATGGACGTGCTTTATCACATAAAACTTGTAGAGCCTAAATAAATTTTCAAAACATTTGTCGCAAGGCAAAGGAAAAATGAAAAGAAGAAGCCATGGAGTGGAGGCCGGTTATTGACCGTTACGAGTGGCATTTTTGGAGTGAGACCCGTTAAGGCAAGAGAATACATTTTGCTTCCTTCCAAATTTGGCTACTTGACAGTTCAAAGTCAATCCAACATCTTGTTGATGATCTTAAAAGTATCCTTTTGGACAAAATTGCAAGTAAAAGGAATTTGGCTCAATTTTGAGAAAGCAGTACGTAGTGCTTAGGTTCAATATCTCTATCTAATATCACACGCAAAAGGAAAAGAGCATGAAGTTGAGGACTGGGTATTAACCAACATGTATATAATTCTGGCTACAGCAAGTGATCTGAATCCTTATTAAGGAGGGTACGAAGGTTTAGAACAGGCATGCTGTAATCTAACTGCCATAATAGTTCCAAGTGATAGACTCGTTGTGCCAATATAATTTGCTTTGTTCTTCTAAATTTGGTAACTTTAAAATTTCTGACAATAAGTTTATAAATTTTATTTTTCATTTTCATAATAATGATTATGATAAAGATGTTTTTTTTATACTTTTATTATTTTTAATATTTATATAGGATAAAAAAACCCAAACAGTGTAACGTTTTTTCAATCTTTTGTCAGAGAAAACTCTGAACGCAGGCCACCATTCACTCTTTTCCCTTACCACCTCTATGACCCCTCATGTCATAGCTCTCTCTCCTCTCTCTCTCTCTCCCCCTCTGTCATTGATTCATTTTTTATCTCCTTATTTCCAATGAGCAGATCCCCATTTCTCAAGCTGCCGAAAATGATGGAGAAGCTGTGGTGTAGTCATTTGTTCCCCTTAGCTACTGAAGACCCAGTACGAAGAAGACGGAGCCGCCGCCGGTACCTGCCGTCTCCCTAACAAGCACCCAAAGGTTTGTCGCCGTGGGCGGAGTGACTGTTTGATTCAGAAAAATGAGCCGAGTCAAGATCCCGGCAGTAATTTTGGTTCCTGGATCAGCCACACTTCTTTGTTTCTGCTCTAATTTCTGGTGGCTTTTCTATTCTGGGGGTATTATACTTGTGTTAAGTTCTGCATTGAGAGTTTGCTAATGAGATCTACAATGCTCCGGTCTTTGACTCTTTAAAATCTGTAAGTAGCTGTTTTGCCCAGATGGATTATTCATGTTCTAGAAGTTATTATGGACCTTTTCTCATGTATCTTGAAGCTATAGCAACCCACGTCTTCCTCATCATACAACACAATTGGAATGGGCAGCGATAAAACAAACTACTGGGGCTTGGTTCGAATCTTCTTGTTCAAATCTCTTTTCTGCCACCAAGTTCTCCTTTCTGGTAATTGGAATTGGCAGTAGAGAAAAATCTCTGTGATGGCGGAGAAATTGAGAGAGAAGAAGAGAGAAGCAATGGTAGGAGAGGGAGAGGGGAAGTCTGAGACAAGATGAATAATGGGGTGAGCCCGACGTGATGGTTACTGTTGACTTTCTTGGGAGAAAATGCCAGGTTGAGAGCAGGTGTGGCAATTAAGACCAAACTCGATTACCCGCCTAAATTTGTCCACATAAAACTTATCCAAATCCACTCTTTTAATAATTGAGTCTTAAATGGGTCACTAATTATATAACCCAATAACCCACGAAATTAAGTGGGTTACAAATGGGTACCATTTAGTCGTTACGTCAAGAAAATTTTTTCGGTTAATGTTCTTAAAATCTAACTAATTTCATAAATTCCGTCAAACCACCCAACGACCGCCGACCACCATCCAAATGTTGCATCCCATCGAACCACCATACAGAGACCACCCACCCAACGACCGTCGACCACCACCCAAAGACCGCCGATCACAGTCCAAAAGTCGCATCCCCTCAAACCACCATACAAAGACCACCCAATGACCGCCGCCCAACGACCACCAACCCTGAAAAACCTACAACCACCAGATAACCATCGCACCACCCAAAAACCAACAACCACCACCTTTATGAAAATCACAGCACTGCCCACAAACCTACCAACAAACACCACCCCAAAACCACACCATCACAGTAACGCCCTCAACCAGAACCTAACACCACAACCATCGCAGAATGACCCCCAACCAAGAACAACCACTAGAGGATCTCAATAGAGATTAAATTAATCTCTGCAGATCTAAGGAAGGTTGAAGTGGAACCACTGGCATATCGCAATCTCATCTTTGGATACCCTATCGACCAATGTCCATCGTGGTTACTGTTAATTAGATTTTTGTGATGGTGGCTGCGTTAATGGGACGGTGGTTATGGTAATGGTGGAATCCGTGGATAAAGATGGGGGAGAGAGAGAGAGAGAGAGAGAGAGAGGTGCATGCCTTCTAAAAATGAACAACTGGTTAAAAATGAGCAAAGGTTTCCTGAGCCGGTCAAATGGGTCACTTTAAGTTTGGTGGGTGAAACCAACCCACTTAGTGAGATGATCCAATTAACCCATTAATAAATGGGTCAGTTACCCATTTATACCCAACCCATTTAACTTACACCCAAACCCAACCCACCCACTCACCTTGCCACCTTTTAAAATGGAAAAATATGGGTATAAATAGTATAGAAAATGCTAAACGTACATGAATGAATCTAAAAAAGTTGGTGAAAATGCAAATGAAAATGATAAACGTACAAAAAAATTAAGATACAAAAAAAAAAATTAAAAGTACACAATACGATTTTAAAACTGAATAATAAAATTTGAAAAGCAGAATACAAAACACAAAAACAGATTGGGTAAACGTACAATCCCTAAATATCCAAGACGGAAGTTTTCAAAAACAGTCTTGGTTTAAAAATTAATTTTCAAAACTGAAGAGAAAAAAAACGAAAATTGTGTGCCAAACGCGATTTTTTTTTTCTCGAAATTACAAAATTAGAGAAAGAACTGAAAACTTGAATATTGTCGGGCGCTACCTTAGTTAATCATGAATAACTCTATCCAAATTAAATTTGCTCGATGGAGTACAAAGAATTTTCAAAACTGTGACCTTGTTTTATGGAGACAAACTAGGATATCGGAGAGCACATTAGTTAGCAAGATATCCTGTACATGTCCCTACGGTTTCAACTTTCATACATTGCTAAAAATGTAAACTCAAAAATGTAAATTCCGTTGATGATCGATGAATAAAATTATCTCTATTAGGAAAACAATGTTTAGTCACCAAGTTGTTTGTCACATATTAATGTCTCTTTCTTCAATTGATGCGATGGGTTTGATGCACTAGGATGCCTTGAAAATGTCAAGGAAATAGTCCGTATTAGTTAGGCTTTCAAGATATTACTTTTTTCTAATTAAGCCCTAAAAGATGTACTTCTCCATCGCTTTAATCTCTTTCGCTCACTTTTTATAGCCATTTTAGCAGTAATATCTCATCATGCATCGCTAAATATGAAAAAACCGTCGTTGGAGCCGTGCAAGTACGTAAAACCATTGCTAAGACTAGGGAGAGAATATTGCAGTGATGTTTAGTGACATCTATTACTGAAGAGTTGCCAAACTATGCGAATACCAAAATGACATTTTTGAGTTTACGTCCCAATTAAGTATCCAAGTGGATTTACCTCTTGTCCCATACAAGGTCTGTATTGCAGACCTTGAAGTCAAGTCAGAAGACCTCCCGGCCATCTCCGAAAAACACCATAAAAGAGCCTCAGCCTCTCCTCGCATCTTGCTCTCTTTTTCCTTTCGTTTTTGCTTCTCTCTCGAAAACAAGAGCAAAAAATATGGGCTCTTTTCTAGGCCATGCAGCACCTGGCTTTGGTTTTCTTTTCATTGGATTGTGGCACCTTTTCAACCACATCAGGCTCCATGCACTCCACCCAAACTCTTACACATCTTTACCATGGTTCCCCGGTTCCAAAATTAGATACTTGGAGCTCTTCTTGATCATGGGAGGCTGCTCCATCTCCGTATCCACCGAGCTCTTCATCGGCCACCTTTTGGACAGCGACGGCACCATTCCCTCCACCCATCTCCGCCGCTTCGAGCACTCATCCATATCAATGTGTTTGTTCATTTACTCATCTTTTGCTATTGTAATAGACCAAATTGGACCCAAAGCTCAGAATGGCCTTACACAACTGCTTGGGGCTATTGCCTTTGCCCAGCAGCTCCTCCTTTTTCATCTCCACTCCAATTATCACATGGGCGTTGAAGCTCAATATCACATGCTTCTACAGATTGCTTTGTTTATTACTCTAACCACCACCTTTATGATTATTGGTTACCCTAAGAGTTTCTTGGTTAGCTTTATTAGGTCCCTTAGTATTTTGTTCCAAGGCCTTTGGCTTATTGTGATGGGGCTAATGATCTGGACACCAGCATTGCTTCCAAAAGGTTGCTTCAAGAACTTGGAAAGAGATCGCCATGTTATCCGATGCCATGGCGATGAAGTGCTTGAACGCGCCAAATCGATTGTGAATATCCAGTTCAGCTGGTACTTGATGGGAGTAACAATTTTTGCCGTATCACTTTATTTGGTGTTGATTAAAATTTACCCTGAGAAGGTTGAATTCGAGTCACTTCATCAAATTGAAGGGCGTGAAGAGGAGCCTGAAGATGTTAAGGCTCAAAGAGTCGCAATGAAAGCCAAACTCTGCGAGCCAAAGATTTCTCTTCATAAGGGAAAGGTGTTCGTACCATTTAACATGGATAGGTAGGAGAAGAGAGGCATCAGAAAGTGCGGAATAAATGCTATATATATATATATATATATATATATATATATATATATATATATATATATATATATATATATATATATCCCACTCTGCCTTGGCAATAATTTTAGTAGACCTAGTTGCTTCCTGGCTTGTAAGAGTAATGCACCGTTCGTAGTCGTTTCTGATACGTAATAAAATATTTCATTCGTTATCTTTTTGACTTTTTACGAATTTTTTGAATATATATTGAAAAATATATAAACATCGAACTTAATTCAAGTAGCAACCATTCCTAATTCAGTAAGTATCGTTTGACAAGTTAAATTAGAAGTTAATATGTAATTATAAAAAATAATAGATCAAATCACAGTTTTGGCTAAAGTCCAAAAGAAAAAAAACAAAACATTAATGGATGGAGCGAGTATAAATTATGCCGTGTATGTACAAGCTAGTCAGGTTTTATGGTGAAGCTAAACTTGATCAAAGTAAACATCCATTTTGGTGCTTTGTAAGCAGCAGTCCCCATGATGTACAATAAATGTAACTTTAAGTGAACCTGTGGTAGCATAAAAATTTTAGTCCCGAAAAGAAGGAAATCAAAACTACCAACATTCGACCCGAAAAACACCAAAATGAGCGGAATTTTGAGAAATGGCCATGATGCGTGGGTGCTAACGCACGTAGTATATGACTCTTCGCAATGAGACTTTTGTTCGAAATAATTGTTATTTGTTTCACCAAATTTTCAAAACATCAAACTTGACAAGATTCCTTGAGTAATGGATTGAAAATAGTTTGGCTGCCCTGCTTGGTTCTTTAGAAAGATACTTGGAATTTTTCATATAGCGACAATTAACAGTTACTTAATATTTTTAGTGATTTTTATTTAGAAAAGCTAAAAAGTGTTACTAATTAGAAGACACCATCATCAAAACTGTTAACACGAACGCCACTCGTTATAGTAAGACGTTTGACCAACATCCAAGGAGTGGATGACCCATTACTAAGCCAAGACTGAAAATAGAAGGGGATGTTCTTTGTTCAAAATAAATAACTTGAAATAGAAGGCGGAGACTTGTATTTATAGTTAGCGACATTTTTTTTTGGCCATACAGAGTGTTGTGGTTATTTCATACAATTCCGATAGTGGTCAAGAATTATCTAAAAGAATCGAAGGAGCCTATGGTATAAGTCAATTAAATGTTCTAATCTGTAGTAAGACGTTTGACCAACATCCACGGAGTGGAAGACCCGTTACCGAACCAAGACTGAAAATAGAAGGAGATGTTCTTTGTTCGAAATAAATTAATTGGAGCAAACATTGTTTTGAGTGCTTGGTGCCAAGCGTAAATGTTGGGTCCCGTGGAAAAAGGAGTGGGACCATTCATGGGGGGGGGGGGGAAGACTCGTGGAATGACCCAAATCTAATCAAATATATCTAACTTAAATCAATGTCTTTTGTCTTTGTTTCACACTTTAGTTGCATTAATTAATTATTTTCTATCTATGGAGCACTTGAGCCCCAGCCACACTAGTTAATAGTTATGTCTTTGGAACGTTACTCATTAGTCTCATTTTTTTCTTACAGAAGTTCTTAAAATTATGAGCACAACAACACTTACAGTTATTTTGTAACGGTTGAGTCACAAACGACATTGAAAAATTGAAATGGCCATAAACTTTGGCAATAACTCTTTTTTACTTTGACAACACCATTGGGTTTTAAACATATCGCTAAAAGAAGAGAAAGTAACAAGATGTAAAAACTACAATTACATGAATGTCGGTTAAGATTAACTCATGCCAGAAGTGCCTAAAAGTTAGAATATAACGGGTTACTCGAAATTAATGGTACCGATCAATTATTCAGAATCGTGGAACATATAGTACGATAAATTCTCTCTCTTAGCCTAAATTTCTAACAAATGAGCATCCCTGATTTAATGATCTTAAGAATCGAGATCATCTAATAGCTACTCCCGTAAGTTAACAAGTACCTTCAAGGATCACAAAATACAGTCAAACACAACATGCCATTTTACTGTGACATTTGAATAATCTTCTCAGCAAAGGTGCTAGACTTTCTAGATAGACGTAGTCGGTAAAACTTAGAACACTACGTGTCCCAAGTTGGCCCATCACCTTTCACAAATCATGTCTAGACCCAAGTCTTCAGTCAACTATTATAATAACCCCATATTCCAAAACATATAAATCACGTATAGACCCAAGTCTTCATTTCTAATATTTCATACTACGTGTCCCAAGTTGTCACTAACTTTTTTCCACTTTCATGACAAGATTGGGTTTTAAGCAACCTCACGAAAAGAAGGAAGAAACCAAAAATGCATTAAAACAAATGCAAGTATGATCAATTCATGCGAGAATTGTTCAGAAGTTAGAGAAAATATTGAACGGTTAGGAATTTATGGCTCTGACCATTTAAGATTATTGAATATGTTGTACAATAATTCCAACAGTCCTTCACTCTTTTTTTCATTATACTTAATTCAGCAGTCCTGAATGATTGAGACGATGCAATATTTACTTTCGCAAGTTGATAAATTCCTTCAAAGCCACAAGTACGTAAAACACAAGGTACGATCCAACTATATATCACATTAGAACGATCTTCTAGCAAAGGTGCTAAAGTAGATGTCATCTGTGGAACTTACAACGCTAGTACGTGCCCCTAATTGGCCGATCACTTCTCACAAATCAAGGACCCAAGTCTTCGGTCAACTCTTGTACTAACCTAACCCCATAATATTCAACTAGACACGCTCAAACCCCTACAAAAGCATCTAGGATTTGTAATACCTCATACTCTTCACAACCATCTTTCTTTCCTTAGTCCATATAGTAAGAATCTCGAGAAGAGAACAACATGGGCACAAAGGTAGGACATGTTGCACCTGGCTTTGGTTTCTTTCTCATTGGCCTATGGCACCTGATCAACCACATCAAACTCCACTCACTCCATCCAAACTCCTACAGATCTTCGCCATGGTTTCCCACTTCCAAAATAAGGTACCTTGAGCTCTTTTTGATCATGGGAGGTAGCTTCCTCTCCATATCCATGGAACACTTGATGGGTCCCAGTCGACACCAACGGTTCGACCCTGAGAGCTTCGGCTACTCCTCCATAACAATGGCTTTGTTCATCTATGCAGCTTTCTCAATCCTAATAGACCAAATTGGACCCAAAGCCCAATACGGTCTTACACTTTTGCTCGGAGCTATGCCCTTTATCCAACAACTCCTTTTCTTCCACTTCCATTCCGGTACTCACATGGGTATTGAAAGTCAGTACCACTTGCTCCTAGAGCTTATCATACTTGTTTGCCTCATCACCACTCTCATGGCCATTGGTTATCCTAAGAGTTTCTTTGTTAGCTTTGTTAGATCACTTGGCATTTTGTTCCAAGGACTCTGGTTTGTGGTCATGGGTTTCATGATTTGGACGCCATCGTTGACTCCAAGAGATTGCTTCATGAACAAAGAAGCAGGCCACCATGTCGTTCGATGCCATAGTGATGAAGCGCTGGAACGCGCAAAATCAGTGGTGAATGTTCAGTTTAGCTGGTACTTCATGGGGGTCACCGTTTTTGCAGTTTCACTTTATCTCTTGTTGGGTAAAATTTACCCTGAAAAAGTTGAATATGCATCACTAACAAACTCTGAAGAGGAGCATGAAGATGTTGAGGCTCAGAAAGAAAGCAAACTTTCCGAGTCAAAAAGTTTCATTCCATTAGGAGAAACCTTTGCACCATTTGAGATGGCAAGGTAGAAAAAGGGAATGGTGGAGCTGTATAAGTCCAAACCAATATATAGTAGTTAGGTTTGGCTTTGGGAATAGTTACCCAGTTTATACTCCTACCAGTACTTCTGAAAGGTGTGTTTGGTTCTTGGCCCGAGGCGATACTGTGTCAAATATTTCATAGTAATGAAGTACCAACACCTTGTTTTTATTATTTTTTCGGTGTTCCCTTTGTATATGTCACACTTAACATTTTTTTTTCCGTAATGAACTTCCTAAAGTTCAAAAAATATAAATAATATGTCCGTCTTTTGTATTATTGAACTTTGGATTGATCTATCCTAATTTGACGCTGCTGCATCATAACTCCCATTGATCATTTTGATATTTTCTAGGAAAATTTTGAACTGCTATCCGAATGGCAGGAAGATAATTACAACCCATCATATAATGATAATTAATTATCGCTTAATATTTTTAATAATTTTTATTTAGTGATACAAAAAGTGCTGTTAAGAATTGCTCTTGAAAGTGTTAATAGAAAAGCAACATAAGATATTTGTCCCCAATATTGAGCTTGTTCAACACCTTTGGTCCGTGAACATTTGTAAAGAAACCATCTTGTTTTTTCAGATAGAAATAGGTGCCTAATGGTGGCAGAGGAGATTAAATCCCATTCCAGTCATTAGTTTCCTCTAAAAGTTTACAAATTCAAGTTGAGACATTCGGCAAGAAGCTCGAGCAGGTGATTTGGTGCTTGGCACGAGTCCTATTTTGTGGTACTGGCAATCGGGCTTGACAGTTTTTTGGTATATGTATTGAAAACGAACTGAAAATGATAAAGATTGCGCACCAAAGACAAAGAAAGTCTTGGATTAATGCTGAAGATCTTTATAAATTTAAATACAATATTTTTAAATTTGGAAATTAAAATCCTTATTAATGGATAGGAAGAACTTCTTAACATTATAGAAAAGAAGAAAAAGACTTAAATTGTAACACCCCAAAATTTTATGCTAGTTTTACTATAAAAAAATCCAATTAGTTATTTATTTGACCTTTAGCGACGATTTTGTGAGCAATATTTTTTGTTCAACTTTAGCGATACATTTTTTAAAAACAAAATGCTGTAAGATTAGAGGAGCTGAGCGTTATAGTTTATGACACTTAGCGACAAATTTATTTTAGAAACAATTATAAATAATTTAATATTAACTATTATAAGTTATATTGATTGAAGTATTTAGTGGCGATTAACGTGATTGAATTTGATCTACAATTTTCAGCGACAAGTTTTATGAACCACAAGTTGAAATTTAATGATAGCTTTTATAAGTGATATCAATTGGAGCCTTTAATATTGATTAGCGTGAGTGACATTTTCGGAAACTTTTCAGTGACAATTAAATTTTTTTAGTAGTGGTGTACTTATTAGCGACGTTTTAGCGATCTACTTAGTAGCAATGTTTTGACAAGTGAGACATCATAATAACTCGTTGTTAAATTTTTTAATGCATAAATGATCATAAGATATATTGTTGGATCATTTTCGCAATAGTCAGTTTGGGTAAGAGGATTTAGTGACAAATGAAGGGTAAGGTTTTCTTTATTTGTGTAGATGAAAGGGGGAAAGGAAGAAACTACCGTCAGCAGCGTGTGTGCGTGTGTTTAGGGTTCGTTTATGCTGTATGGGTACAGCTGAGTTGGGGCTGTGAAAGAGGGGATGTGGCTGTTGGGTATCTATTAATGAGGGTCTGAATGGGTGTGGAAGATAGGGGCGCTGCCCAAGCAGCGTGATGGTGCATTAGGTATTTCCTTGTGTTGGAATATTTTAATAAAATAAAATGTACATTATAGCATTGTTATTATATTGCAATTTATGGCTATATGTATTTACTTACATGTAAATTATGAAATGAGTTACAAATGCAATAATGAATATTATTAACTCAAATGTGTTTATGGTGTATATAATATACTTTATTATTTGGTATTATTGGGAATGGTTATGATTATTCCATGAGTTACAAAATGCTTTTAATCTTACTTATGTGGCCAATAAATGGATTATGTTTGGCCAATTATATAAGGTCATGGGGTGTGACATAGAAAACTTGAAGTAATTATGATTCCACACTTAGTGTTTTCTTCTTTACTATCACAATGTTTCTCCTCTATAACTATTTTCATATTTTATTCTTGGGCAACGTGATCATAGACTTGTTCATACCGTCTTCCTGTGGACGTGCACATGGAGGAGACATAGCTGCGTCAATGGGTTTTATTTTGGAGACATTATCTGCAGTCAACACCTGCACGTAGGGAGGCATTAACGTCTTTAGGACAGTGACTCTATCACGACTCTCACGGACGAGCTATTTTTATATCCTTTTATTACTTTAGATTACTTAATTTTATCAAGAGTTCATATAGAATTACTTTTAATTATTTGTTATTATTTTGCTATGTTTAATCTCTTGATATTATTAATAATTTGTTGTGAAAAATACAAATCAAAGCCTAAATATTTCAACAGCTAAAGACGTTATAGGTTTTGATTTGTATAGTTTTCTAAATTTTATTTTTTGAAAGAGGAAAAGAAATGTTTCTATATTGGCATTGTTTTCCTATGTTTATGTTGTCTTTCTGTGTGTAACAGAGAAAATAGGAACATAAAATGGATTCAATGTTTAACATGTTCAGAACCAGCAGTTTTTTGTGTTTGCAGTATTGTTCACCTGGTTCTCTTCTTCCACGGTATAGTCTATAAGCAATGATGACAAAGCTATTGTCATCAATGGCTACAAAAGACTTCTCATTTCTGGCTCCATTCATCTGGAAAACGTACCATCCACGCTTTGCTTAGTGTGAACACTCAATCCTTGTGTGAGTGGATACCTTAGAAATGGCCAAATCAAGACCCAGTCCCCTTCCTGTTTACCATTGCAAAACCCACCCAACAATTTCAAGTAATTGGGTCTGATTTCACCATTGAATTGAATGATGATCAATTTCCTTTCTTATATCTGCCTCGCCTTCTCTCTGCTTCACTCTTTCTTCGCTGCTCCAGCATTGTTATTTTAGGGGTTTTACTGGGAATCATGCAATAAGCAAGGAGGATGGTACAACTCGCTCATGAACTCTATCTCGAACCTGGCCGGAGCTGGAGTTACACTATCTCACTCTGTTGCTCCGCAAGGGAATAAGTTTGAAGTCACTTGTTTCAAGAATAAGTATGGGCGTGATTTGTCGAAGCATGCGGCTAAGAAGTTTAGAAGAAATCACCAGGAAGTTGTAAAGTGGTTATCAGGAGGTGACGTAAAGACGGTGGCCCTCTTCGTATGCTGCAATTGCATATTTAAAAGGCCGCGAGAGATCGGTAACTATTGGGCTGTCAGCAAATTTTACTGTGTTCTTGCTTACACAGTTTCATATGGACCAAGTTTTGCCTCATATCGTCAGTACGAGGGTCGAGGTACAAGGCGTCGAAGTCTTGACTCAAAGTTCAGATGGTGACACTTGTTGCAAAAGATCACTTATGTTGGTCATGAAAATCTCCGAACACTATAGAATTGAATATTGGTACGAGACAGTGATATTTTCATATCACCTTGAGGTAAGTTTTAACTTATAGTCAGCTATTTACATACTTGATACTTGCAATAAAATGAGTAAAAAAATATATATGCATACCTTATGAGTTATGTTTTTAGAGCGATAAAATTATGAAATAGAAAATTGGGCTATACATCTCATGAGGTTCCATTGTGTTCAATTACTATTAGGATCATTATTTTGGTATGCCGGTTAGAAGACTAATAATAGTCCTAAAGATTTTTTTTTTAGATAGTAGCATCTCTACAGAAATGTAAGATTATCAAGAGTTGGTAGCTAGTTTCACAAGTTAATCAAGTAATATGAAATGCAGTCATATTGCAAAGAAAAAATTAAGAATTTAAGGATTATCTACTACTTTGTGCTTGTGCTAAGTTGTAGATCTTGTGTTGTTTGTGACCATTTTATCTAGTTATATTTATTTGAATTGACACTATGTAACATAGTGTGGGTTCCTTGCTAATTACGTGCAAGTGATTTTTGCGTTACTAAATTTGATAGCGAAATGGTTAAAAAGGTAATTAATTTGACTTAAGGCATTATTGTGAGGCAATATGTGTTTACTAAGTCTTGTATGAAATATTTATGTGAATTTTATATAGACTTTAAATTTAGGCTAATTAGCTCAATTTGTAATGTTTAAAAATTACGTGACTATTCCGTTTTCACAACCACCTAAAAATAGTTTATAGCGGTTGTAATAAAAGGGACATTTTTCCTTTTAAATATTTTTAAAAAAAGGGGGACTTCATTAAAACCAGTTTTGGGAATAAATTAAATAGTTTTCAAAAGGTTTATACTAAAGTAAATAAAAACTTGATATTTAGATATAGTGATACCATGTTATGACTTTTCAGGATATAATATTTAGTGATAATAATATGGATGCCTTTACTTGTAGATTATTTTGTTGGTTTGTAAGCAGTGTACTTCAGAAATAGCTACAGTTATTCTTTTTCGACACATGGCTTTGGTTTTAAAAAAAATTGATATTTTACACATAGAGTTATAGTTTGGTAAACTACCTAAAGTCAGTTTATGAAGTTCTCTTTTAAAATAGAAAAATTTTCATGGATTGCCAGCTTTTGTAAAACAAGTAACTTGAAGCTGATTTTATTTTGCTGAGTGTGTCTATGAAATTAATTGTTTGATCAAATTATGGAACTCCTTACTTCAATGTTAAATTCTTTAATAAATACATGACTGCGAAATGTGGGGGTACATGATTTGAAGATAATTATGATTTCCTGAGTCGTGTATGCACAAAGAAAATTAGTGACATAAAGAACATCTATATATAGTATGTTCTTAATTTTAAGTCTATTTTAGCATGTCGCATGCGTGTATGCATACTGAGATTATGTGATATATCTCATGCATATATTTATGTTTCTTGTGCTTAGCTTTGCTAGCTTGGATCTCTAGGCATGTATGGTTGTTATGTATAATTGAGCAAATATCGTGGAATTAAAAAGAGAATAAATAAATAAATAAACATATTGCATAGTGGATGTTGCCAAAGTTTAGCGATTATACTTTGGTAAAGATGTTAAATCGTGATAATCCAAGTCTTTGATTTCTGATTATCTTTTCATAGTTGTGGTACTTATATGGCATCTAAGTTTCTAAAATATGAATTGCGTTGAAATTTTGATATTTTAAGTCTTGGATACCAAATATTTATCGCAAATTCGATACAATATTTGAGAGTGGATTTTATCTAACTTTTACAAAGTTTGAGAATTGAAACTCATTAGAGGATTTTTATGAAGTTGCTATCGATATGAGATTATGTTATGCGAAACATGATGAATGTTGAGGAAAATGTGGCTCCTAGTAGGTGAAAGAATACTGGTCACAATATATTAAAAGACTAGTTCCTAGTAGTAGACTACTGATCGAAGGTTTGATTCCTAGTAGTGAGGCTACTGACTAGTATCATCATTGATACTGAGCGAAGTGGATGTTACCACTCGAACTTGATTTACTTGATGAGATCCATAATGTTGCTTCGATGTGCACTGTTGGGCCCTTAAAATTCTGCAGACTTGTGATACTTCATCGATGAAGAGAAATTAAGTTATAGAGGCTTCATAAAAAGTTGTGCAACTTGCCTCGGGACTAGCGCAGAGGCTAGATGCTTTTTCATCTGAGGCAGATGGGGTGAGCCCACAGGGAGTCACCAGCGGGAATAACCCATCCTTTGTGATTGGAGATCTCATGAAGAAGGTTCAATGGGTAGAAACAACCCGTAGAGTGTGACTCGTGATAAAAATAGCACCCTTTTTTTAATAGGAGAGTGTGTCCTCCCATCCGTACGGTGCTCGTGCTACTTAGTGTGACGTCCAGGAAGGGATTTTCCCAAAATGAGCCCGAGGCGAATATTTTCGCGAGGTACATGTCACACGTACCCTTGGAGGACTCACCTAAGTGAGAGTGGTCGTGAGGCCACGACTGTGGAAACCATGGGCCCTAAAGACTCTCATGAGAATCAAGATAAGAGCGCATGGCCATTAATAGCGCTAACCCGCGAACTAAGTCCCATATCAGTATTGTGTGTGTGACAATTGAAGTTTGGCCAAGGGACCTAATTCAAGGCGTAGTCCATTACGGCTCTCTCAAATGGAAATTGTCGACACTAAGTGTTGGTTCAAGCCCGGAAGGCACCAACACCTATTGCACAGTACAAGTTGCCCATCTTATTTATGTATTTTCTAATTTTTTTACTTTATGAGTTTAAAGTTAAAAAAAAAAGGAGGTTTATGAATTTATCATGATTTTCGTTGTCTTTAATTTTTGTTGGAATTATGAGACTTTATAAACATTTCATTAGTGGATTTTTAAGTTTTTTAAAATCATTTTATTTTATCAAAATAGTGGGGGATTGTTGGAATATTTTAATAAAATAAAATGTACATTATATCATTTTTATTATATTGCAATTTATGGCTATATGTATTTATTTACATGTAAATTATGAAATGAGTTACAAATGCAATAATTAATATTATTAACTAAAATGTGTTTATGATGTATATAATATACTTTATTATTTGGCATTATTGGGAATGGTTATGATTATTCCATGAGTTACAAAGGTTTTTAATCTTACTTATGTGGCCAATAAATGGATTATGTTTGGCCAATTATATAAGGCCATGGGGTGTGACATAGAAGACTTGAAACAACTATGCTTCGACACTTAGTGTTTTCTTCTTTACTATCACAATGTTTTTCCTCTATAGCTATTTTCATATTTTATTCTTGGGCAACGTGATCGTGGACTTGTTCATACCGTCTTCCTGTGGACGTGCACATGGAGGAGACATAGCTACGTCAATGGGTTTTATCTTGGAGACATTATCTGCTTTCAACACATGCACGTAGGGAGGCGATAACGTCTTTAGGACAGTGACTCTATCACGACTCTCACGGATGAGCTATTTTTATATCCTTTTATTACTTTAGATTACTTAATTTTAATAAGAGTTTATGTAGAATTACTTTTAATTATTTGTTATTATTTTGCTATTTTTAATCTCTTGATATTGTTAATATTTTGTTGTGAAAAATACAAATCAAAGCCTAAATATTTCAACACCTTGTGCCGTGAATATGCAGTTCAGGCTCCGTTGAGGCAGGCCTTTACGTGCACCAAACTCTATAGGTAGACAAACACGGCTGTCCAGTGAGGGTGCCGGTGTGGGTTGTTTATAACACGGTTTTCGCTAAGCGTGTAGTTTCTATGTGAAGGTATTGCGTGAGGGTGATGGAGAAGGGGGCATGGCTTGCATGGCCATGCCTCTTCATGTGGGTTTAGAAGTGTTGAGGGTGTAGCAGGTGAGTGTCTTATGTAAATAATGTGTGTGTGAGTGTTGGCTTAATGTGGGGTGTGTGTGTGTGTGTCTATATATATATATATATATATATATATATATATATATATATATATATATATATATATATATATATATATATATATATGACTTGAGCGTAGGTGTGCAAAGGTGTGTTTATAATATGTATGAATGAAATGAAAGAAGAAGGGAGACCCACTGCCGTGAGGTAGTGGGCATGGCCGGATAAATGTAAGGTATGTGGGTTTGTATCAGGTGGGTATTGAAGGAGAAGTGAGGATGTAATGTGAAATGGGTTTGTGTGTAAGTGGTCTATAGAATGAATATGTGTGAGTATTTGTTCGGAGGTAATGGAGGGAATGTGGTATTTGAAAAAAAAAACAAAAAGAAGAAGAAGAAGACCTGGGAGTGGAATGCGTTGGATGTGTGTGTTGTTCACTTGTGTACATGTGCGTGTGAGTAAAGTATGCATGGATGACAGCTGTTAATGAAGGTGTGTGCTTGTATGCATATGCGTGTGTGTGTTTCAAACCATTAGTGAGTGTAAAGTGGGTGTAAGTAACGTGTGTATAGTGTGTGGGAAGACATGCAATAGTGCTATGAGTGATTTTGTGAGTATTGGGGTAATGGACGGTAAAGGGAATAAGCCGTGTGCTTGTGTGTGTACACGGGTAACGTTAGGTTTGATACACGCAATGGATAGTGTATAGTGAGCTAATGCATACGAAATTTAACTGTATAATACCCTAGGTCATATTAGAATTTATGGCGAAATTTCATAATTTTCTGAAATCACCTGTATATTTAGCATTTTCTGTAATTTTAGATTCGTAAAATCCAAAACCCTGAAAATGTTCTGAAAAAAATTATAGTAATGTTTTTATAGTATAAGAAAGACTCAGTAAAAATTTGATAATTTTTGGAGTTGATTTATTATCATTTTTCGTATCGCATGTAATTTAGCAAAACAAAGAAATAGTGTTAGCGCCTTTTAAAATATGATTTTTATTTTTATAAATATATTAAGGTTATATAAAAAAAATTATGAGTCTTTATTTTCAGCTAGAAGCAATTATGGCAATTTATTGGTTTTTAGTGTATTTAAGGAAATTATTTTTAATTCAAAAATATTCAAAAATTATATTTTTATCCCATTTGCTGTATTACGCTATAAATAATGTTTAATGAACGAAGAAAATATTTTTGAGATATTTCTGACTCTTGAGGAGTGTGACGAATTTTGGGATAAGTTGGCAGTGTGAAAAACCAATCCAAATTTTATCGTTTTCGGGTAGAGAAATGGGTACGCTATGGATAGTTATATTAAGATTATAATATAGTAGTATGAATAAGTGTTATGATAAATGACTCCGCCAACCTAGGTTAACCTCGAGGATTTGACCGAGAGCGTTTTTAGCTTCAGCGCGTAGATCGAGGTAAGAAATTTCTATCTGAAACCCAGTTTCATCTAATTGTTCTCATAAATACTTTTTGCTTATTAAACTCGCTCAGGGTACTGTCCTCCTGAGGCTGTGGCTACGGCTGAGTAGGGTTTTGTACATATACCCTGTTGCTGATTAACCAAATTCTGAGCCATGAATGCCATAATTTGATTTATAGTGTTGAGACTGCAGCCAAGGTTGGATTTGCTGTTTTTGCTTTACATGGGGCATCTCCCTAACTAGAACCTCCTGGCCTCTAGTATGTCCTCTCGTACGCCTTCTAGTACGAGACTAGTATAACCTCTGGTACGGCCTCTAGCTTGGCCTCTTCAACCCCTGGTGCTATATCTATATGTGTGTGCCATACTATATGAAAGTAAACTACTATGAGAGCTGCGAAAACACCTTTCAGAATGAAGATGCATTTTAAATTACCAATCATATTTATCATCAAATATATCTTCATCAAAAGGAACTCACATAACCAACTTATTAAAGTTTTTACCTAACTCTATTGTCGTAACCTAGGCTTTCCTCACACGCTTCTAAAGTCTACAGAATCATATACTTATGCCTTGATACAAATGTAAAACCCAAAAATTTGAAGCTTTAACATCTTGAATTCCCAGAGCGTTAAAACAATGACTACTTAAAGACATACAAGCCTCGATTCAAATAACCAACTTTAACACTTATATCAGTGCTTCTGATCATTACAATTCCACAAATTGTTAATATATTTGGTAATAAACAAAAAGAGACTTAAGTTTTCTATAGAGCGAGTTCAACATAATTTACCCAAGCAGGGGTTCTAATGAGCAATACTAAACTTAAGTTCTCTCGCTTGGCTATAATCCATACTCAGGCAATTTAATACTAGTTATCACCAGTAGAAAGGAAGCCAAACAAGAGTGAGTTTTTGAGAACCTAGTAAGGTTGATCAAAGATTAAAAATAAAACGATTCGAATGATTTTACATTTAAGTCAAATAATAACTTTTAAAAGAATTTTTAAATGAAACCTTAACATTTTGATAAAGACATAGGGATGAGTATCAACTCAATCCCTCAAATCAATAGTCATTTCAAAATATTTCAGGTACAAAAAAATAGAAACAAATAACATTGAACATGAGCAGCACACTATACCAAAGCCACCCTGGCAGTACTCAGATACACTTTACATATCTATATGTGCACTAATATCTCCATTTAGGTACTAGTTCAACCCAAACCAACAGACGATCCTTATAACGCCAACAATACACACCATCCCTATAACTCCCCAGATTTACTAACTCATGTCAATATTTAAGGAAATAAACACAATTCAAAATGTTGTATCATGATTGAATCAATAAAACAAACGAGCATTTAAAAAAATTTCAAACAATGGCTTTCAGGCTCAAGATAGGGTCTCATGGGTAATTTCAAATATTTTTATGGAGATTTATAAAGCTAGAGCTCAATGGAATTTGCGAAACAATTAAGATTAGAACATATGAATTCAAAATAAGAAGTAGGGTTTGGATAGAAAATCCTTACACACACTCATTTCGCATACACACACACACACATACATGCACTATCTTCTCCCCTTTTCAAGACCCATTTCACCCACAAACATATACACAGCTGCCTCGTGACCTCTCTTTCATCTCGCACTTCGCCGGATTCCAACTATTCCCTATCTTTTTCCAGCAGCCCCTCTTCCTTTCTTTCGTTTCTCTCTTTCTTTCCCTCTGTTGTAACTGTAGGAGCAGGTGCTTTGTAACTAAAAATTGGCTTAAAGTAAGACTTAGTCCCCCCCCCCTAATTTCCTTCCTTTGATCTCTCTCTCTTCTTCCATAATTAGCAAGTTGACTAAATAAAGATCATATTTGTTTCTTTTATTTTTCAAATAAACCCAACTTAAATTTAATGTTTTAACTTTCCCTTAAACTATCTTGAACTGCCTATTGTAACACGCGTCAATTAGTGTTGCTAAGGATTTCTAAAAAAATATCTTTTACGCTAATCGTCTCTAAAAACCTCAATAAATATCACCTATAACTACGATCATTAAGTTATAACTTACGTTTTCTAAAAATTTGTCGCTAAAGGTTGTCGATAAAAATTTCGCTCATGCAAATTGACTCCTAATGTTGCGTAAGAAAATCGTCACTAAAAATAAATTAATCAGCTAGGAAAAATGAAGGTTCGGGATATTACATTCTCCCTAACTTATAAAAATTACATCCTCTTACGTACTTATGGTACCGAACAAATTAGTGTAGGAGAGTCGCATACTATCACCTGGTTCTCAGGTAATACATATATACCAATCATCGCTAAAGGTCCAATAATGCTTATAACAACTTCACTAGAGTAATCAACTTACATCTGCCATGTATGCAACCCTAGGTCCGGAAAACCAAATATCTTCCCATCGGAGTATCTACTGTGCTATCAAGCTCTAAGGGACCCTTTTTTTTTCCTAAGTGGTCATGCAAAGCTAAGCTATAGAGATGCTCTAGAATAAAATAATGTATGGCATCAAAATTGTAAAAGACAATTTTCAAAAGAATTTTCTGCGATAACCAGATTACGGATGACCCATACCCTATATATTGTAGGAGGGATGGCATGAGGTCTATTAACTTAGATCGACATAGCATGGTTATGGTTGACAACAGTTGGATTGTATCTTATAATCCATTGATGCTACTAAAATATGACCGTCACATCAATATTGAAATTTGTGGTAGACTAACAAATATCAAGTACCTATACGAGTATGTGCACAAAGGTCCTAGGTCCTTCTTATGATGAAGTTAAACACTTCATAAACGCAAGATGGATAGTACCTGAAGCATTCTGGAGATTGTTCATGTTTTCCATCAATCGTATGTATCTGTCGGTTGACCGTCTTCAGATTTATCTGCCAGGTAGGCAACATGTGAGGTTTTATGCTCATCAAACCAATTCTGATGTGATGGCCAACAATCAAAACAATCATACAATGCTCACAGAGTTCTTCAAAATTGAATTGTGAAGACCCAGGTTCAAGGCGGTATTTGTATCGTGAAACTCCAAAGCATTACCAATGGGTGTCGGGTGAAAAAGCTTAGCGTAAAAGGTGAACAACCAAAAAGTAATTGGAAGAATCTGTACAGTGCCACCATTGTATAATGAATTACTTCATCTAAGGATCCTACCTAATCATGTAAGAGGGCCGCAATCTTTTGAAGATTTACTCACTCTAAATGGAGTTATATATATATATATATATATATATATATATATATATATATATATATATATATAACTTTCAATCAAGTTCCAGAGAAAAGAGGCCTACTTGAGAGTGATAACGGTGTCCATCAATGCCTATTAACGTATGCCTTCAGGATTGCGACATTTGTTTGTGACAATATTAACATATTGTAAACTGAGTAGAGTATGCCAATAATGGGATGAAATTTATCCTTCCATGATTAAGGATTACCCATCTTCGAGCACTACAGCCAATGTTTATATCACGAACAAGCTTATTCAAGATATTAATGGCTTATTGCAAATTCATAACAATAGTGCTGCAGAGTTTTATCTCCCAAAGATGAGAGGAGATTTTGATGATAATGCCGGAATCCCAAAAATAATACAGGATTAGTTATCTATTACCATTTCACAGGAAGACTTGGACTCCGTTAGTCCACTTAATAATGACCAAAAGAATGCATTCGATACTATCATGGGAATGATTAAGCGCAATGAGAGTGCAATATATTTAGTTGATGGCTCATGAGGAACTGGAAAAATATATTTCTATCGTGCCCTTCAAGCAACAATTAGAAATAATGGTAACATTGCAATTGTAGTAGCATCTTCTGCAAAAGAACCAATGTTATTGCCTAGAGGTACAACAGCCATTGACTCATGAGGCTTCGTCTGTTTGCTTAATTAGCAAACAATTTGATAAAGCTGAATTATTACAGCAGGCTTTGGTCCTAATTTGGGATGAACAACAATGACTCATAGGTATGCACTTGAAGCTCTTGACCAAACCTTGCGAGACATCGTTGGCATTAATCTCCCTTCTGGCGAAAAGGTAGTGGTTATGGGCGATGTTTTTCGTCAAGTTTTACAGTTATGCCAAAAGGTGGAAAGTCAGAAACCATTGATGCATGCATCGCAGATCATATGCATGGTCCTAGGCTAAAGTTCTTCAGTTGAAAGAGAACATGAGGAGCTAGAATGACCAACAGTTTGCAAAGTACCTCTTGTGAGCTAGAGAAGGAACCGAAACCACTGTTGCTGATAAGATGATTGAGGTTAATTAAAGCATGGTTGTAGATTGAGAAGGACTACAGTCAGTCGATAGACTAATTGATGAAGTTTTTCCTTATTTAGGTAGCATTTGAAATAGTTGTTACTTTCAAGTTTTTGTTCAGTTTTGAAAACTGGAAAAACCATTGGCGTATGACTGGAAAAAAAATTTCCCTTCAGTTTTATAAACCAGTTTTTAAAATGGAGCTGTTTTTAAAAAGTCCATTTTAGAGTTTTCAATTTTCAGTTTTTTTCCTGAGATCTGTCTTTCAATTTTTGTAAGAGGCATTCTGAGTCTCTTCTTCCTTTCAATCTTCATCATCAACACTTATCAACCAATAACACCAAACTACCCACATTGCCAATCACCATACCCGTTGATTGCCACCACCACCAGTAGTGACCAACACCCCCAAACATCAACTATAAACACTGCAAACTACCACAACCATTGACAGTCAATTTGCCACCACCATCTATCAACATTCCCGAACACCACCAATTACTATAGCCACTGATCGTCGCCGCCACCACCAGTGACTAACACCCATGAATATCGCCAACCACCATAGCCACCGATAACCACAACTACCATTGACCAACACCACCGAACACCAAACCCTTTAACATCAGTAACCACCACGGCACCACCACTCTTCTAAATCCAAATCATTATCTTACCAACCACTATTATCCCTACAACAAACACTACCACAAAATTTCATGCATTAATTATCCCTACTATGTTCGATTTGGGCAAGTAAATTTCAAGCCAATCAAACCCATTCAACCAATCTAACCCAAACCAAACCAATAGTATATTACTGCCATAGCATTAGTTAGATGGTGGCAGAGGAGATGTGTTGGTCGTGGCAGGTCGCTTCTTGTTGTTTAAGATAGGAACTCAGAAGAAGCTCTCAAGTATTGGGAAGTGAAACAAAAGAGAAGAGAAGAAAAACATAAAAGAGAAGCAAGGGAAATAGGGGGGAAAAGGCAAAAGTAAAAATGTATTATATAAAATTGCTATCGAACAATCCATCAGTTTTGTCAAAAAAGAAAACTCAAAAAGGTTTTGTTTATGGTATTTTAGAAAACTAAAATGGGTTTCAATTTCAAATGCAACCTCAGCATTTGCATGCTAACAACCAGAGATATATGACTAAGAGAGCACTAATAACACCATGAAATGAGCATGTCGACACGTTGAACGAGAAAGTTGTCCGAAAGTATCCTGGGGATGAACCTATTTATTATTCATATTATAAGGCTGAGAATGACGCATGATTTTTGCACCATCCAGAGTTTCTCAACTCCATTACACCAGGTGGTTACCCCCACATGTTTTGAGATTGAAAAAGGGTTCTCATGTCATGTTGCTAAGGAATATTGACCCAAAACTAGGTTTGTGCAATGGTATGATGCTTTTGTGTCAGGACCTTCATGGCACCTACATAGATGTTGAAGTTATGTCGAGACACCATAAGGGCACACGGGCTTTCTTGCTTAAAATAAAACTGAGAATAACTGGTAGTGCAAATCTCCCATTTGAGATGGTTCGTTATCACTTCCTAGTGCGCCTCAGTTTTACTTTCACAGTCAATAAAGCATAGGATTAGACAATGCTGAACGTGGGGATCTATCTGTTGGATCATGTATTTAGCCATGGGCAACTATACGTGGTATTGTCCAATGGAACATGAAAGGAAGCAACAAATATATTGGTTAAAAAAGGAACGATTAACAGCATGGAAGGGAGTATACACAAAAAAAAAATGTTGTTTACAGAGAAGTCTTACAAGCGTCACATCTTTTAAAAAAGACCCAAATAAGGTGCAACGATTGTTTATATTGCATCTATTATACGCATGTTGTAGTTTCAAAACATATTTTGCCTCTACATTCACCTGAAAGGACATAAAAAGATTCTGCATGTTTGACACTATAACTGAAAATGCAGGATATAATGCCAAGTGAGGCATGTACAATGTCAGAGTTAATAAATACACTTTCAATAATCTTCTTATTCAATTGGATCTCTGGATAGGATGCGACAATGATGACTAGGCATAAGTTATGCAAAGAGACTTTTACGAGGGTCAAGCCCAAGGTTTAATTAAATTTGTAAACTTATAGGTGATAAAAAAAAAATAGGGTCATATGCCCTAGGTGGCCCATCACAGTGAGGATGTCTGTTCATGACTTGGGATGAATGGTGCTGCGAGAGCTAAGAAAACAGGAACAAGAGCGGTACGTTCACTATCTCTTATAGCATTGGCTATTGTATATAAACCTTATTTTCGTTAAATATTGTTTTTTACATCTACAAGAATATGGTAGTGCACAAAATTGAGTGGGACTTAACAATGGTGATAAATGAGATGACATACCGTAACATATTGCTTCCACATAATTCATATATGCAATTCTAATGTCGTTAATTGTATCAGTTGGAATACATTATCGAAGAAATGAATGTGATGAAAGTAAAAGTTTTAGGTATGCAAACATATGAAGTTCAGTTATGTTTTGAGGTTGAGAGGATATAACTTTTGTGAAATAATTGTAGGCACCTTCTACGGAAGGAAGATGACAGACATATAGTGTTACAAAATCGCTATTGATAAATATGTATAAAACACAATTCAATCCATTTCAGACAGCTCGACCTACACTTTTTATCTTTAGCCATAAATACAAGACATATATCAACAATCTCCATATTGGCTTGTATCTCCATAAGAAAACTGTAATACGCCTTCAGCACCATTGTCAGATACTCCACCTTGCATCCCTTTTAAATGTATAGATGCACTCCACCTCGAACTCAACAAGAAAGAAGATGAAGCTCAAGCAATGCTTGAACTTTTCTGTCACAACTGTCGTCGTCCTCATATTAGTTGCGTTGTCATTAGTGTGAACCTTGTGCACTACAATCTGTCTAGAGTTAATCCATTCTTGGACCCTATTATAACGTACATCAATATGCTTGGTCCTAGCGTGAAAAACCTGATTCTTTGCCAAATCAATTGCACTATGAGTGTCCCACTATAACAAAACACCATGCTGCTTGAAGCCAAACTCCTTTACCAGTCCTTTCAACCATAATGCCTCCTTACCTGCCTCTGTCAATGCCATCTATTTTGCCTCCATTATTGATAATATTGCAGTAGACTATAACACTAATTTTCACCATATTAGCCCTCCATAGAATGTAAAAATATATCCAGTCGTGAACCTCTTAAAATCCAATTCCCCATATAATCAGAATCCATAAAGCCAGAAATGTCGCATCTTGCCCCATCACGATCGAACACAATGTCAAAGTTGGTCGAACCTGCTAGGTAGCAGAAGATCCACTTCACTGCATTTCAATGCTTCTTTTCTGGATTTTCCAAAGACCTGCTGACCATACTAACTGCATGTGAAATATCAGGTGTGGTACACATCATGGCAGACATAACCAATCGCATTTGCATATGGTACTCGAGACATATATTCAGCATCTTCCTCTATACTAGGACAAAGTCATGAAGATAACTAAAAATGAGCTCCCAATTGTGTGCTAACTCGTTTAGCATTGAGCATCCAATACTTTGTCAACATACCTTTTCTGAGTTACCCATAACTTTCCTGCCTTTTGGTCTCTATGAATCTCCATATCAAGGATCTTCATGGCAGAATCAAGATCGTTCATATCAAAGTTCCTGCTCAATAATTTCTTCAAGTGCAGAATACGAGACTTACTCTTCGCAGCAATCAACATATCATTTATATACAATATAAGCAACAACAGTGAACCATCATCAAAGACTCAAAGTACACACAAAAATCATACTCACAGCGAGAGTAACCATAAGTTACCATGAATTTGTTAAATTACTTGTATCACTGCCGAGGAGACTGCTTCAAATCATATAAGGACTTTTTCAGCTTGCACACATAGTCCTTCTTCCCAGACTCAATAAATCCTTCGGGTTGCTACTTATAAATCCTCTCATCAAATCACCATGGAGGAAAGCTATCTTCACATCAAGCTGATCCAACTCCATGTTCTACACTGCTACAATGAACAATTTCAATCTGATATAAGTGTGCTTCAATAACTCTCATCAATTCCAGTCTTGCCTTGTACTTTTGATCTTCTTTTTTTTTTTCTATAAATCCACTTACATCCAATAGCCTTCACACCCTTTGGAAGTTTTAACTAATTCCTAAGTCTGATTCCTCCATAGAGATTCTACCCCCCATACATTACTGTCAACAACAAGTTACTATCCTCCGCTTGATAGCCTCGTTGTAACTGGTAGGATCTCTACTTCCCACAATTAGTATAAACGAGATCATGTCCTCAAAACCATACCTTTGAGTTGGTTTAATTTTTTAGTATGTGGCTTTCTATCTCTGACTAGATTCTAAGAATCACTAGGATACTCTTCTATATCCTCTATGTTGCTTATCAAAAGACTCATCAGTTGATTTTGCCCTCTGATCATGCAACTCTATATTCACTATGTTACTCTGCCTCTTACTAGAAGTTGCATTCGAATTCATTTGTGCTTCATTGAATACCACATCCCATAACATGTATCTCTTTAATCCTTCCTCATACCCAAGGAATATACATTCTTTTCACTTATGATCAGGTTTGGATCGTTCTTCATTCTTGAAGGTAAACAAATGTAAGACAACCAAAAATTTTCATTATTGAAAATTAATTGGTTTACAAGACCATACCTCCTTAGGAACTCGGTGATTAATGGTGGATGATGGAGAACAGTTGATCAAATAACAAGCTATATTAATAGCTTTAGCCCAGAAACTCTTCGACAAATGTGCATTCAACCTCATACATCTAGCTCTCTCTAAAAAGGTTCAATTCATCATTTTGACAACGCATTATGCTTTGGAGTCCTCTTACTGAAAAGTGTCTAATGATACCCTCATCCTTGCGAAATTGCAAAAACTCCTCATCCTTGTATTCCATGTCATTATCTGATCTGAAGTACTTAAGCTTTTTACCCGTCTGATTTTCAACTCTAAGCTTCCATTGCTTAAACACGCTGAAAACTTCAGACTTTTGCTTCATAAGGTATACCCATACTTGCCTTGAGAAATCATCTATAAATATAACAAAAAAATGAGCTCCCCCATTTGAGATATGCTTGATTGGTTCCCAAACATCCGAATGCACATAATCTAGAACCTCGTTACTAGTATGAGAAGCAACTTTAAAACTAACTAGTTTCTGCTTCCTAAACACACAAAATTTGCAAAGTTTCTATGATTTCATTCCCTGCAACAACTTACACTTGTGAAGTTTCAGCATACTCCCTTCACTTAAGTGTCCCAACCGTTTGTGCCATAACTTAGAGTTATCATTGCCAGAACCTACATGAGTTGAAACTGAAGCTCCACATGTAACTGTGTTCCCTATTAGTCTATAAATTTTCAGATTTTTTACCTTTCATTATCATCATGGCACTTTGCTAACTTTCATGACTCCACCTTTTGCAAATATACTACAATCTAGAATCTAGTGTGCACAAGGAAATCAAATTCTTCTTCAAGTCAGGTATATACCTTACATCACCTAGGGTTCTCACAATCCCATCAAATATTTTAATTTTAAAGGTACCTATATATTCCCATGACGTTACAAACAGCGTCATTACCTATTAACACAATACCACTATTACATGGAGTAAATTATTCCTTGTGTGGGCACATATGAAATGAATAAGCAAAGTCAAGAAACCATTCCGTAGAAAAACTGTTACTTCAATTCTAACTAATAAGAGATTACCCTCTTGTTGCTTAACAGAGGAAACCAAGTAGAGATCACCATTGCTGCTTTTGTAATCTTCTTCATCAATATTAGCATCGTTCACATACCTCTTTCCATTCTTCTAATCCTTCATTTCTGGACACTTCCTTGCAATATGACCAATCTCTTTACAATACCAGCATTCAATACTAGACTTGTCCTGCTTTCCAGTAGAGACCGACATCTGCCTCTTCGATGACCATTATTATTTTCAGACCTTACCACCAGACCGTCGCCTTGACTACTTGTACTCGTATCATTAACTCTGCTCGGGTCCATAAGAACTAACATAACATCATCAACATGTGGCATCTCCTTCCCAATAAGCAACGTAACCTTCAAGGTTTCATATGATTTTTGGAAGCGAAGATAACAACAAAATCATCTGATCCTCCACAAGTTTAACATCTATACTCGACAATTAGGACATCAATTGGTTAAAATTCTGATATATTGTCAACCAGATCTAAACTTCCATCCATCAATAACTGGTACAGATCTTTCTTCAGATATAACCGATTTGACAAAGATTTTGACATATATATCTTCTCCAATTTCTATCACAGAGCTGTAGGAGAAGTCTTTGTCAAAACCTGGTACTTGATCTTAGGCGCTAGATTCAACCATATCGTAGACAAAGCCTTTGCCTGTGATTCCTCCCAATCATCCTGGTCCATCAACTCAGGCTTATTCCAAGTAAAAGCTTGAGCAATCCTTGTTGCACAAGGATATTCTTCACCGTGCTCTGCCATATACCAAAATTCATCTTCCCATTAAATTGTTCACATGCATACTCCATTTCGTGTTATTTGACATATTTATCATCTGAAATCAATTTCAATTTTGCCTAAAAAATAAACCTGGAATGCTCTTGATACCACTTGTTACGAAATCGCTCTTGATAAATATGTATAGAACACGATAAGAAAATGCGAGAACACAATAATTCAACAAGAACTCAAATTCACTTTGCACAAGTCATATTTACAACGCTCCCTTACGTGTATCCCTTAATTGTCTGCCGTCACATTATACAAGAGAATACATCGTATTTGTAGTTATATCCTACTCATGTATGGAGGCCAAGCTCTCCTCCGCTCCATTCGCTCTGCTCACTTCGCTCCGTACAGCTCGGCCTACACTTCTTATCTTTAGCCACAAATACAAGACATATACAACGTATAGAATTGGTAATCAACCCTCCTTAATCGAAGTTATTTGCTATCGTTTTACATGGAGTTTATCTTAGCCATTCTTTTTTACAAAATGAAACTTATTATTGCACAATATTTTTTTAGTTTTTCAACGAGTACTTGCGGAGAAAGAAGATGCATATTGCTGAATATAAAATGATATGTCGTTCATTGACAAGGTAAGAAATATAAAAATTATCTAGATCTATCCACAATAAAAAGTTTGTGCCACATTTAAAGCTTATATGTGAATTTAGTAACCTTTTTGTGTCTGTACCATATTTTGCAGGGGTATGGCTGAAACTTCAGGAAAATAACTAACATAAGTAATGAAAGAGAAACAAAGTATTGGATGTTTATATGCACAAAAGTATTTGGTCTTACTTATTTGAACGTTTTAAGGTCGGCATTGTAAATTTAAATATACTCCTTGTGATGTCGTGATGTTATATCTACATCTTTGACGTTTATCAAGTATTGCATAAAAAGATATCCTAAAAGTTGTACAATGAATGAGTCGCACACGCATCGAGTGTGCATGACAGCTCGTGGACATATTATTAGGACAATTCATCAACAGTACCCCCCAAATAAGCACATGTAGGTAAAAGTTTAATTATATCACTATGGTGAAGCTCTTTATAAAAGGGATTAGATCCAATAGCTGCATAAGAATAAAAATAGATGCTAAATTAAGTTCATTGTACTACTCATAGCAGATAAGTCTACTGCTCATACCAGGTAGCTTAGACAATTAACTGTACTGACCATACTGCATTAGCAATTGCACTGATCATGAAAAATGACATCTATGCTTTTTTAATTAGGGCTTTGATTAGTAAAGAAGTAAGAACAAACTTTGACTGCTACCTAGGTTGTAAATTTTTTTCTCCAACTCTGTATATAGTGACAATTAATTGTCGCTAAATATTTGTTGTGACTTTTTCGTTAATACTTTCAGCGATAATTTTTATCAGCGTCCTTTTAGCGTCATCAAATAAAAGTCATCAGAAATATTTAGCGACCATTTGTTGTCGCTATACGAGAGGTAGAAGGATGATTCCTTCAACCCGGTAGCAGCGAAGATTTTTGCAATAAGCAATGGTTACAATACCTCCACTATCGTGCACATAGACCAAAAGCCAAACCTTACATCTTTCAGTTTATATAATCCTAAATCCCTAGTTTAGAATCCAAACTTTAACACTTTAAAAACAAAAAAGTGCAACTTATATGCCAACACCAAATTGTGTTTGCGGAAAGCAGACACAAAAGCGAACACACACACAAAATGAATAAAGAATAATGAAAGTTCCAAGAGCATAAATTCAAAATGTAACACCCCGATATTTTTTTAAGGAATTAATAAATAAAAAAATTTCTTTCTATTTAGCAACGAATAAATTTTTAGTGTCGATATTTTCAATTAGCAATTTTAGCAATGAAAAATATTAGTTAACACCGATATTTTAAGTAGCGACTTTAGCGACAAATAGGAAAGCGGAGTCATGTAGCTAACCCATAAAAATTATTTTAGCACGTAAAATTTATCGTAAATATTTATTTGAGCTTTTCCATAATAATAGAAAGTTACGAGTGAGTTTATAAATAACTATCAAAAAAAATTGTGGGGGGGGGTGTATTTTTTTAACCTAGTTTTGTATGTATGTATGTATGTATATATATATATATATATATATATATATATATATATATATATATATATATATATATATATATATATATATATATATATATATATATATACCATGGGTCAGCAGACCCATTTTCCCCATAACTTCTGGAACGGTAGAGGCAGAGAGAGGGATTGAAGAAAAGGGTTTTCGGCAATCAAAGCCACCTTTCTGGTAAGCTTCTTTTAAGCCTTTCTCTCTATTTATATGTTTTGGGTTACGGTAGCAGGGAGATCACCGTGAGGGGTATGGCTATGGGTGTGTTAAGAAGTCACAGCCATGGTGGCTGTGACTTGGTACTCGTGAGCTAATTAGTGTAGTGTATTCTCTGTGGGTTTTGTGGCTACCGAAGAAGTGGGTTTGGGGTACTGCATGAGTGAGTTGTGTGAAAATGCTTGGGGTTTGCGTAATGTGTGAGGTATGAGTGCTAGTATGTATTTATATGTGTGTGTAGAGTAAAAGATGAGTGATTTTGTGTATTTTCATTAACAGAAGTGCTATGTGGGTTTTAGAGAGGAAAAAAAACAACCACAATAAGGCTATGGGTATGCGAGCTAGAGAGCGAGAGAGAGAGAGAGAGAGGCTCGAAGAAATATTTTTAATATGATTTACGCTTTTAAGGGGGACACAGGGGAGTTGCCATGAGTGCAACAGGGAGTTAGGTAGGTCACAGCCATGGTGGCTGTGACTCTGAACCTATGTGGGTGAGTTAAGGGACGAAAGGGAAAGACTCGAGAGAAAGAGAGAGAGTGAGAGAGAGAGAGAGAGAGAGAGAGAGAGAGAGAGCGAGAGAGAGAGAGGGAGGTCGCATGTAACATCCCGGAATTTTCTGGAACATTAGACAGTCGTTCGATTTCACTAAGACAATTATAACCCCATAACTAAATGGATAGTCATCATCAGAGCAGCTAAACCTTTAATCAACCAATACTCTCAGTAGGATTTCATAAATCATACATCAAACTAAGTCAAGATTTTTTTTCGGAAATAATACTCATTACCCGCACAGGGGTTGTAATTATCAATACCAAAAATCTAATTCCTTCGCTTTCGCTTGCTCGGCTCTAATCCCTATTTAGGTAACCTACTGCTGGCTGTCACCCTCGACTCTAATCCATGCTCAGGTAACCTACGGCTAATGCTGGCTATCACCTGCAGAAAGGAAGTCAAAGGAGAGTGAGCTTTCAAGAGCTCAGTAAGGTCGATCAAAGATTTAAAAACAATAAAAGGATTCGGACAAGTTTTCATATAAAACTTTTTAAAGAGTATTTTCATTGAAATACCGCATTTAGACAAAGATGAACATAACGAATGATTTTACATTGATGTCCAATAACATCTTTTTGAGAGATTTTGCTTTCAATGAAATCACTACAATACGATGTAAACATAGGGATGAGTATTTAACTCAATCCCTTAAATAATAGTCATTTGAAACACTTCGGGCATAATAAAGCATGAATGGATAATATTCAAAACATTTCAAGTGAAATAAAACATAAACAGGAAACATTGAACATGAGCAGTACATAAGCAAAGCCACCCCGGCAGTGCTCGATCGCTTTACATATGCATATGTTCACTGACTAGTCTATCTAGGTACTAGTTAAACCCATCCAACAGACCATCCTTATAACTCCCAGGTTTACTAACTCATGTCAACATTAAGAATCAATAAATGCATTTGAAAATATTCAAGGAATTTAAACACAAATCAAAACATTTTACAATGATTGAATTAAGTAAACAGATGAGAATAACGAATTCCAAACGAACGCTATCAGGCTCAAACTAGGGTTTCATGGACAATTTCAAAACATCTTTTATGTCAAACATAAAATCAAATTCATGTGATTCATAAGGCTTTCATAATAGAACATTTGAAATCAGAATGATGAAGTAGGTTTCGGATAGAATTCCTTACCTCGGTCCAAGCTATGCAATGCTACCAACCTCGATCAATATTTTCTGAATAAACCTAGATTGGCAATTTATTTGTTAGAACATAATTTATGTCAAATACGCTATAAAACCTAATATTAACTACCCACTGCGTACCCACTCTCTCCAAAATCGCGCACTCAAAACGATTTCTCGCATACGGCCCACCTAATCGAATATCCTATACACTCCTTAACCTGTACAGACACTTTAGAATTTATAATAATTTATAATAAACACTTTTATAGCTTAAAACATTATTAAAAGTTAAAATATAATTTTTCTGAATTTTTGAATATTTTTGAATTAAAATAATTTCTTTAAATACCATAAAACCCATAAATAGCAATAATTATTTCTAGCCGAAAATAAATTCTCATAATTTTTATAACAGCTTTAGAATACCTATAAAAATTATACAAATTAAAGTAAGAATTTAAAATGCATCAAAACTATTTTTAACTTATTCGTTTTGCTAAAACTAATGCAATACATATATTATAGCAAATCAGCTCCAAAAATTATCAAATTCAAACTGAGTCTTATTTATACAATATAGACATTACTATAATTTTTTCCTGAACATTTTTAGGGTTTAAGATCTCCAAAAGAATTTTACAATTTTGAAAGTACAGAAAAATTAAAAATACATATGATTTCAGAAAACTATAAAATTTTGCCCCATATTCTAATATGGCCTAGCGTATCATACTGTAAAGTTTCACATGTTAACAATAATCGTGCACTATTTGTCACACATGTTAAACTTAACGCTAACCCAAATTATCCGCTTTGTAGTTCTCTTCTTTTTCCCTTCTGTTCACAGTCCAAAGCCCAACACTCGGTTCATAGATATCCATTCATTCGTTTACACACTCACTATCAACCACACACACATACACGTTCACACATTACACTACAGTGCGCACCCTAATTCCACTCTCTTTAAATATTATATATTTAAACACACACACACAAACACACAATGCACTCAGCTGCTCCCTTGGCAGCCTTACACACACACACACACACACTCTCATAGCACACCCTTGTACCGACACACATTTCCTTTCCATTAGGGATGGCAATGAGACCCGCAACCGGTGGATCCCCGCCCCGCTCCGCTCCTATAGGAGCGGGTCTTTTTGACTTTGACCGGGCCACAGGGCGGGTACGGTTTTTTTCAAAAAAAACAGCAGTGGGTTAGGGGCGGGTATGGTATTTAGTCCGATCCGCCCCGCGACCCTCTTCTTCCCCGGTATTTAACCTTACTCATCTTTAATCCTAGCCATCCATCTCACACCTATATAATATGTCCTTACTCCTTATCATCCCCATTCCCCAACCCTAATTCCCAATCAATCTCTCACTCTCTACCGACAACAAAGGTCTCACACTATCACTCTCTGCCGACAACAAAGGTGTTGCGGCGCCGCACCAACCCTAATTTTCATCTGCCGACAAAGGTGCCGCGCCGCCGTCGTGCCTCCTTCTCTCCCGGCCTCTCCTTTGCACAGTCCCGCACGCAGCACTCACGCCGTAGAAGTTCACTCCGCCATCGCCGCTGATGTCAAACTTGGCCACCATCACTGCCAGCACGGTCTGGGCCTAGGCGCATTCTTCTAACCCGCTGCCGTAATCGCCAGTGAGGCAGTTGAACCGACCAGTGAGGCCGTAGGAGCAGAGGGTGCGAGCCCAGAGCTGACCGGACCATGAGGGAGGGATCAAAAGGGAAGCTGACTCGCCTGGTTCAAGCATGAAAATGGTTGTGGTGAGGGGCAGCGTCCCGTGGCCTGAAACCATCGCTGGCCAAACAGTGTAGGTGCACTCGTTTGTGAGGTTCAAACTCGTTGAGTATACGCCTGCTGCACAAAGATAGAAAGATGGGTCAAAGACTCAATTGAGATAAAGCGATCATGGCATCGCGGGGGGCGGTGGTGCTACTGTATTGCATGTTAAGCGAAGGCAAAATTGACGACGACTACGATTGCAGTGATCTACAATGGCCAGTGCGGATCGGGTCGGGTTGGGGTCAGATTACCAGGAAGACTATCGGATCGGGGATGGTATCATCATCTATAAACCCGATGGCGGGGAGGGGCGGAGTCACTTGTTTGGTGTGGCGGGGCGGGTGCGGATTTTATGAAACCCGCATCCGACCCGCCCCATTGCCATCCCTACTTTCCATCCACAACACCTCAGATTATACACTACAACCTCTAAAATATTATACGACACAGCCACTGCCATGAGGCAGTGGCTCCTTCTTGCAACTGCAGCCCCTTTTCTCCCTCAACCAACACACATGCGCACACTACCGCAGCCATCACCCACGGCTACACCAAACATACACATGCCCACGGCTGAAGTTTTCAGCCTTCCCTTCATTTTATACACCCACACAGCACCTATGTACATGCAAAATATACCCACTCATTCACATATGCTGCCCACACACTACACACTAAACTCTAAAACCCATAACATATACTCACAAACACCACCCACACCCCAATAAAAACACACTCACCTGTTACATACACACATATACATCGTATTCACACAACAAAAACATACACACCTTGCACTTTAGACCCACTGCCCTATGGCAGTGCGGTTTCTCTCCCACTCCCTCTTTTCTTTCCCCATACCCACATTTCATTCGCTCAAACACACATGCACGCACTTATCCTTCACACACGCAGTTCAACAAAACACACACGCCCAAGCTGCAGGCACATCCCCCTACACCAATTGCCGTGAGGCAGTGGGTATTCCCTTTCTTTGTTTTTGTTTTATCGACACATGCATATATATTGTATACACACACACCCACATATTAAACAATTAAACACATACTGATTATATACACACAGGCACACATATATAAAACAAATGCACACACCTTGATATACACATACCCATGGCAGCTTCTCCTTCACATCTAACACCTTCTCTCAACTAAAACCCACACCCCGCTGCACCCAAAAACCATATGCACTACCTCACCGAGAACCATTCCCCAGCAGCCCATGCCTATCCAGTGCCTCCTTCTCTCACGGCAGCCATGGCTGCCATCTCCTTCTCTCAATTTCTCAACCATGATAGCCCAAGGCTGTCACCCACACATGAAACCCCTCATAGCCCAGGTTCCATACAAAAAAGCAAGGTAATGACCTCCCTTGAACCCACTGCCTCACGGCAGTGGGGCTCTCCTTCCTCACTTACACAGGTTACACACTCTCTCCCCATATCTGTGATATACCCATTATCCCCACAAATTATCTACAATTAGCCATAAACCCAAAAGTCCTCACGGATCTCTCATGCCTACCTTTTCACTGAAATCTATTATTGAATAAGAGACAAAAAGCTGGAAAAGAAAACTGAACGGAGAACCCAAATCTGATCGCCGAAAAATCTTCTTGATCTCTTCCCTTGTCTCTCTTTATCTTGCTTTCTCCCTCTCAGCCGAACTCCTTCTCTTTCTGCCGCAAATCTAAAGAAGAGAAGATCTGGGGGAAGGGCTGCCCTATAGTGGGGTATATATATTTAAAACCTAGGTTAGCTACTTACCCGAAATCTCCCTAACTTCTTATAATCATTCTAATTTCTTTACATGAATTCTCTCTTATTACAAAAAGGCCCCCATAAATATTTATGATATATTTTTCGTGCTAGTATAATTTTAATGGTTTTGCTACATGATCCCGCTTCACTATTTTTGTCGCCAAAAAGTTGCTACTAAATACATTAATGTTAAGAAAATAAATCGTCGCTAAAAAATATACGTCAATGCCAAGTATAAAAAAAATAACGTCACTAAAAACTGCTAATTAAAATATCGATGCTTAAAAATATATTTGCCGCTAAATTTTATTTTAATAATCCGTTAACATATCGGGGTGTTACATCGCAGGTTCATCAAAGGAGAAAGGATTCATGTAAGGGACTTTTCTAAGCTTATCATCAGGTTTGGCATCTTTGCTTTGCTTCATTTGATTGATAACAGTTATCTTGTAGTGTGTGCATGTGCACAGAAACAGAGTGAGTGAAGTCTTGTGTGTTTTTGTGTGATTGTGAGTGAAATGGAGTGGTCATGGAGAGAAAGAGAGCAAGAAGGGGCTATCGTATGCAGGGTGTGATGTGGTTGTGCTGTGTATGTATAAGTTTATGAAATGGGTCTTGAGTGAGGGAGCAAGCAGGGAGTGCGCATAAGGTGAAATGTTGTTGTGTGTATGTGTGTGAGTGCTGTGTGCATGAGTTTAGTGTGTACATGTGAACGTGAGAAGAGAGGTGAGGACAGCCGAAACACAGTGTGTGGGGAAACAGTGTGAAATGGTGTATGCCGTGAGAACTTTATGGGTTTTAAGGCACGGAAGGTGTATATGTATATATATATAGGGTGTGCATGAATGTGTGATGGGTAAATGTATGAGGTTTTGTGCAGTGTGTTGCGTGTGCACGGATTGAGTAGGTGTTTGTAAGTGCAAACATAAGTGAATGATGTTATAGGAGAATGGGTGTTCACATATATGTGTTCAGTGTGTGTATATATATTATGTATGTGAGTGATGTTGAGTGAGCATGTGGGTGTTAGAGAAATAAAGAAGAGGGAAAAGACAGTGGGTGTAAGTGTGTGTTTATGGGAGCAATGTGTGTGTTATGTGTAAAAAATGAGTGTATGTGAGGAGGTAGTGTGGACAGCTCCGGGTGTGTGATTGTGTGAGAAGAAAGTTTAGGGGTGTGTGGTTCTATTGTGTGAAAGTGCGTATGTGAGTATTGTATGTGTATATGTGTGTGTTTGATAAATAAAAGGGATTTGCAGGTTGGTGAGTTGGTGTGAGTTAAGAGAAGGGTCATGAGATTAATTTAGGAAGAGGTTGGGCACAAAAATTAATGAATAAATAATAATAAGGAAGAAAAAGAGAAGTATGGATCGACAGTTGGGTTAGCGTAAAGTACGACGCTAACATTCGATAGTATACGATGAATATTAGCACATGAAAATTTAAATTATAGTACCTTAGACTATATTAGAATTTCTGGTAAAAGTTTATAATTTTCTGAAATCATATATATTTTCAATATTTTTTGTAAGCTTAGACTTGTGAAATTCTTTTGAAGCCTTTAAACCTATGAAAATGTTCTGGAAACATTAGAGTAATGTTTTTATGTATAAGTAAGTTCCAATTTAAGTCTGATAATTTTTAGAATTAATTTGGTATATATAACGCCCCCGAAAATCCGGAGCTCCGCCGCCCCGAACTCCCGGATCGTTAACCTACTGAATCACATCAAACCTGTCAGATATGTTAACTAACACATACTTCACAACATCTAATCCGATATTATCTCAACATTCTTCAAATGCAAGCTTACAAGGCTGCTCGAACTCAAACTGTTAAAATCTAAGTTCTTTACAACTCAAGTCCTTATGAATGAATTGACAGTACCGACCCGCACAGGGGCCTCATTACCTAGTTGTGATGGGCTCACTGGAACCTCACGCAGACTCTAACCCATTCTCAAACCTGCTACAGCTTATCATTACCTGCAGAAGGGAATCAAACGGAGGGTGAGTTTTTGAGAGCTCGGTAAGGTCATACAAGGACTACCAATAGGATTACAAAATGATCCCAAGAATCCAACAGAAAAAGATTTCCAGAATACTTCAAACGGTCAAAAACTCAATGATTCTCAAAACGATCGAAATTCACATAAACAGATACCAAAATGAACAATAATAACCATGATGGGTTCCAGAACGATTAATAAAAGATCATCTTCAAAATACAACAGAGTTTTCTCAAGATATTTCAAACGTACACAGATCATCTGAGACAGTTCTTTTCAAAATACACTGAATTTCTCAAGGGATTTCAACCCAAACACAAATTATTTCAGAGAATACTTTTCAGTCATTACTGTAGTAGTCACGGCACTATACAGAACAGATAAAATCAAAAATCAATGTTGACCCTGGGCGATTGTAATGCCATTCCGGCACGCTAACAAAGTGTACACATGCATGATGTACTAAAATACTAGTCCACTTGGGTGCTAGCCTGCTTTTCCTGCAGGATTCAGACCAGCCTTATTACGCCCTCCCACAGAACAGAAACCCAGGTCAACACAGAAAAATCACAATATCAATGAGCATTAACATAAGCTCAATCACCGAAATCAATTCAGATTCCAATAACAATAATCATACTGATACAAGTCAGCATTCGAAATTTTCAGAGGAAATCAGAATTTTCAGAAGAAAAATCGCAGATAACAACAAAAATGATTATGAATAATTATCAAGTTTTGAGCAAAATAATTCGGAAGAACGGATAAAGACAATTGTCAAATCTGCTCAGCACACAATAACAGGCGAGCATCACAAGATTTCTAAATAATCGATCCAGGTTCAATATTAGGGTTTTCTGGACAAGAACATGCTAATATCAATGCATACTTCAGAGTTCGACATTAGTCATAAGTAATTCAAAAGAGTACTTACAAATACGAGTTATCAAAATAAAGGTTCAGACGAAAGTCCTTACCCAATGTTCAGATTGAATCCCTTACCTGGATCCGCAGCTAAATTATCCTAACTGGAAGTCTTTAGCTTTAACCTAAACGGAATAATTGAATCATTAGAATACAGCTTATAGAACAAAAGTATAACTTAATACGGACTCACACATACTCCCAAAATGAACCTCCCTTCACCGGGTATGTAAAATTACCGAAACGCCCCTAGGGTGTAAAATTACCAAAATGCCCCTCTCGGACTTAAATTACCAAAATGGTCTTCCCATAAGTAGAATCACTGAAATAAACTTCACATGTATAAATTTATGTAAAAATACATTTCTTATGTCAAATTATCAAAATACCTCTCCAGGGTGGTAAATTACCAAAATACCCCTTCGTTACACTTAAATCATCAAAATGACCTTTCCGTATGCAACATCACTAAGATATCCTTATCGTATGTAAATTTACTCAAAAATACCCTTTATGGGTAAAATTACCAAAATACCCCTCTGGGATGGTAAATTACCAAAATGCCCCCTGGGGTTTCCGGCACCAGAAAAATTCCAAAAATATCTTAAAATACTATTTTAAGTATCCTAATGTCATTTTTGGACTAAAAAGTGTTTTAAAAAAATTTCGTCCGAAAATCCCGAACCGGTGTTCGGACCGAGCACTAAAAGGCTAGTTTCGTGAAAAATACCTATCAGCCTTGAAATGGCCCAAAATTTTAGATGATGAATCATATCTATAAAATAAGATTTTCCTAAAATTTTCAAATCAAAATAGCTTGGTTTGCTAGGCTAAATAATTCGATAAAGTTATTTAATCGGTATCCCAATTTAGCACTCTTTGCGGACTCCAAAAATTCTCAAACAATTCCAGAGAGTAGTTCTTGTAAGCACATTAGGGGTTACAATTTTGCACTTTGACTAATTTTGACCTTAACTATTTATAAAAATTCAGATTAAAACTGATTAAGTAATTTTCTACCTTTAGTGACAAAAACAGTCACTATTCAAATCAAATGCACACACTATTACACCTTCACGTACACACTTTCTTCAACCTTCAGCCGAGGCATATGGCTGCTCCAACAGTCCAACTCACATATACACCCATTAATTTGTCCCCCAACACTTTGGAAAACATCTACATGGATTCATTAAAATCCACTAACATGATTAACTCCCACAATTACACCTACATATTCACTGATCATTACATATACACTCACCCAAAATATAAACACACACAAGAACACACATGTTACACACACTCTTCATGGGTTCACACAACATCCCCTTCCAATTCACCTGAAAACCCACGGTTTCACCTCATATCTTGCTAACATACACAACATCACATACCCATATGATATACAACCAATTCCCCACTACACCATACTTAGAATACTCACACATACACACTGAGCACCGCAAAAACACACACTGAAAAACACACTAAAGCTTAAGAGTTTATCATTTCCCGATTTCCTTCTGTCTTCCCTCTCTGATTTCAACTCTGTCGAAGCATGCCTCCCTTCCTCTTTGATTTTATTCCCCGTTTTTAGTTCTTGTTCTCTGTTCCTTCTTCTGCTCTTTCTTTCCCGAAAGGAAAAGTTTCCTCTTTTGTTTTCTTTTTTTTTTTCATTTGTTTCTTTCATTTAAAGATCTTATCCCAATTTATTATTTTATAATTTATTTCATTAGTCATCAAATAACCAAGGTGGAGGTGGCACCATCTTGTAACTAATTTTCAAAATTTGTAAAATAGCCCCTCCAATTTTCAAAAATTACAAAAATACCCCCAAAATTTTAAAAATTATATTTTTGCCTCAAAATTCTTTTAAGCTTCCACAAGCTTCTAATACCCGATTATTGCTCAAAATTAGCGCCCATTTATTTTTTGAATCACAGATGACTATTTTAAACAGCTTCTGAAGTTCGGGATATTCCAGGATATTTGTCGGATCGCATTGATTTTGGCAAAACAAAAAATAAAGAAATAATTGAATGCCTTTTTAATTCTAATATTTTATTTCTATAATTTTTATACATATATTAGGGCTTTTATAAAAAATTATGAGTCTTTATTTCAAACTAGAAGCAATTATGGTAATTTATGGGTTTTTATTGCATTTAAAGAAATTATTTTTAATCCAAAAATATTCAAAAAATTTATATTTTGACTATTATAAATGTTTTAAGCTATAAAAGTGTTTTTAGTACAATTTATTATAAATTTTAGAATGTTTTTACACGTTAAGGAGTGTATAGAATTTTCAGTTAGGTTGGCTGTGTGTGGGACCCGCTTTGAGTTGTGTGAGTCCGAGGTTAGGAGCGAGCACCGTTTGGGTATTTGATGTTAGGTTTATAGTATAGTAGCATAGATTATATTCTAACATATGAATTTGCCAACTAGGCTTATTCAGAGAATTTTAATCAAAGTTGCGTAGCATTGCATAGCGTGGATCGAGGTAAGGATTTTCTCTCCGAATCCTACTCATCATTCTGAATCCATATGTTTTAATCTTAATGGTTTCGTGAATTTTATTGAACTATGATTTTATAAATTTTTTCTGAAAATATTGGATTTTGCCAGTGAAACTCTAACTTGAACCTTAAACGATCATTTGAAATTCTTTGTTCATTCTCATTTTTTTTATTGATTCAATTATCGTAAAATATTTTGAATTCTATTTACTGCTTCTCAATGTTGACATGAGTTAGTAATCTGGGAATTATAAGAATGGTCTGTATTGCTGGAGTTATAAGGATGGTCTTCTAGTTGGGTTAAACTAGTACCTAAATGGACTAGTCGGTGTACATATGCATATGTAAAGTGTATCGAGCACTGCCGAGGTGACTTTGCTACAGCGTACTGCTCATGTTCAATGTTTTCTATTTTTGTTTTATTGTTACATTAATTGTTTCGAATGACTATTAATTGTGGGATTTGAGTTGATATCCATCCCTATATTTATACTGAAATGTTGTGGTTTTCTTTGAAAATCCCTTTTAAGATTATCATTTGATTGTACATAGAAAATCATTTGAATCGCTCTGTTTCTTCGTTTTTTAAAGTTGTCATTGGTTTAAATGTAAAATCGTCGGTATCATTTTCTTATTTTTAAATCATTGATCGACCTTACTAGGCTCTCGAAAGGTCACTCCCACTACAACAAAACTTTGTTGTAACGACGCCTGTAAAGGGACGCTTTACTAAAAGCGTCCTAAAAAGTTGAATATAGGATGCTGGGTAAGAAGCGTCCCTTTTTCTAATTAGCTGTAAGGACGCTTTCCTTAAAAACAACGGCGTTTCGATATCTAAATTTTCAGTGGCGCGCTACAAAAAAGAGAGGATGAAAAAACCGCCAATTGAGTAGCGCATACGACACCGTTTCAACCCGTCACTTTTAGGTTTCTAATTTTCCTTTTGCCATTTCATTCTTCGCAAGCTTTTCCATTTCAGATTCTCTCTTCGTTTCTCTTCCAGCCATGAACAACATCCACGACCAAGCTGATTAATCCCAAGAAATTGAAGCCATAAGGTAACCTACTCATCCCTTTCCCTATCATCCATGACCAATCTGAGTTTCTAATTTTCCTTTTGCTATTTCATTCTTCGCAAGCTTTTCCATTTCAGATTCTCTCTCTGCTTCTCTTTTAGCCATGAACAACATTCACGACCAAGCTCATTAATCCAAGGAAATTGAAGCCAGAAGGTAACTTGCTCATCCCTTTCTCTATCATACTTTCTACTTAGTTAAATTATTGTACATTTCATGGATGATTGTGTATTCGAGTAAGAGTCTGAATGGGTGATTTGATGATGTGGTTTTTGATTTCATGATGTAGTTTTTGATTTCTTGGGTACTTTGTATGAAAATATGGTTTGAAGTGGAAATAACCTCATGGGTTGTTGTTTTCTTCATTTGATTCATGACTTAAACCCTTTCTTTTCTCTAGAAGAAGATACTGTGTAATTGATTTCTTGGGTACTAGTAATGTTGAAGCATGAACAGAACCGATGGATGTTGTCATTGCGAAGCGGAGTGGAAGCGTTTTTGTCATGTATTAGTACCTAACAATGATACGAGGATGGAATCAGAGGGTTCGGGGATGGCATGTAACATTCAGGATAGAAGAAGCCATGACACAATTTTTTCACCTTTTGTTCTTCCTGGGCTATAAAAGAGAGCCTCCTTAATAGATTTGAATAGCATTATAAGTACATAAAAAGAAATTTGAGAGCCTAAGGTGTGCGTTTAAGATAGCCAGATGTGATCTAATCACACAAAAGCCATACCTCAGGGCAGCCCACCCTAATGGTCCTAGAGAACTTAAAGACTTATATCTTCAGCAGAGTGGTAAGGTGGTGCGCGAACAATCCAACTAAAGAAGATAAATTCCTCTGTTTAGAGCTTAATTGCTTTAGTCCAGCCAAGGTGGGATTGCTTCTGTTGCTTTAGCAAAAATGTTAGCTCTGTTACTGTAGCTGGCTGGATAGCTTTACATATATCTTCCAGCATCTTAAAAGCCTTATCAATATTAAAGAAAACATTTAGGATAATCCAAGAGTAAAGCCCCGAGTGCATGCTGCCAAGCACAGGCCTGGGCTTAGAAAGACTTGATTGAAAAATACCACTAACAGTTTTGCTTTTTGGTTTGGACCAATTATCATGGGTTTACTGAAAGTTTGCCTGAACTCCTCTGGTAATTTTGCTAACCATTTTGAGCTTTGTGTCAGTGTTAAAGATCATTTAAGTCAAGCTTGGATGGCTATTATCTATGGACGGAATCAAAACATGTTAATTAAACTTCTTGTGCTAAATGTTACATATACTATATAAGAATTGCAGATGGTAACTCATCAGATGCTATGAAGTCCAATAACTCTATTAGTATGTGCAACATGATAGGATTTGAGTAGTCAGTGACCCGATGAGTATACTTTCTCAATTATTTTTATAAGTTGACGTCCTTCTTAAACATGTTTAAGAGAACCAAAAACATAATAAATCTTGCTTTCAGATTTTTTTTGGTGGAAGACCAATTAGGAGATGGCTAGTAAGAAAGGTAGTGTTAGAGTTGTCAAAGGTGCTTGTCATGGAGGAGATTGAAGAAATCTCGACCGTTCGCATAATGCCGAGCTGGGGGTGAGAGGGAAAGGTTTAACACAACGCGACTGTTTTTTTAGCTTGGTTCATTTATTACTTGATTGTTCACTTTTTCCTCTATACATTTCATGAACACGTGATTTACCTTGTTTAAAATGTTCTAATACTTATCAAAAAAAAAAAAAAATAGAACACCATCTACTTGCTATTGGACTGCATCCAGTACCATCAAAACATTCTACTAAAATTTTTCACTTATCCAGAAAACTAACATTTTCTTTCATGGGCCTCTGAAAAAGGTTGTTACCGGTGTGTGTGTGTGTGTGTGTGTTGAGGGGGGGGGGGGGGGGGGGGCTCTGGATTTTGATTGGGAGTATTGGTTTTTCATATCTTATTTTTGATAAAGCTAGTAAGTGATGATTGCGAATATGAAGTGGCAGACTAGAATGCAGCAGTTCAATGTTTTTATTCAATTTCTAATGGTAGTTTTTTGTGTTTTTGTTGGTAGATTTGTAGATACTCCATATTGAGGTGCATACAGGTAATTCAATGGACTTAAATTCTTACATTTGGTTTTCCTAATTCTATTTCTCCTTTCTTATAATCACCTGGTTCAATTTTGAAAGTAATCATGTTTCCACCTATAACTGATTACTGCTACAGTTTTAGTAGATTTTACGTGAGCAAAAACCTTTTTCCTAACAACATCTATATATAATCATGCAGTTTTCTTCTTTAGGGATTAATATATCTTCAGTTTTTCCTTAAAAGGCTCACAAAAGTAGTTACTTTGTGCTCTTTTTCAGTATTTTTTGTCATATGTTCTTGAATGTAAATATACTGATTTTTTTTTTACTTAGATAGATTCTGAATTGAGAAAGAAGACTGAAAGACTGATATAGATTCTTTATTTGGTTAAGGTAGAGAAATGGATAAAAGTTGGATGAACCAACTCTTATGTTTATCGAATGCCACTCTAAGAAAGATGAGAACAGAACACCATCCACTGTGGAGGCAGCAAATTACATGGTAAATTTGCAGTCTTTACACTTATTTTCTCTGCATGTTAATAATTTTTCATTGCAAACCATAGGGATTGAAGTTTTTTTTTTGTCTTGTAGGCACAAATGCACGAGAAGAGAGAAAAAACTTCTAGAGGGTTCTCAAGATTTACCTGCTAAAAATGACATACTTTCTTGAGTTGTTGGAAAAGACAAATATGGTAGTGTTCAAATGTATGGGCTAGGTGTGTCCCAATTTGATGTATGGGGTCAAATACCTAGCCATAAACAGTCACACAGGATTGCAATGGAGTAGAAGGAAAATTGCGAGCAAATGGAGGAATGGTTTAACAACCGAATTGATAAGCTAAAGTCTATGTTCCTACGACATAGAAGACATGAAGAATCCCAGTCTGATGCTTGTAGTCCTGCTACATCTATTAACCATCGTCCTCAAATGACATCTACTCAGTTGCCCCGTCCTTTTCGGGTACGTATAACAACATATTACCTGAACTATAATCCTCGTCGCTTAAACTTCTTCAAGATTTAGCTACTTCAAATTCTCATATTTTCATTTTCTGTTTAAGTGTTTGCAAAGTTCTCATACACTTGTCTTCCTGTGGTGCAATGGCTAATTGATGAAGTATAACAAAGAAGCATCCTTGAGAATTGACTTGTTGATTCTTGAATTCTTCTCCTGCCATAGGCCATATATTATGATAGTAACACTTACCTTGCATACCTTAGCTCTAAAGCTTTCCCCCTAAAGTTTTGAGCTGCATACTGTAGTATTTGGTTCCAAGATTCCAAAGGAATCCTCATTTGCATTTTATTCAGTACAAGCTTCAATACTTCCTGAGCATATGAACATTGAATAAACACATGATCCGATGTTTCCTTTTGATTAGAGCAGAGTACACAACTATGAAAATTTGAACCACTTAGATCCCAAGCTACACATAGTTCTTTATTCCATGCATTTGGTGATATCTTTTTTTCCAGAAATTCACTCAATATATGATCCCCTGATGTATCACAAAGAAGCATCCTTGAGAATTAACTTGTTGATTCTTGAATTCCTCTCCTGCCATAGGCCATATATTATTACAGTAACACTTAGCTTGTAGAGCTTAGCTCTAAAGCTTTCCCCCCTAAAGTTCTGAGCTGCTTATCGTAGTATTTGGTTCCAAGATTCCAAAGGAATCCTCATCTATATGAACATTGGATAAACAGGTGATCTGCTGTTTCTTTTTTATTAGACCAGAGTACATAGCTATCCTCATGGATTGAATTCCATTCCTTTAGATTGGCTTTAGTTCTTATTCCTTTCTTGCATATCATCAATAGTATTATGGCACATTTAGGGATGTGTCCACTAAACCAAACTAGCTTCCACCATGGAGCACAATTACCTTGTTCTCAAATAATTCCATGCTGAATTTATGGTAAACCTTATAGTAGGTAGTGGCTCCTATTGAACTTTATCCATCTGATATGTCATAGGTGGTGGTATAGAGCTGAGGAGATTGCTAATCTATTGCAATGCCTGAGATCTTACAATAGGAAGTCCCCATGTGTAGCAATTAAGTAATTGACATCTCTTAAGCATCAATTCCCAGTTTGTATTTGTAATTGGCATCTCTTATGACAACAACGCTCAATTAGTTTTGCTTTTCAAATTCAGCTTCGAGATGTTGTTTGCCTTAAGAGTATAATGAATCCATCAGAAACTGTAGCGAAGGGGATTATACAGAGCATAGATCCATCAACACAAGTTAGGGGGGAAGAACTTGGGCCGAATTGGTGCGAAGTATCTATTCAGGTTGCTGTGAAAAAGGATGAATGCTTGATAAGATCCTACGGGTTTCACAAAACCATTTATGATGCATATGGAGCAACTTTTGCATGGCCATGTCCTTATGTAAGTTCCAACTTTATTTTGTGGTTGCATTGCTCTTATTTGAAGAAAACCTTGTGGAGCAGTGCATTCATGTGTTGTGAACTTGAGTGCTTCTAAAGTTACCAATGTATAATTGATGAGGTTGCTTATTAAACTACTAATACACAATCAATAATGAGTATATGTTTGTATTTGCAGGTGGAATTCGAAAGCGTTGATGAAATGTGATTGGTGTCTTAAATGGTTTTGAGATAACTATATTTTGCTTTTGGATGGACAATGGACAGTTTGGTAGTCACAAGGCCTTTTGCGGTTGTTACATTCTAGGCATTTAGAACTAGTGGTTATCTTTAATTTTGGAGTCAATGTAAATTATTCACTTTCAGACATTTGGATGATATGAAGACTTTGGATTATATATATATATATATATATATATATATATATATATATATATATATATATATATATATGTATGTGTGTGTGTGTGACGACTTTGGATGTTATACTTCAGTTCACTTGGTTTTTATCTTCTCATGGTTGCAATGTGTATAAATTAAAGTGGGTTACTTGATGTGGTACATATTAGAATAGGGGAAGTAGGTATTCAGGTATATAAATATTTGTAAATGAAAATAAAAAGCATGTTACAGCGTTAAGAAGCATCCCAAAAGAGTTATTAGGACGCTCCTTAGCGTCACTATAGGACAGGTTAAAGTATTCTGGTTTACAACTTTAAAGACGCTTACTTGCACCTTCTTAAGCCTTATTTTTTGGGGACGCATAAAAAGACGCTAATAAACGCCCTAAAAGAGTAATTAAGACCCTTGTTAGCATCGCTATAGGGCATACTAGAGTCTCCTAGTTAGGCACTTTATAGGACGCGTATATCTGTCCTGTTAGCCTCGATCTTATTGAGGCGTTTATAGTGCGTCCGCATAACTTATTGTGAGGGCTTCTAATGGGGCGGGGTTACAACGCAATTCAAAACGTTCTTACGTGAAAAGCGTCCTTATATGTTACTTGTTAGGACGCGAGGACGCGTCTTTACATCCCAGTTTTGTTTTAGTGTCCCCTTTGACTTCCTTTCTGCAGGTAGTAACCAGCGTTAGATTACTTGAAACTGGACTAAAGGCAAGCCAGTTAGTGAATTTAAGTTAATGTATTGTCCATTAGAACCCTTGCGTGGGTGAATAGTATTATTAAAAAAAATTTAGACCTAGATTTGGTATTGGACTTATAACATTCAATTGAGAGTGATTTGATTAACATTTTAGTTGCTCTGATGATTATCATTGTCTTAGTATCATCGATCGATAGAGTGTCTAACGTTCCGGAAAATCCGGTATGTTACACAAAAAGCGCTTTACATAAAAGAAAAACATGTTATAGATCACACAAACAAACTTACAGCATTTAAGTTTCCTTGCACCTGATCCATGTTTTTGCTTCTCTAGAGAAATATTCTTGGACTAATCTCTTCTTGCATTGCTTCTCAATTTCTTTCACGAACCCTATGATTGTTCCTAATCCCCGGCCCCCACCCCCACCCCAATCCTCGCCCTTGCTTACCAATTTGTTTGATTCTTTCTCCCCAACCAAGAACGATCTATTGGCATGGCTTGAAAGAAATACCCCTAAAAAAGTGATTGTGTGTCTCCAGTCAATTTGAATGGGGAAAAAGTTAATAGATAGATTAAAAGGGTGTTTGAGATTAATTTTAAAAATAATCAAACCTGGATTAAATCAGGTACGTGAATGTTTGGCCAAAAAAAAGTTAGAGATTTAATCTGTCTCAAAAAGTTAAAAACTAATTAAATCCATAATTCTGAAAAGTAAAGAGTACGAAATAATCATCTTTCTCATAGTCAAATTTAACCTTTTAATTTACCATATTATCCTTATATTTCGTAGAAAATGACATCTTATACCCTTTTAACTTATTAGGTGTGATTTTTGGATAGTTTCTAGAGTTTTTTTTTTCCCCTAGCACACAACAATCTCATCATCGGCCTCTTCCTTACGTTAACATTACTTCACTGTATTGAAATTAGAAATTTATTATTCATTGTCATTTATGGTCATTTGGCATAGTAAAAGTAATTTAAACACTTTTTATCCGATCACTTTTTATAACTTTAAAGTTGATTCTTCTTAAAATCGATAAATTTTGATTTTAAACATTGATTAAGATTTAAGTTAAAATCTGTTTTTAGAATCACTTTCAAATGTTCACTAAAATGACGACCGAGTAAATTATAATGACTGATTTTAGTGCATGAACTAATTTAAAAAAAGAAACAGATAAAATTGAATTAAGCCCTAAAATTTACCTCCTCAATTTTTTTATAGACAACGTCATAGCAATAGAAAATTCGGTTACTGGATATAATCATGATCCGGTTAATGAACCAAACGAACTTATGTTCTAATTTGTCTGCAACTCGCGGAGGTGGCGACCACGACCAACAGCACCATCGGCCGACAGCCCATTCCGCCAAAATTGCCACCGTTCTGCCACCACTGTCTATCGTCAATGGCCTAAATTTGCGGCAATTCCCTCCCACCACCGTGGAATGCGGCGGCTCTTGAAGCTTCCCTTGACGGCAAATTTCACATTTGAGCTCTGCTACACTCTCAACTTTACTCCATTTTTCTGTACTTGCTAGATGCTAACAGCAAATTTCTCATCTTTTCTCTCACCTGGTCTGCGACTTGCCCTACGCCAACAGCCCCAACTACTCTCTCAGACTCTCATCCACTCCCAGACGGGCAGACCACAGACACCCATTCACCGGCGACGGCGGACGGCGAAACGCCGACACGGCAGGGGCTCCTCGAGTCGATTCTCTCTGGAGAGCTCAGCTCAGATCTTGAACGACAGCCGACTAGCAGAGTGGAGGTGCCGACTGCCGAGGCGGTGTTCTTCAGATCTGGAACAACCGTCAACCGAAGAAAAAGCAGTGAGCGGCGGGTGGCGACGGCAAGGCGAGGACTCCACGGCCAACAACACTCTGCCGGCGACGATGCGTCGACCACCGGTGACCCGTGACCAGTCAATTAGTTAACTCCCTTCGTCGTTTTCAGATTTAGGTACGCATTTTCAGATTGATGATTGATCATTTGCTTTCCGAATTGCTTTTCTAATTTGATTTTCATATATTGATGAATTTGATTCCCTGAGTACATGTTTATTGAGATGCTATATTGACGATTCGGAAAAGCTTAGTTGATTATCAAGTTTGATGGACTAGAAATTCAGAAAAGAAAGGAGGGGGGAGGGGGGGGGGGGGCGCTAATGTACATTTATCAGAGTGTAAGAAGAATCCTCCGAATAATTATAGACAAATATTACTTAGAAATTTCAGAGAAGGATGAGAAATGCGAAGGCATACTTGGAATTGCCTGTAAAGTGCTTCTGCCAGAAGGATACAGCTCCTTTTTAACACTTAACATGCTTCTTAGTTGATTCAAGCAGAAGAACTGACTCTCCTCCATATAGCAACATGTTATGAGTTACAGTGGACTTTTGCACCCATCTATACTGCACTTTCTACCCTAAATGCAGGGCTGGTATGACTGAGATCTTATTTAAGTGCAAACTGGGCGGGAAAAACTAATACACGGAATAGTGCAGACCACTTTACCATTAGAGCAGTCTAGAGTCCGCTGCACTTTTGATGCATCAGGTTTGGGCAATAGCACGCTCAAATGGTCAATACTTGTAATCGGTGTCCGAAGAACAGAACAAATGGCCTATATACCCCGAAATTAGAGTATAGGATTTCATTTAGACCATCAAGCAGATCTCAGCTAGAAATTGTATAGACATCAAAAGCCGGGCTTAAACGTGATAGATTGGTAGGCAGACCTCGATGAGTTAAGAGTGTTAAAAGCAAGCTGCCAATGAAAAGAAATTCCACAGAGCCTAGTACATGTAAATCCTCATGAATGGGAGATGAATGGATGAATGATAGCTTGGTTTGCTACATTGAGAAAAATATCTTCAAAACTATTGGGAATGAGGCTATTATCAAGCGCTACCAATCTTGGGGGCCTCATCGAGTAGTTATTTAGTGCTTTCTTTTGTAAACACTTATATATCTATTTTGTATTCGCCTTTTTTGTATTGTAAAGAGTCTTTAGTAGTGGCTCTCATGAAACTTAATAAGACCTCTTGGATGCTTTTTAGTATTTTTTTTGTGTATTACCGGACTGCACTCATTTTTTGTGTATTATTTTACTTAGAAAAAAATTTAGTGACTTCGTTATATTTTTTCCACCCCCTGGAATGAAATCCTGGTTCTGCCACTTATACGTGTTTCATTTATTTTTAAAAACAAAGCAAAACAAAATTAATACTCTCTCGCTTCCATTGGATTTTTTCATTTGACTTATTGCGAATGTCTAGGATAGATGTAATACAAGTAAGCATTAACTTGACTTACTTTTTTTTGCACTAGTTTGATTTGCCAAGCAATACTTCTTTGATCTATGATTGCAATGTTGAGTTCAATTCGGCTTCTAAAACGGTACTAAAACTATCCTAAGAATTTGTGAAAGATAAAATGCGCAAAATCCAATGGAGCGGAGGTCGTAATAAGTTAGAAAAGATAACTTCTGAGCTTTAGTTTTCTGAAATTCATATTGTACGTGTGTATTTCTAATGTGCTTATAATTTTTGTTTAGTGTATACTTCAATGAAATTGGTCGAAATTAGATTTAGACATTGGGCATAAGTACGATAGATGTGTTCTTATCAATTCTGGTACCTGTGTCTCTACCCAAATTTATTCTATTGGGAATCTCATCTGATTGAATGAATAATAGTAATTTGACAACAGTTTGTAGTCTGGCCCTCTGGCGTATGAAGTACTAGACGAGATATGCTGTCTTCTTAGTTACTTTTGAAAAGTTGTAACTTAACCTTTGAAAAGTCCCTCGCCACTATGCTAAACGGCTTTGAGAATCTTTTGCTACCTTGGATGATTCATGTCACAATTTGTCTCATATTCAGAAGTAAAATATTTTTTTATGCAAAGTAGCTTCAAATTCAGATTTGATCTCCTTCCGTACCTCACAAGAATGGCAAAGAGAAAATGCCAGTTAATGTATCGTAGTTTTATATACCAACAGAGGTGTACTTAATTACACTGTTTAAGTCGATGCAATTTCTAGAATGTTTTACTGATTCTTGCTAGTCTTCTTGCAAATCTGCATTCATTTTACTTGTTGGCTGCCTGCCATGACTTAACTGTTTTAATGAATATGTAGGATTAACTCTCATCTTAGTCCCCCTCACCCCACCAACAACCCCTAAATCAAAAAAGAAGATGCCCTGCTTCTTGGCTTGAGAAAAAATATAACACTCTTAAGACTGTGTCTTGCCTATGCTTTTATTGTATCCATGGTCTAAAGGACCTCGTTTGCTGGTAGGTACAAAATGGCGAGCTCTTCGAGCCAAGGATGTCGTGCAAACAGAATCTATAGGCGTTGGCTAGCTGAAACATTTGATGGTCACGAAGCAGCAGAAGAAGAGCTATCAGATAGTCTTAACGGAAATGACGGTATAGTTCAGCCATCTGTTCCAACTTTACCTTTAAGCTTGGAACCTTTAGAACCATATGTTGGCATGGAGTTTGAATCAGCAGAGGATGCTAGGGACTTCTATGAGATGTATGGAAGGTGTGTAGGCTTTACCATACGGAATAATCGCACGCGTCGGTCACTCAAGGACAATTCAATAATCGGTAGGGAATTGTATGTTCAAAGGAAGGGTTTTGCCCAGAAAAACCGAGAAGAAGAGCGAACAGAAGACCCACATCACAGCGAGCTACAAGAGAGGGGTGCAGTGCCATGGTAAGGATTGCTGCAAAAGGTGGAGGAAAGTGGGTCATATATGGTTTTGCAAAAGAGCATAGTCATGAGCTTAATCCTAGTAAAATTCCACGGCAACGATCACATAGGATTGCATTCTGCGAGGTATGTTTCGAAAATGTACGTTTTCGATTGACTAGATACATTCTTGTATTTAGTACACTGCCAAAGTAACACGAACCTAATTTGCACTATGTCTCACTTTCAGACTGCAATTATTAAACAATATAGAGTACTTGGACTGTCGAACTTTGTAGTTTCTATTGTATGAATTAAAGATGTTCCATGGTGGAGGATCAAGTTGTGATGGTAATGAAAATACGTGAATTGGAATAATAATTGACAAAGCGGCATATTGTGCAGAACTAGAATCTAAGTAGCAAGGAGACCGTGTCCGACACCGACATGTACATGGACATCAGACACGCAATTCCAACAAACCAAAATTGGACACTACAGGACCCACTAAATTATATTATATTTCATTTATTGGCATATTATCTATGTCTCAACACATTGAACCCATAAGAAATAGTAAACCAACAACTAGTAAACCACAAAAAGAAGTTGCCTGGAAGTCAAGTTAAAGAACATATTCAATAAGGTGATGCAGGATTCCCTGACAACAAGCCAAAAGGAAAACAAAAACGGCTTTCAGCCCTTCCTTCCACTGAGATTTTATCAACTTCAATAGCCTCATCACGCTCTTTGTCCTTTGGACCTCCATCACCAACCTCTTTCTTGTATACAAATCAGCTTCTTCGTCAGATAGCCTTTGTCGAAGAGCCCTGTCTCGCTCTCAGCTAGGCTAAATCCAATTGGAAAAAATCTATGAAACAATCTATTAGGTTTTCTCTAGTCTTTGATTTGTCAGAAAGTCCAACTTTCCCTTATAGTGCATCATGACCCTCGGATTAAGGTTTAGGAAATAACAATATACCCCTTACGTACCGGACCTTTCTGCATAAGGTGTTTAACACTGTCTCCGATAAATAAGTGTAGAATATCCAGACACCGCGCCGAGGTGTCTAACATGTGTCAGAAGGTGACCTAGGGGTGTCCGGGTGTCGGTAGGTGTTGGACACCATACCTCGACCCATAAGAGGGGTCCATGCTTCCTAGCCTAGAGTAATGCATCTTTGGTTTCTATAGTGCTTTTCATGTCAGAGACTTGGGTTTCTCTTGGCAAGTTCAACCCATTTAATTAAACGTACTCTTCCAACTACCATCTACTATTTTTTTAAGCCAACCATAAGGATTATGTTTAAAGTATGTAGAGAAAATCTCAAAAGAAAAAGAAAACCCTTTAGCACTTCCTAGAACCAGTTATCTTTATTATTTGTTTTTTTAACCAAACCAACTTCTGGTCATGCATTAATTAAATTAGTTGTAGCAATATCAAAAATCTTAAAAGAAAAACAAAGCACTTCCCAGAACCAGCTATCTTTATTACTAGTTTTGATCCCTTGTGTTGCACACGAGGGCAGAGGCACTTTGAGATATTATAATTATCAAAATAATATAATAATCACATTGAGCGAAACAAATATGGACTTTTTCAAAAAGGTGCTAGCATATAAAACTAAATTAAGCATACTACTGTAAGCATATAAAATCACCTAAGGTATTGAAATGATGAAAAATAATAAAGAGAACCAACCAAACGTATAAAACCAAATATAATATGAAAATATTGAAAGGTCAAAGAAATTCTAAAATAAGACTAATGATCCCACATTTTGATGAAACAATTAGCAACCGACAACATGAGCCACTTTAGTTTTTTGAAGTGTTTGGTATTAAACAAATATAAGAAATTATTATATATGATCGACTATCCAACTTGAAGATAAAATTTTCACCTAAATAATCTCTTTTTTTTTTTTTCCTTTTTTTGCATATTAGGATGAATCAATCCCTCTCCTTGCATATACTCAATAAAGGCTGAAAATACAATAACGAAAAATATGAAGCAGTGAAGGTTCAAAAAGAGCCTGTATATACATATATATCAAGAAAAAGGAGGATAGATTTTTATGCTGCCTCAGATGTTGGTAATCTATGCTCGCAAATGGTGATTACCATAGGTGATAGGAGAGTTTTTTTTTTTTAGTGTAAACTTTAGATTGTTATTTTAGAAATATGTTATCAGTTGGGTTTAGAAGGAGAGAGATTTAATCTAATTGGAATCTAATCTAATTGTACATCAAAAAGAAAAAAATAAAGAATTAAAAGTAGCCAAAAAAATTATTAATATTAAATATATATGATATTAAAGCAAAGATGTAATAAATTAGCAAAAATATCCACGAATAATGATAGAAAAGAGAGTTTCGAATAAAGAAAGGGAGAGATTTAAGGAAAAAATTATGACAAAATTAAAGTGATGAGAAAAAATTAAAGTCAAAGTAAGGAGATAATTTAGGAAAGGAAATCATAAACAGGGAGGTTACATATAAATAGAGATGTGAACGTGTGGGAGTTTGTGAGAGAGATTGGAAAATGATAAAGACTTAAAACAAGTGACAAAAAGCATAAAAAAATAATTAGTAATAAATTAAATATTTTTCTAATCCACGTGGCGGAAGAAGAGTGTGTCCACGTAGGACGTGACGTGGACACTTTCTCTCAGCTTCGGCTTTCATATATATATAATTAGATTTGTTTTTTCAACCAAACCAACTTCTGGTCATGCAGTAAATAAACCAGCTGTAGCAATATTATTGGGATGGCTAGCTAATTTGATTGGAATGGATGGTGTTGTAGGTTGATTGATTAAAATTTGCTACAACACCCGCGGCGGAAATTTCTCTAACTCCCAACTGGTTAACTGATTTTTGTATTTGCTACAACACCCGCGGCGGAAATTTCTCCAACTCCCAACCGGTTAACTGATTTTTGTATTTATTTGACAAACATCAAATGAGCATTGAGGATAAAGTCCCATGGCGTATGTTGTTCGGAGATGATATAGTTTTAATAGACGCGACTAGAGTAGGATTTAAGGGTAAGTTAGAGTTATTGAGAGGTATTCAAAAGCTTGAACGTTTAAGATAAGAGTACTTGTAATGCGATTTTACTGAAACTAGGAGGAGGTCCGGGGAGGAAGTATGGATGGGCAACAAGTACTTAAGAAATATTTTTTGTAGCTAAATTGCAATGCACAAGGAGGGAGAGACTGAGGGATGTTTCCATAGAAGAAGAACATGTCGCTAAAGTAAAGGTCTGCTTATGGGGTATTGTGTGGCCGCAACATTCATCTGAAGTTATAGGGAAGATATTACTAACGGCAGTGAGGCTATCAACATTATATGCTTCAGAATGTTGAGCAACTAAGAAACACCAAATAGTATGATGAGTGTTACTGAAATGCAAATGCTTAGGTGGACGTGCAGCCACACAAGGAGGAATAGAACAAGAAATGAGGATATCTGTTACAAACTGAAGGCAGTGCCAACTGTGGATAAGGTGAAACATCGCTTGAGATTGTTTGGTCATATCCAGCGTAGGCCATTAGATGTCGCAGTAAGAAGAAGTGACTTGTGCCAAGTTGATGTGCTATGGTGAGAGAGGGGTAGACCAAAGATAACATGCGGAGAAGCAGTCACAAAACACTTGATTGCTAGAAATTTATGAGAGTACAATGGGGGAATGGAAGAAAAGGATTCATGTGGATGATCCCAAGTAGTTCAGGACTCAGCCTTGCATTATGATTATGGCAGTGGACAGCCAAAGATCAATCACACAGATAAGAAGATCATGAACTGAAGGAACTCATCTGAAATGTTGTAGTACTCTTCTTAGAAGGTAAATTCCAATCTATCCCAACTTCTTATGAGCTTGAAGAGTTTAATAAATGTTAGTGATTTTCAACTGCTTCCCTTTAATTTCTTCATGGTCTTGTACTCCTTCCGCTAAGAAGTTACAGTTCAAATATTCGTTGATTAGAGGGCTATTGGAAGTCCTTCCAAATGGAGTTATAGCTAAAATTATTTCTCTAGGTTGATGCTCAGTTGGGAATTTTATTAGTTCAAGTAAAATAGCCTTAGATGCTGGTAGAGAATGCAGACGTATGTGGTTCATTCTGTAAAATTTGGCGCTCCTCTTAGCAAGTACCACTACAGGGAGAGGGGAGGTGGGGTGGGGGCAGAACATATGAACACTTAATGGCAATTTGGATAGAGGGAATAACGTCAGACAGACCTTATTCATGCTATACAGCAAACATGTAATGTATGGGCTTATCTATGTACGTAAACTGCTACGGATGTTGCAAACATTGCAGAAGCAATCATTGTGTACGTATGTGTAACAACCCAATCTACAGCCTCATAACAGGTTTTTATAACGCAAATCTCATACTATCCCACATCCGATGTGTGGGACATCACAGTGTGTGCTAAGCCTTGTTTGTTTCATGGAAATCATTTTCCAAAAAAAGGTTTTTTGCATTTTCCGGTGTTTGGTGCGTGCATAAGATTTTTTCACAAGAAATGATTTCCGGTAATACTTATTTTCAAGAACAAAATGTCGGGAAACCACTTACCGGTAAGTTGTTTTCCGGACCGTTAAAAACGCACACCGACCCACCCCACCCATACACGCACCCCTCCCCCCTAACACTCACCCACCCACCAACTCGCCCACACACCTACCCAGCCACATTCACCCACCCACTAAGCCACACACACACGCCCTCCCACACACCCCCCACCCACCCAACCCACACACACGCCTGTAACCACCCACCCCCACGCGCACACGCACACGTCCACACCTACCCACCCCCACCCCACCCCGCAATACACCCACTCACCCCCACAAAATGACACCCATGCCTACCATACCGACCCCCACTCCCCCTCCCACCCCACGACCCACACACAATACTCCCACCCGCCACACACCCACCCCTACCCACAACCCCCCCCCCCCACACAACCACACTCCCATTGCCCATTTTCCACTCACCCACCCCACACGTGCACACCCACATACAACCACACACACCCCGCCCAAACAGATACTGATGCCCAAACAACGGAAAGCATATGTTTTTTTGGTATAGGGGTTATCATTTTCTGTGCGACGCCCAAACAGCGAAAAATGAAATTCTTGAAAATATTTTTAGGAATTGCTATTTTCCGAAAAACATATTTCGGAAAGCATTTTCCGTGAAACAAACAAGGCCTAACTTACAGACCAATTTCAAAAAATTTGCGGGAGGATCCTATAGTTAGTGAATGTAAGACTATGTTCCCAACCTCCCTTGGTTGCACCCAGGGACCCACTGTAGGTCCCGTTTTTTCACGACACGTTAACCTTATTGTAAACGGTCAATTTTCAACGCTCCCAAGCTAGTCGAAGCAACACGCACGCTCAAGTCACGTGCATTTTCTCCATCTTTTCTTTTTTTAACTTTTCTTCTAGAAAGACATTTTTTGCACGGTCCATGTTCGCTAGCGAGACGAACTTGGCGCACCTTGTCCTTTGATGTGCCCTTTTTGCCAAGCGAGTAGAGCTTAGTCAGACTTGGCCTTCCGGGGGAGGGGGACGCCTTACCTCTCGGTGGTCCCCGCCTTTTCCTTAGGGAAGCTTGGCCTTCCTCTCACCAACTCAACTCCCCTTCCTTTTCCTTTAGTCAAGTGCTATGGGAGCGTCGTCCTGCAACGCCCGAACTCCGATGCCCGTCGCTGCACCCACACGTTGACGCTTGTCGCGACGTCCGCGTGCCCCCGACACGACGCCCACTTCTGCAACATACGTGGCCGCGCCCGTGCACCGTTCTGTGTCGCTTGCCCTCGGCAAAACGCCCACTTCCGTAACAGATGTCGCCGTGCCTGTACGCCCCTTACATTGTGTGCCCCGGTATAACGCCCACTTCCGCGACAGACTCCGCCGTGCCCGTGTGTAGTTCTTACGTCACGTGGCCCCCATTTTCGCGACAGACGTCGCCACGTCCTTGCCTCGTTCTTGCGTCACGTGCCCCTAGCATGACGCCCACTTCCACTACAGACGTCGCCGCGCCCGTGCGCCTTTCTCATGTTACGTGTCCCCGGGCAACATACACAGCCGTGGCGCTCATGCGCCACGCTGCTAATACAGTCGCGCCCCCTGGCTTTTTGGCACATTACCGTGCCCCCCGGTGTTGGTCCATCTATGCTCCACACCATGAGCCCCTGCCTTAAATGTGGAACATTCTTCGATTTGCTCTCCAGAGCATGCAACATTTTGAGGGGCTCCGCTCGCAATGTTTCTGCATAAGCACCCTTCGCAGCGGGATAGGCTCGCTCAAAGGTACTATCTCCGCCTGCCAGTTTGCGTGAAATTAGGCACGCCTGAGCTGTAACCACGTCGCACTCACATTACCTGTGATCGTTGACGCCTCAGTCACTTTGAGACGGGAGCTGGTATTCAGATGGACCCTCCCCCACCACTGTCAGGTTCTCTGTGTGTCTTAACCACCTCCCCTCCAGTGCAGGACTCAGTAAGGGCTTTGAATCGGTCACTTTAGAATTCAAAGTTACAAAATTCTAGAGAGAGAAACACACATTGGACCGTAAAATTGGACTTTGACTTGGACCTTAGCTTGGACTGTCGGCTGTTGGCCCTATTCGCCTCAGCCCTTGTCCTCACAGCATTGCCACCCCTTAGGCCCTGTTTGGGAAGCATTGCTCTCTGCCCTTACTCCACCCTCATATTGTCCCACTATTGAACATCTGGTAGTTGACTCGGACTGTATCTTTTGTGGCACCTCCACGTAAGCTACGAACCCACTTTCTTGGCATCAGAATATAGAATAAGATATCACGGTGAACACAAACTGGCAAGTAAAGGCAAACGTAATGCTGGAAGAAACCTAATAAAGTGACGTGGTTTCAGTTGAAGTGGACTTGGACCATCTATGCTAAGCTCGACCCCGCATCTTACTTTATTCTATAATGTGATCTAGCTTCTAAATCTGATAGATCGCTTTATTTTAGATGGCCTTTACTCTTTAGTACATGGGCTAGAGTACTGGATCACATCAGTTTGTACTGAAGCTCCATCATATTTATGACAGGTAGTTTGTTGTTTTTTGCAAGATTGATATCCTGTCCAGTCAATAAGCCCCCAAAATTACCATTCCCCTTTTTATTCTGTTTTTCAAATCAGTAAGGAATCCACCCATTCTCTCTCTCTCTATCTCTCTCTCTCTCTCTCTCTCTCACACACACACACACACACACACACACACCCACACACACCCACACCCATACCCACCCACCCACCCACACAATGCACGCACGCACGCACAGGTCTCTCTGTTCCTAGTAAGATTGTAGCTCGGGGTGAGCTTGGTGGCAATGGCAACGATATCACCGTGGTGGCAGTGGCGGCTTGGGTTTGGACACCTGTGCCAGCACAGCCACGTTGGTGGTGGAGATGGAGGGAGGAGGTGGTGGCTAGGGCTTAGATTGGTTGGGGAGAGAGGAAAGGTGGTGGTCAAATAGAGTAATATGAAGTAAACCTAAATGGTATAAGGGCATTTCTCTACATATATAATGTTCCATAAAAAGTTTGACTTCCAAATGGGGAAAAGTCAATGGAATAGAGGAGGGAGTATTAGCAAAGAGAAACTGCCAAAGGGTGAAGCCATAAAAAATCTACCAAGCCCCAAAAGGAACTAATTAAAGCGATCAATGAAGTGTGACAGAAACTCTATAGAGAAGCTAGCTGAAGCAGAGGATGAGAAACACAGAGATCTTTGGAAAGTTTACTTCACAGCTAATGCTGAACAAACAGTTATGCCTACGAGTTCTGCTACCAGAGCTTGATGGAAGTAATATATGTTTGCACTTTTCGAACATCAGTGGTTTTAAGCTTTTGTGGTTATCTCCAGTATCTATTTAAATCTAACATGTAGTGAGACATTCCTCATAACTAAGAACTTTTTCAAGAAGTATTTCCTCTTTCATTATTTGTCCATTTTCAGCCGGTTGAATGTTATGTGTGCTTACAATAATGGTTGTCACTTCCTCAGAATCACATCACATACTTCGTAATAGTTGTTAGTCTTATTCTCGGTCCAGCCTGAACATTTTTAGTTGGGCCTACAGAGATCCTAAATGCTACTCGTGTGTTCTATTGAGCTTGTGGAGGCTAGATTACAGTCAGAGGAGCAGGTTATTTGTGCAAGTTACATATAGAGATGAGCATGTATTATGGGGTCTTTGCTCTATGTTATTATGACCACGTCTTTAGGAGACTTGAGTTTGTGCCGTTCTCACTCCAACAAACCCTTCATTTGTAACAATTGAACTACAATCCCAGGGAAAGAAGGGACATTTGATGGAATAATTTCTTAGATGTATTCTTAAGAACGTTGATGCCCCTGTGCAAGGATTCCTATCCACAAGAAGCAGGGACAAGCCTGGCCATTGGATAGATTTGGGAATTTTTATCCATTTCCTTAATTCTGAAGTTGTTATTTCAGGTACTAGTAACTTAGCTTATCTGGTTTTGGGTTTTCTCTGTGTAATGGGCTTTTGTAGTAGGACTTGAATTTATTAAAGGCTACAACTTGGACCGAACATTTGTTATTACTCCCTCTTAAGAGATTTTCTCAGAGACTTTTTTCTGAGCCTCTTGAAGTTTTTACTCTCCTTTATATTTCCTTCCTCCAGAATACAAGCTATCATACGCCAATATATCTGGTACTACTGAGCCAGTTGAGTTTGATGGAACATTTAGATGTGTTTTATGTGCAAACCATGGTTCCCCCACCTTTTTCTTGAAGGATTACTTGCTTGAAACTCGTGTCATTAATAATTAAAAGGAAAACAATTGCAACTATGGAAATTAAGAATTACTAAACAGCTAGCACTTTGCTTTCAAATACACTCGAATGAGCGTTGCCATTACCTTGATGTATACGATCTTCAGTAACTGATTTGTGCAACTTGGTAGGTTTGACGTATACTATCTTCAGTAACTGATTTAAGCAACTTGGTAGGTTTGACGTATCGCTGTCTGCTGGATGAGAAGGATCTTAAGATCAGGGAGTTATCCACAGAGCTACATCGAGAGAGAAAAAGATCTGCAATATATCAAGAACAGCTTCAATTGATTTTGAAATATGTTGAGGAACACACTCAGCAGCTATCACTTAAAGTGGAATTAGTATTTGAAAATGTGAGAGTACTTGAATCAGAAGAACTAGACGATGCAGACAGTGACTAAATTCGGTTCTTTTGAACCATGCCGCTGCTGTTCCCCACGAGCTGAAATGCAAGAGAGATGATCAAATATCCTCGGCATTTGTTAAAGAATTATCTCCCGTTACTTCTGATAATCACTCGGTGTGCATGGAGGATAGGGTAGATACCAATCCTCTTGTCCGCTGAAGGTCATTTCCTCTCCTACAAGTAGGCATGTTAGTTCGAATACAATACTTTTGGGGACTATAGACTGCAGCCAGAGGATACTGTTGTAGTACTTATTGAAAAGAAGATCAGAAAGAGTTCATATATGATGAAAATTTCTCCCTCTCTCTCTCTCTCTCTCTCTCTCAAGAGTCTGCCTCAAGCCTGTCCACTCCAGGGAAAAGCCCATTGCTACTAACACCATCTTTCATTCTAATCATGGAACTGAAATGACTGAAGGACAGCGACTTAGTTTATCAATTCCACGAATCATGTAACACTCACCATATCCCTCCTCTCTCAGAATATCAGTCCCGGGAGGGAACAAGTTCACGAATTCCCTTATTGGGTTGTGAACTAGTGTCAGGTTCGTTTCAAGCGCATTCTCCTTTCTCGACTTCCTTTGATCCGCGGATGAAGCAGCTGGGAGGAAACATCAGTTATAGGGTTCTCCATGAAAGGATTCCAGATACAAATCTTTGGAATCAAAGCAAGGAAAATGCCTAAATAGCCAAGTGTGAGGATTTTGAAGATTGCCGTGGACGGTCAGGATGGCCGATGAGTGCCGAACCCGGGGTTGAATCGCCCTTCTCATTTATGGACTCCAGGGATAGTCGTCAGGCACCTATCCAGCTACTCTGCAAAGGCCTTGGTCCTACCCCTTTAGACATGGATTGAGCTAACATCTAGGTTGCCATTGGCAGCGATTTGTTATATGCCGTCCTGAATAGAGTTAAGTACGTGAATGACCATTGCAATCAAGTCCTCCTGTTACCATCCTTAGTGCCAAGTTCATCAAGTCACGTGCAAGGCACATGGGAGCTAAAATGAGGGGCAAAATTGTCATCTAATTTTTTGTCTATTCATTCTTTTATCACTTGGTTTCCTTTTTCCTTTTCTTCTCAGGAAGAGTGCAACCACCATCACGCAAAAACATCATCGCACCTGCATACCTTTACCACCGTTACCACTACCGCCGTTTTACAGACGATTATGACCCCAACTCTGGCAAATATCACGACCACCTTCCCATCGTCCAATCACAACCGAGCCACCGCCACCATGTCATCGTCACTCGATCACAAGCAAGCCACCCACTCACACTCGCCAACCATCACCACCACAAAGCCATCATTATCTAATCACAACGGAGCCACCACCCACCCAAGCCCTCGCCACTCACTGCCACCACCATCCCATCATTGTTCAATATCAACTGAGCCTCCACCTGCCCAAGCCATCTCCACCCATTACCACCATTTAACACCACAGATCTGGCATGAGCAACAAGCACTTCCACTGATTTCGATCATCCTCTATGAATACTGCACAACTAATCTCAATAATTCTAGTATTATGATTATGGCAGTACAACCAATAGCTATTTGAACGAGAAGGATACTCAACAAAACAACATGTAAGTATTGACCACCAGTTAACAAAATGCTGAAGATGTTCCAGATACGGTGGCGCCAATTATGTATGACTTTTGTCAGATAGTACACAATATGCATTTTGTAAGTATTGACCAAGCCAGACGCTTGCAGCTGAAAGAGGTCAGATCACTAGCAGCTTTTGCATGTCATGCCCGCATCGATATTCATCATGATTGGGTTAATGATTTATGCTGTAATTGATCTAGACTCTCCTAACGTTTTGTTTTTATTTCCTTTTGTTTATGTTTTATTGTAAGCACTCAAAACCGTTTGTAGTTGTACCATGACAAGCATAGTCATGACTTATTATGTATAGCCGACATAGCTATTTATGTAACCTTTATATTTCAATGCAATTCTCTTTTTACCAAAAAATAAAATAAAATTAGGTAACATTCTCTAATCAAACTTCTTTCCTGAGGAGTATACAACCTCGCCTCCGCTAGGCAACCCACACCAGAAGCTGATTCACCACAGTTTTCCTACCAGACCATAAGGTGTCTTCGGAACCAACTTATTAGGAACCCAATAAGGAACATAGGCAGCTATCATCAAGGCTTCTCCGCAAAGAAAATCTGGTAAGAAGTGTATGACTAAATATACTCACCATCTCAATAAGAGTGCGATATCTATTTTGTTCAGGTGTACAAGGCATTATGCAATATGGTACAATTTTACGTTCCTTGAGATACTTAGCATATGGTCCTTTATTCTGCCCAGACTCGTATCTCTCATTCACAACCTCTAGTCTGGTTGGCCCTTTATGCTAAGTACGATATGATCGAGGTTGGTGAAAACTAAACTTATGTAAACCGTTCGAACCAGAAGAATTTTTAGACATGTCACTGCCACTTGACTTATCATATTTTCCTTTTTTATGCTTACCTTTATTCTTATTATTCCCACCATTGAAAGTAGAACTAACCAGATTAACCAAACGTGCATCTTTGGCCTTAAGGCGTTTTTCCTCTTGAACCATTTAGTTACTAACTCTTGACAACTAAGTTGTTCTTTGTGCATGTTATAAGCTACCTTTGATTGACCAAACTTAGCTGGAAAATAATTCACACAAGTCGAACGAGGACATGGTCCGGGAGATCAAGTCTCATGACTTGGAGCTTTGATGAAATGTTTTTCATATATTTATTAAATGCTGATGCACATTGTTTTCTGTACCAGTGTACTTCAGATTAGTAAGATAAATGATTAGTTCATGAGATATCAGTTTTTTTACCGTATGTAAATAGGTTACCAAAAACACCTAGAAAATCTTTGGAAATGTTCCATAACGAAAATCATCCACTATAGACAATGAATTAGCTCGTTCCCATCTGGCAAAACGCTTTTTCAGCTTCGGAAGTAGTTTCGTATAGAGCAAGTGGTTTAGACTCTCTAATAGTTATGTTAATGTCCATGAAGCCTAGAGCAGATAGAACGCTTCCTTTCCAATCTTTGTAGTTTATGCCATCAAGTGGTTCATCGGTACGCTGATGTGAAGACATGCTGATGTGCAGACATGATAGATGTAATGTAAATTGTAATACACACACTTCAATATGCATTGGATTCTTATGTAATAAAGAAATATTGCCAGAGGATGAGAAGTTGCCTGACACGTACTATAGTGCTAAGAAAATGATGATGAAACTTGGTTTGAGGTAGCAGAAGATAGATGCTTGTAATAATGATTGTGTCTTATTTTGGAAGGAGAACAATGACTTGAGCGAGTGTCCGGTTTGTGGCCATGCAAGGTATAAACCGACCAGTGGGAATAAAAGAAAGATAGCATGGAAGATATTGCGGTACTTCCCGCTGACACCAAGGCTTCAAAGGTTGTACTACTCTTCTAAAACGGCAGAGCACATGAGATGGCATAGCCACGTCCACAGCAAAGTTCCCGATTTATTAAGACACCCTGCTGATGGAAAGGCATGGAAAGAATTTGATTATCGACACCCATCTTTTGCTGTAGAAGTTCAAAATGTGCGACTTGGGCTCGCTACCGATGGGTTTAATCCTTTTGGGCACTATAGCACACCCTACTCTACGTGGCCTGTGATCATTGTCCTGTATAACCTTCCTCCGGACATGTGTATGAAGAAACAATTCATGTTTTTATCATTACTCATTCCTGGACCTACGAGCCCGGGTAGAAATATAGACGTGTACCTGCGGCCGTTGATCGATGAGTTAAAAAATCTGTGGGAAGTTGGAGCCCCAGCATTTGATGCATCTCTTAAACAGAACTTCAACTTGAGGGCAGCAGTCATGTGGACCATCAATGACTTCCGTGCATATGGTATGTTGTGTGGGTGGAGTACACACGGTAGGTTGGCATGTCCTTATTGTATGGAAGTGAGTAAGGCTTTCACTAGAGATGTCAATTGGGCCGGTTGGCCCGCGGCCCAGCCCGTTGTGGCCAGAAAAAAGCCCTGGTCAGCCCAAGCCCGGTTATGAACATTGTTGGCCCGCCTATTTAGGGCCTTGGACCTGGGCTTGGACCAGGCCAAGGTTTTAGAAAAAATGGCCCAGCCCAGGCCCGGCCTTAAAAGGGCCCAAAAAAAGCCCTGGCTCGAAACTGGCCCTGTTTTTGCCCTAATTTGGCCCGGATCTGGCCCTAAATTTGCCCAAATTCTGGGCTGCCCACTTTTTTTCAAATTTTTGTCCCCCCCCCCCCCAACGGCTATATTCCCCACTAATTCAAAAAATTCCACTTTTACCCCCCCAACAACTATATAACGGCTAGTTTGGGGGGTATTTTGGTCAAAGTTAACTTTTTAAATCTTTTAAGGTTTTTTACACTTTTACCCTCCTTAACAACTATAAACGGATAGTTGTTAGGAGTATTTTGGTCTTTTGTGAACTTTGAAAAATCTATAAATTCACACCATTCCTTTCTAATTTTTCACACCAATCTTCTTACTCTCTCTTATCTAAACATTCTAAATTTCTACAAGTTTTGCTACTATTTTTCTCTCCAATTACTACTCTTACTAATTACTACTCTTGTTTATTAATTAGTACTTTTGCTAATTACTACTCATGTTTACTAATTATTGCTCTTGTTAAATTCTAATTACTAACTATTCCTCTTATTCATTTGTTACTCTCTAATTATTTTGTTTACTAATTAGTAATTAGTGAATTCTTATTTACTAATTACTATTACAAATTCTTTTTAATTACTAACTCCTCCAATTTTGAATTACTAATTACTCTTATTCATTAGTTACTCTTCAATTCTTTTAATTGTTATTTCTAATTACTTATTACTGCTCTAGTTTTATTTTTTCAATCTAATAAAAAAGTTTAGCGTCAAATATGGCTGGATTACTGAAGAAATTAAGGCGTGGATCATCATCACGAAAAACATCATCATCAGGTCAAGCACCACCACCAGCACAAGCGCCAGCACCACGGCCATCACAAACACCAATCCAAGCACCACCACAACCATTCGTTCCTGGACGAATGAGTACAGGCTGTATGATAGATACCCAAGCCAATTGGGAGTTCAATCAAAACATTCCAGATTTTGAATACACGCCTTCACAAGACCCCCCGCATTATAGTCAAGGACGCAGCTCGGTTGGCGAAGCTACTACTCCGTGGCATAATCTTAACCTATGCCTGGTCATGATGAAGAAGGGCCGAGCAATGCCTCCGGTAATGAGCCAGAAGTCCAAAAGGTGAAAAAAAAGAAAGCCGAGTGTTGGAATCATTTTGATGAAGTTACGGTGGACGGCATCCGAAAAGCTCGATGTAAGTACTGTGCTAAATTATTTTCTCTGGTAGTGGTAATGGACATCTTAACAGGCATTACCCTCAGTGTGCACCTCGACAAGGCCACGTCGAACCTACCCAAACGCAGTTATCTTTTGACGGTAAGTTATTTGTTTATAATCAGCGAGAGCAAAGAGACGGTCTCGCTGAATTTGTTATTCACGATGAACAAGCCTTTTCTTTTGCCGATAATGCTAAGCACTCTAGATATATGAACACATACGTTCAACCTTTGTACAAAAAGGTTCATAGAAACACAACTAGATCCGATGCACTCCGACAGTATAATGCTGCTAAAGCACGCCTGATCGATTATTTCGATAATTTTGACGGTAAAGTTAGTCTTACTTCTGATATTTGGCAATCTCCGTTTACTTTTGTTAGTTATACTTGTGTGACGGCCCATTGGATTGATGCAGATTGGATTATGCACAAGAGAATCATCGCTTTCGAGCTCTTTCCTTTTCCGCATGATGGAATGAACATTGCTACTATTATATTAAAAGCATGTACCACATTTAAATTAAAGAATAAGATTATGAGTATTAGTTTTGATAATGCTTCTAACAATACAGCTGCTGTTGATGCTTTAAAGGAGAGCCTCAAACCTGTACTTTCTGGTAAATTATTTCATGTTCGTTGTGTTTGTCATATAATTAATTTAATTGTTCAAGATGGTTTAGCTGCTGCAGGAGATATTCTTGTCAAAATGAGGGGTATGACAGCGTATGTTAATAGTTCGAGTCCGAGAACACAACAATTTAAAACGTTGTGTGTCAATATAATATGCCTCGCAGGAGAGCAGTTACAGATGTGGTCCACAGGTGGAACTCTACATACCATATGCTTTTACACATTCTGGCATACAAAGAAGTCTATACGCATTTTCTACTAACCTTGTTCCCAGCCGGCTTGCCAACTCAAGAGGAATGGCAGATGGCCACATACCTAGCTGAATTTTTGGAGGTATTTTACACGTCTACCAATTTATTGTCTGGTACGTACTATCCCACCTCTCCTCTCGCTGTAATAGAAATTCTCAAGATGGCTACAATGTTAACAAAATGGAGATATATAGGACCCTTTAAGGAAATAGTAAAAGTGATGGATAAAAAGTTTAATAAATATTGGAGTGAACTGCCTGTTATTTTTGCTGTGGCTACTTGTTTAGATCCTAGGTTAAAGTTGCATGGCGTGAACGTCTCGATACAAGAGATATCGAAATTAATGTGCTACACAGTAGAGGACACAACCGCACTCACAGCGAAAGTGAGCAAGACATTTGAGGAACTGTTCAACCTCTATCGTAATTCTGCTGACGTGCGCGGGCGAGCTTCATCATCGACTGCTGAGAGGTATTATGCGCCATACCTTAAGGGCTTTGAACATCTAGTAGCAAGACAACTACCAGGTGAAGGTACTTCTAATTCGGCAGGTTCGTCTACTTTTTCCTCTTTTAATGAGATTGGTGTATATTCAAATACTGATCATTATTCTGATTTATCAATGCAAGAACAGGTTAATTTTAATTTGTTAAATTTTTTGAAACAAAATCAAAACATGTATAAAACTTTATCCCAAATTGCACGGGATGTACTGCCAGTGCAAGCCTCCACGGTTGCTTCAGAGTCGGCATTTTCAGCGAGCGGGAGGGTTTTGGATGACAGGAGGAGTCGTCTTAACCCCGAGTCGCTCGAGCTATGTGTATGTTGGAAGGATTATCTTGATGCGAAATACCGCGAGCAAGATAAACCGATTGATGATAGGAAGAGCAGTGACTCGGATATTGAAGTACTTCCGGATGATTAGGTAATTTATTTTTATTTTCCTTTTCTCAAGTTTTAAGAATAAAAATTTTCACAAAAAATAGTTTTTTTAGAAACAAGATAGATATTTTTTCATATATATAAAAAAATAGGTAACTTCGCCTGTTTGTTTACAAGCAGCCGGTCCCAAGCCCGGATAAAAGGAGGAGGGCCTATGAACACATTTATCTTCAATTTAACTTTATCGGTTTGAATATTTGAATGATAGAAATATTATTGTTTACATACATATTAATATTTCTAAAAATTTCACATTCGGAATGTAAAATTTTTGGAAATCAAATGTCTTAAAGGGTTTGTAGTAACCTCTTTGCAGTGGTCATGGTTTTACAATAAAGATAAGGATGTATATAGAAAAGGAGGAAGTAGACAAACTAATGAGAAAGTCACCCATGTTTAACTGCTAGTGCCCTTCTTGTGTAACGGGAACCGTACTACAACGTCAATGGGGAACCTCTTACACTAGTTTCATTTGACGATTGAGGCTTTTGATGTTACTCCAAGTCTCCAACCATTTAATTTATAAATGTGAATAACAAGGAGTTAAGAATAGGGAAAAAAACCAAAAAAAAAATTTTGGGCCTGGGCCGGCCCTAAAATATTAGGCCTAGGGCCAGGGCTTGGGCTGGGCCCAAGTATATCAGTTTTCGAGCCCGGCCCGGCCCGATTTTCACTTCTTCTGGCCCGGCCCCGGCCCGGTTTCGTTGGAGGCCCGCTGGGCTTGGGCTGGGCCGGCCCAAGCCTGGCCCATTTACATCTCTAGCTTTCACCTTAAAGCATAGGGGGAAGACTTCCTTTTGGGGGTGTCACAGACAATTCTTACCGCCTAATCATCCATTTCAAAGGCAAAAAGATAAGTTTGATAAAACTGTGGAGCGTCGCCTTGAAACACATGACAGATTGTCTGGTGAGGAAGTGTATATGTGCGTAAAGGACCTTGACATGGATGCGGTACCATTTGGAAAGTGTGGTGCTAGTTTAAAACTTTCTAGCTTTGGAAAAAAACACAACTGGAAGAAAATGTGCATCTTTTGGGAGTTGCCTTATTGGCCAACCCTCCTTCTGCTCAGCAATCTCGATGTTATGCACATTGAGAAAAATGTGTTTAATACAGTCATGAATGTCAAGGGCAAATGATCACTTAAAAGCACGCAGCGATTTGTAGGTGATGGGTATACGATGTGAATTGCATCCACGAATGGTTAATGGTAAATTCGTTTTGCCCAAAGCAGTATATACATTAGATAAAAAGCAGATACAACAGGTGTGCGAGTGGGTTAAACTATTGAAGCTGCCAGATGGCTATGCATATAATATATCACGATGTTGCAACCTTGCAGATTGTAGGTTTCATGGTCTAAAGAGTCACGATTGTCATGTATTCATGGAAAGATTTATACCAATTGTCTTTCGTGACCTCTTGCCGAAACCAGTAAATGAAGCATTGACTGAACTAAGTCATTTCTTCCGGGATTTGTGCTCAAAGGTACTCTAAATGAGTGATGTTAAGATTCTTGAGAAAAATATTGTTGAGACAGTGTTCAAGTTAAAGAAAATCTTTCCTCCGTCCTTCTTTGACTCGATGGAGCATTAGACCATTCACTTAGCATTGAGGCTAGAGTGGGCGGACCTGTGCAGTATCGATGGATGTATCCATTTGAGAGGTGATGTCGCCCATCCTTCTTCAAATTGTATTTCATACTTGCACACATGCATTGATTACTGAAATCAATCCTTATTTCTTACATAGGTATATGTTTGACCTTAAGAAAAAGGTGCGAAACAAAGCCCGGGTTGAATGTTCAATTGCAGAGGCTTACATCCTTGAGGAGCTTACCAACTTCTATTCCCTTTACTTTGAAACTGATGTTGATACAAAGATGAATCGACTTGGTCGCAATGACAATAGTGTTGACACAGAATTCGATGAGCGTCTTTCCATATTCAAGCATCATGGTCGTGCACTTGGAGCAAGCAGCGGTCGATATCTATTTGAGGAGGAGTACATTGCCGCAACATTGTACGCTCTCATGAATTGCAATGAAGTTGCAGCATTCATAGTGTAAGTAGTTGCGTACATATCTTCCTTCTCATAGTGCGTACATATCTTCCTTCTCATAGTATTTACTGACATAATATAATGACGATGCCATATAACATGTAGTGAATACGATGAGGAAGTGTTATTAGCAAACCCTGGGATATCAGATGGATAACTTGAAAAAATGCGAAACAACGCGTTCCCTGAATGGTTCTGACAGCGCGTAAGTTCTAAAACTTACTTTTCATTTCTAATATAGCCCGCATGTAATAAGCTAATACTTTGTGCAAATTGTTTGCTGTTGTAGACCGTTCGTGATGGAGTTGATGTCCGTCTCAAGTTGCTTGCTGCTGGCCCGAGTAGACTAGTATCGTGTCATAAAGGGTACATTGTCAACGGGTTTAGGTTTAACACGATGGAAGTTGACCTTACTAAACAAACCCAAAACAGTGGAGTTTTGATCAAAGGTGATTGTTATAATGATAGCGAGCGTGATTTTTATGGGCAGTTGGAGGAGGTTGTTGAACTAGACTATTATGGCAGCGGTAATCGACTGGTAATGTTCAGGTGCAAATGGTTTGACATTACAACTAGTATTCGAGTTAGTCGACATGGGATTGTAGACGTTAATATGAGGTCAAGGCTTAGATCCTACGAACCATTTGTATTTGCAGCTCAGGCAACGCAGGTCTTCTATGCAAAGGGTGTGACAAGGAAGGATCCAAATTGGCATACTGTTATCAAGACCAAAAGAGGCTTTGTTGATGATGATGTGTTCGTTGAGATGTACCAAGAGGATGATGCTCCCATAGTGATACCGCTTCAGGAGAATAACGATGTTGTTGATGAGCCTCTTTGCGATTTAGGCCATGCTGGAGAAGAGGTCGATGCTGAAGCCCTCCGTGATGATGATGGTGATGACAATGACGACGACGACGATACTGAGGAAGACGTTGATGACTAAGAAGAAGACGATGAAGATGAAGGGGACGGAGATGACGAGGATGAGGAAGATGTTCCGTTGTTTATTAGTGATAGTGATTGACTTTGTAGATTTGGGTTATCTTTTATAGTCGGCAGTGCCACATTGTTAGCATACTAAGTTTTTCACTTAAATTGTTTATTATTCGGGCGATTCAACATTGTTATTAATTTTCTTTTGCACTTAAATTGTTTATTATTCGGGCGAACTACATTGTAGATATGCCGAGATCCAGTGCACCTCGAGGTTGTGGAGGTGGCCGTCGCAGAGCTGCTTCGGCACAGTTAGCCTCCCTCCATAGGATTGGTGATGGGGCTACTACTGAGCAACCGTCATTGTCATCAGTTGCTTCAAACCATGGTGAGACGATATTAGTTTTGTGTCGGATTGAAAGCAATTACTTGCAATATATATTTAAATATAATGATTTCCTTTTTCATCATTTTGCCGTGTCTAGTTCATCTGTACCGCGAGCTATCACCCGCGGAATACCTCTTCCAACCACCCCGGAGCAGAGGATTACTGCTCATGTCAGAAACAATTGGTATGGTTTTAATTTTCAAAGCTCAATTCTATTGTAATATGCACTTATATTGGGATTGATGTATCTCTCTGTGATTTCTTGTAATTAGTTTTGTTGAGGATTGTGTTAGGACAAAGATCGATCCTATTATCAAGGCTCACCTCCCTCAGCCTTATGCGACGTGGGGGTCGTGGACGGAATCAGACAAAGAGCTTGTCTGGGGGAAGTTTTTGGTAAGGAGCGCAGTATTTTTTATGTGCTTTACTTTCGCGGTTTTAGAAGTACATTATCGCTGAATTTTTATTGCTAACCGTGTTATTCAATTGTGTTGAATTATGTTCAGGACTATTTCAAATTTGAGTCGGATGGAGAGCGAGAACTCGGAGGCAGGCATGGGAGTGGCATTGTGCCGAGAACTACAAGAAATGGATGCTGAATGTGAGAAAGTGGGCGCTAACTCGGGCCGGTATGATAGATATATCTATGACGAGGGACCACAACCCCGAGTTCTTCTCCAGAACCATGTGGGGCCAGCTGGTGTCACATTGGAGTACTCCATACTGGGCGAGGCTGAGTGAGCGAGGCATAGAGATGACTCAGAGTATGAAGAAGATGAAGCATAGTGCTGGTTCCCGTCCATTTACCGTGCACGAGCTAAGGTTGACAGAGGAGACCCTGACAAAAGGCCCCCTACATGGCTCCGCCATTTTGAGCGTACACACCAGAATAGTGATGGGAAGTGGGTGTCTGAGAGAGCCGAGCAGTTTGCGGTGAGCACGTAACTCACGTATTACTTTTGTATTCCTATTGTATTAGTTCTGCGATTGCGGCCAATAGAATTTCTCTAACATTTTTGTTGTTTTCTTATACAGAGTTTATTTAGAGAGAGACTTCATGCCAACTCGCAGCCAGACCGTAGCCAGGCAGTGGACGAGTTCTCGTTGTGGTCAGACACTACGGGGGGTCCTAGGAAGGACCGTATACTCGGCCACCCTCGTCAGTCCGCACGAGCATTGCTAGCCGGTAGACCTCAATCGTCAGGCGAGACCAGTTGTACCGGTCCTCGGGCAGATGCGCCGGTTGCGACGGAGGAAGAGCGCTTCAACGCAATGTTTGATGCGCGGATGCTGATGATGATCGATGACGGTTATGTAATTATAAAGGGGCCTAAACTACATGTAATACAAATTTTCTCAAGTACTTATGTATTTTGTGCTCTATATGTGATCTTGTTTTGATATATGATGTTGAATCATTTGTATGGCTTCATGTAGGGCGATACCGATGATCCTAGTGCCAGTGACCCCCAGGGCGATGAAGATGTTGTTGGATCGAACGTGCATTCTTCATCGAGGAATGAAGAAGATGATGACGGGGGTGGTTGTTCTGGTGACGAGTGATTTAGATAGGCATTTGGTTAGATTTATACACTGAATGTTATTTAATCATTTTGAATTGATCATCAGTACTTAACTGTTTGAATTTTATTATTTTAATGCATATGTTAACGTTTATCTATACATTGATGAATACGACAAGCTGTTTGAATGAATGAGGGACAGGGGGTTGAAACGGTTTTGAATGAATGCATTGAAAGCTTTCAACGCATTCATTCAAAATCATTTCAACCGAGGTTAAATCGGTTTTTGGATCGATTGGATGTAAATTGCTTATGAATTGATATTAGTTTTGTGACAGGTTTTAGACAAATTATTTGACCTGCAATTTTTTTTTTGCAAAGCCAGGTTTTGCGACCGCGATGTACGGTCACTAACTAAGAATAAGTGGTCGGTCGCTAATTTGAATATTTAAAAAATAAAATAATTTTTTAAAATATTTAGCGACCGCAATTTTCAGTCGCTAAAGATATAATATAATTTAATAAAAAATATTAAAAATAGAAAAATTTTAAATAAAAAATATTTATCGACCGCTGTATGCGGTCGCTAAATATAGTCAACGCGGTCGCTAAATTAGCGACCGAATTTTATAAGCGGTCGCTAAAATTTAGCGACCTGGCCTATAGTGACCGTTATAGCGACCGCTCTAACGCGGTCGCTAAAACCCTTTAGCGACAGCATCAGTGCCTTTAGCGACCGCTTCTGGCGGTCGCTAAAGGCACTGTTTCTTGTAGTGAGTCGATGCTTATCATTACAATCTTTCCTTTATTTCCAAGAGGGGTAAATTGCACTAAAACCCCTGAGGTTTACACCTGATTCTCATCTAAGACCCTGAGGTTTCAATTTAAACAATTAACACCACATCGTTGAGAATTAGTTCCAATTGGACCCAAAATCATTTTTCCGTTTAAATAGAGGTGGATGGCGGTCCACCTTGAGGGGCATTTTGGGTAACCAATATTTATTGGTCTCTCTCTCTCTCTTAATGAAACAAAGACCCACCTATACAAGGTGGTGCCCCCTTCCTCATCTCCTGCCATCTCCCTTAATATTCACCCACCGCCGTCGCCAACCCCCCCGGCACGCTCTCTCCTGGTCGCCGCAAAACCCAAGGACAAATACCACCACCACCATCAATCACCGTCGAAAATGCTCACCAGTTTAGACCCACAATCATACACAGATTTACCACACACACACATACACCAGCACCACTAATCGACGCCGCCAACACCATACCCATTAGCACCACCATTCCTCTGCCGCCAAAAATAGCACCGTCATTCCTCTACTGCTAAGATAAGCATCACCAATTTGCTGCTGTCAACACCACTGATCAATCTGCAAATGACCCACTTCGAGCTCCTAATCCAACGACAGGAAACTGTGGATGCACTTCAAACCGACGGCCGCTAGAGGATCAAGATGAACGAGGCATTCATGGAGATGTTGTTGAGTCTGGATTCGATGTCGGAGGTTGATCCGACTGTGAGGGAGCTAAGGCGGTGCATGAGCCACCGGATTATCAGGCTGCAGAAGATTTTGGATGTTGTTTTGGGTGTGAGGGTGGAGAGCTAGGATGGTTCTTGAGGGATTGGGATATTATCGTTGCAAGGTTAATGAGGATATGTGCAGAGAGAGGGGTGGCAGTAGGGGAAGGGACACCACCTTAGGTGGGTCTCTGTTTCAGTCGTGTGTGCGTGTGAGAGAGAGATAGAGTGAGAGTGAGTGGGAGAGTGAGAGAGAGAGATACATAGATAGAGATGGAGACGGAGAGAGAGAGAGAGAGACCAATAAATATTGGTTACCCAAAATGCCCCTTAAGGTGGATGGTCATCCACCTCTGTTTAAATGGAAAAATGATTTTGGGTCCAATTGGAACTAATTCTCAATGTTGGGGTATTAATTGCTTAAATTGAAACCTCAGGGTCTTAGGTGAGAACAGGGTGTAAACCTCAGGGGGTTTAGTGTAATTTATCCTTCCAAGAGTGCAACACATTATTAGTCATCTCACTTGTAACCTTTCAGCATTTAATATAAGCCAAAATAACATTTTGAAAGTTGAAGCACTTTTGTTTAGAACCAATTACAAAGTTTGAGAAGCCGACCTTATAACTATTGAAAATGTTGTCTACTGATCCGAAAAAATCTACAAATGTAGAATCTATTAGATGATTCAAGACTAACAGTTCAACCATTAATAATCCGTAACTTTATTATGAATAACTTTCTTCCTCTTGTAATCACTCTTACTACATTGCATCAGTCTCGAAACTGCAGGTCCGAATGGTCTTGGATGATCTGAAGTGCATAATATGTGCTATCTCGAATGAGACGATCATACCATGTCATCCACGAGCCCAACCAGTCATATGTTTTCAAGGACTGTCCCAACGTGTCATCCATATTGCAACTTTGATGGCCACTCGGGGCCAACCATTGAAAGTAGGTGGCGATTTCAGTTGGTTTGACCATGAGACTGACCATTTCAAACAACTTCACAGTACACAAAACCAGTGCACAAGATTCCAAGCAACTACCTCACATAATCATAATCTTTTATACTAATTGAGTTGAAATTAAAGTAAGTATTGCCCGATTGATTTTCTAAATCTTCTGACTATACGGAACATGATTATGCGAAATATGATTACTTGGAAAGTTGAAAGTGAAAATCAGCATTAACATGTCAAATTCCTTGGTTTTACCTTGTATGTCACATTAGTATCCTCCTGCGTTGTCCAAAATTTTGCGTTCTCTGCTATGAATTTTGCAATTAATGGAATAAAATTCAAGTCTTCCTTCGAATACGATGAAGCAAAAAATTTTGGTTCAGTGTGTGTGTTAGTGGCTATGAAGCACCGACACCTCATATGGGGCAAGATATGGTGTCCAATACCTACCGACACCTCTGGACACGTGTCGAACACCTCTAAGCGATGTCCCTTTTTTTTATTTTTTTCATTTCAGAATACCAATTGTCTCTAAGTCATACATGCAACATTTAGCTAAATCAAGCCCCGCTTACATGCTAAGTCAGCCTATCTCTCGGATTGAGCGACTTTAAGAGTAAATGAACAAAAGAAAAACGAGAGTTTGAGAGAATGATATTCAATGTATTGCTTGAAGAATGTTATAATGCTTGGATAACTCTATGCCTTGACCAAGTAAGGCTTTAACTTTTTATACTACTTCACTCCTCAATGGACAATGGAGAAACATTTGATCATACGGTCTATATTGTGTCTCTAGAGTTATATACAATAGTATCTAAATTTTTATAAGTCTCCTTACATTTTTAGAGTTCTCTTCTAGGCTCCGTTTGACAACACTTTCGGTTTTGATTTTCAGTCTAAAAAAAAAAATTTAAAACCAGTCTAATTTTTTTTACTACAAAACAACTGGGTATTTGATAACCCAGTTTTTATTTTGAGTTTATTTTTTTGGGTGTTTGATTACTCAGTTTTTATTTTGAATTTTTTTCTTGGTGGGGCGTGACGGTGGCCGACGGTCTCTAGTGGCTATTGGCCATCAGCGATGGTGCCGGCGGTGGCTACTAGCCGCCGATAGTCACTTGCAATTGTCGCCGGTGGCGATTGCCTACCGCCGGCAGTCGCCATGGGCGGTGATCGCTGGCGGTGGGTGGTGGCTGCCGGCGGTGGAAGGGTGGTGGTGATGGTGGTCTCAAACTAAAAATTAAAACTCATTTTTAGAGTTTTAAAAAATAGCCTTAATTTAAAAACTGATTTTTTTAACTGAAGAAAAAAAAAGAAAACTGATTGTCAAACATATTTATTTTTTTCAACTTATAAAAATGAAAAAAAAAACCTGTCAAACAGGGCCTAAGTCTCAAGAATTATCAGGAGAAGCATGTGCAGAGGATCGGTGAACATTTTGGAGTCCTTTATCATTCAACGCCTCGTTAGCATTCTCGTAAGTGTCACTTCGTGAAGAAGTGCCGAAACGTACGAGCCAAGACACAAGTTTTCACACTTATTTCGGGGGATTATGTGTAATAATTGACAATTTTGGAGCTCTTATAGAAATAAACACCAAATTAGATCGACCCATTACCGTTGTCTTCTTAGTCTCCTTCTTGCGGCGTCAGGAGGAGAGAGAACGAAGCAGACGACCCACCCAAACTGATCGCCTTCGTATCTCGCCGCCGTCTTCGGATTCCAGCAATAGGTACCTTCGTCTTTCTCTCTCATCTATTTCTTTATTCCTTCTCTATTGATGTAGATTGAGCCCTTGGTCGAAGGAAAGAGATAATAGTTGTGTGACTTTGTTTGAGATAAGTAGTGAAGTAGTTTCTTATGACTTTGCAAGAGTTCTCTGTTTTTGTTTCCTGTTTCTGTTTGGGCGGTGGAGAAGAAGGCGCTTTCCCTGTTTCTGTTACCTGTTTGCACGACTTAGTAAGAGTTGAGTAGTGAAGTACTTTGTGATGTTATGTACCATGTTTTTTTTTTGGTACTAGATTGCATTTAAAATTTTAAGCATGACTTTTATTTAAGTTGCTTGTTTTGTGGTTATTGATTATTGTTTATCATTTTAGATGTAGAATGTATTTGATTTTTTAATGACTGGATATATATAATAAAATGTATTAAAAATTCAGCGGTGTTATGTGGAGTCCAAAATCTGGTTTTTTGGAAGTTCCGGTGTCCTGGTCGATGTCGGTGTCGGACGTGGTGTCCGTGTCCGTGCTACTTAGGTTAGTGGTTAATTTAAACTTAAAAATATCTAATTATGTGGTAAAATATAAGTGGAGTCTGCTTCTGGTCTGCGTTGTACATTATGCATGATTATTTGGCTTTTGTGTTTAGTTTGATGCTTAGAGGTCTCAAGGGATAGAACAATTGAGTAACCTTTGGAGTTGTGATTGTTCCCTCTTTCCTTGTTTTGGGATTGAAGGGATTTACTGTAGATTTTCCAATAAAATTGACCACCCACGATGCTCGAAAGATCAAGCGTAAAAACATTTTTACCCCAAAACCCCCACTAGTAGTTGCAGTGAAAAGCGAATGCATGTTTTACTAGAACATAACTGCTCTTTGTGTCTAGTATAGGCTTTTCTGAACAGCCAAATACACCTTGTGAAAAGATTATGCAATTAAATCTCCTCATGACCAAAGAGCGTTAAATGCAGCGTAGCAGTGATAAAGCGTCTAATTATGGAAAGATGGCATGTAAAGTTAATAAGCGACTAATGAGAGATTTCTATTTTAGGCGCATAATGGCTGGCCCCTCGTGTGGACATGACTTTATCGATATTCAACAACCTTCAGATGATGAAAATTTTGAAAATTTTGGCAAACTTGAAGGCGTAGAAGATGGGTTGTCTCTGAATTGCCAACGGAGAATTGTGAACAACGAGTTCATTTTTTTAGAACCGTCACTTAATGGTATCAGTGTGGAAAAGTTAGAACCATTTACCGGGATGACTTTTACATCGTTGGATGATGCAAGGGATTTCTATTATGAATATGCCAAGCGTACAGGTTTCACTATACGGACCAATCGAATCCGGCACTCATTGAAGAATACGGCTATAATAGGTCGTGACTTTGTATGTTCACGAGAAGGTTTTCGTTCAGCAAAGCATGCGCTTCGCAAGGATAGAGTTCTTCCTCCCAAGCCAGTTACGAGAGAAGGATGCAAGGCAATGATCAGGCTGGCAGCAAGGAATGGAGATAAATGGCTTGTGACCAAATTTGTAGGGCAGCACAATCACAAACTAATGACCAGCTGTGGATCCTCTGGGGAACTGCCAATTATAAATATACTAAGTGAGGTATGTCTGGGTGGTGTGCTTTTATGACATGGAACTTTTGTGGCTTGAATTGCAATAGATTGTTCAGTCATCAGTTCACGTGAAAAGTTTGAGAGTTGATCAACGTGATTATGTGTTTTTTTTTTTATAAGTTGTGCAATTCTGAGTTGAACGGAGCGGAATAGAAAAAATTTACTTGGGAGCGGCTTTGGTAAATAAACATTATCTATATGCAACTAACAATTTTTAGTGTGTGCATTATATGCATAGAATATATAAACACAATACACATGAATTGTCATTTATTTAATACTATATTACCAAACTGCTCTACATTTTTGTTCAGCAAAAAGATTATTGTGAAGTACTTGCACAAAGCTTTTTGACCGAGACCATTCAATAAGGGCCTGACGCAATCATTAATAGCCACTTATCGTTTGATAGAAGGACTTTTTGAAAGACCAACTCCGACGTGCTGTCGGCCTCCCAGCGAAGTGATGCCCAAGTAAATGTCAGAATCAAGAACAGCTTGGCTTTCTCTTACCCTGAGGCCCGGTCAATTTTTTCTTTGCTTTCATCTCTGAATACCCTAACCCTTCATTAACGATGACCCATGAGAATGTTTGTGCCACTGGGAGAGAAGAATCTGAGGCTACTTAAGTTCGCGATCCCAACTTTGGGATCGTGCTCCCAAGTTGGGAGCGCAAATTCAAGAATCTCAGGGATTTTCGGGGTTTACCTATGAAAATCCTGCAACTAAGGTGCAATATAGTGATATCATAAGTTGCATTCTTATATTTGAACCCTAAACACGCTCCTGAGTTGCCTTCCCTTCTTAATTTTGTTTTGTGTCCACAACCTACTTAACGAAATCCTCAAAAGAAATTGTAAAAAATGGAACGAGTTAAAATCCTCCGACTTGATCAGGAAGGATCTTGAGATAGTATTTGTAGAGTTTGTAAAAAAGCATGTGATGTGCCACTAAAGAAACTTTCTTGGTGGGCTTTAGAGAAGAAAGGCGTGTTTACCTAGGAATTTGACATGGTTAAGGAAAGGTAACTAGAATGACTAGGAATTCCCAATTGCAATACTTCACCAAGGATCAGCTCTAAGCCCATTTATGTTCACTTCAGTTATGGGTGAGCTTACTAAGAATACTTAGGGGACAGTCTAGGTGTGTATGTTGTTTGCGGCTGATACACTGTTAAAAGATGAGCCCCACAGTAGGATTGAATGTTAACTTAGAGTTATGGAGTAGTACCCTAGTATCTAATGGCTTTAGGTTATGCAGAACTATGACAGTTTATGCAGAATGCAATTTTAGTAAGACTAGGAGGAAGTCTATGGGGGAAATATAAATGGATGGGCTCCAAGAAGGATATCTTTAGGTAGTTTGGATCAAGATTGAACAGTTAGGAGGATATTAATGCGGAGGATATTGATGAGGTTGTTGCTCATATGATAAGGGCAGGCCGGATAGGAGGAGTTGTGCATCTGGAGTGTGTGGTGCCATCGTTATATTTCTTTCAAGCTGAAGGTTCGTATAGAAATGCCAATCAAGGACTGTAAGATGAGGTCGAAGCATAAAAAGTCTGGACTTGTATGAGAATGGAATTGGCATTGCTTTAGCTACCATATTACTAGCAAGCGCAAGCAGCGTAGACTATTCCTAATTTCAAGGACTAGTCGTTTAAGTTCAGGCCGACTTCAGGCAAAGAATGGTCTCTGGAGCGGGAGATTGCCAGTGCTGTGATATCTCTATAGAATGGTGGGCAAAATGGGGTAACATTACAAAGATGGTTCGGTCACATCAAATGTAGGATTTTAGGTGCCCCACTATGAAAGAGTCGTCTCCGTCTAGTTGATGTGTTAGGACGAGGTGGGGTTGACCTGTAGTTAGATAAGACTTGACTTGCTAGGAATTTACCAAGGACATATGTTTGGACAGGATTCATGCGGCCCACCCAACTAGTTTGAGATAAAGGCTTAGATGGTGATGATACCAACGCCATCAGCTGAGAAACTCAGGTTTTTGGTTCACATGTATGTCTTGGTGGTTTTCCTCATCTTACTGATCCCCAGTTGTTAAGTTTATGAAGGTAATACATGATATCCTTGGGATATAAATATTGGCTTATTTACTTTGTAGCACAATGAGAAATAGGAATACTGGGAGACAGTTTTCTCTTGTCGTTACTTGGAGTCCATAATTTAAAATATTTTTGTTCTGGTGTGAGGTCTTCTTTGCTGGCGTGACGTCTACTATGAGCCATAACCTGCTAACCTATAGATGGGAGGACAAGTTATTTCCTAGATGATTTTCTCCGAACTAATATTTTCTGTGTCTTTCATTACTGAACCAAATGTGATCTATATTATCTCAGTTTTTTCGAGTCATGTTCATAAATCATTTTAGGCTGATACCTAAGTAGCATGGACAAGGACACTCCGACATCAACAACGACAAGGACACTGCAATTTCTAGAATAACATATTTTGGACAACGCGGGACACCTTAAACTTCTGTACGTATATATATTATGTATGGGCATGTTTATATAAGTTTCAAGCACATTCCGTCCTTATGAAATAGTAAAACACCAACTAAGAAAGCACAAATTAAGTCATACTTGAAATCAGGTTACTATATTTAATAAGGTAGTGCAAGATTTCATAAAAACAAGCCAAAAGGAAAATGAAAACGGCTTTTTTCTATTTCATCCACCAAGTTCAATAACATCAATTGTCTCATCATGTTTGGTGTCTTCTGGACCTCCATTATCAACCTCCTCTCTGCACAAGCTCATTAATCAAGCGATTTGTTTTCTACGTTAGATTGCTTTCGCCAAAAAAGCTCCAATTCCCTCTCTATAAGGCAGAAGTCAATTGGATACAATCTCTCACTTGTTAAGATTCCATCGTGACGCTCATTATAAGTTGAAAATTTTACAGCTCTGCCTTATGTCGGTATGTGCTCCGTCCTCTGTTACTCAATAGTTGAATTCCTTGATATCTTCAGTTTCAAGCTCTCTTTGTTCTAATAGGGGCCACCCTTCCATTTCAGTATTTAGCATCTTTATTTTGCCTGCTTAGATGTGGGATATTCATTTAGAAGAAGGAAATGGTTCCTAAGAATGAAATTAGGGGAAAATCATAATGACCCCTTCTACTTAACCTCCTGGGCGATTTTCACCGCCTCTATTTAAAAATGATGCACTCAATCCCCTTATAGTTAAGAAATTGCCGCACAATTGATGGAAACTGTAATTTTTAGCAGTGTAAACAATACGCGTTGACAAACAGATGTTTTTGAAAATAACAACTTTGCCCCTTCTTTTCTTCCACCCTTGGCAACCACCCCCGCAGTCGCCACCCACTTCCACAGCGCAACCCCCCCCCCCCCCCAACCCCAACCACCACAAAAAAAACACCCCCCATCACCCACCACCACACACCCTGCACACTGACACACCACCCATGGTCACCCCCTTATCACCAACCATAGCAAACACCGGCACATACACTATCTCCCCCCCCCCCCCAACCCCAACCACCACAAAAAAAACACCCCCGATCACCCACCACCACACACCCTGCACACAGACACACCACCCATGGTCACCCCCTTATCACCAACCATAGCAAACACCGGCACACACCCACACACACACTATCTCCCCCCCCCAAAACCAAAAAAAAAAAAAAAGTCTTCCCCGTCACCCATTAGCCAACATGTCACACACACACACCTCATCGACCCCTAGTAAACAGAAAAAGAGTACATACAAAGAAAAGAGGGATGTGAATTTGGCAGCCGTCGTCGGGTGGCAGTGTATGTGGGTATTGTAGTTATGGTTGTGGTTGAAGGTTACCGATCATATCAGTGATGGGGACGACGGTTATGGCATGTCCATGATGGTTGGCAGACCTGGGTGTGGTAGTGTGTGATAGGTGATGAAGACCTAAACGCTGCTACAACACCACACTTACATGCTGTAGTGCTGTGACGTGCAGCCATGTGGTGGCTTCGTGTGTGGGCGTGTGGCTGTTTATACAGCCATGTGTGTGTGTGTGTGTTTGCTAATGTTAAGCTTTTGTGTGTGGGTGTTGCTATTTTACAACTATTGGCATGTATTTGTATTGTGTTTGGACAAGAGGGTGGTGCGTGTGTGAGTGCAATAGGAATAAAGTGGAACGAGACATCATTACACTGGAAGTGTTTATTAACGAAATACTTCTGAACTTATAGATTCGGTAGAGGAGGGCTATCAATCTTGAAAAATTGGGTGCGACCGTGGTATGTGTGGGTGTCTGTTTGTCTAATGTGTAGTGGTGGGAGATTGGGGGTGGGGGGGGGGGGGGGAGTATCGTGTGGTGGTGGGGGATCTGGGATGGGGGGCGACCGTGGGTGTTGTGTTTGTGTGTGTGCGTGTGTGGTGGCGGTGGGTGATTGGGTTTTGGGGTTGGGGGGAGGGGGAGGAGGGACCTTGATTTGTGTGGGTGTGCGTGGTGGTGGGTGATGGGGCCGATCGTGGGTAATATTTGCTTTTGTAATCAGTCAATTTCATTACTTGAGTTCAACGTGCCTTATCCTCTCTCGCTCTTGACCTACCTCGAGTGTCTGGGTATGTGTTTCAGGGTGTCTGTGGTGGTGGGTGATGGGGGATGGGAGGGCGACCATGGGTGTTGAGTGTGTGTGTGTGTGTTTGTGTAAGTGTGCAGGTTGCGTGTGGTGGTGGGTGGTGGGGGATGGGGATGGCAGTGGAAGTGGAAGTGGAAGTGGGTGGGCAATTATGGCGGTGGGGTGGGGGGATGGGGTGGTAGCGAGGGAGGGAGGGGTATTGATTTCATTTCACTGAATACGTAACAGTGTCGTCTGATGTGTGGTATTTCGTGTATGGTAAGGCGGTTTAGTGCATAGTTTGTAACTGGAGAGGGAAATCGTACCCGAGGTAAAGTACAGGGGTCAATAACTATTCTCCCCATGAAGTTAGTTGGTAGATCATGAATTATGGTGCAAGCGTGAAGCACGAGCTGCGAGAAAATAGTGGGAAGCAGGAAAAGAGGTGTCCCGAATGACTAGATCTGATGTTGTACAACAGCTACAGTTGAAGACATATATGAACTTTGATACAAGAGTAGGATCTTGGTATGAAACGTAATTAACATAATTAAATTTGGCTAGCAGCTTATTTACCTCGATATAACATAAAGCTCAATGCATTTGCTGAATTTCGCAGTGCAAGGTTCAGATTCTGCTTGATTTGTAATTTGGATTAGCTCTTTCATTGTTCTCATTCTTTTCCTCATTCCTTACACATGAATAGAAGCACTTTAACGTTAGAAGTCCTGAGACGTGTTAGACATGCATGCTATTTAGCAGATTGAAGATCATCGATGTTATGTATTTGTAGTATGGCTTTATCTGTATGTTGCTTTCTAATCTGTTACTATGTCAGGATATGCTAACATCCGGGTGGTTCACTCGGTACAGAAATGATAAGATACAGAATGTTAGCATTAAATGTTTGTTAGAAGGAAAAGAGATTACTTTCTTCTGCTAAAAGTTATTCCTAAATTCTGACTAGAAAATTATTTCCCACTCCCGCACTCCCCAGTCAAGAATGTGTTTGTCTGAAATCACTGAGGCACAATAAGGAGCTGATCTCTTTGGCCATCTGAATATCTGGCAGTTGTGCAAGAGTTTACTTCATAAGGTCAACAAGGAATTTTAATGTGAAATTTTCTTGGTGTTTTTGAATTATAAATTAACTGCAGAAAGGTGGTTCAAAGTACGATAAAATTGTTGCTGCATCGTGAAATCAAAATTAATGATAAAAAGAAAAAAATTAGAAAATTCCTGTACAACCAAAAGGTCATCTAGCAGCAGAAATGTGAATTCTTACATAGTGCAAAAACCAGAAAATATCTGCTGCTAGCGTATGGCTGTGGGAGCTAATTCATTCTGGTGGTCTATTTATGTGAAGGGAGTTGGTCTGCTTCAAAAAGGAGAAAAGGGACTGTTGAACAAACTAAAGGGATGTGCTTTGGCCTGTAACAACCACACGGGAAAAAGATCTCGGTCTCTTATGGAGTTTATTTTTGCCCTTCTGAACTTACCCCATGCTGGCTCGACTCTAGTCCTGTGTAAAAGCCATCTTAGTTTCACGCATACCACCTTTGCCGCTTAACAACTCGTTTTTCTAAGCCTAAGCTGTAGTCAGTACCATTTGGAATTTTAGTGCAACTAAAAAGTCTGTTATGAGTGAACTGTCAGATAGTCTACTGATGCCTTATCGTATTCATTCAGCATAATCTTTCAAACCCTATGGGGACCTCAATGAATCCATGCATCTCTTTCTATGGCTACTTTATGGCTCTAGTCTCTATGCTCTACTCAATTGCTCTGAACCATTCCTTGATTCTTTCTGTCAGTCCCGCCTACATGATTGCAATTGCTTCGTCATCTACTATGATGGTTAATTTTGAGCCAATTTGTGAATTTGGTCAAGTCATGGTCTTCCCGTTTTTCTGTATTAATTCATAGTCATGCTCCCTCTTCTGCTACTCTATAGTTTTGTTAAATATTTGTTATTCGTCTGAAATCAATGTCGAACGTCTGATCTTTGATAGTCAAAGCATGTGGATGGTCCTTGCATGGTCAGGCTATCGTTTACTTTAAATGTAATCTGTTGCTATATCTTGCCTTTCCGTTGGCCAGATGTAAATAAGATGGACTCTGTTTTTGAGTGTCTCAAGTGCTTGAACTGTGGAGATATGATTGTCAAATAATCTGCCGTATTCTGGGGTGGGGGTGGGCTTTGGTTCCTTGTTGATGTTATCGGTTGAGGGTAATAAGGTAACAGTTGGCTTTAAACCATTTCAAAGCGACTGTTTACAATGCTGTTGGTCAGGAGTAATAAGGTGACAGTTGGCTTTAATAAACCATTTCAAAGTGAGTAATTATAAGCTTCCCAAACATTTTTCGCCCGAGTTTTTTCAAAATGCAATTGCTCATTTTGGGTGAGGCATTTTACTGTCAGTGGGTTTGTGCAATGTTAAGTGCTCGAATCAGCCTCACTGGGGACGCCTACCTCTATAAAGAAGTACTGTTTCCAGCTATATCATGTAGGTCTCTTGCATGTTGGGCATAGTAGTTTTGAGTTTCTCTTTTTATAGCAAAACTGCCTGTTATTGTGGGGGTTTGGCAAGGACCTCTACCTGTCTGTTAGAAATTTAAAATAAGAGTACAATGAAGGGGTGTGTGGGTTGGGTGGGTTTTGGTGCTCTTTTTTTTTGGGGGTTGGTGGGGGGTTGGTGCAGTCATGAAGCCCTACCCCCAAATACAGTAATGGGGGCTACATAGGAACTTACCCCTGCCAACAAGTAAAAGGCTAAGGTTTTCCGGTAGAAACGAAGTACCAGACTGCAACATCGACGATACCTGAACTTATTGTGTATGTGAACTTCATTTGTGCACTCTTTATCTATGTTACATGGGCTCTTTAAAGTGCCTGAAGTACCTGTGTGAGACACTCGACACTTGGCCATGGTACGGAATCTTTGTCCAACACATCTCATGGGATTTGCCACTATGAACACTATCTTATAGTTTCTTTTAATTTGTTATTAGTTTGAGATGAGACAAGCTCTCAATTAAACTCATTTGCCTCACAAAAAAGTACCATTTACCTTAGGAATAGCCACATGTATCCAACCCGGATACTCGTACTGAGTCCATGTGACATAGCTCTTAACTGAAATAGAACAGCGTCATACCAGGCAGTTTCCTGCTGGAAAAGCGAAGACCTTGCTTTTAACTTTGTTAATAAATATTAGCTTTTTGGTGGTAGCTTTACTTCATACTTCGGACTCCAGTCCAACTGCTGCAAATAGTGAAAGGGAAGCTTTTATTCTGTTGATGGACTGACTGTGTTACGTAGAACATACGTCGGACATAGAATAACACGATCTATTCTTAGAACTAGAAATGACAGTGATATAATAGTTTTAAGGCAATGTTACGATCTATAGTATACAAGTTCATTTAGATTAAGTGGCACAAAAGCAGTGCTTGTCAACTAGCCTAATGAATTCATCATTTGTACGTTTCTTTTCCTCTATGCAGGAAGAAAAGGATAAGAAAATTCAAGATCTATTTGGTGAACTGCAGCAGGAGAGAGAACGATCTGCAGCATTTCAGCGACAGCTGCACGCAATAATCAAAGATCTTGAGGAACACTCCGAGTTCATGTCTGTAAGGGTTGAGGACATTGTAAAAAACATGAAAGGTATTAGACTTGATGATGTGTAGCTTTGGGGTGCGAAAGATCAAGACCACGGTTTTCTGATACAAGGGTTGCAGTATGCGGGTAAAGTAAGCATGAATGTCTTTCTACATCACCTGACCTCTAAAGATGAAGTTTTAGCATCAGTAGAAGATATTTACTGGTGAATCCTCTGAAAAGGAACTGTACACACTGCTGTCGAGGAGTTTAGATTTCACCAGGTGTACATCATGGAGTAGCGGTAATGCTAATGTATACGTTCCCTGGAAATTATAATGACATTGGTATAAAAATTTTGGCCCAACTGACCATTTAGAAGAGTCTGTGTGTGTGTGTGTGTGTGTGTGTGTGTGTGGGTGGTGGGCTGATAGAGGTGGAAGAGCTGTTATCGCCCAACCAGTTGATGGTTGATTGGTTCATTTTTGTCAAGTCTGTGTTTTGTTATGGAAAATTAGTGTCTTGGAAATCTTGAAATTTTGCAGCGCATGGAGCCTACTTGTCTCAACCTGCCGTCTCAGAGGTTTCTAGTTATGCAAGATTTTATACTCTGTAACAGCCCTGACATTTTTACATCTCAATCTAGTCTTCCCTTTACCATGGAGATGATTCAGTCGAAGATGCAATACTTCAAACACTTGATAATTTCAGCTAAGGTGCCCCAACAGCGATTCTGCCAGTTTATTTAAGCGCCGGGATGAACTGTATATTGGCATCACGGGTGATATCTCGCTTGTGGATCATGCAAATCGTGGTTTTGGTATCTTGGAAGGTTGTCCACATTCTGCGGTTTTAGTTAAGGATCTAGCAAGCGACAGGGAGGTATTCTTGCAGGTGAAGTGTATTCCTGGATGGGTTCTAATATCAAAGAAAAAAAGTAATGCTGCTAATTAGCCGGCCTGTTTCGCCAAAATATTTCAAGCTGCTCTTTTCTCCAGTTTCTGTAGTCATATTACATCCTTTCAGAATGAGTTATTCGTCTCAATCTCAATTCGGATTTCATTTTTAAGCACGGCTAGCTGATGTCTCGATAACTTTTTCATTCTTTACACTTGCTTTTCCAGTCAAGTAAACCCATTAGCACCAATCACATTAGAACAACTTAGCATAGGACGGTTTTAAGAGTTCTTTAAAATGGTGGAGGGTCTGAACAGGGGGTTGGCTCTGATAGAGCATTGACAATCTGACTACTCGGACTTGTTCAAAACGTGACGACTCTTCTAGTCTTCTTGAAGGATGGTATATTGCGATTGCGATTGCTATTGCTCTGAAGTTTGAACTTGTCAGATTCAATTGAAGCGTATAACGTAGGAATCTAGAAAGGTGTCAAGATCATCTTCTTTTACCAGACAAATTCCAAGGTTCAAATTTCCTCATCTGGACTAGTGAAATTGGAAGACTGTTGCCCACACGACTGAAGTCTTAACATGTGTAAACTTTGATCAATCCATTTCATCGAGTCTTTTGATTTCTTTCCTCCAGACGTTTCCTTCTTAAATGGAATTATTCTGACACTGACTTCATCTTGACTTTTTTCTTTAACATTTTTTCGTATCATCCAGCTAAAAGTAGATAGTAACCGGGAGTCCAAGGACAATCCAGACGCTTAATCCAAAAAATTAAAGCGACCCAACAAGCAAATTATACACGGACGATGAAACATGCCAAAAATATTAGTAGCTATCATAGCTCCTGAGAGAAAACAGGCACTTCTTTTTAGGGTAACATCATATTTTGTTCTTTCAAAACTTACAGATGTAGATGCACACATACAAAATAATCTACAAGCCTTGATGGATCCAGAGTATAAGTTGTAATCAATAAGCTCGAGGACATTCCGGAGCCCTTACTATGGAGTCAAAAACGGGCCAAACTCTTTGACGCAGTGGGTAAGATATACAACAAACGGTTTTTCGTACCGGAGAATATACCAACATCAATCTAAGACATTTCAGGCGTAAAAGCATCCAAATCAAAACTAATTTGTTACATATGAAGAGGCCCAGAAAACTTTTATAGTAACATACTAGTTACTATCCTCCCGATGTGAGATTTATTTCTCAACACTAATGGATAGACAACACGAGGCAAAAGCAAGCATATACAACAAAGATTAGAGCCTAGTTACCCAAGTGGGTCTTTCTTCAGTTTCTGTTTTTGATCCCAAAAACAAAAAAGCACTACCAGCAAGCATGACCAAACTACACCTAAGCTTCTAAAGAGTAAGGAACTATCAGTTACAGCCTAACAAGAATGCACGTCTAAGGTGGAAAATGAGAAAGGAAAGCCAGCCTATACTTAAATATTTCAACTTGGCTACCGTATATTATATTCATGATCAATCAAAGAAATTGCATCCCCAGAAGAGAGCAGCAGTGATTTAATTTGTGTCAAAGAATGGCAGTCTCTTTGACATCAAAATTCTCCAACGATACCTGAAACCCATAACAATCACAAAGGAGAATCAAACGAGATTCAAGATCAATCAGAAGTGGCAAAATCACTCTGATCGAATCTCAACGAAGCCTGAGTAAATTGAAAAACAATAATGATGCATCCATGTGCCTTTTGATAATCAAATTGTTCCCTAACTCATTCAACCCCTCTCTCCCCTCTTCCCCAATAAGAGCAGCGGGCCATTCAAGTCAAAAAATAACCCTCATGTGTGTGCATAAGAGAAAAAAAGAATAAATGATTCCACTTTCAAAGAACACACATGAATAGCCAGCCACTCGTCCACTTGATCCTTTTCCAAAAGGATCATATATGTACAAACCCAACTCACCCCCCAAAATGTGCTTGCAATCATGTATCATCCCAAGGCAGCGAAGCCACCCCCCCTCATCATTGCCTTGAACTCGTTGAAGTCCACCATCCCATCCCCATCTGCGTCCACCTCCATTATCATCCGCCTGCAATCCTCCGCCGTCCGCCCTTGCTTCAGCCCCAGCGAAGCGAGCACCGAACGCAGCTCCTCGACGGTGATGAACCCATCGCCGTTCTGATCAAACACGTTGAACGCCTCCCGCATGTCCTCCTCCTCGTCCCGCTCGTCCATGATCGACTGGTACAGCGCCCCGAACTCTTCGATGTCCACGCACCCGTCCCCGTTCACGTCGATCTTGGCGATCATCTGGGTCAGCTCGGAGTCGGAGATGAATATGCCCATGTTCTCGAGCGACTCGTTGAGCTCCTTCTTGGTTATGCTGCCGTCGCCGTTGCGGTCAAACATCTGGAACACGCGCTTGAGCTCGGTCTGGTCCATCCGCCGCGGCGAAGGGGGCGGCGGCGGCAGGGGCTGTCTGTCGGTGCTGGCTTGCTGCTGTTGCTGTGATGACGGTGGCGGCGGCGGCGGCGCGGCGTACCAGGAAGTGGGGAGGTAGGCTCTGAGCTCCTTGGGGACAAAGTAGAGGAGGGTTGTGTTGAGAAGGTTGTAGAGGTGGAAGATCCTCAACAAAATGGATGGCATTGGCATGGCCTTGATGGTTGTGGTGTAGCTGTCAATAAACTGTGGATACCACCTCTGTGTGTGTGTGGTGCTTGTTCAAGGCACGCAGGGCTTGGCAAATGGCAAGGCTTCTCTCGTGTTGGAGGTGCTAATAAAGGCAGGCTTGCTTGCGTTGGGCTGTCATGAGGCGTTTGGATCTTGAGGCCGTTTTGACGCGTTAGATGGGGGGAGTAGTTATTGTCAAGACGCGTTTGACATAATTGTGGTTCGCCAGTCTAACTAATTTATTATTGGTGGGGCGTGAGGGAGACAGGTCTGGTTGTTTATGTTATTCTTTGTTTATTGTTCTCTTGGTCACCAAATAATTCTTTCATTTCTGCCCGACACGAATATTAAGGATATAAAAGGCACATATTGCGTATTTTTCATTCTACTCTGAAAGAGGAATAGTGGAAGGAACCCTCGCTCGTGCCGCGACAACAATGGTAACTGATATAGTTAGAAATACGCTTCCCAGCGGGAGTTGACACGTGTCAGGGTAAACTCATATTCGGCCAGATTTGGTGGTTACCATATTGGCGGAATTAGGATTATAATAGGATCCTAATGAAATCATCAAGGGTTGTGAGGTGAACGCGATCTTGATAGATCTTTCCCAAGCCCAACTGTAAGAATTCTAGTCTTACTAGAGTTTTTCTACCTACAGCTAGATATACAAAAGGGACTACCTATAGGTAGTTAGGTACACAAACAACTTCGCAAACATACAAATTGTGCTTTATTACTTTCTCAGAATTTTATTATGTTAGCTATTTTTTGACTTAAGTATCGGAGGGTTTCATGGCTGTAACCCCCACCCGGCAGTTGCCCTTTTTTATTTTGCAACTCAGTTCTTTGACTATGGTTTCCGATCTAATTTTTAACAGCAACAGTAAGTGAATATAATTGGTGTTGTTTCTATGAATACTTCCATAACTTTTTAAGCATCACTAAACAAGATTCACAACTGTATTTAATCATAAACTAAAGATCCCTATCGATTTTTCTTGAGAGGTTGGAGTGACAACTTTCTTTAATATTTTTTCTTACATTACTAAATAAACAAACATATTAACATTGAACGGCAAATATATATATATATATATATATATATATATATATATATATATATCTATCTTTAAGTGAGCAGTCAAAAACAAACCGTTGATAACGGATCTGGGGAGTAAAGGAACGTTAGGAAGTGAAACGCGGGGAAGGGAGAAATCGGGGCCGGCAGAGAAGTGACCGTTGGATGGAGCAAGAGCGGCAAAAGGACGCGTGATTGGTGGCGTGGTGACACCTGGAAACTTTGAATTTATTTATTTATTTAATAATTTAATATGTGGGAGCAAAGGGAGTAGGCACCGGCTAGAATTGGCTTTTTGGTTGGGTTTTCGGGTATGGACAAACAAGATCGAAAAAGATCTCTATTGGCCGTTACTGATTAAAAACTAAATTTTGGAAATTAATAAGGGCTCATACTTTCATCTTTTTTATTTTTTATAATGATCATAAAAAAAGATTCTTTTTTTTGTGTACTTTTATCGTTTTTTATTTTCATTTTAGGTAGTAAAACTACTCAAATAGTAACAAAAAACTGAAAACACTTTAGAGGATTTTTCAAAATTTTCTCCCAAACTTAACCTGATGTAACAAAAAAAAATTTACTTTTTTTTGGTGAAAATGATAAAAGTACAAGAACATATTTTTTTACTGAATACAAAAATCATGAAAAGAAAAATATGAAATGAAAACACAAAAGAAAAATGCTAAACATACAACCCTTAATTACTTTAGCATTCAAGCTTTATATTTGTAGTTAAAGTGAGTATATATTGACATTTTTAAGGTCTTTAGAATTAATAAGTAGAGTTCAAATATTAATTTTTTTCCTTTTGAACTCTATTTTTGTTGATAAAGTAGCTATATAGCGACACGTTTAAGTCCTTAAGTGTTTTGAAAGTGGAACTGAAATAGTAAAAGGTAGAGTTCAAATATTATTTTCTTATATTTGTGTAAACTAACATACAAAATGATCAACATGACATCCTTTTTGAACCAAACCCGTAATATTTGGGTTCACATTTTTTTGTATACGATCAAAAGGTCTAATAATTAAACAGGAAACAAAAACAGGAGTAACAGGTAGACCCGTGTCCACCGATGCCACTTGCAGCTTCTATCGATGCGAGTAAAGAAGAATTAACTCGGTAATCTCGGGTGAAGTACTCGTCTATAGCACGAGTAATTTTAATGCCGGAGGTCTCAATGTCATCCATGGGGCCAATATGTGGGAGTACATCACTTAAAGAATAACGAAACATCATGGAGATATAGTTCGCACTTGATCTAGCTGTAGTTGCACTTTTATTTAGGCTGTGAATTTTCATTGGCTAAATAGTGCACAAAAGTCTTACATGCACGTGTTGTAATCTCATTTTGTTGCAAGAATTTTTAAAAAATATTTAAACTGTTCCTTCGAAATCCTAAACAGTAATTTATGTTATTTGAGTACGATGTGTTATGCCATATTTTAGAAAGTTTTATAGAGACTACCTGTCCTTTTTTTTTTGGTTGTAAACGACAAAAAATCAATACATAGAGAATTCGACAAAAGAAAAAAAAAAGAAAGTGAATCTAAAGCCGTCGGCAACATAGATAATCTCTGCCAAATCAAATGATAATCTCCTGGGCTACAACATTGTAAGCAAAGAAAGTAGATTGAGCGGCAATACATCTTCCATCAACAAGTTAATCCCCTCGACCACTAGAGGAGAACAAGCAGCAAAGAAGCTCTTGCAAGAAGCATACGTAACGCATGAAATTTTGATTGGTTAATCCTAAGATGACGCGTTTTGGGGCCTCTCGCATGAAGATAGCAGCACAGCATGCGCACGCCATTCTTTTACCTCCAAAAAAACCATGTTACTGACGATTGGTTTTCAATAGGAGAAAAGATTTAATAGTACATAATCATGGCGTTTGTTTTGTGCCTATGAGTCCTTAGATTTTCGTTACGGCTAGATGATTATGGTGGAAAAATGCTCACCTTTCTTAAACACGGTCTCATCATTGTCATGATCAACTGACATACGATGATACTATTTATACACCTTTCAAATATATATATATATATATATATATATATATATATATATATATATATATTTGGAGGCTAAAGGTAGGCTATTGTCATGGTACGCTCTTCTAGGGAGGAAAGAAGTTCGCGTAAACATTTCAAAATTTTAATTTATCGAGCTTACCACATAGATTTGGCGCTTCAATTTTGCTTCAATTTTAGATAACAGACTCATTTACAATTCCAAATTCCTGACAACCTTCTATATGGTTTCCTGAGAGCTCAACTGTTGTTGACTGTTGAGTTGACTCAGTATGTGTTGCATTTGGGTGTAACTTACAGCGCCTTAATTAGTGTAAACTAAGCATGAACTCTATTTGCCTTGTAGCTGTAGATAAAGTCAGTCTTTCCTTCTCAAAGATTCTTCAAGTTACGGGGTCACGTTAACATAGAGAGTTGACTTGGCTACTGAATGAAGGTAGTACGATTCTCCTGAAGACGAGGCTTTTAAAAAATGAAAGTGACCGGACAGGTAGAAACCTACTGTTCTCCATCTGTCACTGAGCTGGTTAGAGCATCACGTACACACGCACACACCCACAAGTCAACTGCCCAGGTTTCCAACTGCAGTACTAGTTTTAGTTTCTTATAGGAGAGGAGGAGGGGGGGGGGGGGGGGGGGGGGTTTGAATGCAAAAATTTGTTGAAGATCAAACGCACCTTACCAATTAGAAGCTCTATTTTTCAACCAACTGCCCAATTATTTCTATTTTGAGGCAGTTAAGCAAATCTTGAGCGATTACTCCTTCATGTCTGGGCAATGCATTAACCGGAACAAATTCAGTCCTAGCATTAGTCCGAATATTAATCTTGAGCACCGGCACGCAATTGAAGGCGGTTTTCAGTTTTCTGCCAATCTGGAATTTGAGTGTTCATCTGGATGTAGCTGTGCAAAAGAAGGAGATTTTCTGGAAACTTGTTTAGAAAGTTCAAGACAAGTGTGCACACCGGTTAGGCCTCCTATTAAATAATGCTGGCCGCGCCACTCTCATCAAATCTATTTTATCCTTATTGTTGGTGCATTATATGTCAATTTTCAAATTCCTAGTGTCAGTTTGCAATCAACTCGATCAAATTTTCGCTTGTTTTTGGTGGTCTGGGAAAGCATGTCGCCATTCCATTCATTGGCTTGCGTGGCCTACTTTGTGCCTCCCTAAAAGGGGGTTTAGGATTCCGAGATTTTAAACTCTTTAACCATTCTTTACTTACTAAGTAGGCCTGAAAATTTTGGTCCAACCCTTAAAATTTGGTTGCTCGAGTTCTTAAAGGACGTTACTTTGCTAGACGTCATTTTCTTCAACAAATCTACTCTTGATATTGCTCATGGATCTAGCGCAACATAATGGCAGGACAACGTACCCTCAAATAGGGCTTACAATAGCATATTGGGGATGGGTATTCGATCTCGGTTTGGATGAATTGGTGGCTGCCTTTTACCTCTCCCAGGGCCTTAGAGCAGTTTCATACTAGTGATAATGCTTCTTAGTCTATCTCTGACTTATTTCTTCCCAATACTAATTCTTGGGATTTGGGTGTGCTTTTTCATAATTTCCATGTTGATCTTATTTCCTAAATTTTGAAAATTCAGGTCCTACCTCAAGGGTCTACAGATCAGTGCTTTTGTTCCTGTGTTCAGGGAGCTTCTTTCTCAGTTGCGTCTACTTATATGTTCTTGTCTGATAGGTCTAGGCATTTTCCACTGACTTCTTCTTGTTTGACTCCTCTTTAGCTTAAAATATGGAAACTTCCCATCCCAGAAAAACTTAAACTATTTTTATGGCAATTTCTCCACCATTGTTTGCCCACTTCCTCTGAACTTCTTAAACGCCACTGCCCCAGTAGTGTTTGTTGTCCTCTTTGTTTGTCTCTTTCAGAATCAAAGGAACACTTAATTTTGGAATTCCCTTGGGTTGAACAGATTTGGGATTTCTTTCATGAGGGTTCACAATCAATAGTTTTTCCTAATTCTTCAGTTGTAGAATTGTACTTGAGTTGGTTGGCTAAGCCAATCTTTCGAAATCAAGATGCATTACTTCTGACTGTGCGTGTCTCCATTATACTTTAGTCTATTTGGCTTGTTAGGAATGCATCGATCTTTCATCAGAAAAAAATTCTATTCGAAATTGGTCATCTCTCAGAGTAGTGCTCTGCTTCATAATATTCAGGGCACTAAAACCTATCAAAATTGTCTTCGCAAGGTTCAATTTAAAGGTATTTTCCTTTAATGGTTACGAGGGATTGCTACAACCACTTTTATCCTCCTCTTCATTCCATTTACTTCTCGGGTTATTGTGATTGTGTAATTCCACCATCCCTATTCTCATGTGCTGTTACTGTTGTTAGTTCTCCATTGGATGGGCAATATGGTTTAGGCATGGTGCTACTTAACTTGAACTGAGTTTCGATTACAGCTTTAATTGATGTTCTCATTACTGCTGATGAATCCAGTGTTCTTCAATTAGCTTTGTGTTCTGGACTACAATGGGTTCTTAAGTTACATTTTTTTCGTGTCATGGGTTCTTAAGTTACATTTTTTTCATGTCATTGTACTCCTTCCTACTTATGCGCTCGTGCTGCAGTTGAACACTCACTTTAGGATGTGTTTGCTTACCACAGACCTTTTGTGATCATTGACTTCTCACTGTAGCGGGTTGCACTCTACGCATTTCTCCCAAGGAAAAGCTGGTGCCTTATTCCGCTCATCAGCCTTGGCGACTCTTGTTGTGCGAACTAGTCATGGACCTAAATAGAAATGGTTTGATCGTGTTTATCCAGTGCGGGTCCTTCCCAGTATTGATACGTCGCTTTGAAATTTTCCTTGTGGTGTTCTGTGGACTTGGTCCTTAGTGTTTTATATTTCTTATCTAGATGAGGGTGTCATCTAGTTCATTTTGGTCTTTTATCTTGATATATATTTTTGAATTCTATAAAAAAAATTAAATAAATAAAGAGGCACACAGTCCGATAGCATAGCTGTCAACTACCCAAGTTTCCCTATTTTGGTGTAACAATGGAGAATTTGTTTTTGCATGTCATCGACTGTGGGAAGTATTAAGTACTTTTCTGTATCACCTAAGGCTAGGAGTCTAATTACATTCTTGCCAGACTGGAGCCTCCAATACAGCCAAGGTTTTAAAATGTTGATCATTGCATGCCTCCAATTCTTTTTGCTACACCTCGAGTTTTGTCGATCCAACGTACCGATAACCCCCTTTTCTGGTTCTAAAAGAAAGAACCAATACTACAACCCAAAAAAGTTCAGATATATGGTTGTAGAGAGATTCCTGCCACAACGTGTCCTTGAACCCCTAAGGAGGAGACTCCTTGAACTGTATTTGGTAGCTTAAACAATGTTATCAACCCATCTTGGTCACGTCTTTGACCGCTCATTGAGCCTATTTTGCTGCCACATGTTAATATTTTTCAACGGTCAAAGTACAAGGCTCTTAAACATATCAACATGTCTCAATGACGTCTGTCGTCGTGCCTCATCACTCGATGCCTAACAGTGCCCTGGTGTCGCCCTTGAGTTACATGCCTCCGGCACAACGACCGTCGCCATGCGAGCACCATGACACCAGACATGCTCAAGCGCCACCTATCATAATAGGTGCCTAGTGATAACTCCTTTTTTTTAGAGAACTAGTCAAACTACAATCTGATCAGTCTAGACCTATGAATCCCCAGAGAATGCTGTTACAACATGTCCTCTAACCCCATAGGAGGAGACTCCATAAACTATATTTGGTAGCTTAAAGAAGTCATGCCTTAATTTGGCTAATCTCTAATTGCTACATTGTTTGCTTCTCTCCAATTAAAAGTAATTCCCACTCCATGCCCGAACAAGAACAGCTTATGTTCCACCTTTGTTCTTACGAAGCACTCCTTTTGTCCCACATAATTGATCAACTTTGACTTGCACACAGATTAAGAATTCAAGTCATATATTGTGTGTTTCTCATTCTACCCTTTAGAGAGAGGAGGGGAAGAAAGTGGGTCAGGATAGAAAAATTGGTTAGTGAAGTATTAAATGGGGGGAGGAGAGAGAGAGAGAATTAAAAAATATTAGAAAGTGAGCCAAGGGAGAGAAAATGCGTTGTGGAGAGAAAAATAGAATAAAAAAGTATGTAAGGAGGGTAAATATGAAAAAACACATAAAAATATTTCTTAATTTAGAAAGTGGGAAATTTTTGTGGAACAACCAAAAAAGAAAAGATGATCAATTTATGAGGGATGGAGGGAGTCTTGTTTTTCCATGCCATATCTATTAGTTTTTGAATAATGTTACTTCTGTCCTCAGACCTAAAAAGAGGCTGAAAAACAAGATGAACCAGAGAATTTGAAGAAGATGTCAACCTTACTCAGTAGCATTTTTTTTGGTGATAATGAAGCGATTTTATTCCACTAATGTTGGGGTACATCATCTTGGATGACAGGCATTATAAAATCAGGCGCCCCTTCCATCCATACACAAAAATCATCAAGGGCTCTAGCGTATTGTGCTAGTCCATGGGCTACTTTGTTCCTGTGCGCCTAACAAGGCAGGATTCACATCTATGAAAACTATTAAACATCATTTTAACTTCATCAATCACGTTGCCCATCGCTGATAAATTCTCTTCTTCTTGCTGAAATGCTAAAATCACATTTGCTGCATTGCTTTCAATAATTGCATTCTGAAAACCACTTTCTAATCCGAAAAGTACAGCTTTGGAAACTGCCATTGCCTTTACACATTCAGGTTCTAATAAATCCATTATTTTCTTTGACAAAACTGCATAAAAATCTCCTTTCGTACATGGAACCACTACCCCAATACCAATTGCTTGGTCCCTTTTGAAAACAGCGGCATCAAAGTTAATTTTATAACAACTCACCGGAGGGGCTTGCCAAGAAACATGAATCGTATTGCTAGGTTTTGATGGCTTGGTTTGTGAGTCTTTGTATTGCTTTACCAAGTTGACGTTGGATGAGTACATATCTAGTGCATCACGTTGAGCTCTTACAAATAAATACTCGTTTCCGTTGTTCCAAAGGTTCCAGCAAAGTGTCACCAAAACTTCAAACTCCTCCGTATCCACTCTTTCCCTTACATCCTTCCATCACCAATAGATACTATTGCAACACTTGACTTCTTTGTATAAATTAGACGAGCAAAGAGCCCACATTTGTCGAGCAAAACTGCAGTGGCAAAGAACATGATACAAGGATTCACCATCTAAACCACATACTAGACACACATTGGTTACTTTCATCCTTTTGCGTATGAGTCGATTACCTGTTGGAAGGATATCCGAGCAAGCTCTCCAACAAAATATATTTATCTTGCTGGGTACATATAATGTCCAAATAAACTTCCACTTTATTTTATCCTAACTGCTGGTACCTTCCCCAAAATTATGCTCATTAGTAAGCAAACCTCTCTCCATGACAAGGCGACACACACTACTTACTGAGAACATACCTTGTTTTGAAAAATGCCAAACTAGTCTATCTTCCCTTTGTAATCTACCATGTGGTATGCTCAAAATCAGCTTGGCTTCATTCGGCCAGAAAATGCGATGGATGAGATCTACATTCCATTTCTTCTTTGGTGATCAATGAGCTCTGAGACACAGGTCATGGGTGAGAGGATTGTTTGTGGTGATTGAACTTTGAAAGTCTAAAGCTGAGATAGCCATCCATCATTCTAGATTTTGATTTTTTTCCCCATTGCCTACTCTCCACCTCAGCCCTGCTACTATAACGTCTCTTGACTCTAAGATACTCCTCCAAGTGTAGGAAGGTCGGTTCCCTAGGTGTGCTCTAAATATGTCTCCATCTTGGAAATATTTGGAACTGAGTATATGAAAGAGGAGAGTGTATCCTGATTATTCACAAGACACCATACCCGTTTAGGGAGTAACACTAGATTGAAAGCTTGTAATTTCCTGAAACCAATGCTCCCCTGATCCTTCCTTTTGCATAGTTTATCCCAGCTCATCCAATGTAGCTTCCTTTTATCGTCATGATATCCCTACAAAAAGTTAGCCATCATTGCTTCTAACTCTTCACATAATTATGTCGGTAACTTGAAGCATCCCATGGCATAAGTTGGTATGGCTTGAATCAAGAATTTGAGCAAGATTTCTTTCCCTGCCTTGGAGAGGGACTTCAATGACCAACCTTGTAGTCGTGACCATACCCTTTCACGTAAATTGTTGAAAACCTCTCTCTTGGATTGTCTGACAACCGAGGGTAGCCCCAGACATTTGGCATGTGCAGAGGCTGCTGAAACTCCCATCAAATTCCGTAGTTCTTCCTGGATCGGTTTTGGTGTGTTTTTACTAAACACCATGGCAAATTTTTGGAGATTAATCTTTGGCCCAAAAACTGCCTCATACCTCCTTAGTATCTCCTTGATGGCGCTGGCCTTTTCTTTAACAGTTGTGATATAAAGGAGTCTGTCATCTGTAAAAAAGAGGTGAGAGATCCTAGGACTTGTCCTTCCTGTGGCCACCCCTCGAATTCTCCCTTTGGACTCCGCTTCTTTGATCATTGATGTAAAACCCTCTGCACATATAAAAAAAAAGATAGGGAGACAAAGGGTCTCCTTGTCGTAGACCCCTTTGTGGAAGGAAATAGCCAAACTGTTCACCGTTTAAAATAACCGAGTAGGACACTGTATTGACTATTTTCATGACAATAGAAATCCACTTAGGACAGAACCCCATCTTCTCCATCACACCCTTGATAAAAGGCCATTCTACTCGATCATAAGCCTTACTCATATCAATTTTAAGTGCAATATGTCCTTGTTTACCCCAAGATTTGTATTTTAAAAAATGATTCACTTCGTAGGCCACTAAGACATTATCAGTGATTAAACGCCCTGGGATAAACGCACTTTGAGTTTTCGAGATATATTATGGTAGAAAGATCTTAAGACAATTTGCTAAAACTTTAGAAGCAATTTTGACAATCACATTACAAAGGCTAATGGGCCTAAACTGGGAGATTTCATCCGGGTTATGACACTTGGGGATAAGAACTATGTGGGTATAATTTAGTTTATGGAAAAAAGTGCCGGTGTTCAAAAAAGTGAGCACAGTTTCAGTGACATCGCTCCCAACAATATGCCAATATTTTTTAAACAACATTGCGGGCATACGATCTGGTCCCAGTGATTTCAGAGGCTACATAGAAGATAAGGCAGAGTGTACCTTAGCTAAAGCAAAGGGTTGGGCGAGACGAGCATTATCCATTTGCGAGATAGTCATTTGGATTGTGTTCAACACTTCCTGCAGCACTTCTTCCAATGGGTCAGTTGTTGTAAATATAGACTACCTTACTCAGCAGCATTGAGTACTTGTATATGAAACCCCATGCAAGGCTCCCCGAATTCCTTTGCAAGAACAGATTTAGCCATTCCAAGTTCTAACAATGTTTCAATCAACAAGCACTATCACCAGTTAGCTCAAAAACAAAGCCACCAACATGATGATCGACCAGAGACCGACTCTTGGCAGGTCAGTAGATTTGCCCATTTTGCTACATAGTGATGCGATACCTTAAGATCGAAGCGTCGGGCAAGTCAGCTGCCCCAGTAGAAAAGCTTACACGCTATATATTCATCAAGAGTTTATTACAAATTGGTCAATGCTCCTTGAATTAACTGCTACAAGGTCTCGAGTTGTGCAAATAATGACCCATCTCTTGCTGAAATCAAGCCAGATTATGTAGGTAATCACCTCCATGGACCATCGGTGGAGCACCACTCTCAGCAATCACGTTATGCAAGATGATGAAGAGAGAGATATTGCAGGTAATAATTTATGTGAAGTGCACTAAACAAAAAAAGGTTAAGATTTCAAAAGCGCAAAACTCACCTACAGGAAATGGATGTACGTTGTCCTTGAAATAAATTCTAGTCATCATGTAGTAGGCCACACATTATGAAGCAATGAACGCTTAAAATAGAACTGATCGAAATCAAGCACATGGAGCGGCTTAGGGGAAACGAAGTAGCTCATTTGTTGGCTGCATGCTCATTGGGAACTTCACAATAACACCTGGTGTCATGTACCATTGCAGTGGTTGTTTAGCTATCTACGGAGAGTTGTGGGTTTTTGTTAGCTATTTTTAATGAGATTTCATAACATTTGGGAGAAAAAAAAAAGTCTGTCAAGTCTCCTAATTACGCTGTGTTGTGTGTTCGCGTCACTTGTACCATTAGTACAACAATAAACACATAAAGCAACCATCACTACAAAAAAGGAAGGATTTAACGACGGATTGCTAAAAATCATTTCTGCGATAGAAAAAATCGTTGATGAAAATCCGTCGGTAAAACTATTTATCGACGGAACACTCCGTCGTTAAAACGTTTTGGCGACGTATTTTCATCGACTGTTTTTTACCGACAAAAATTACCGTCGGTAAATATTTTATAGGTTTTTTTACTTTTCGATGATTTTCAAAAACATAAAGGCGACAGAATAATTCCATCGGTAAAAATACCCGTCGGTGAAAGCAGAGTTTTTCCCGACGGACTTTGACCGACGGGTGTGTTTCGTCGGTAAAGGTCTTAAAAATGCAAATCCCCTTCTGCTTTTCTTTCTCCCGTTTCTCTCTCTCTCTATATATATATATATATATATATATATATATATATATATATATATATATATATATATATATATATATAACTCTCATCGACAATATTTCCTTCGACGCCACCTCCGTCGCCATCCCCGGCAACTCACCCCTAGACGGAATATAGCCTACCACAGCCACCGTCGCCGCCACTGCCGCCGATCTTCAAAACCAAAGAACCGTTGCCGCCACTGCCGTCGTTCTCTCTTGCGGTCTCTTAATTTTCAGGTAGGTTTTGCACCAGTTTTTCATATCCATTTGCACCCTTTTCATGAATTTACTTGTAATTGTATATATGCAATGCAACAATGTGTCTGCTTGTTTATCAATTTGAGGTTCTTTTTGGCTTAACCTAGATTTGTGTCCAGAGGAACAATAGCAAGAAGCCCAAGTCCAGGCCTTCTGAAATAGTGTGTATTTTTAACCCTAAATTGAATGCCCTAATCCAATCGGACCCTAAATTGAACTAATTAAACCCTCTAATTGAACCCTAAATTGAATGCTCAAATTCAATCGAACCCTAAATTGAACAAATAGACCCCCTAATTGAATCTTAAATTGAAGTAATTAAACCTTAATTAAACCCTAATATGAATGCCTTAATAGAATTGAACCCTAAATTGAATGCCCTAATCCAACCGAACCCTAAATTGAACTTATTGAACCCTAAATTGAATGTTCCAATTCAACCGACCCCTAAATTGAAGTAATTGAACCCTAATTAAACCCTAAATTGAATGCCCTAATCCGGGGCTCGAACCCTAAATTGAACCCTAAATTGAATGCTTCAATTCAACCGAACTTTAAATTGAACTAATAGAACCCCCTAATTGAACCCTAAATTGAAGTAACTGAACCCCCTAATTGAACCCTAAATTAATTGCCCTAATCGAATCGAACCCCAAATTGAAATAATTCAAGCGCATCGGATATGTGCATTTTGAAAAAAATTTACCATTTTCCCATTGATCATTTGTTTGATAATTTTCGGTAGTTAATTATGCATTTGAGAATTGTGATTATTGATTGATGATTTTAGGTTGTTAATTGATGATTTTTGGTTATTAGCTGTGCATTTGAAGTAAATGAGATTATTAATTGATGATTTTAGGTCGTGTAATTGATGATTTTAGATTGTTAATTGTGCATTTGAGATATTGAGATTGTTGACGGAGGATAGGACCCAATTGGATGAATGTGTGATTTTTATTGCATTGAGCATTTGAGAATTGAGATTGTTGACGGAGGATGGGACCCAATTGGATTGAGATCCCCGTTAGGTAGCATAGACACGGACACAGTGTCCGATTGACGCCGACACCGAAACAACATATTTTAACTTTATACTTGTGGACACCTCTTCAATGGGTGTCCAACACGGTGTCCGGCAATTAAAAAATAAATCAATATCTTCGAACACCGCTGAGAGGTGTCAGACATGTGTCCGGAGGTGTCCGACACGTGTCCGGATGTGTCGATGAGGTGTTAAGGTATCGGTAGGTCACGGACACCCCGTCAGATCGACACCGACACAGAAAAATGTCAAATTTTGGCTTTATACTTATGGACACCTATTCAAGAGGTATCCAACACCTATTCAAGAGGTATCTGACACCTCTTCCAAGGGTGACGGACAAGGTGTCCGGTATTTAAAAAATAAATCAATGACTTCGAACATGTCTGGAGGTCTCGGACACGTGTCCGGAGGTGTCTGACATGTGTCTGCATGTGTCGATGAGGTGTCGAGATGTCAGTAGGTCACGGACACCACGTCCGATCGACACCGACACTGAAAAAGGTCACATTTTAGCTTTGTACTTGTGGACACTTCTTGAAGAGGTGTCCGACACCTCTTCAAGGGGTGTCGGACACGTGTCCGGAGGTGTCGGACACGTTTTTGGATGTGTCGATGAGGTGTCAAGGAGTTGATAGGTCACGGACACCGCGTCCGATCGACACCGACACCGAAATGTCACATTTTGGCTTTATACTTGTGGACACCTCTTCGAGGGATGATAGACACCTCTTCAAGGGATGATAGACACGACGTCTGGCATTTAAAAAATAAATCAATGTCTTCAGATGTGTCCGGAGGTGTCGGACACCATACCGACACCCTTTATGTGGTATTGGGAATTGAGATTGTTGACTGTGCATTGGGAATTTGAGAATTGAGATTGTTGACGGAGGATGGGACCCAATTGGATTGAGATATATGTGAATTAGTTGAATGGTTGGTTGTTGAATTTAGGTTAATTAGGTTAACGCGACATTTTTTGCACCCCTTAAAATCTCATCGTGGCTCCAGAACTGGCTATAATTAGCCCTAATTAGTCCTGATTAACCATAATGAACCCAATTAACCCTAATTTGCTTTATTTAAAGTGGAATTGGTAACAAATGCAACGATCTTTATGCAGTTTTGATATTTCAGAAAGATTCTTACATATATTATCAATTTCTGAACGCATGCATGCATAAAAACCCTTAATTCCCATTCAAAGGTACTCATTTCAAAGTAATGCTTTGTAATGAGCCTTTTGATGTCCAATTTGGACAATTTGAAAAAGTTATGTGTTTATAAAACAGTGTTTCAACTCATGCTCTGTGTTCTATGTCGTAGATATTTGGTACACGTTCTCACGTGTTTCTCAGGTTGCATACAGATCTGGTGTTCGAACATCCGTCAAACCTTATAAAGCATGGTTTGATGAATGTTAGAACACCTAATCGATGTCGTGTACTTGGAGAAATACGGGGAGGTGCTGCTGAATTTTTCGCAGATATAGGACTAAGCATGAGTTCTTCACTGTTTTATAAACATGTGCTTTTCTGAATGGGATAAGACCATTACCTATTAGAGAATGGATGGACATAGACAACGAGATGTTGTCATATTCACGCATTTATATTTACATCGACCCTGCCTAATGATTGGTCATAATTAAAGGTGGTATACAGTACGTTATCTCAATCATCATGCCGGTCGATCGAAGTTGAATGAAAAGGAAGAATGCTGACGATTTTGAGGATCGCGTTGACGAATTTTTGAACTTCGATTATGTGCATCCTGCACATGTTGACTTTGATAAGATAAGGTGTCCGTGCGGTAAATGTGATTTGTTGCATTGGAGAAAAAGAATTGAAGTAAAATGGCATATTTGTCGGTACAGTTTTATGGGTGGATACACAAGGTGGACGCTGCATGGGGAAACAATAGTATTATCGTCCAACTCGGCTAGTCAAACTGAAGTTAGGGAGGAGGTACGATATGATTACCGAGATATGATTATGGATGCTGGGCATGCTAATGTTGACTGGGGTAACGACGGTGGTGAGGACAGTGCCCAACCGCCTAACGAGGGGGTCATCAGTTTTATGAGTTGTTGAGAGCTGCGGAAGAGCCGCTGTGGGATGGAGCTCCAAAACACACACGGCTGTCTGCGGTTAGTAGCTTATTACAATTGAAATCAAACCATGGGCTGAGTGAAAAAGGTTTTAACGAGTTTGTTACCTTAATCGAAGAAATTCTGCCTGAAAGTGAAAAGCTACCGCCGTCGTACTATGACGCGAAGAAGATGATGAGGAAACTTGGGTTGAGCTATGAGTGGATAGATGCGTGCAATAACGATTATGTATTATTCTGGAAAGAGAATAAGGATTTGTCACGGTGTCTAGTATGTGATCATTCGAAGTACAAACCGGACAAAGGGAAGAAGAAAAATATTGCATGGAAGATATTGTGATATTTTCTGGTCACACCACGGTTTCAAAGAATGTACTACTCCTCCAATACGGCTGAACATATGAGGGCTCACCGTTAGACTCGTAGCAACGATGTCGATGTGCTGACTCACCCAGCTGATGGAGAGGCGTGAAAGGAGTTTGACCGCAGGCATCCAGTCTTTGCTCAGGAAGTTCGGAATGTTAGACTTGGTCTGGCAACCAATGGGTTCAAACCTTTTGGTCAGTCTACCACGCCTTACTCCTGTTGGCCTGTTATTATTGTCATGTACAACCTTCCACCAGGCATGTGCATGAAGAAGCCGTACATGTTCTTGTCGTTGCTTATTCCAGGGTCAAAGAGTCCCGGCAAGGACATAGATGTGTGTTTAAGGCTGTTGATTGATGAGTTAAAACAGTTATGGAATCATGGTGTCGAAACATATGATGCATCCTTTAAACAGAATTTTCAGATGAGGGCTACTTTGATGTGGACTATACATGATTTCCCAGCATTGGGAATGATGTGTGGCTGGAGCACACATGGGAAGCTAGCATGCCCTGCTTGTATGGGCGTGAACCCCGGTCATACGTTAAAGCACGACGGAAAGCCCTCGTGGTTCGGATGTCACCGTAAGCTTTTGCCACCAGGCCATCAGTTTCGTAGGCAGAAGGATAAATTTGACGGGACAATCGAGAGTGAGCTTGTCACACTGGACTACCCATCTGGTGAAGAAGTGCTCTCATACCTGGAGGCACTTGATACTGACATACCACACTGCAAGGGTGTGCCAGATCAAAAGATTTCAGGTACGAGAAAGAGCACAACTGGAGAAAATTTTGTATCTTCTGGGAGTTAGCCTACTGGAGGACGCTCATTACGAAACAACATGGATGTGATGCATATTGAGAAGAAAATTTTTGATAATGTGTTCAACACAGTGATGAATGTCAAGGGCAAATCGAAGGATCACCTTAAAGCGAGAAGGAATCTACAACAGCTGGGTGTACGCCGTGAATTACATCATCGGACAGTCAGCGTGAGGATGATACTTCCAAAAGCACCTTACTGTCTAGACAAGAAACAAGTGGAGAAGGTCTGTCAGTGGGTTAAGAATTTAAAGCTTCCAGATGGGTTTGCATCCAACATATCTCATTGCTTGCAATGTATCGGAATGCAAGTTCCAAGGGATGAAGAGTCACGACTGCTACGTATTCATAGAGAGATTCATTCCTATTGCCTTCTGAGGACTGTTGCCACGGTCATTTGTGAGACTTTGACTGAATTATCTTATTTCTTATATGTTCTTCTACGATCTGGTTGAGTAACATGGAAGTGCTTAAGAAGAACATTGTGGTGACGATTTGCAAGCTGGAGAAAATCTTTCCACCTTCGTTCTTTGATTCAATAGAGCATCTGCCTATTCACTTGGCATATGAAGTTCAGATGGGTGGACCCGTGCAATATCGGTGGATGTATCCCTTCGAGAGGTAATCTTTAAGTTGTTATAGTTGTTCATTTGCATTAATGCGACACCTGTTATCATTGATATTACACCTAACTCGATTCACTAAACTTCTAGGTTCATGTTCCATTTAAAGAAAAAAGTCAGCAATAAGGCTCGGGTTAAAGGCTCAATTGCGGAGGCTTACATAATGGAAGAACTTGTAAACTTTTGTAGTCAATATTTCGGGCCTGATGTTGATACAAGGTTAAATCAACTAGGCCGAAATGACCCCGGATCAAGCACAAATTTGGAAGGGCAATTGTCAATATTCAAGCAATCAGGTAGTCCGTTCGGCCGAACGTATACTCGATGGTTAACAGATGAAGAGTACAGTGCTGCAACAATATATGCACTTCTAAATTGCGATGAAGTTTCGGCATTCGTTGAGTAATTTAAAGTCTTAATTCACTTACATTGCTGTACATAATTGAAAGTGTGTGATAAGATTACAGTTACATTGTTTGTTGTGAGTTTGATGCAGAATCTTTAATCACTGATCCCGCTGGACTTGAATTTCATCAAAAATCACAATTTGTACAGTGGTTCAGAAGGCATGTAAGATTGTTTAACGAAATTATATTATGTGTTATATACAGTTCTGTGGCCAATTAATATACATATTTTGGCTTAATTTTTACCGTCATCTACAATAGGTTCAGTCAATGGATAGACCAGTGGCCTCCTACTTGAAATTACTAGCTGAAGGCCCTAACAAACAAGCATCCTGTCATGGAGGCTATATCATCAACGGGTTTAGGTTTAACGTAAAAGATGATGACCGAACATAACAAACCCAAAACAGTGGAGTCTTGGTCAACGGCGACTGTTATGCCAAGAATTGCATGGACTTTTACGGAGAGCTAGATGAGATTGTTGAGCTAACATATCTGGATTCCCAAAACCGCCTGGTAATGTTCAAGTGTACGTGGTTCGATGTCACATGCAGTAGAGGAATCTGTGTTAGCTCTCAAGGGATTGTAGATGTCAATGTCAAGTCAAGACTTGCATCAGACGAGCCCTTTGTGTTTGCTAGTCAAGCTGTACAAGTCTTTTACGCGGAGGACGTCGCCAATCCCAAATCTCATTGGTATACAATTATCAAGTCCAAGAAATTGCCCGTGACATATGACAGTGAGCTAGACTCTTTTCAAGCCGACCAACCACCTGTCTTGTTCCATGTTGAGGTCAACAACGAGGAGGACGATCTTCCTCTTCCAACAACACTTCATGTAGGAGAAGAAGTCGTAGATGATGACGCGGAAGAGTGGAAAGTGTTGGAGATGATGTGACTGAGTCTACTGATGAAGAGGATGAATTAGAAGATGAAGAGGACGACGAGTCCCACGAAGAAGAGGACGACGAGGAAAGTGATGATGATGATTCTCAAACTGAAAATGATTGACTTGTAATGTTGTAAAAAAACCAGGAAAAAAATGTAGTAACATTTTAGAACTTGGTTCATATTGATGTGTTTTTGCACCTCCGTTCATATATATATATATATATATATATATATATATATATATATATATATATATATATATATATATATATATATATATATATATATATATATATATATATATATATATAGTGCCGATGATGATTTCTGCCAAATTATTATTTTTAATGTGTTCATGTATTTGTAATTTATCTATACGAAGTCAGATATGGATAGGATACAGGCTATTCGTGGCCGGTTGGACGCCGAGCTGCTTCCTCCCCGGTGGGTCCCACCTCGTCATTGCCCACTGATGACGAGGCACAGAGTGCTCACAACGGGCAGATGGGGCCCCAGCTCCAGCCCCAGCCCCAGCTGCAGCCCCAGCCCTAGCCTTCGCCCCAGCCCGACGCAGATTCATCCCACACGCGCGCTGATTCTCTTTCTTCCGTGGGTTCTACCTCAGGTATAGTTGATAACGGTGTTTAGTACATTTTTGCTAGCCTTATATTTAAAGTATATTTGAACTGTATTAATGTCTGTGTTTTGTAGGATCTCGACGAGGCCGTGGCCCGACACGCGGGTACGCATCGACCCCCAGCGTAAACAGAGAGTTACGCTCACCCAAGAGGGCCTGTAAGTAAAAAAAAATCACATCATGCCTTATATTTAAAATTTTGGGGTGTTAATTTATATTTGAACTGTATTAATTTATTTATTTACTTCTTTGGCAGGATCCTGGAGAATCAGGCGAGGACGAAGATCGGCGTTCTTGTGAAGGGCCGATTCTTCGAGCCACGCCTGTACTGGAAGGACTGGGATGCCGCTGCGAGGGAGTCCCTATGGGAGGAGTGGCTGGTACGGTGAAGTATTTTTTTGTGATAGTATTTGTTTAATTAGAGTTTGTTTTTCTATAGTTAATTTGTGTTATTGAATGCCTTACAGGAGGGGTTCACGTTTGACTCGCCTGATCAGCAGGCACTGGGGCGGTAGGCCTTCTTTGCTTACATCGGCAAGAATTACCGTCGATGGCTCCACGATGCACGGGACCGGGCGAAGAAGATGCTGCCCGAGGGTGCCTCGATGACGGAGATGAAAACATATGCCTCACATTGGATATCTCTGACTGTATGGGGGGAGATGATAGATCGGTGGGCTGCGGATCCAGGCTGGGATGCCAAGAGTAAGAGCGGGGCCGAGAACAGACAGAACAAAGATCTGACGCACACAGGGGGGTCGGTGCCACACGACATCGTCCGACACATGAATGCGGTCCAGAACCCGGATCTGGAGGATGATGAGGTTATAGCTCTGACGTATAATCAGACGCACGTGTGGAAGAAGGACAAGGACGAGGCGCATTGGTCCAGCAACTATGTTTCTGATATTGCCCAGCAGATCGATGTAAGTCAATTTATTTAAGTTGTTAAATTTTTATCTTTCTATCCTCAATGCCTACTGCCCTAATTAATGCCCTAACATATCTTTAAATCACTGTTTTTGCAGGCCTCGTATGAACAGCTTAGGGGGTCTGAGCAGCAGTCCAAACAGCCATCAGCGTCCACTAGTATGGGTGCGACTACTGAGGCATTGAAGCGATGGCTGGATACGCCGGAGGTCGTCAATCGGCCGAAAGGCCGCATACGCGGCCTGCCTAGCACGACTACTCGTGCCGTGATAGGAACGTCCTCACCCCCCGCTGCCCATCCATAGACACCGGCTCTTCGGCATCCGTTGGACGACGAGGAGATCCATCGCATTGCTACGGTGGTGTTGCGGATGATCAGGAGCGGGATCAGCAGGGTACCGCTGCTGGACATGCCGAGCCGGCCCCAGATCAGCAGGATCCAGATCCGGGACTCGGCAACCCCTGATGAGCCCCTTCTCTTGCCCGATCCTAGCTTGTCCCCCCCCCCCCCCCCGCCTGGTTTGTACATCATGAGTATTTTTTATAAAAAACATTTTTGTATATTTTTTTGTGTATTGATTATTGTGTGTTGTTGAGAAGTGAAATTTTTATTACATGTTTGGGTAATAGAAAATTAAAAAAAATTTTAAAAATTGACTTTTGGCGATGGATTAATTCCGTTGCTAAAAGTGTTTCTTCTATTAGTTTTTAGCGACGGAATATTCCGTCGCCAAAAAAATTTATTTAGTGACGGAACATTCCGTCGTTAAAACATTTATTCCGTCGCTAATTTTAATTTTACAAAATAGAAAATAAATTAAAATACGTAAAATATAATTAGCGACGAATATTCCGTCGCTAATTAGTAAATAACTCCGTCGCAAAAAGTGCAATATTAGACGATGGATTTGAAAATTCCATCACCAAACTTTTAGTACGGGCTTTTATACGAGGGACTTTTAGCGACGGTATATCCGTGCGCATTTAGCGACGGATTTTTCCGTCGCTAAAAGCCTTTTTTCTTGTAGTGCGTTCAATTTACAGGTTCAATTAGGTAGGGGGCATTATGGTACTACTTATGTTTACGTATCCTTGCTTTAATAAGTTTGCTACATGCTCACATACGATGGAGTGAACTATTGTTGAGAACTACTTTTAATGGCAATTACAATAATACTTGTCACAATGTTATTGGTAATACTGAATACGGCAACTCTGGTAGCAGCTTTTATAAAAAATTACAATTGCCCCAATCACATACTGTTACTAGAAGTGACAATAAAACTTTGCAATGCACGAACCTTTTGTTGGAAAAGATTTGGCTACTACTCGGGTTGAAGGAATCTTCCTTCTACCCCTCATATAACGACAAATAATAATAGTTAAATATTTATAATGACTTTTATTTACTAATGCTAAAGAATATACTGTTTAAGAATTATCGCTGAAAGTATTAGCGGAAAAAGTACTAGAAATAATTAGCGACTATTAATTGAAACTATACACGGAGTTTGGAAGAAAATTCTTCCGAACCTGGTAGGAGCCATTACCTTATGTTGCTCTTTCTAGTGGTTGAGCTTAAAAATATGCGTTGGAGAGGCTAATTTGAAAGGTTATAGCGTTAGAACTACTCATTTTCTTTAAGATGATGATTTGCTCATCTTTTAAAAGATATATATAATGGCCTTTCTGTACTTTGATATTGTAGTTTTAAAATTATAGCGAGCCATACAAGCAATGGATACATGCAAGAGGAGGGATGCCACATGGTATCCCTTTATTTGTCAAAAATGTCATACCAGAAAGCATTTCTCAAGAGAATTTAGAATAAAGTGAAGTAAAAGGAAAAGAAACTCACCTCCCTTCTCGTGTTCATTTGATACAAAAAAGTTATCCTAAAAATCAAATGATGTTTTGCTTTTTTTGGTATACTGTAAAAAATGGGGTTGATCGGGTATTAGCAAAGTTAGCATTATAATTTTTTTTCACCAATTCTTGTTCTTATCCTGGTATAATGTATTTTATACACTTTTAAGTAGATATGGAGCAACGATGTTTATCATGTACAAAAAGAAAGAAGAAGAAATTATTGTTACTTTTACTTTTACTTTTAAGATTACAAAAATAAGAAAAATGACTTACATTATTCAGCGTACTATGAAGAAAATAAAGGAAGGGTTAGAGAGTTTAACTTGACGAGGATTATAGTACAACTTTGTTTCGTGCAAAATCTTGTAAAATTTGCAAGACAATAGTTGATCCTTTCTAAATGGTTAGGATTGCATAGGGGTTAGAGTTGCATTAGATAACCACTTTTGGGTACAAGGCTTGGCTGGCTCGCTGGCATGGTAGATATCCCTGCGCAGTTGACGTGTTTCAGGAAACCTCGTATGCTTAGGAATAGACAATCCTAAGCCCTCCGTGTCTGGGGAACCTACCTACAAATAAAAAAAAAGCAAAGAGAATTTGGAGGGGAGAACGATGGAGATGGAGAACGACGTGGAGATGCCAGAAAGAGTTTCGCTACTAAAAGAGACTGCATTCTTCGGAACCTGGTTTAACTTATTTATCTTAGGGGCTGCGTTGTGTTATTTATGGAGTGGGAAACATACGACTCCCAACGTGTGGTAGTTTTGTTCGTAGTTTTGGGATCATTCTTCACTGCGGGTGCTTTCACGGTGATAACAGTAGTGATTATGCACATATGCTTTGTTAAGTGTGTACAAACCGCTAAGGTCCGGCCAGTATGAGCAATGGACCATCAATGCATGTTAACGCAGAAAAACATCATTTGCTTAGATTTGTGCATTTTCAGAGTTCCCATGATAGATATGATGAGAAACATCATACCTATTTGCCGATGATACTTTAGTCTGTTGCAAAGCATCTGAGGAAAATTGTGATCAACTCATCCATTTGTTGGCCTCATATGGGAATGCTTCAGAACAACTGATCAATGCTGACAAGTCCTCCATATTTTTCAGCAAAAATACACCGCTTTTGATACGCCGAAATCTATGTCAAAAATTGGGTATCCTAGTGGAGGCACATGCAGGGAAGTATCTAGGCTTACCGTCAAAGATCGGGAGAAACAATACTGAGTTGTTTCGTTATGTGATTGATCGTGTCAAGCAGAAAACCGAGAGTTGGAGAGAAAAATTATTGTCACCGGCAGGTAAAGATGTTCTAACTAAATCAGTAGCTTTGGCCATGCCAACTTTTACTATGTCCTGTTTTCGATTTCTCTCGAATATATGCCAAGAAATCAATCGAACTATGGCCATATTCTGGTGGGGGGATGGAACTATGAATAAAAAAAATTCATTGGACTTCTTGGGATAAACTAACAGAAAAAAGAGTAATGGTAGACTGAGTTTTAAGAATATAGAGCTATTCAACCTTGCTTTATTGGCTAAACAAGGATGGCGCTTGTTGCTGGGTGGAAATTCTTTGTTGAAACAGGTTCTTAAAGCGAAGAACTTCCCAAAAAGCACCTTTTTGAAGGCAAAAGTGGCTTCTAACCCCTCTTGGGGTTGGAAGAGTTTATTAGAAGGAAGAGAGATATTACAAGCAAGATGTAGATGGAGAGTTGGTAATGGAGAGATCATCTCTGTTTGGAACGATCTATGGATTCCTAGACCGAGCACCTTCAAGCCAATAATCCAAGTAAGTCATGATGGTATGAATAAATTGGCAGACTTGATTGACAAACCAAACGGAAGTTGGAATGAGCAAAGAGTGTATGCTGCCCTTCATGAGATGGACACGAGCAAAATTCTTAAAATTCCTATTTCTGTGGGGAATATCAAAGATTGTATAGTATGGAATTTCACAAACAACAGTGAAAACTCAGTGCGCTCAGGCTACGAGTCAGCATGTGCTCTTCTTTGAGAAGGAATACTGACAAGAAAGGGTTTGAGTACAGGTAAATCATCCAAGAGGATGGAAGGAAGTACCTACTGGAAATAATTATGCAAAATATCTGTACCCGAAAAATTGAAGATGTTTTTGTGGAGATGTTCTCACAACATATTAGCGACGAACGATAATTTGCAGAAAAGGAAGCTAAAAGTGGATGGTCTATGTCCTTTGTGCAATTGTGTTCAGGAAACAACCATTCATTTGTTTCGGGATTGTCATTTCAGTCGTGCTTGTTGGTTTATCTCCCCCAATATATAGACTCATGCAAAGAATTTCAGGTACATGTTTCTATGACTGGTGGAACAATTTGATGAACCATTTACAAGCAACATATCAGGCAATTCAATTGACAGAACTTGCCACTTGGGTGCTGTGGCGCATTTGGAAATGCTGAAATGCAAGAGTGTTCAAGGGACAGATTAATGATCCTCTGACAATGATGAGTTTGGCACAACTGCAATCGCAAGAATATAGTAGCTGTTTGGATAAAGGCATTTCTATGAAATCAGGAACTTCATTGATTCCACGGCAAGATCGGATCTGTCCCGAAACTGATTTTTTAAAAATTAATTTTGATGGATCTTGGGTGGCAAATACATATAAAGGAGGAATTAGCGTGGTTATTCGGGATAACTTTGGAATGTTTGTTGCAGGTCAAAATAAACCATTGGAAAATTGCGAGAGTGCTCTCGTATCCGAAGCAATAGCAGCGAAGGAAGGGTTGAAGTTGGCACAAGACTTGGGATTTAGATCAGTCATTTTCGAAGGAGACAATAAATGCATTATTAACTTGCTACAAGGGCAATCCGGACCAAGACCTGAGATCGAAGTAATAATATACGACTGTCATTCTATAGCTAGATCTTTTAGTCAATGCCGCTTTTCGTATAGCAGACGTAGGGGGAACGAGGTAGCTCATAAGTTAGCTGAGCATGCTCGTAAGGAGTCACATAGAAATACCTGGTTGAATGTACCACCGGAGTGGTTGGTCAGCTCTCTCAAGAGAGATGTTGGTTTTTGTTAATTTTTAAGCGTAATAAAGCTTTTCATATAGGTTGAAAAAAAAAAGGTCTAATGTTTGAAGGATAAATTAGTCTCAAATCATAAGATAAAATAATTGCTCATGTGCTAAATATATTTCCGGGCAAGTCTCGTTTGTTTTGGGTAGCTTAACTAGAATGACCCGATCGGAAGTTAAAGACCTAGTTAAGTAGGTACATCGGTTGCGTACTTCCGAATAATAACTCCTGGAGTGTTTTTACCCCTTATGTAAGAAATTGGGGTTGAAGTGATAATTGTGAAATCCAAAATTATGGAGACATGTTTTCACGACCTCTCAACTGATATTTTGGAGATAAGATTTATCTATCAATAAAATGCCACCATTTATATGTCGTTTGTATCACTTCAAAAAATACCCAGAAAATTAAACTCAGTTCTTCAAAAGAACCCACCTCAACTATAGCTTTTTTTCATTATAAATCTTGCCTTGCTACTAATCTCTAAATTTGCTGGTCTTTGACGCATAAAGAAGATACTGAACGTGAAACGCAATTTATCAATTTGCTGAGCCCAAATTGATTTTGGGCCTTTATTTTTTCTCCTGTTGGGTGCATTACACACACACACACACACCTTATTTTATAATCACATTGGTTACGTTCTTGCATCTGGGTATTGAACTTTTTGTAAAGTTGCAATACATGCTCCAGTTCAGCCATAAAAGCCCACGTCCCGCCTTAGCCCCTCATCCCACAAACCTGAATCACAGCTTCTCTTTGCACCCATCTCTGAAAAGTCAAATCCAGCCGGCAGATTAAATTTTTGGATTGGGCAAGAGCCCTGGTGCTGGAAGCTTTCTTCTCAACTTCAATTGCAATCTTCATCGAAGAGATCACCAATTGCTAAAATTACACTGAAGCTCTTGATCAGAAATCACCCAAATTGATAAAATTATTGAGGGAATTTCTAGTAAGTTTTGCACACCCCTTATGTTAATTTTGTCTTATTTTGTGATATTACTTATAACTTCGAAGGCTGCTAGTGTTGAACTTAGTACAACCAAAAAGCTTAATGAAAACAATTCTTCAACTTGAAAACGTAGAGTTAGGCGTTTCATGACAATGTTGAATATGTCGTAGATGTCTACCCTAAAGGGAGGCTTCTAAAGAGGGTTTTTATTATTTCGTTAAAAATGCTAAAAATTGGCTAGATCGACCTTGTTGATATATATCGAACTAGACTTTGAAGTGATATATGAGAAATATATATATATATATATATATATATATATATATATATATATATATATATATAGTGAAACTTATGTCACTATTTCTAAAAGTTACATCTAATTCTTGATTAAAAATTACAATGGCACTATTGTTAGAGAGTGTGAAAGTATTGTGGACCATGTCAATTAGTTTGTCATGAGTTTTGTAAAAGAATTGGCAGCTTTAGGTAATGCTATTCCTAATTACTGTTTTGTCTAGCCTACAAATTTGTGGGACCTTATTGTTATATCCATAAATGTGTCTAGCCAAGAATTAACTACAAATTTTTTTTCTAAGGATAGATAAAAAGAAGAAGAATGAATCTCAATTTGTTGCTTCTACTTCTAATTTTTATAGTAGTTCCACCTCTTCTAATGCCCTGATGTTGTTTGTAAACCAAACTCTTTTTCTAGTACCCCCGTTGTTCTTAAACCTAGAGGTTAGAGTTTCAAAAACAAGGGCAGAAAGTTTCAAAGAGGAAATGGTCATTTTAATGGGAAACAATCAGGTAATTGCTATGCTTGTGGAAAACCCGGTCACCAACGTGAGAGCTATCTGGTTTGGAGGACCAGCTGGCCTCAAAATGAATGACATAGGCTGTCCGTTTTGGAAATGACTTATTGCATGGCTTAAAAAAACCCTAAAGCAAATGCATTAACCAAAAACTCTCTCTTATATCAACACAGTGGTGCCTCTGGACACATAGGGACCACCAAATCTATCGACAAACAGATTTCAACCCTCTATCAGTCATTTAGGGTTCGTTTGACAATTTTTTTTTTTTTTGTTTTTAGTTTTAAAGAGTAGTATTTTAAAGAGCAGCTTAATTTTTTTTTTATAAAAACAAGTGGGTGTTTGATAACCCCTTTTTTTTTTAGGTTTTTTTTTTTGGTGTTTGGTAACCCTTTTTATTTTGACTTTTTTTTTGTGGTTTGCGGTGGCGGTGGTGGGGCGTAGCGGTGGTCGACGGTGGTGGTGGTGGTGGCCGACGGCCGGAGGTGGCTGCCGGCAGTCACCAGCGGTGGTGGCCGGCGGCCGGAGGTGGCTGCCGGCGGCCGGAGGTGGCTGCCGGCAGTCTCCGGCGGTGGTCGCCGGCAGCCGGAGGTGGCTGCCGGCAGTCTCTGGCGGTGGTCGCCGGCGGCCGGAGGTGGCTGCCGGCAGTCTCCGGCGCTGGCTGCCGGCGGCCGGAGGTGGCTGTCGGCAGTCTTCGGCTGTGGTCGCCGGCGGCCGGAGGTGGCTGCTGGCAGTCTCCGGCAGTGGTCGCCAGCGGCCGGTGGTGGCTGCCGGCAGTCTCCGGCGATGGCTGCCGGTGGTCGCCTGAGGTGGCTGCCGGTGGTGGGAGGGTGGTGGTGGTGGTCTAAAAAAAAAAACCAAAAGTGAAAAAAAAACCATTTTTGGAGTTTTTTTTTTACTCTGCAGTTTAAAAACTGGTTTTTTAAATTGAAAAAAAAATGGTTACCAAACGCTCCTTTTTTTTTTCAATTTTTAAAACTGAAAAAAAGAGGCAAAAAAAGAGTGTCAAACGGAGCCTTAGAGTATCAAGGACCTCACCTATAACATCAAGGTCTCACTATCCAAAAAATGCAAAGCCTTAGACCCAAACCCGCAAATTTGATAGCCTCATACAGCCCCTGCATTATACACAATGAGTTACACTCATGTAATTGCATTAATAAGGAACCCTTGGTGGTATGCATGGTTGGGTGCTTTAACAAAAAGCTTCTTAAAGCTGGTATAGGTGTTACGTGGCTAAAACATCATAACAAAAGGTGTGGATCCGCAGCTATCACAGTGGTAGCGACAGTCTGGCTCACATAGTGACAAATTGGGCCAAATCAAAGAATTTTTTGCATATCCAAATTATTACTGACTCAAATTTTTTGCTCTGCCACATGACGAATACTGAAGAAGTTATTGTAACGCCCCCGGAAATCTGGAGCTCCGTCGTCCCGAACTCCCTGGTCGTTAACCTACCAGATCACATCAAACATGTTCACTAACACATATTCCAAATCATCTAATTCAGCATCAATTCAGATTTCTCAAAATACTGGATCATAATTGCTTAGCTTAAACTATTACAGCTTAGGTTCTTCGCAATTCAAATTCCTAAGAACAAATTATCAGTACCGACCCGCGTATGGGTCTTACTATACAGTGGTGATGGACTCATCGAAATCTCACTCAGACTCTAAACCCCATTCCCGAGCAATCTACTGATGATCAAAACCTGCATAAAGGAATCAAACGAAGGGTGAGCTTTTGAGAACTCAGTAAGGTCGTACAAGGACTACCAACAGGATTACAAAACGATTCCAAGAATCCAACTGACAAAGATTCCCATAATACTTCAAACAATCAAAACTCAATGATTCTCAAAATGATCGAAATTCACAGAAACATATACCAAATAAACAATAATACCCATGATGGGTTTCAAAACGATTAATAAAAGATCACCTTCAAAAAACAACAGAGTTTTCTTGAGATATTTCAAACGTACACAGATCATCTGAGACAGCTCTTTTCAAAATACACTGAAGATTTTCCCAAGGAATTTCAACAGAAGCATAGATCATTTCAGATAATACTTTTCAGACATTTTCGTAATAGTCACAGCAATATACAGAACAGAGAAAAATCAAAAAAATCAATGTTGATCCTGGGCGATTGCAATGCCATTCCGGCAAAGCACAGAAGTGTACACATGCATGATGTACCAAAATAATTACTAGTCCACTCAGGTACTAGTCTGCATTCCATGCAGGATTCAGACCAGCCTTATAACGCCCGCCTCAGAACAGAACAGATAACCCAGGTCAACACAGAAAAATTAACAATATCAGTAAGCTTTAACATAAGCTCAATCACCGAAATCAATTCGGATCCCAATAACAATAATCATACTGGCATAAGTCAGCATTCATAATTTTCAGAGGAAATCAGAAATTTTCAAAAGAATAATCACAAATAAACAACAAAAACGATTACAAATAATTATCGAGTTTTAAGCACAACAATCCGGAAGAACGGATACAGACAATTGTCAAATCTGCTCAGCACACAATAATAGGCGAGCATCAAAGATTTCCAAATAATTGATCTAGGTTCAATATTAGGGTTTTCTGGGCAATAATAGACTAACAGCAATACAGAATTCAGAGTTTGGCATTAGCCATAATTAGATCAAATGTGTACTCACAAGTACAAATTATCAAAATAAGGATTCGGACGAAAGTCCTTACCCAGGGTTCAGATAGAATCCCTTACCCGGATCCGCAGCTAAATTATCCTAACTAGAAGTCTTTAGCTTTAACCTAAATAGAATAATCGAATCATTAGAATACAGCCTACAGAACGAGATTATAATTTAATACAAACTCACACATACTCCCAAAATGAACCCCCCTCACCGGGTATGTAAAATTACTGAAATGCCTCTGGGGTGTAAAATTACCAAAACACCCCCCGTTACACTTTAATTCTCAAATTGACTTTTTCATAAGTAAAGTCACTAAAATAATCTTACTATATGTAAATTTACTTCAAAATACCCCTTATAGGTAAAATTACCAAAATACCCCTTCGGGGTGGTAAATCACCAAAACACCCCTGGGGATTTCCGACACTGGAAAAATCTTAAAAATATCTTAAACTGCTATTTTAAGCATCTCGATGTTATTTCTGGCCTAAAAAGTATTTTAGAAAGCCGAAAATCCCGAATCGGTGTCTAGACCGAGCGTTAAAAGGCCAATTTTACGAAAAATACCTATCAGCCTCAGAATGACACGAAAATTTAGAATTTGAATCATATCAGTAAAATAGAGTTTCCATAAAAATTTTATATTAAAATAACTTAGTTTACTAGGCTAATTAATTCAATAAAATTATTTAATCGATACCCCAATTTAGCTCCCTTCACGGACTCCAAAATTTTCCAGAGCGTAGATCTCGTAAAATTATTAGGGGTTACTGTTTCAAATTTTGTCTAATTTTGGCTCTAACTATTTATGAAAATTTGTTGAAAAACTGCCTAATTTAATTTGAACCTTTAGCAACAATTTCAATTACTATTGAGATTACAACACCTACTGTTTCACCTAAACCCACACACACCTTCTTCCTCCTTTAGTTGAGACCCACAGTCATTCATCCCATTCACCATGCTTCTAAAGCACCTCCAAACCCACACTAAACACTTCCAATCTCTTACACTAGTTGAGATTTGCATCTTAGACACAACACCACTCACATAATCAATCACCCATAAATCCACATACCCGACCCACATCCAAGAACACGCACCTACACACACTGAACACATGCACAACAACTCATGCATGCACCTGCTGCAACCCACGGCAGCCCTCCCATTCTCACACATACGCATATGATGCCACAAAACCTTACTCAAATTCTTACGTCCTCCCTAATACACATATTCGAGGTTGCTAGGCAGCCTTGCTTCCTTTCCCATCCACGAGCACTCCCCTGCCCCAAAGTTAAACAATGCAGAACATAGTAAACACGCACCCACCGTTTCACCTACTGAAATTAAAGAGGAAGAGATTACCTTACAACTTTTTCAAATTTCTCTTCTTTGCCTGAAGCCCCTTGTTTTCCCCCTCTGTTCCCTCCATTTCCCCTCTGCTCTGTTTCCTCTTCTGTCTATGTTCTTCTTATTCCTATTTCTTCTTCTTTTCCTGTTGTTGTCTCTTTTTTTTTCTTCTTTACCCATGACTTCAATTATCCCCATCTAATATTTTAATTTTTAATCTTGCTTAGTCATTAACCAGGAAGGAGGTGTCATGTTTTAAAAAAAAATTTCTAAAATTTGACACACAAGTGTAATTTTTTTCAAAATTACAAATTGGCCCCAAGTTTTCAAAATTTACGAAAATGCCCCCAAAATTTCAAAAATCATGTTTTTGTCCCAAATTTCTTTTAAGCTCCCATACTGTACGAATACCCGAGCATTATTTAAATTTATCGCCCATTTTTTTTTGGAGCCCGGATGGTTATTAACCGGCTCCCGAAGTTTGAGATATTACAGTTATCGAGCCGGTAGCACCAATAATATATAACTTTTGTTATATAGTAGCAGACTTGCATTACTATAGTGTTGACAGTGCCACAATCTTGCAATTGAAGGAGGCTAGATCCCTACCTGCTTTTGCGTGTCACGCTCGAATAGCTGTTCATCATGATTTGGTCAATGGGATGTTGCTGTAGTGAGAGCTATCATTCCTTCCTTTTGTTATTTGTAAAATATTTACTGGAACAATAAACTGATATGGGATGATTATCTATATAACTATTTCGTCATGTACGTGATATATATAATCACTACTATGCCCTGTAAAAAGCCAAACTGGATGGCTCGCGCAACTAGCTTGTAACCACTATGATTATCAATGCAATTTTCATCTTCTATCCCAAAAAAAAAGGAACTATTACCCTCAGAATAAGGATGGAAATAATAAGCAATTTAAAAGGGGACCTAAGACATTGTTTGTGTGGTTTCTGAATCATATTTGTTTTATTGTAATTCTTGATCTTGGTGGGTTGTGATTTAGCTTCTTCTTGCCATATGGCAAAGACTAGTCAGAATATTGTAGAGATAAAAGATGTTAAAGCCAGCGATTACAAGCTCTATACAACGATAAGTAGTACTATCATGTGCTTGGTGTTGACATTGTGAAAATTGCATTGCTGGGACAGAATAATCTCATCTTGACATATGCTCCCTACCGACCTAACATGAGTGACAATGTGCTCTCTTTGCCACGCATGGACAAAAATGGTTTTGAGCTGTGTTATAGGTCTTCTAAAATTTCTATTGTGAAGCATTCATATATGCTTGTATGGAGGTTTAAGACTGATGGTCTTTATCGTTTGAATAATTTTGATGGTAATGAAAAAATTAGTAGTTATTCTGCTTACATAGATCTGACAATCGTGACCCTTTAAATTTAAAATGCACAACAAGAAAGGAGTATTTTATTACTTTCATTGATGATTTCTCTCGTTATGAGTATGTTTATTTGCATAAGCATAGATTTTTAAGGAGTACAAAAAAGAGGTTGAGACTGATAGAGGTGGAGAATACGTGGTTGGTTTGTTGATGAGTTTTGCAAAAATAATGGTATCATACACTTTTTAGCAATATCCTATGCACCACAGCAAAATGTCATGGCGGAGAGACGCATTATGACAATTTTAGATACGGTTCATTTGATGCTAACTCAAGCAAAACTCATCATTACCTTTTAAGGTGAAGCCTTAGCTTTAGCCATCTGTAAATTAAAATAAGGTGCCAAGTAAAGTAACATGCTTAAAACCATAAGAATTTTGGTCAGAAGGAAACTCAACCTTTCGCATATGAAAATTTGGGGTAGCTCTGCACAAGTAAAGAGCTTAAGACCCATCCAAAATCATAAAATACAACTCTATTGTTATTGTGAGCATTCAATTGCGTATAAGTTTGTTATTTTTTATTCAGAAGTACTAATCAAAAGTAGAGATGCATTTTTGTCAGAAGACGATATTGGAAGGGATAAACTAGAGAAAATGGTTGAACTCTTGGAAATAGAAATGGAGAAGCTTATTCCAATAGAATAGCCTTATGATACTCTGTCTAGATTACAAAGAGAAAGAAGGCCTCCAAGTTATTTGAAAGATTATTTTCTACTATTAGTTGAAGATATTCTCGATGACTCGGTAGACTTCAAAGATTATTTTTGGTATTCTTGACGAACTATATTCGTCGCTAATTATGAAAAGTAAGTTCAAACACACCAAAAATTATTTCCTCTCCCGACCACTTCTCGTCGAACATCTTTTGACAAATTAACAAGTTCGTCCATAAAAAAAATATGGTTTATTGATGAATAAATGCATCCGTCAAGAAATATTGAACTATTATCGACAAACTTAATATTGTCAATGTTTATCTACCTTTGTTGATGAACCTAAGTTCATCGAGGTATTATTTGTCGCTAAGTGATAAATTTCTTGTAGTGGTACATTGAGTATTCTATAATCGATAGAACGTTACTAAACAAAACGTGTTACATGTGGCTGTCTTCAAGATAGCCACGTGTGAGTGTGTTCATGTGTGCATTTGTGTGTGTAGATGTGAGTGGCAAGGCTGCCAAGAGAGAGCTGGGTGCATGTGAGTTGTGTGCTTGTATTAGTGCGCGTGATCATGGTGTGTTTGCATGAGTTCTAATGGGTGTATAGTGCGTGTATATTATATGTTTGTGCATGTTGTGCATAAGGAGAAGAGGGGGAGGCAGTATAGTGCTTGTAATGTGTGTCTTATATGTGAATGTGTGTGTAGTGGCTGAAAATAGAGCCTAAAAATGGGTTTGTGTCCATATGTCCGTGTGTGTGTGTTGCTGTAAGGGTAGCTGTGTGCGTACATTATGTGTGTTGCGTGCGTGGTGTAGCTGTCAAAACGGCAGCCGTGAGTATGTGTGTGGGTTGTGTGCTCAGATGTGAGTATGAGGGTGTAATGGGTATGGTGAGTGAGTGGAGTAAAAAAAAGGGGGGACCCACTGCTGTGAGGCAGTGGGTGTGAGAAAGGTGAACTGGGTGCGTCGCATGTGAGTGTGTTAAGGCAGTGCGTGCGTGCGTGTGTGTGTGTGTGTGTGTGTGTGTGCGCGTTGAGTATGATGTGTTTTAATGTATGCTTGTGTGCGTATGTGTGTTTGTGGGTTTGTTCAGTGCAAAGAAGTTTGTGGGTGTGGAGGTGATTTATTATAATGAGTGCACTGTGAGATTTTGTGAGTGAGAGTGTGCTTGTGTGAGTGTAGATTGTGTGTGTGTGTGTGTGTGTGTGTGTGTGTGTGTGTGTGCTGTGTAGGTGTGTGTGTTGTGTGGTTAGTTTGATAGGAGGGTAGTGTGTTGGGGTAGGTACAAGGGGAAGGGTAAGGAGAAGAGAGTAACAACACTGTTGTGCTGTTGAGTGTGCATTTGTGAGGAAGATAAAGGAATTATTGGGATTGGGTTAGCATTAGGAATTATTTCGATAGTATACGGTGATTATTAGCACGTAAAACTTTACAGTATAATATGTTAGGCTATATTAGAATTTGTGGCAAAAGTTTATAATTTTCTAAAATCGTACGTAGTTTTAGCATTTTCTCTAATTTCATATTTGTAAAATTCTTTTAGAGCAGTTAAACTCATGAAAATGTTCTGAAAAAATTAGAGTCATATTTTTATGGTACAAATAAATTTTAAGTTTGATAATTTTTGGAGTTGATTTGCTATAATTTCAGCATCACATTGGTTTTAGCAAAAGAAAAATTTTAAAAATAGTTTTGATATATTTTAAATTCTAATTTTAATTTATATAAGTATTCTAAATCAGTTAAAAAAAATTTGGGACTTTATTTTCAGCAGGAAATAGTTATGGCTATTTATGGGTTTTTATTGTATTTAAAGAAATTATTTTAATTCAAAAATATTCAAAATTTCAGAAAATTCATAGTTTGACTTTTTTATAATGTTTTAAGCTATAAAATTATTTTATTGTAATTTATTATGAATTTGGGATAGGTTGGTCGTGTGTTGGACCCGCTTTGAGTTGCACGATTTCGAAGTTAGAAGTGAGCACGTGGTGGGTAGTTGATGTTTGGTTTATACTATTTGTAGCATAAATTGTGTTCTAACAAATGAATTGCCAATTTAGGTTTATTAAAAGAATTTTGATTGAGGTTGCGTAGTATTGCATAACTTGGATCAAGGTAAGGATTTTCTGTCCGAACCCTACTCATCATTCTGAATTCAAATGTTTTAATCTTAACTGTTTAGCGAATTTCATTGAACTCTGATTTTATGAATGTCATTAAAAAGTAATAAATTACATTTGAACCCTACTTCATCGTTCTGATTTTAAATGTTTTATTATAACAGCTTTACGAACTTCATTGAGTTCTGATTTTTATGATTGATATAAAAAAAAAAGTTTTCAAATTGCCAATGAAACCCTAGCATGAACCTTATAGCATTCGTTTAGAATTCTTTGTTTTATTGATTCGATTACTGTAAAATGTTTCGAATTCTGTTTATTCTTCTCGATGTTGACATGAGTTAGTAATCTGGGAGTTATAAGGATGATCTATATTGCTGGAGTTATAAGGAGGTCTGTTGGTTGGGTTAAACTAGTACCTAAATGAATTATTTAATGTACATATGCATATGTAAAGCGTATCGAGCACTGTCGGAGTGACTTTACTATAGTGTACTGCTCATATTTAATATTTCCTGTTTCTGTTTTGTTATACATAAAGTGTTTTGAATAACAGTTAATTGAGGGATTGAGAAGATACTCGTTCCTATATTTATATTGAATTGATGTGACCTCATCATAAACAAAATCCTTTGAAAGTATGTTATTTAACTGTATATGTAAAATCTTCCGTTTGTTTTTAAATCTTTGATCGAACTTACTGGGCTCTCAAAAGCACTTCTTTTTCTGTTCCCTTCTGCAGGAAATAATCTTCAATAGGAGTCTGGAACCAATGAGAACGATTATAGATTATATTAGCATTTTCATTATTTGTTATTTAAGCCCCTGCAAGGGAACTAGTGTGTAACTTAATAAATTAAGTACTTTACATTTGTTTTGTGATGAGAACGATTTGCTGAGACTAGAGATGTCAAACGGGCCGAGCTTGGGCCGCCCGGCCCGGGCCCATTGGGCTTGAAGCGAAAGCGGGCCGGGGCCGCAGCCATCCGGGCCGGGCCGGCTAAGGAGAAATGCTAGGCCCGGTCCAGGCCCTGGCCCTAGGCCCAATTTCTAGGGCCGGGCTTGGGCCGGCCCGGGCCCCTTTTTTTTAATTTTTTTTTTAAATTTTCTTGTTATTCAATTTTAAATTTCATCTTTAGGCATGTCCAATTTTCAAATTTTGACAAATCTAATTTTTATCATTTTATTTCATTATATGTAATATTCATATATATGTATGTATGTATAGATATATTTATTTGTCTCTCATTTTATTTTTTGCTATATGTTAAATCTTTTCTTACTCTTCTTGGTGATCTTTATTAATAAAATCTGAACACATAACTAGCCGTTATATTGCTGTTGGGGGGGTAAAAGTGGAATTTTGGGGGAATATATCCGTTGGAGGAAAAGGGGGAGAGAAAGGGGGGAAAACAAAAAAATTCAAACAGGTGGGGCCGGAACCGAGCCTAGAACCGGGCCGGAGCCGGGCCAGAACCGGGCCAGGCCTGGCCCGGGCTTTTCCCCAGAATTTTTCGGCCTGGTCCAAGCCCAGGCCCTAAGCCCAATTCCTCCGGGCCAGCCCTGTTCATGAACGGGCCGGGCCGGCCCGGGCTTTTTTCGGGCTAGGCCAGGCCGGGCCGCGGGCCGCCCGGCCCGTTTGACATCTCTAGCTGAGACAGTTGAGTTATTGTAGAGCTCTGATATGGATGTTATTATATTATCCTTAGTGGTATTAAATTGATTGGATATTTAAGGATTTGATCGATTGATCGGTTAACGCTCTGAAAATTCCGAGGTGTTACATGAGTAGTAAGACTAACTAGTAAATCTTAGACTAATTATAAGTATACGACTTGATTTTGACTACAATAAAGCGTATGATTGTTGTCTAACTTATAATTGTGAGGATTAACCCTCACTCTGAAACTCATTAAGGTAATGCTTAAGAATGTATTATAACTTACAAGCTTATTTGTAGGTAATACGTATTATCAGACAAAAATTCAGAAAGAAATTGATAAATAAATTTTAGGATAAATTACTAATTAAGCATTGTTCTTTACACGAAATAATTACTTGGTCATAAATTTTTGGTCAATCAACCTATTAAATTTTTGTCAATGGAATTTTGCAGTCCACCCGCATTTTAATTTCAAATGATTTTGGGTGATTGTACTAATAAAAGAAGTTTATTTTTAGTTGTGTTAATTTCTGGGCATGATGTTTACAATCACAAGAAAAAGTCTTACATAGGAATTAGGGTCCTCTGCTATTATTAAACATTTTTTAACGACGAAAAATAATTACTATAATTTTAACTAACAGCGATAATTTTTTTTAATGACAATTTTTACTCACTGAAACTAGTACTAGATAGTCATCTTGCCATCACCCCACCAACACCCAACTACAACCGACCAACACTCGACCGTGTGACCAGCACTTAACTGCTACCACCACTACCGAACAACCGCCAACAGTTGTCACTATCCAACCACCGCATAAACCTTCTGAATCCCTCACATCCACATGACGAATCTCTTCCAAATCATTCTAATCGTGGCGCTTCCACCACTACCACCTCTGATCGACGCCATAAACCTCCATCCTTGCACCCATCTTCTCCACCTAATCTCGATTCACATGAGAACAACAAGTTCATCCCACCCACTGCCGCCTCGAATGCACATGGCCTCGACTGGTCTGACACCACCACACCACCATCGAAGGGCGTTAGAGGTCACCAACCAACCGACCACCAACCAAACCTCCTTGATCATACCAGTCCCTACCCATCCCCACCCAAGGAGAGAACCAATGCATGACTGCCGGGGGGGGGGGGGGGGCATGGTCACCCCCCAAAATTTGGAATTTTCTTTTTAGTTTGTTAAATATTGGAACTTATATTTAAAATAGTTGCGATAATGTTGCTATATTGTAAAATTGATGTATCAGTGTTCTTTTTGGTTGTGTTTTTAACTTTTTGTTCCACTGATCGTAATAGTCTTTATCTTTTTCTTGCTCCATCTTCATTTTTTGGAACAAATCTTTAGATTACAAAGATATACAAATATATCAAGGTTATTTTTTTAGTTTAAATTCTTAAAGTATGTTGACTTATACATACATTATTATCTTCGTATAATTAATTATCACATTAATAGTACGTATTTACATGTAAGAGTTAAGTTTCTTAAATGCAAGATTAGTAATTTGTTAACTAAGCGTACCAAGTAAAATACATCACTATGAATAATAAACTATACGAGTAAATAAATTATATTTTTATGAACTTAAACCTTCCGAAGTTTTTTATGCTAGACGTCAACCTTTTTTTTTTTTTTTATCACTTTTTGGCCCCTTGAATTAGACTTCCTAAATTTGCCATAGCCCCCACCTCCCGCCCATGCCCTCAACGCACAGAGTACATACTATATCAATGGCAAAGGAATGCCTTGGAGTGCGATAGCATCAACTCTGATGTATTTAACTTGGTTTTATTCTTGTAAATTAGTATCCAAAAGCTAACGTAATTAATAACACAATTGGTTGTATACGTATAATCGCCTCAATCCGTCACACAAAATGCTGATGGATGACATGATTCAATAGTAAATATTTAGTAGGTTGAGGTTTTATCGACTAATATATTACGATCATGGTTTAAGTAACTACAATGGGCAAATATTAGGATTTAATTGGTATACATTCCAAAAGGTTATTTCTTTTTGCAATTAAATAATTATCCATATAAAAATATCACTGAAGACAATTATAAGATGTAGAAATAATATACTTGTCAAAAGTACATTTTTGTTCTCGATTTTTTGTGGTTTGTTCCAGATACAGATCCTCTACACTATAGTCACAAATTGATTGTTGATGTTTGTTATAAAGTGAAACATGTTCTTACAATGTTGCGTGAGTCATTTCAAGGAAATTAGTTGGTAGACGATAAAACATTACGCCTCCACAATATACTTTTTAGAGGAATTCCTTTTGTATAGTGTTTAAACTTTATATAAGAGCATCTAAATTTGTACGCAGACTTAATTGTTGAATATTGTACGCTAACTCGTAAACATGACGTTATATTCTCTTCGAGTATAGCGGATAGTACTCTACCCCAAAAAAAATTGTAATATTAGCAAAATAGATACTACAATTTTGAAAGAGAGAGGAAGGAGATCGGAAAAGAAGAGAGATGCGAGGGATCAAAAAAGAAGATGAGAGGGGAAAGACAAATTTGTGCGCATCAGAGCCTCTTACTATGTATGTGTGTTTGTGTGCATCAGAGCCCTAAAAAGGCCCAACCTTTATTCTCATTAAATTTCCTAACTTCTCCTTCAGTTATTTATGAAAAATTTTAAAATTCCCCATCTTATATGAGTCATTTAACAACTTTCTCAATTTCTTTTGGACCTGTGTACCCTTTCCTACAAGCCTTAACAAATAAACGCATAAAGTAAAAAATCGTCATTCAATTTTAAAAGCTTATAACCTTAATTTTCTCTCTCTTTCTTCCCGGCCATCATGATCTTTGAAGGTTTAGCAAGCTCAAGCATGCAACTAGTAAACTGAATCTAGTTGCTTCTCATTATATCAATAAACTGCGGCAACTACTTTATTGATCACTCAGTGACGGACTTCGCAGCGTCCTTTATCTCTACTGATCATCAGTGGCATCTTGCTCAGACGGACTATGCGTCCTCAAGCTTTATATCCTCATCCAGTCGAGCAAGCAGATTATGATATTCTATATTGCTCCCACAGGTCTTTTTGCGACCGGACCCTACATATAGACTAAAAAGCCATCTTTATATATCCACGCCTTCTCAAATGCGGGTGGTTTCATATCTGATGATATCTGCAAATATTACAAACCTAATGCCTTGTGCCTTCTCAGACAGGGGGCTTCATAGCAGCAGCCATATTACGGGCTCAATGCCCCGCGCCTTATTATCGAAGAGTTCTTCGATGCTTAAGTCAGAGTACAGTTACAAAATAGTAACTCTAAAAAAGCATGAATTGTGTAATCATCCCATACCTAGAGGGGTAGACCCCTTTATATAGTTGTAAGAGAAGACTCCTAGTAGAACTGGGCCGTGGGCCAGATGTGTTAGGATCGCGATAGAATCCTCGAGGATCACGTCACGATCTCTAATAAGATAATTATTGATCTCCCATTTTGACTAGGATTGCTGGGTGATCCCCAATTATTGGGAGTTATATTTGAGTTATATCATAAGCCCCCCACTTCTTTAGCTAAAATGTTTGGCTGAGGAAGTTTATACCTGGTGTCTCGAGACGTGTCAGATTTGTAAGTGATTCTCATTCACTTGTAAGGGTAACAATATTTCTCTCTTCCATGTGCCCGACCTACGCGGGAGCTTAAGCCTTGGAACTTTGCCCAAGTAGGGTTCTAGCGCCCTACTTGGGCAAACTTCCTAAAAAAAAAGTTGACGTCTAGCATAAAAAAACTTTTTATCACTTTTTGGCCCCTTGAATTAGACTTCCTAAATCTGCCATAGCCCCGACCTCCCGCCCATGCCCTCAACGCACAGAATACATACTATATCAATGGCAAAGGAACGCCTTGGAGTGCGATAGCATCAGCTCTGATGAGTTGAGATGCTGGCAGCTGACGAAGCTCGTGGCGACTAACTGGAAGTGGGAGAGAAGGAGTAAGTTTTGGAGAAATGACATAATCCTTGATTTTATTAAATTAAAACAAAGACAAATATATTATTCAAATCTTAAAATTTGTAACAACCTTTCATACGTTAAATCTTTTAATTTTATTCTTGTAAATTAGTATCCAAAAGCTAACGTAATTAATAACACAATCGGTTGTATATGTATAATCGCCTCAATCCATCACACAAAATGCTGATGGACGACATGATTCAATAGTAAATATTTAGTAGGTTGATATTTTATTGACTAATATATTACGATCATGGTTTAAGTGACTACTATGGGAAAATATTAGGATTTAATTGGTATACATTCCAAAAGGTTATATCTTTTTGCAATTAAATAATTATCCATATAAAAATATCACTGAAGACAATTATAAGATGTAGAAATAATATACTTGTCAAAAGTACATTTTTGTTCTCAATTTTTTGTGGTTTGTTCCAGATACATCCTCTACACTATAGTCACAAATTGATTGTTGATGTTTATTATCAAGTGAAACATGTTCTTACAATGTTGCGTGAGTCATTTCAAGGCAATTCGTTGGTAGACGATAAAACATTACGCCTCCACAATATACTTTTTAGAGGAATTCCTTCTGTATAATGTTCAAACTTTATATAAGAGCATCTAAATTTGTATGCATACTTAATTGTTGAATATTGTACGCTAACTAGTAAACATGACGTTATATTCTCTTTGAGTATAGCGGATAGTACTCTACCCCAAAAAAAAAATGTAATATTAGCAAAATAGATACTACAAATTTTGAAAGAGAGAGGAAGGAGATTGGAAAATAAGAGAGATGTGAGGGATCAAAAAAGAAGATGAGAGGGGAAGAAAAGGACAAATTTGTGTGCATCAAGTCAGAGCCTTTTACTCTGTATGTGTGTTTGTATAGTGTGTGTGACGGGTCTAGGCCCAACCTTTATTCTCATTAAATTTCCTAACTTCTCCTTCAATTATTTATGAAATTTTTTTAAAATTCCCCATCTTATATGAGTCATTTAGTAACTTTCTCAATTTCTTTTGGATCTGTGTACCATTTCCTACAAGCCTTAACAAATAAACGTATTAAATATAAAACCGTCATTCAAATTTAAAAGCTTATAACCCTAATTTTGTCTCTTTTTCTTCCCGGCCATCATGATCTTTGAAGGTTTAGCAGCGTTGTTATCATTGTAGTCTAGTGTCACCATCACCTTGACTAGGGTTTAGCATTGCCATAGCAGAAATACCCCCCCCCCCCCCCACGCGACGCTCTTGAATCCCTTAAGTTTGTTTAATACCTTATGTCCTTTTAATATCCTGCCAATTCGAGTGATGGTCGTCGATAAGCATCGGTGACGGCGAAGTGAGATCCAGTGGTTTTTGGTGGCAATGACCAGAGGTATTAGCGGTGGTCGATGACGTGATAGTAAAAATTTGGGGTGCAATGTAAAAGGAAAATTTTGCCCTTCAGTTGTACTAGCATGTTTTTTATTTAAGGGGTAATTTTGTTCGGATAAAGACGGGGAGGTGGTTAAATGCATCCTATTAGTAGATTGTAGCCAAGCGCAATTATAAATTACTAAAATTGTGTAATCTGATAGAGGTGTCAATGGGTCAGGTTTGGACTGGGCCAAAGTGGAAGCCTAGCAAATTGGGCTTAGGGCTGTCGGAACCGGGTCGGGCCAGAAGCTGGGATATTGAGGCCTTGTCCATGCCCAAGTCCTAGGCCCTAACCTTAGGGCCGGGCTCTGTTTTTTATTTATTTATTTAATTCATGTTTCCTCCTATATATATATATATGTGTGTGTGTGTGTGTGTGTGTGTGTGTCAGAAGAGCCAATCATAAACTTTATAGGGTCAGCCCCTTTTTTAGGGACTGACCCGGGCCTTTTAAGGGCCGAGCCGAATTTTCGGGCTAAAAAATCAGGCCTGGCCCTAGGCCCTATGGTCCATGGCTTTCACTATTCACCTGTAGGCCCGGGCCAGCTTGGGCCATTTTAAGGCTGAATCGGCCATGCCTATTGGCGGCCCTGCTCGTTTGACATCTCTATGTAATCGTGTCATCTGCAGTGCATGACATAAAAAATGTATAAATTATTACCAAAAAAAGAAAAGAAAAACATAAGCCTGATATAAATGTCCTACGCAATAAAACATTGTTCTTTATGTCCCCCCCCCATTTACTTATACTAGTATAGTTTATTATTCCATTTTTTTTGGTTTGAGAAACGTTGTAGTTTTCGTCCTTTATATTGGCGTGCATAAACTTTTCATGGCCGTGGTTTTAACTATACTATTATGTACTCTTTATCAAATCAGTAATAGCCAAATGAGCAAGTGCTTCGCTTACTGATTTTGACCTGCTTAAAATTAATATACTATCTTTCATCAAATAAACATGTAAATCAATATTGCTAATATCACTCTTACATATAGTTAATGAAGTGCAGTATAATTTATCATACGAAGTAGGTATCAGTAATATAAAGTCTCGTTCTTAGCATGACAACATCAAAACTGTTTTGGACAAAAACTCTATCCATGTGCGCAAATCAATTGCAACCCAAGATCACACTTGAGTTGAAAGGAACCCTTTTAATACGCCCAGCCGTGAATAGTTGAAAGGAGTTTAGCACACCTTTTAAAAGTAAAGTGATGTCTACCGTACTTTGTGTTTGATAGAGGCTATTTTGTAAGAATAAATTTTAACTGCCGTTAGGAATGAACACAGTTCGATTTAGGGGTCAAACTGTAAACCGATCCGTTATCTATTGATTTGAAAATTTGTAAACCGAATAAAACCAAACACCATTGATTTAGACGGTTCGATTTGATCGGTTTAAACGATTCGACTTAATCGGTTTGGATTTGCTTGCGCCCATTTAAAGACGTTATTCTTTTACACACTACTATTAGATCTAAATAGTGTAAAAGTTTCTCCATTGCACATAATCTTATTACATTCGATATATAAGTGCTTATGTTAACATAAGTTATAAGTGTTACTCTATATGTATATCAAAATAAAAACTCAAATATGTCTTTGTCATTGATGTCTAAGAAAGAATTAGTAAAACAAGAAAATATATTGGTCGTTAAATTTTTGTGTTATATCTGCTTTTATTATTATTTTCTTTTAATTTTAAAGGTTTTATTTATTTGAATTTGCTTACTACCATGTATGTAAAAATTATCATGAATGTTACTAAAAATAATTGAAGTATCATAGGCCGGTATGGTTCAGTCTTTGATCGGGTTTAAAAAATGCGAACCGTAAACCCAAGTGAACTAAGGTAAGTTTGAAAAATGTGAAACCGAACTGTTAAGATTGTTGGACGGTTTAGATTTGATCGGGTTGAACGATTCGAATCGGTTTAATGCTCACCTCTAACTGCTATTCCGATTGTAGGAATCTTCCTCCAACCCACTATATTATAACAATAAATAGTTACTAAATGTTTCTAGTGACTTTTCTGCTAACACTTTTAGTAACAATTATTAGTAGCATTTTCTCAGCGCCACTAAATAAATACACTAAAAATATGTAACGATTATTAATGTTGCTATATCAGAAGATGCCGAAGATTCATATAACCCGAATAACAATCAGAATTATTTCTTTCTTAAATGTGTTACTTTCTTTGATGAAGCAATATCATAAGTTCGGTACTTTTATCCTTCAACTTTGTTTTTGTGGACGATCCGCTCATTTTGCCATATTTTGAGTTGGAAAAAGGTCATATGAGAGTAATGTAAGATCAAAAAGTTGCAGATTTTTCCTTAAAAAGTTTATCCCAAAAAAATTATACATTCACAAAACTTTTAATAACAAAAAATGCATTATTTACATATACGGAGGAACAATAGTCGGCAAGTTATGTTCTATATACCTAAGAACAAACGATTGCATATAAGTAATACTTTGGTAAATTCAATTATATTCTAGTTACAAGAGATTTTTGAATTGCTTATAAAAATAATTGCGTGACCACTCGACACTCGAGAAGTGCCATACGACCAGATTAACGACATACTCGGAGTTAATAAACGAACAGTCAAGGGTACCTTTCAAGAAGACAGGTGTGACCTTAGGAGCATAGGTGGTCACATGTTGCACTGTGGCAAAATGGGCAACCATAAACAATTCAGAAACCTTGAGACATGGACGCTGTAATTACTCCGAGAACCAGAAAGGAAAGGAATACCAGACAAATTAAAACAGAGCAAGTGAGCGTTTTTAATCACACAGCAATCACCCAGCAAACTTAGCTCTGGAAGTAGTCTGTTTTAATGTGCAAATCTACCATTTGAATCTGCATGGAACCGAAAAGGTTGCACATTTACCACCAAAACAAGTGCAAAAACAGGGGATCGGACGTGTGTGTGCAGAAATCCAGGCATGAAAAGATCAATTTTGCATTAACTTCCTCATTTATTGCCTTCACCTACACTAGCCCTCCTCCCTTATTCAGAAGCCTTCAGTTTCATTGCATTTATCGCCCCCCCCCCCCCCCCTCTCTCTCTCTCATCATTTCAATCTTGGCTGCTTCACTCAACGTCTCAACCCAACTTTCACCAATCCTGCAGTCGTTGGCTTGCACCTCACACCCAGAAGCAAATTTGAAGGGGAAGGAATTGGCCCCAAAAGCTGTTCCTGAACTTGGAAGGAACTTATTTGGGCTTTTCAAAGTGGCTCTACACAGCATTTCTTGATCCAAAGTTGCAGAAGCTCCATTGGCAGCAGCGTCTGGGGTGGAGTGCCTTTTAGTGAAACAGAGTGAGAGCAAGTAGCAGCAATTTCTTTAAAGACTGTATCTGTAAAGAAGAGTGGAGAGGGAGGGGGAGGAGTAGTAGTTCTTCTTTTGGAGATTCGAGAGTTGAAATCTTTTGATTTGGGTCTTTGGTAAGTCTTTTTTAGCTTTTCTCAAGTGGGTTTGATTACATTTGTCTCCTCTGACGCTGTTTAGTCTTGGAAATTCATCAAAGTTTGTGTGTGATATGAGCCATGGACATTGGGGGGGCATGAAAAGGGTTTAATGCTTCAAATTGGTTAGTATGCAAGCTTTCTTTGTTGGGCAATTGAAGGGTCATGCCATCTTGCACAGGGGAGTAAAATGATGAACAGTGAAAGCAGTCATTTATGTACGGTAGTTCATATGGGCATTTTGGGTTACTTTGAAGTACTTGTTTGACATTTAGTGATGGACATTTGGAGGTGTTTGGTGAGGGATTCTGTGGCTAGGGTCTTAAAGATCCCCAAATGGAAGGCTAGGTTTCTTGTGCAAATCATTGTTTTTGTGGTGATATCAGATTTTTGGGGCACAGCTTCAGGTCTAGGGTCCATGTCTTCTATTGCAATTTCTTACGGCGAGTATGGCCCCGTTTTCTGTGGTCTAAAGTCAGATGGGTCTCACCTGGTGACCTGTTACGGATCAAACTCAGCTATTATATACGCAACTCCAGCTCATTTCCCTTTTACAGGTCTAACCGCGGGCAATGGCTTTGTATGTGGGCTTTTAATTGACTCAAACCAGCCTTATTGCTGGGGAAGTAGTGGTTTTATTCAAATGGGTGTTCCTCAACCCATGACTATAGGGTCTGAGTACTTAGAAATAAGTGCAGGTGATCATCATTTATGCGGCCTGAGAAAACCGTTGATGGGACGACAAAGAAACATTTCCCTTGTTGATTGTTGGGGTTATAACATGACTAAGAACTATGTGTTTGATGGGCCGATCCAGTCTATCTCAGCTGGTTCTGAGTTCAACTGCGGATTGTTTGCCCAAAATAGAAGTGTTTTTTGTTGGGGTGACGAGACTAGCAGCCGAGTAATTAGCCTAATCCCTGAAGAAATGAGGTTTCAGAAGATTTCGGCCGGTGGTTTTCATGTTTGCGGGATTCTAGAGGGGGTGAATTCGAGAGCTTTTTGCTGGGGAAGGAGTTTGGATCTTGAAGAAGAAATCTCGGTCTCACATTCAGGTAAAGTTAATGTGGATTTGGCTCCGGATGCTGCTCTGCTTTCTGTTGTTGGGGGAAGATTCCATGCATGTGGAATCAAGAGCTACGATCGTGGGGTGGTTTGTTGGGGTTATCATGTCGAGAAAAGTACCCCGCCGCCCAATGGCATTAAGCTTTATGAGGTTGCTGCTGGGGATTACTTTACTTGTGGAGTTCTTGCTGAGAAATCTCTCCTTCCTGTTTGTTGGGGTGCTGGGTTTCCCTCCTCTTTGCCACTAGCTGTTTCTCCTGGAGTTTGCAGGCCTAATCCTTGTGGGCCTAGCTTTTATGAATTTAACAATGGGAGCGCACCTTGCAAAGCCCCTGGTTCTCACATATGTGTGCCCTGTACCAACGGCTGCCCTCCTGAAATGTATCAAAAGGCTGAATGCTCTTCAACGTCTGATCTACAGTGTGAATTCAACTGTTCAAGTTGTGTCTCTGCTGGATGTTTCTCGGGTTGTTCATATACCAATGAAACAGCTGGAAAGAAAAATGCGAGGTTTTGGTCGCTTCAATTGCCGGTCATTGTTGCAGAGATTGCCTTTGCTGTGTTTTTGCTCAGTGTTGTGTCTTTGACTTCCATTTTATATGTTCGCTACAAGTTAAGGAACTGCAAGTGTTCAGGAAAAGACTTGAAATCCAATGGCAACGGTTCTTTCCAGAAGGAGATTGGTAAAATCCGCCCTGACGTGGAAGAGCTTAAGATTAGGAGAGCCCAGATGTTCACTTATGAGGAACTCGAGAGAGCGACCGGTGGGTTTGTAGAAGAATCCCAAGTGGGTAAGGGAAGTTTTTCATGCGTCTTTAAAGGTGTAATGGAGGATGGGGCAGCCGTTGCAGTAAAAAAAGCTATAATGTCTCCTGACATGAAGAAGAACTCAAAGGAGTTTCATACCGAGCTAGATCTACTCTCAAGATTAAATCATGCACATTTGCTCAATCTGCTTGGCTATTGCGAAGAAGGCGAAGAGAGGCTTCTGGTCTACGAGTTCATGGCTAATGGGTCCTTGCACCAACACCTCCATGGCAGTAAGGCCTTAAAAGAGCAATTGGATTGGATAAGAAGGGTTACTATTGCTGTACAAGCAGCTCGGGGAATTGAATATTTGCATGGTTATGCTTGCCCTCCTGTAATTCATCGAGATATAAAGTCTTCAAACATTCTCATTGATGAAGAGCACAATGCAAGAGTAGCTGATTTTGGTCTATCTTTGCTAGGACCTGCTAATAGCAGTTCTCCATTGGCTGAGCTACCTGCAGGGACTCTTGGCTATCTTGACCCTGAGTACTACAGGCTTCACTACCTCACAACAAAATCAGATGTCTATAGCTTCGGAGTTCTACTTTTGGAAATCCTCAGCGCAAGGAAAGCCATTGATATGCAATTTGAAGAAGGAAATATAGTTGAATGGTCGGTCCCTTTAATCAAGGCTGGAGATATACAAGCAATTCTGGATCCGGCTTTGAATCCTCCGTCTGATCTTGAAGCTTTGAAGAGGATTGCAAATGTGGCTTGTAAATGTGTAAGAATGAGGGGGAAGGAGCGACCTTCCATGGACAAAGTGACGACAGCTTTGGAGCGAGCGCTTGCTCTGTTGATGGGTAGCCCAAGTAACGAGCAACCTATTTTGCCAACGGAGGTGGTTTTGGGAAGCAGCAGAATGCACAAGAAATCGTCTCAAAGATCTTCGAACCGGTCAGCTTCTGAAACTGATGTGGCAGAAGCTGAGGATCAGAGAATTGAATTTAGAGCTCCTTCGTGGATTACATTCCCAAGTGTAGCTTCTTCCCAGAGGAGGAAGTCCTCAGTTTCAGAGGCAGATGTTGACGGGAAGAACTTGGAAGCTAAAACTTTGGGCACTGGAGGAAGTGTCGTGGATGGGTTGAGAAGTTTGGAAGAAGAGATTGGGCCGGCTTCGCCTCAGGAAAACTTGTTCTTGCAGCACAACTTCTAATGCCCAACAGAAAATATTGAGGTAAAGCAGGAAGGTATGTTCAACAATTCGTGATTCAACTTATTGGGTGTAGACCTTACTTTTTTTTTTTTGGAGGAAGGGGGAAGGATGTAATTTTCTTAATTACTGCTACTCGCGTCTGGGCCCAACTACTACTCCTAAATGCCTCATTTTGTATGTTTCAGCTACTACTTTTATGCATACTCTAACAATGTTCTGGTTTTCTCCGGGAAACCACTGTAACTTCACGTGTTGTACTTATAATTTTTTGTTTCATGGGACCAACTATAACTTTTAGTCCGCATCTCTTCGGTATATTCCTTAGTTGCAGGAAACTCCTAATATGGTGACGTTTCTCTCTCGAAAACTCGTTTTTGTGATTCCAAGTTAGGAGCTCTATGGGATCTCGTCCCAAGCTAATATGTGAAGTCGATCCCGTTAGCTGGATAGAAATGCATGGAACAAGTGAGAGATAACCTGAAAATCAAGCTCTTTTCAATTCAATTCTTTGTTTCTCTCTTCCTTCAAATCCTTAAAGTTTCTCTATTCAAGCTGCTTCCAACCTCAAATGCTTCTCTGTGCTTATGCTCTCCCGCTCCCGCCCCCTCCCCCGCACCCGCACTCGCTTTGTGCAACTAAGGTATATTCTACATAACTGAAAGTCTTGAATCTTCACTTTTAAATGTTTACGAGGCCTTAGATAGAATGCCTGTTGATAGCTGATTTTTGGCATGCCTAACAAACTACTGCATGTCACCATATATTGAATGTTTGTGCACTTGTAGTTTCTTGGTGCTGATTTCATTCTAGCCAGCAACATGCTGGGATTGCTAAACGTTGCATCTTACATGTTGTAGTCGTAATGTCATATAGAACATTCATGACGATTGCAAACACCAGATGAATAGGGCTCAATAAATGGCAATTACTCCTAGATGACCAAACTTGCAGTCAATGCAGTGTGATTTAAGGCTGCAATTCCCTTATGTGCATGGTTAAACGTTTCCAAGCGATAAATTATAGTGATTGTAGCCCCTGGAGCCTCAAGAGTTCTGAAATGTGCATAGTCCTGCTTTTTCTGAGCAACAAGACAGTCAGGGGCGGAACTACATATGTACGAGGGGGGGGGGGGGGGTTATAGCACCCCCTCAGATTTTGAAAAAAAATATATATTTATTGTTTTTTTTTCACTTGCGACTCTCTCTCTCTCCTCCTATCGGCTCTCTCTCTCTCTCACTCAGCTCCCGTCGTCGCTGACTCGCCGTCGACGGTTGAGCTCTCACCGGAGTCACCGGTCAGTAGAGTCACCTCTCACTCTCTCAGTCACCGCGGCACCGCCCACGGCTACCGGTCATCGGCTCATCGCCTCATCAGTAACGTCGGTCGCCGTCAAGGTCTCAACGTCCGCCCCTGCTCTCACAGAGTCATGAACGGCCTCACGGGGAAGGAAGTGGTCGTCTCACGTCTGTCGAAGCCCCGATTCTGAAGCGCGAAGGCCCTCCCCAGTCCGACAGTCCCCACCCTAACTCCGGCCAGATCTAGCTTAGATCTACAAGCCGGCAGACGAACCAAGGAAGTGACGAACCTCACCGGTCGGCGATCACGGCGCCTGAAATAGTGAAATTCAAGCAGATCTAACTTCTGAGCCTCAGTCATCGGTGGTCACGGCGAAGAACCCACCGCCAGATACGTTGCGACAACGACGCCATTTTGATTTCTAAGGACTGAGGTCAGTGTGCATTTTGAACAATTTCTTTTGCTATTGAGAATTGATTATTTGATTAATAATTTTAGGTTGTTAGTTGTAAATTTGATAATTTAGATTATTAATCAGCTTTATGGATGTTAATCGTACATTGAGCACTTGAGATTTGAGATTGTTGATGGAGGATGAGACCCAATTGAATTTATTTATCCCATTTGAGCATTGATGATTTAATTGATAATTTTAGGTTGTGTTAATTGTGCATTTGAAAGTTGAGATTATTAATTGCTGATTATAGGTTGTTAATTGTGCATTGAGCATTTGAGAATTGAGATGGTTGATGGAGGATGGGACCCAATTGGATTGAGATGTCGGATATGTAATTTAGTTAAATGGTGGGTCGAAATTAGGTTAATTAGGTTAACGCGATAATAAAACATGACTGAAAAAGTAAAAGAATAAAATATTTGTAATTAACTAGGTTATTTGATTGATAATAATTGATGGATTGATACTTAAAATAAAATATTTTTTTTTTCAGAATGGAAAAGTTCTTTCAAAAGAAAGCAAATGTGGAAAAGTTATTGCAGTCTAATAAGAATGAGTGTAAAAATTAAGATACTATTCAACAGTCTCCGATTCCAACAGTAAGGGACAAGGCTCCCATTGTGTATCGTGATATTCATTCTGGACATTCAAGCAGAGTTAGCGATAAGTTCAACTTTGACGAGCTTATTGCGGATCCTGGGTTGTGTCCGAATATTTTGGATTATGATCTTAATATTCGAGATAAAGTTCGACGAGCGTATTGGTCGAAAGGTCCTTGCCAACCTCGTCACCACAATTTTCCATTTACACAATTCAGAATTCAACCTCGTCGAAAAGTGCACTTTGTTTTATTGAAAAGTGCACTTTGTTTTATCGAAAAGTGCACTTTGTTTTTGTGTGCTATTTTACTTATAAAAATATTTATCTCATTCGATATATTTTTAGCCCCCGAGATAAAATCCTGGTTCCGCCACTGAAGATAGTGGGAAAAGAGTGTCCTTACCAACTTGCTAAAGACGGTAAACCAGAACTACGCGAAGGCAAATAGCAGGTAGCTGTATTTGATTTTTGATGGTTAGTTGAATATGTTCCTCTAATATATGATCTTCTCCTGTTTAGGGCCACGTTTGCAAATTTGTTGTTTCCTAAAACTCTTATCAAGAATGCTAAAAATTGCATAAGTACGTCTTTATTGATGCTAAAAAGGTGGTGGCAGCTTTGAGCCCAAGAGCAAGAGGATTGGCAAGCTCTTCAGTCCACAGCTTCAGTTTTCAGTATTCATCAGGACTGCACATGCTTAGACGGTCTTCTTTATTGATTCTTAATGTTGATGGTACAGTTATCGCAGGTGACGATGCTGAAGGTGTTCTAGTCCAGTTCAGACACTGCATCGGATGGACGATCGAGCATCCTAGCTTGCTGAAACATCTTGCTTGGTATATAAGACTTGAAGTAGACTTTTTATTCATTTCTGTCATCTTTGATTGCAGTTAAGTAAATTCATCCTGATCTGATCTCTCGAGCTGGCTCAGGCTTCACGAGTCTTAGTGCCAATCTATGGCTATTGAGGCGAGCTTCTTGCCGAACGCTTCATGTAGGAAATCGGGTTAGGGCTGATCTTATTTTGATCCAACCCAGTAAGGGCCATGGGGGCTTTGATATGTTTGTAGCAAAAACAAGTCAGTTATGTGACTTGCCGAATGGTTGCCAAGGAACCGATGCAATGGTTCCTTAGCACCTCTTCTCTCTCTCTCTCTCTCTCTCTCTCTCTATAATATGTCCATCAGTCTGGGCAAACGAACTTCCATCAACAGACCCTAAATCGGAGTGTGCGCTAGAGTGCTCTTGGTTTTGTGAAGTTCTCGACTCTAGTGGTCACTACTTCAGGCGAGTAATGACAGAATTTTGGTGGGATCGATTAATAAAGATATTATACAGCAAATTGGGTTTGGTAAGTGTTGCTGCTAAAAATATGCTTCGGGTATGTTGCGAAATCCGAGCCTGAACCGATGACCTGCAAGACAGAAAATGAGTGACCGCCGGGTGGGGTTCCAGGCGGAGAACTCTCCGATGCTTAAGTCAGAGTGCAGCTACATGATAATGACTCTGAAAGAGCATGAATGTGTGTCGTCCTCTCATACTTGGGGGTAGACCCCTTTATATAGTGGTAGGAAGAAGAGCCTTAGTAGGACTGGGCCGTAAGCTAGATGTGTTAGGATCGCGTTAAGATCCTTAAGGATCACGTCACGATCCCTGATAAGATAATTATCAGTCTCCTAGTTTGACTAGGATTGCCGGTATTCCCCAATTATTGGAAGTTATATTTGAGGTATATCAGTAAGCGATCAAAAGGTACACTTCCGCTTCTGTAAGTACTCCGCTCGTCAATGGTACCGGAGCTCAAAAAGCGTGCTTTTGTCTTATAAATGTTCCTGATACATTATGTCGTGTATCAGGAACTATATATGCATGAAAAACCATGTTTTTTGTTAACGGGTCTCGCATGGTGTCACATGCATTACCGGTCACAACTGCCGAAAGTGATTCTGTTGTTGACTTGGAGAGAAACCCTAGTTTCTGTAAACGTGATGAAGAAGGCAATAGCAACGGTGTCGTTGGTTATTTTCCTGCCGACTGACTGCCCAAAGGCCAGGCCACAAACTAAGTGAATCATTTGTGCAAGTGGGCTTCCACGGCTTGTGGGCTGTTAGATTTCATTTTTTATTTTTCATAAAATCTAATGTCCACTCTAGTCATTTAATGGGCTGTTAATGGGTTGGGCTTTTTGTCCTCGCGTAGGACTCTTGTCTCTCTTATGAAGTCATATTCATTTTAATAACAATACTGTCATATATATATATATATATATATATATATATATATATATATATATATATATATATATATATATATATTTTAAACAGACAAAATGCATATGACTAAATGTGTGGGATACAAGTGAGTTGTTTCCTCATCTTTTTGTTGGCGCACAATGAACCCAATAAAATAAAATAAATAAATAAATAAATAAATAATGAACATTGGTGATGGCTATAAGCCTAGCAAAAGTTTGCGATCTTGTGTTCTTTGTTATTTTTGAGTGATATTACTGTGGCAAAATATTGATAATGTGTACGTGCTAATACATATATGTGCATTTCAAATGTAGTGAAATGGCCTTTACAAAGAAGAGGAGAGAGAAAGAAAGAGAGAGAGAAGAGAAGAAATGATAAGCTATGGATCTGTTTTACGTTGAAATGATATTCCAAACAACTTGTCCGCTTAATTTAACTTGTCACAAAATTTTTATTTGGTACGCGTACGTCATGCACAAGAATCCCACGTGGCTGCGTGGACACCAAGGATTTAAAAGAGTCTTGTTGGCACTTTGAACGTGCAAAATACCTAATCATCCTGAATCAATGTTTAGTAACTAAAAATAAACCTTCTTTCTCCATAAAATCGAAGAAGCGTGCCTCTCGATCGCTGTATTGCTCTATAGATTGTGGTATTCATTTAGACTACGTATCCCTTGAATCAAAACGGAAAGGTGTACACAACTTCTGAAGTGGTTTGTTGAAAAGTAAAGGTTCTGTTGGAATGTAAGTTGATTTTAGCATTTTTTATTTTTTGGTAAAATGTCCTTTTATTTCATTAAGTGTGGAAACTTACATCTCCATTATTATGTACAATCCATACAGTATATTAATCCTTCAACATATACAGCTGATATGTCATCTAACTGTTCTACTGAAGCACTACTTTTTCATCAAGTCCATGTTCCTTGCACAAAGCTCTGTTCTTGGCATTTGCTGTGGCTGGTTTCCAGTTGTGCACTTTATGTATGATCCATTGTTTAATCGCATGGATACACCCTTATACGTTTGATCCTTTATTCTCAAAGATTCTGGCATTCCTTTGTTGCCACATGCCATAGACTGTTGTGACCACCACTAGTTTACCAAGCCTAGCTCTAACGTTTTTCCTCTGAAAATTTGAGCAGTATAGTCACTATGTTATGGCCATGTTTGCAAGCTGAGTTCTCTCTGCATCTTTCCAAAAGCTATGGTCCACAGCTCCACGGCATAGGGGCCCTGGGTAAACAAGTGATTCTCATTTTCAGCACTTTTCATGCATGACACACATAGGTCATCCTGAACAATATTCCATGCTTTTAGTTTGCTTTCAGGCCTGAGACCTCCTTTGCATAAGATCCGTAGCATTACTGGGCATTTAGGTATGCTTCATGTAAACCATATGAGCTTCCATATAGGATAACAGTTCCCATGAGTTCTTATTCTTTCCCAGGCTGATTTGATGGTAAATTGCCTGTTATGGTTCAGAGTCCAGTGAATTTGATCAGGTGACTCTATATTTGGTCTTAACAATGAGTTTATATGCCTTAGCTCCCTTAATCTAGGCAATAGCAGCTGCCAATTCCCCCCTGTATAATATCACACACTTTTGCATTACTCTGTAATCCAGAATCATAGATTGTCCTGTTCCCAAATTGCTCTGGCAAAGATTTTTCAATTAGCCATTTATCCTTCCACAACCATGTACCTTTTCCATCCCCTACTTTGTGATAAATGAATTTATGATATTGCTCTCTAATCTTCGGTAGTTTTCTCCATGTCCATGATAAAAGCACAGGTGGCTTGAATGTCCAAGGCGCTACTAGATCCCATAAGTGCTTGCACACATGGGCTTTATTCCATTCTTCCAGTTTTTTAATGCCTAGTCCCCCCCTCTTTTTTGGGAAGATAGACATCCTTCCAAGCAACCTTGGCCCTGGTACATTTCTGTAGGATTGCACAGTGTTCTTAACACGTAGCGGAAGGACTAAAAAGCAATCCACCCTTAGATTACATTACCTGGAAGCAGGTTCTTGTAGAGGTGTCAAATGGGCCGGGCGGCCCGTGGGCTGGCCCAGCCCGGCCCTTTTAGGCCCGGGCCGGACCGGCCCTTTTTTGGGCCCGAACTGGCCCTAATCCTTAGGGCTTGGGCCAGGGCCAGGCCTAACTTTTTGAGAAACAGGCCCGGGCCCGCCCCGCCCCTAAAATGGCCCAGATTTGGCACGGCCCGACCCTCTTTTGGCCCAAAAATGGCCTTTTTCAGTTTTTTTTTAAAACTAAGGTGTATTTTGAATAACAAAAAAAAAAAAATTGGGCCCCGGCCCGGCCCAAGCCCGGTCCTAGATGTTGGGCCTGGGGCCTGGGCTTGGACTGGGCCCAGATTTTCCTCATTCTGGCCCGGCCCTGGCCCGGTTTGCTGAAGGCCCGATGGGCTTGGGCTGGGCCGGCCCAAGCCCGGCCCATTTGACACCTCTAGGTTCTTGATGCAAAAAATTTTCTTCGAATATACGAAGACTCTATGTGTATCCACATCGAGTCCAATCTTTGCTATCAATCCTTTGAAAATAGACCTCGGAGAACCTGAAGAAATTTTAAACCAAAATATCCTTTTTGGTTCAAAATTCAAGGACCGGAAATAACATTCACGTGTTTTATAACTTTTTTCGGTTGCATTTTCTTTAGAAACGAAATTGCATATTTCATCTTTTTCACTGAAAAAAGCAAGAGAACACTCTCTTATATATATGCGTCTTAGCCACAATTTATGCATATGCATACCAATAATTAAGCATGTGATATTCACAATCACCTCCAAATATATTGACATCATCACTACCTAATTAGTTGCTGAGTATATATTAGCATTTAAATAGGCTGTAATATATATATATATATATATATACTTGCACATATCTTGTCCACAAAATTAGGCTTAATATGTGCGAGTGCATATTGTTGACTATCAAACAATTAGTCTCCTATTCAAAATAGGAAACCTTTCCATATAATCACACGTTGACATATATATTAGCATATCAAGTCGTTAATTTGGGACTTAATTTCAATCGAAAATCCCTCTTATTTCTCTTGAGATATTGACACATCTTGTCAATATTTATTCCCTATTCCAAAATAGGAAATTCTCGAATTGTCTCCAATATTTATTATACTCTTGGTGCTAGCAAAGAATATAATAATATTCCATTTGAATCAAAAATATATTTTGATAAAGTTAAATTCACCAATTTAATCATCAAATAATAAATTAAATGATCCATTAGCAAAGATTAGAACACTCGTTAGTGTGCGACCCCATAGGTTCAATACTAAGCCGGTAGTAAATTAGTCGAACCAATTTACCAATCAAGGTTGGCATCTAGCAACACTCCTTAACGATCGGATAGCATGAAGTAATATCTTTTACTCTTAAGAACCTTAAGAATATATATATATATATATATATATATATATATATATATATATATATATATATATATATATATATATATATATATATTTTTTCCTTCCATTTTTACAGCTCCGGGTTAACCCTAGGATATGGTTTAACTGTCAAATCCCAATAGGTCACCAACTATGCTTCAAGTCAAGTATAATCAACTAGTGAATGACATAAGAAACTCATTTTCTTCATTCATTCATTTGCCCTGGCCAAGGTCTTAATCTAGTCGTTATAATTAATGTCATTATAGAGCTCAAACTCATTACCAAAGGTTAATGGATTCCTTCTTGATCAATCATGAATGCTACAAGTATTTAATCATACTCAATATCCATTCAATTGCCACCCTCGGGCATTAGGTGTCCGGAATCAAAGTACGATAAATATCTTGTTAATTAATATGACAATCTCAGGTCAAAGGAAACTCTTACACCATGTTCCTCATGAGAATATCCTATTGACAGTTTAATGGTAATGTTAACCATTAGGAATTCTAAATTGAGTCGGTTCGATAATCATATCTCCATATGCATCATCTATATGTAATTTAGTAAATGAGATCAACTAATTTAGAGACCATCACATATATATTGATCTATCCGGATATCAGTGTCCTATTCTAACAATTTAGATTATTATTAAATAATAAAAGATTCAACTCTCACTATCATGATCTTTATCATGATGTCAAGTCTCTAAATTTAATCAATGACATTATCATATTAGTCAAATTATCAAATAATAAATATGATAATAAGATAACGGATGCTATTTAGTAATTAAAACATATTGATTACAAGGTGTCCAAATCATTACATGAGACATTGGATCTTGGGCATATCAATTCTATCCCCATCAATTTCATCTCCTTTTCAAGCCATACAAAAGACTTTACTTTCTGCTCAATTTGCTTTAGAATTCTCTTTGATAATATGAATATGGAGCACCAGTATACTTGCATGCTACATAAGACAGATAATGCCAATTGCACTCTTCCAGCATATGATATTGCTTTCAAGAAAAAAGGTATAAAATTTTTCAATAGCACCATATTAACTTTGATACTTAAAACTTCTTGTCCAAACACAATGAAGGATTTTATACCAATTGCTTGCTGCAATGTGGTCTATAAATGTGTGTCAAAGGTCCTATGTGCTAGAATTAAAAAGATATTGCCTGAGCTATTATGCCTGAACCAATCAGCATTTGTTGCCAATAGGCATATAGATGATTTTAACATTATCTTGGTGACATTTAAAAGTGACTAGTTGGCTTGTTTGCCATCTCTGATGCATTCTCCATATATGAATATTCATAGACTTATGCAGCTTTGTTGTCAAGAGCATTTCATTACTTTTAGAGTGGGCTATTAACAAGGTGAAATTTTTGTGTAATCGTTGCCCAAGTCATGTCCTTTGTTTTGACACTAAATATATGTTGTTTGCATGCATATTTATCTCTTAGAGGTTCCAAGTTAGGTTCATTGTTGGGTCTGTGAGTTGTTTGAAAATAAGCAAATTCCTTTGTCCCACGTTACTTGAAAATATGTTTTGAAAAGAGTTTATAAGTGAAAAGTTACTTTTACAATGTACTTGATAGTAAGATTAAAGTGTGCTATTTCCCCATGCTACCTGCGTGCAGATGCGCGAATTTAAGCGAACTTAAAACTCTGCACGCTTCGCGGTCGCGAAAAAACACGACTTATTTTTGAAAATATTTTGCATTTTTCGAAAGAATGGCTTTACTGAAAAGGTTTGATTTATTTAAAATTTAAAATTTGATTCATTTTCAAATAAATTTCTGCTAGTTATTTTTAACGGTTACAATTGTGTTTTCAATAGTTGTATCTGTCAAAATTCACACATTTTCAAGTTTTTATAAATACAAGATTTTCTATTCTTTATTTGCAATCTTCAAAAAGAAAAAAAAAGGTCTTTCTTTTGGTAAAATTGTTATAGCCAAATCGTACACTCCTTCAAAGAGAATGGGAAAAATAAATTTTTGAATTTGTTGTTTGTAGATTCTCAAAAGATTTCGTTGTATCCTCGAGGATTATTTGTCATTAACCTATCAGCAAACTCATTTTTAAGGTAGAGAACGAATAAAGCCTTAAATACAGTGATTACTTGCCTCAAGGTCTTTATTTGTGATTTCGATTCCATAAAATTTTTAACATTCATTACATAGCCTTTTAAAGAAAATGTTTTGGTATAGTCTTAGTGCTGAGCTCTTAACTGCCATATGGGTTGTAGGAAAATAACTACAACCCCTTGTATAGCATTAATTAATAACCGTTATATGCTCCTAGTGGCTTTTAAGTATTGTTAAGAATTGTCACTGAAAGTGTTAGAAGAAATGTCAATTTATATTTTTAGCGACAAGTTATTGTTGCTATATAAGGAATTGTATCTCTCTTTCTGTAACTATGATAGCAACAAAAATTAATCTTTTTTATAGCTCCAATGCTCAAAGTAAAAGGTGGATCCCTCATGCCTTACATATTTTCATTCAATCTGTCTCGTGGAAGACAAAATGTACATATGAAGTTTGTAGTTTTTTTTTTTTCTCCTGCTTGGTAAGTTGCTAAATCTCTAGTTTATAGTTAATGTGTATCGGACGGCGTCAGATTCCTTTTGTGGACGAGCCTGGTAGGGATGGAAGGGAAAGTGATTTGGAGCCCTCCATTTAGAGATCGGCCTGCCTACGAGGAACAATCACCATGTCCAAACGATTGAACTTTCGATTGCAGTCCGAAAACAACCTTCTGTTTTTCTTTAGGATTTTCTTTGTTCATTTGCAACTAGCCTTTTGGATGGTTAGATTAGATTCATATATATAGGTTGGCTCCCATTTTTCACCTAGGATGGAGATCATCCTTTTTCTCTTTCCTCTTAAGAGCTGATTTTTTTCACGGGCTAAGAAGAAACCATGAATGAGTTCTTGTGTTGGCAGCCTAGGGGCACCGTAAATCCTTCTGATACAAGAGAGACTGCGTTCATGAGAATGTAGACGATCAACATTTTGAAAAGCGACTTACTAACGTGGGACACATGTTGTTATCTATAGGACTAATTACGCCTATGTCCATGAGGTTATGGGGTAATTACAGGCAAGGATAATAGTTTGGACAAATTACACTTATGTTCGTTGACCAAACGGAATCTTAAAAACCCTAACGGTTTTAATGAAAAGACTTTATTACCCCTAAGTTAGAACCTTATTTATTTTTCAATGCCATTATTTCATCTTCTTCCATTAATGCCATTACTCTTCATCTTATTTTTTATGCCATTAATGCCATTATTACTCTTCCCCCCACCCCCTAACCCCATTTGGCCATTTCTGTCTCAAACACCGTCGGCAGCACCCCTTCGCCTGTGCCTCCCTGTCGCCGCACCCTTCCCCTTCCCCGTTGTCGCACCCTTCCCCTTCCCCGTCGCCCCCACCCTCCCCCTTCCCCTTCCCCGTCGCCGACGTCGCCTTCCTTTGAGATGGCACTGGTGATAAATCCCGGGCTGTGGTGGCAGCGGCGAGATGGTTGTGGCACGGTGGTCGCGGAGGTGTTGGTGATGGCGCTCGGTGAAGGAGCACCGGAGTTGATCACCGGTGATGGGGCTACTGACCGGAGTTGCTGGGCGGCGACAGGTCTGTCGGCAACATCGATCGAAAGGTTACAGTGGTAGCGGCACGGTGGCTTCGGCACGATGCTCGCAGAGGCACAATGAAGGGGCATTTCGGTGAAGGCACGGGGACTAGAGTTAGTCGCCGGCGACCGCTTGTGCGGCCGCTAGTGGGGCTGCCATGGCATGTAAGAGGGAAGGGACTGCCGGCGTGCGGCGATGGGAGGGGGCTGCCGACGAGTTAACTGGGGGAAGACAATGAAAATTACGTACAGTATATTAAAAACTACTCAGTATATGAAAATTACTCAGTATATACAATCAAAATTACTCAGTATATTAAAAACATTAAAAATTACTCAGTATATACAGTACAAGGGTAGTTTTGTCATTTTAAAAATACGTATTGCTGACATCATAAAAAAAGTATACTTTTTGGACGGAACCCTAACGGATGGACACGGGTGATACATTTGAAACACTTTTGGTCACGGAATGTTACATTTTAAAACTTAGTGTCCTTAACTGTAATTACCTCATAACCTCAGAGACATAGATAAGGGCTAATTAAGAGGGTGGAATTAGTCGGTTTGATATTTATTGACAAATAAGTTCGGCCCATCCAAGACCGCCAAGGCCTCTTCAAGGAGGCTCATGATTTCTTACGGTTCGATTGTAATCTTTATAATCTAATTCTTATTTTACTTCAAACATATCTTTGATTATTGTACCAAGGAAGAACGAACATCATAATTCATGTTCAGACTCATTGCTCATTCGATCATCGTTGGACACGCACATTTATATATAATAATGTGTGTATACAATAATACTGGGTCAAAAGAGGGCCTGTGTGTAGGGCCAAAAAAAGGCCAGAAATAGGGCCAACCTTAGGGCCAAAATGGGGCCAATTTTCTGGCCAGGCCAAACCCAGGCCATTTTAAGGCCGGCCTGGGCCCGGGCCTGTTTCTCAAAAAATGGGCTTAGCCCTGGCCCAAGCCCTAAGGGTTAGGGCCAGTCCGAGCCTAAAAATGGGCCGGCCCGGCCCGGGTCAAAAAGGGGCCGAGCCAGCGCACGGGCCGCCCAGCCCTTTTGACAACTCTATAGTTGTTTCCATCAATGTCTTAACAGGTTTAGGGGTCTAGATGGAAGATCATGCATGCCTTGATTAAAAAATGTAGTATGCAAAATTAACGCTAGTTGGCAAGTTTTGAAAATTTTGAAGGTGATCCGCTACAGCTTATTCACAAAGAACACCCCTATTTTAGACCTATTCTTTAGCGTACATTAGAACATCCTTATCTTCCGGATCGCTAATCCATCCACCCAGAACAGAATTTTCACAAGTCAACTTTAGCTGTACACTAGGATCTACTATATTCTCTTATACATCAAAAACTGAAAAATTGATTTGTAAACATACCAAATTGAGAAACTATTTGATGGCATTGAGACTTCACATTGAGAAACTGTAAATTGTAGTGACTATTTTGTCTCCCGCTACACAAAATGAGAGTTAATTTTAAAATTGTACCCTAAAGTATATATGAAATACAACTTGAGTACATAATTTCTAAATGTACCAAATTAGTACCTCAAGATAATTTCTTAACATAACTTAGTTTGACAATAACAAAGTGTTAGCCCTATGGTTGGATAACCTAGGCTTACATCTTGTTTTGATGATAACTACACATTGATTATGTTCTAATGTGTGTTTTGAGTGGATTCTTAGTAGATATATACATGACACTCATGAAGACACATTTGAGAAGTTGGATAGATGGATTGAAGCCAAAGAAGCTTAAAGTTATAGTAGACATACTATGGAAACTTCATCAAGTTCTATGTCAAAGAGCAAGAAAGAATGCAAAGGCTTAGTTACTATGATTATGATTGGTCTTTACTATTATGTAACTAGTCTTGGTTTGATGGTTGGATTGATGACTATGACCTAAAAAGACCTTAGGACACCTTGTGCATTGCATGTGAGTTCATAACCTTTCACACAAGTGTGATTCTTGAAAATGAGTGAACTTTGGAGCTCACTCAGATTTTCTCAAAACCTATTTTGGTGCCAATCTTTTCATATCTTGATAAAACTTTTCATTAGCTTTCCAACGCAAAAAACGGCACCTCAATCCGATTTTTCTAGAGAAAGTTATGCCCAAAATAGGAAAGGGGGTTCCGTGAGGCAGCTGATAGGCAGTAGGGTAATACAGTCGACTGTATTTGAATCCAGTCGACTGCATTCCAATGCAGTCGACTGCATTGGTCAAAATTCAGTTCCAACGGCTATTTTCGAGGACAAAACTCCAACGGCTATTTTCGAGGGATTACAGTCGACTGCATTGGCAGTTTTGCTCATATTTTGCCTCTAACGGCTATATTTCATTTGCTCTCTATATAAATGATTTGGGGCTTCATCATACACCATGGAAACCACATTCTAAGACTCCATTCATTAGAGAAACATCAAGGCTCATAGATTAAACTTCTCTCTCTTCATCTTCATGATTTTACATCATTAAAGATAGCATCTTTGTGAGCAATTCTTTGATTGAGAGTGAGCATTCTTCAAGTCATCAATTCTCTCATCTCTCTATTGTACTAGAGCTTCATTTGTACTCATTTCCTTTCAAGAGGGTTTCTTTGTACACATTTGATCTTTGTAAAAGGATTGTGATCAAGGCTTGAGTTTGTCAAGTCTTGGGTGAGCTTTGTGGATTCAAGGCTTGTGCTTGGTGTGGGGATATCACCAAGTGTTGCAAGGGTTTTGATCTTGACCCGGAAGAAAATTGTTGCTAGTGGATTCTAGTGCTCTTGCAAAGGACTTCCTTGAAGAGGTGGATGTAGGCTTGAGGGTAATTCAAGCCGAACCATTTAAATTTCCTTGTCAAGTATCGCTAACTCAATCTCTTTACTTATGGCTCTACAATTGCTTGAGATTGTGTAGTTAGCATCTTCATTGAAGTATTACTTGGTTTGATTGAGTTTCATAATTGTTTCTTAGTTTAAATTCCTCATTATATTTCAAAAACCCTATTCACCCCCCTCTAGGATTGTTTTATTGGTTTCAAGTGGTATCAGAGTCTCGGCTCTTGATTTTTTGGTTAACACCTAAAGAGTTAAAAGATCATGGGGTTTCCTAGTCTTGAGGGGAGTTCTACTACTAGACCTCCACTTTTTGATGGGTCTTCATATAGTATATGGAAAATTAAGATGCGAGTATTTTTAGAATCTTTAGCTTATGAAATGTGGGGAATTGTTGAAGATGGCCCTTATGTTCCAACCAAGAGGATTAGGAATAAGCTTGTGCCAAAGGAGAAATCCAAATTTAATGACTATGATAGAAATATGCTTTGCATGAATTCTAGAGCTAAGAATTGTCTTGTTTGTGCTCTAAACACAAATGAACTCAATCGAGTTATTATGTGTGATTCGGCTAAGAGTATGTGGGATACACTTCAAGTCACTCATGAAGGGACTTCTCTTCTAAGAGATTCAAAGATGAATTTATGGCATAGAGAATATGAATTATTTCAAATGTTTTCTGATGAATCTATTATGGAAATGAATTTTCGTTTCACTAAAATTGTTAATACTTTGAAGCAATTAGGAAAAGTTTTCTCTAACGGTGATCTTGTGAGAAAGGTAATTAGGTCATTACCTAGAGAATGGGATACAAAAATCACCGCACTTCAAGAATCAAAGGATCTCAATACTTTTTCGTTGGATGAATTAATTTGCTCCTTGATGACCTATGAAATGCAACTCGAATCATCCGGGCAAAAAGTTCCAAAGAAGAAGAAGAAGTGCATTGCTCTTAAAGATTCATCAACAACGGATCAATCTTCATGTGCGGAGGAGAAAGACTTGAATAACAAAGAGATTGATATACTTGCAAAGGAATTTAATGAGTATCTCAAAATGAAGAAAGATGGAAACTTGCACAAGAGCAAGAACGAGTCAAGTATGGAGAGTACCTCAAGGGAGAATAAGAAGAAGAACGAGGCAAGAAAGAAGCACTCCATAAAGACATCAATTAAAGCCATTATTTGGAGCGATAATGACTCAAGTGGAGATGAAAGTGGTGATTTCGATGATAGAGATTCAAATCTATGCTTCATGGCTCAAAAAGAAGATGAGGTAAATTCTTCATATAGTGATAGTGCTAGCAATTTTTCCAATGATGATATTTATGATGCTTACGCTCTTTTATATGAAGAATCCATGAAATTAGCCAAGAAAAATTGTGCTTTGAAAAAACAAGTGCGTGCGATTTCAAAAGAGCTAGATGACTTAAAAAGTGAAAATAATGAGTTGCATGCCAAGAATGAATGCATATCTAGCCATTTATATGTAGAGCATGTGAATAATGATTTGGTTGAATTGATTGTGAGCATTCCTAGCACAAAACAAATCTCTTGTAATACTTCGATTTTAGAAAAACAAAATGAAATTTTAAAGCTTGAGATTTGTGATTTGAAAAGATGTCTTGAAAAATTTGTTGATGGTAAAAACAACTTGGATGTCATGCTTGGACACCAAAAAGTTGGTCTTAACAAAGGCGGTGTTGGATTAGATCCCTTCACCTTGTCTCCTAAAGTTTTTAAACAACAAGCTAGATTAAATGTTCATACAAGACAACCAAAGAACTATTGCACACCATTTACACATTGTGGTTGGTGCAACAAGAAAGGATATACAACTAATTATTGTCCTTATAAAATTGTCTATGTTAGAGGTAGAAAGAAAATGTGGGTTGTTAAAGAGTTTATTAATGTTGCTAAAACTAACACTTATGGACCTAAGAAAATGTGGGTACCAAAAGTTAGACCTAAATTATGATTGTAGGTTGTTCAAAGCAAAGGCAAATAGCAACAAGGAGACGGCTCCAAGAAAATTTTGAGAAGGAGGAGCAACAAGCTAAATCTTAAGGGGGAGTAAGCATTCCGAGATTGGACATGCTACTTCAAATGAGGAGAGCCTCAAAGCTTGTCAAAGAAAATGGACTTCAAGAATGATCATTCATGAGCTCAAATCCTTGGTAATTCATCAAAAGGGTAAAACTTAATGATATTCTCAAGTTTGTGCTATGTGCTAAACTTATATGTTATCAAGTATGCTTAAATTGTCAAATCTTTAAAATAACTTGCTTGTTGAGAATTCATGCGAAATATGGTCTCAATTATGAGTCCTTGATTGTTTACTTCTCTATGTTATAATCATGGATACTTATAGGATTTAGATGACGATGCATGGTCCTCTTGCACTTATATTGGTAATATTGATTGTTGATGACCATCATTTGCTTTCTGGAAATTTCATGTTGAAATTATGTCATCTATATGCTTCACATTGCCATTCATACACACACGCACCTTTTGGTAATGCCAAAAGGAGATCATGACTCGGTTAGACATTTAGTTGTGTTTGTTGGATATTGTTGGCATTGATTGAGGGGGAGTATACATTAGAATGGAATATGCATATGGTAACTTGATAGGGGAGCTTACATGCTTGAATCATATACTATCTTGTTACTCTTGAAATATGCATGAAGTAGATGAGATTATTGAGCTACTTTGAATATCTTTCTTTGGATCATGAAGGAACTCTTGATGTCATCCGTATGAGTTCATGAGTTATACGCCATTATCTTGTGTATAACTATTTATTCACACATGCATACCCTTGTCTTTTTGTTGATGACAAAGGGGGAGAAATAATCTTGATTCTATATGCTATGTGATTGTGTGCTTCGAGAGAACATTAGAGGATGAGCATATCTTCTTTTAGCAAGGGGAAGCTAGCTATGGGCTTAATTGCTATATGAGATAAATTGACATGTCTTGAGTATACTAGAGATGATTGAATATTCTAAGTGAGATTGTTGTGCTTAATTGACTATCATATGATACATCTTACCTTATATAGAATCAATGTTTGTCATCATCAAAAAGGGGGAGATTGTTAGCCCTATGGTTGGATAACCTAGGCTTACATCTTGTTTTGATGATAACTACACATTGATTATGTTCTAATGTGTGTTTTGAGTGAATTCTTAGTAGATATATACATGACACTCATGAAGACACATTTGAGAAGTTGGATAGATGGATTGAAGCCAAAGAAGCTTAAAGTTATAGTAGACATACTATGGAAACTTCATCAAGTTCTATGTCAAAGAGCAAGAAAGAATGCAAAGGCTTAGTTACTATGATTATGATTGGTCTTTACTATTATGTAACTAGTCTTGGTTTGATGGTTGGATTGATGACTATGACCTAAAAAGACCTTAGGACACCTTGTGCATTGCATGTGAGTTCATAACCTTTCACACAAGTGTGGTTCTTGAAAATGAGTGAACTTTGGAGCTCACACAGATTTTTTCAAAAACTATTTTGGTGCCAATCTTTTCATATCTTGATAAAACTTTTCATTAGCTTTCCAACGCAAAAAACGGCACCTCAATCCGATTTTTCTAGAGAAAGTTATGCCCAAAATAGGAAAGGGGGTTCCGTGAGGCAGCTGATAGGCAGTAGGGTAATACAGTCGACTGTATTTGAATCCAGTCGACTGCATTCCAATGCAGTCGACTGCATTGGTCAAAATTCAGTTCCAACGGCTATTTTCGAGGGATTACAGTCGACTGCATTGGGAATACAGTCGACTGCAATGGCAGTTTTGCCCATATTTTGCCTCTAACAGCTATATTTCATTTGCTCTCTATATAAATGATTTGGGGCTTCATCATACACCATGGAAACCACATTCTAAGACTCCATTCATTAGAGAAACATCAAGGCTCATAGATTAAACTTCTCTCTCTTCATCTTCATGATTTTACATCATTAAAGATAGCATCTTTGTGAGCAATTCTTTGATTGAGAGTGAGCATTCTTCAAGTCATCAATTCTCTCATCTCTCTATTGTACTAGAGCTTCATTTGTACTCATTTCCTTTCAAGAGGGTTTCTTTGTACACATTTGATCTTTGTAAAAGGATTGTGATCAAGGCTTGAGTTTGTCAAGTCTTGGGTGAGCTTTGTGGATTCAAGGCTTGTGCTTGGTGTGAGGATATCACCAAGTGTTGCAAGGGTTTTGATCTTGACCCGGAAGAAGATTGTTGCTAGTGGATTCTAGTGCTCTTGCAAGGGACTTCCTTGAAGAGGTGGATGTAGGCTTGAGGGTAATTCAAGCCGAACCATTTAAATCTCCTTGTCAAGTATCTCTAACTCAATCTCTTTACTTATGGCTCTACAATTGCTTGAGATTGTGTAGTTAGCATCTTCATTGAAGTATTACTTGGTTTGATTGAGTTTCATAATTGTTTCTTAGTTTAAATTCCTCATTATATTTCAAAAACCCTATTCACCCCCCTCTAGGATTGTTTTATTGGTTTCACAAAGTATCACGGACGTCAGAAATTCCTCGAGCAAATTGGCATTTATGAGAAAATTTCACCAATTTATTTTAGTTTACATTTCTTTCATCTCCGCTAAATTTTTATCTTTGAACACATAGTTGATGCACCATGCCACCACCAACCACACAACCACCACCCACCACCCTACCCTCCCGGAACAAAAAAATTGGTACAAATCCATAGCTACTGGGGCTCCCTAACAACACCATCACCTCCTTCTGAGTTCAGTACTTCAATTCAGTACTCTCCCTCCCGTTTTGATCTTCCTCCTTTAACGGAAGTTACACCTCATTTATCGAAAAGAAAAGTTCACATGAAATTTCGGAAATGAAGGAAAAGAAATTTTTTTTGATAAAAGCTGGTGAATGTGGGACAACTGTTTGGTGTCCGAATATTGGTTTGAGAACTGAGACATGGGAACCTGGATGAATTGGAAGGCAAGTCAAGCTTGTAAGCAACTGTGCAAACTTTAGATATGATTTCAAAGGGTCCAAAGTATTTGAAATATATCTTAAGGATCTTTATAAGTTCTAAGCTAGTTTGCCTGTAGTTATAGTCTCGAGTACAACCATTCACCGACTATAACGTCTCTCTCTGTCCTGTGCTTTCAATTACTTTGTTTTCATCATTATATGTGCTATCGTCGAGGAGTTGTCGACGTTCAACATATTTAATATTCTTTTTCTCTTGTAAGCATCGCTGATACTATATAAGTAGTCTCTGCTTCTCCAAGGTTAAGCATTATAGGAGCTTGCCTCCAGAGAGAGCTTCAAAGGATGTAAGTTCGAGGGAGCCATGGTAGCTTGTATTGTACCAATTCATAGCCATTTACTCCAAGACTTGGGCTTGTGCCAACAGAAACACCTTCAATAAGCCTTAAGCACTCAATTACCCCCTTAGTTTGGCCATCACTTTGTAAGTGGTAAGAGGTGAAGGTTGGTGCCGTAAGAGGAAACAATTTTTCCCCCAAGTGATCGAGATTTAAGATTCCTCTACGCTCAAAATAGTCCTTGGTGTACCATGCAACTTAAGTATGATGATTAAGTATGCTTGAGCTACATCCTGAGCTCTACGAGGGTGATTAAGAGCCATCAAGTGTTAGTCTATCAACCACCACCATAATAATAATCTTCTGATCAAACTTGGCATGACCTTATTGGGTTCCATAAGGGGGTATGCTCTTGTTGAATAGATGCACTGTGGACTATGAATATTTATTGCCTGTTTGTGAGTTTTTTTAAGAGAGAAAAGAAAGGAAAGTGGCTCATTTATTTCTTTTTCTCTAATTTGTAAGTCATTTTTTTTTTGTGAAGAGAAATGAAGAAAAGACTGGTCTTCTTTTGTCTTTAAATCTTTCCTCCTAAAATTATAAAAAAAAAGGGAGAGAAAGGAAACTCTTTTAAGTAACATTTGAGAAAATGAAGAATAATTTTTTTTAATGACTTTTAAGTTCTAGTTTTCTTACAGTAACTTACAATTTTACTTATAAACAAACGATTATTTTAAAATAAAGTTGACTCACGGCTAATTATTTTACTTTTGATGTAACATTAGTCAGATTTGGATATGTCCGATATTTATAGTCAGCTCATGACTCATTTGTGTGTGTTTTCACTATCGCAATAACTAACGATAGTAAGAGTTATCACATTAGTATACTATGAACTTTGTATAATGTCCTTAATGACTAACTATTTCTCCCCCACAATAATATTCTTTTTCGGGGTCATGCTTTTACGGTATTTATTAAAATTATCATAACGTGGTACATAAGTATATATATAATCTGATGTCTTTTTTTTTCTTTTCTATTTTGATGAACTCACGAACAAAAGAGGGAATGATCCAAACAAGAGAATTGAAAGGCAAACTTTCATCATTTCTTTTCCTTTCCTTTCTTCTCTTCCCTTCTCGTCCTTTCTTTTCTCTCCTCTTAAGACTCACAAACAGGCTATATTAAAGTTTGTAGTATTTGTTTCTTTAATCTTTCCTTATTTCTTCCACATAGTTTTCCCCTGCCTTAACTTCTATTCATAAGTAAATACTCATAATCCTCTTATATTTCTTGCAATTTAGTTATTGAAATGAGAGTAACTTTAGTGATTGCTGGCAATGGCCTTTTATAGCCTCGGCCCTTAACAGCATAGACAAGGTATTTGCTGCAGCTTTCTAAGTTCCAACCTTGTACAGTATGTGGGAATCGAACCTTGAAAGTTTGCACACACACTTTTTCTGTAGGAATGAGATTACTCTTTCTCCTCATAAGTACTTTGGGTTACAGTGGTCAATCTTGATACTCAAACCACGGTTGCTTAAGTATGCATAGAAATGCATTAGGGCCTGCACCAAGGCTACAAGCTCTTCTCATAGGTGGACATGGGTTCAGCCTTTAGACTAAAGGCCTTGCTGAAGTAAAACAATAGTTGGTTGTCGGTCATTAGCGTCAACCTTAACGTAGGATAGAAGGCAGAAGTTAGGCAAAACAAGGACTATTCAATTTAATTTTTTGTTTTAACAGTAATCTTGTAAGGAGCTTATTCAGTCTACCATATTGCCATGTATTTTCTGTATTAAGCCCCAAATATCCTGATCGACGTGGGATGAGCGAGCTAACCATTGCTGATATCTTCTATGGGTTTGGAGCCAACTCTGAACAAAAATAATACGGCCTAGATATTCTACCTCAAAGGTGGCAAAAAAAAAGCATTTTGCTTTATTAACAAATTATTGATGGCGTCTAAGACCCTGCATAATCTTGTCCAAGTTTTGTACGTGTTTTGTGTAAGTATAGCTATTTATCAAGATGTCAAGAAACCAGCACAAACTTTATGAAGAAGGGTTGAAGGACGTTGTTCATAGTGGATTGAGAGAGAGTTAGTGCATTGGTAAGCACAAAGGGTATTACTTTGAACTCATAATCGCCAAAGTGGGTATGTCTTTTGGGCTAACTCTCACTTGGTACTTGGGGATACCTACTCATAAGATTTAGTTAGGTAAAGACATTAGCTCCTTGTAAATCATCCACCAAATGAAGTGGAAACCTACTCCTTATGGTTAACTTGTTTCGCCCCCTTGTAGTCCACATTCATCTGTGTGCAATGCACGTGACGAAAAACTAGTCATTTTAAAAGAATCAGCTTGGGCATTTGCCAGCATGTGTACCGCATATCAGCGATTGGTTAAGCATCAAGTCAAAGCCATTCGATTCATGACTCATTAGCCCTTCTTCATAGGTTGTAAACAACTGCATATGATTTCCAACGCTTTAGTTTCCTCCTATGTCTTAAAAGGCATAAATGGTCTATATTAAAAAATCTAGATGCTTGAGTTGATTGTTAACAAATATAGCGTGCAAAATAGACATTAATCGGCAAGTTTTGAAAAACTATAAGGTGATATGCTACTGTGTAGTCACTAGGAACTCAAGTTTAGACCTATTAAATGATATTTTGTCATGCACATACTATTTTAAAAGATTCACTCAAAAGTCATGTGAAGCACAACAATTCAACTAGTCATGCAAAACATTATTATCAGAAGTATTAACGTCGCAATGATTCAATTAGTCATGTCAAACATTCCACTCACAAGTATTCAATGTATGGAGTCTAATCACTTGGACATTTTACATTATTGATTACTTCTTCTTTGATCTTACAAACCACAGTTCTTTTTGCAAATTAAATTGTCTTGAAATTGTGCAGTAGGCGTTGAAGGATGAAACAACTTTGTAGGTTAACTTTCATATCTTCTGCATCACCAATTTGCCCATTGATTCGTGAACAAACTTTCACACGTCAACTACAACCAAACACATGATCTACTATGCATTTGTGCATATCGAAAACCAAAAAATATCAAAATGCACCAAACTAATACCACGAGGTGTTCAAGTAGGAGGGTTTGAACCATTTAATATTCTTTATCTCTCAGATATATACTCATCCACTGATACCATATCAGTAGTCTCTGGTTCTCCAAGGTTGAGGATTACAGGAGCTTGCCCAGAGAAAGCTTCAAAGGGTGTTAGTTAGAGGGAGCTGTGGTAACTTGTGTTATACGAATTCATCTAAAGATAGCCATTTACACCAAGATTTGGCCTTGGCCCCATAGAAACACCTTCAGTAAGTCTCAAGCATTCACTTACCCTCTTATTTTGGCCAGGTGAAGCTCGGTGCCACAGGAGCAAATAATTTGTTAGAAGAGAAGATATTGTTCGTGTATATCACATAATATGTACAAAGAGCCTTTATATAGGCATGGATGTAATATCCTACAAAGATTAGAAAACCCTAAAGAATATTCTAGATTAGAAAAAATAACAATATAACCCCGTGACTATATACAATCTTGCAAATAATATTAACACCCCCCTCAAACTCAAGGTGGTAGAGAATGAGCCAACTGGAGTTTGAAAACTATCTCTTGAAGTCGCCTTGGAGGATGGGATTTGGTGAAAATGTTTGCTGTTTGATTAAGAGATGTGACAGAATGTAAGCAAACAGTGCCATGAACAACATGCTGACGCACAAAATGAGAATCAATCTCAATATGCTTGGTGCGCTCTTGAAACATATCATTATGAGAAATCTTAATGACTGCTTCAATTGTCACAATATAAAGGTGTAGCAGTGGAATGTGTGTAACTCCCATGTCCTCAAGTAGCCAACACAGCCATAAAAGTTCCTGGATTGTATTGGCTAAAGCGTGATATTCTGCTTCTGTGCTAGAACGAGCTGTGAGAGTTTGTTTCTTACTTCTCTAGGAAATAGGAGATGTACCAAGAAAGAAGCACAAAACCAGCAGTAGAGCCTCTATCGGTTGGATCCTCAGCCCAATCAGCATCAAAATATGCATGGAGCTCAAGAGAGGAATGAGCTCAGAAATGCGAGCCATGAAATAAGGTACCCTTGATGTATCGAAGAATGTGAAGGACAGCGGTAAAATGAGTAGTACGTGGAGCAGAGAGAAATTGATTGACCAGGTGCACATCATATGCAATAACAGGGCGAGTGACGGTCAAGTACACAAGACTGCCGACCAATGTGCGATACAAAGTATGATCATGAATAGGTGTACCATCAAGAGGAGTAAATTGTACATTAGGTTCAAGAGGAGTAGAAGCGGTTTTGCTATCAGTTAAACTAGCACGAGAAAGAAGATTAGAAGCATATTTAGCTTGAGAAAGATAATACCCGTCAGAGGCAGTGGAAACTTCAAGTCCAAGAAAGTAACCGAGTGTACCAAGATCTTTCATCTCAAAGTGGTGATTAAGATCTTGCTGGAGAGTAGAAATACCATCAAGATCACTGCCTGTGATAATCATGTCATCCACGTAGAGAAGCACGAGTATGATCCCTTGAGTAGATTTTTAGATAAATAGTGTAGAATTGTAGATGCAAAACCAAAGTGGAACTGAACTTGGGAAATCAGGCACGAGGAGCTTGTTTGAGGCCATATAATGCACGACGAAACCATTAAACTTTGTTTGGAGGATGAGAGTATCCTGGAGGAGGCTGCATATAGACTTCCTCAATGAGATCACCATCAAGAAAGGCATTCTTAACATCCATCTAAAATAAAAGGCCATTTGCCAACAACAACAATAGCAAGTAAACTACGAACAGAGGTAAGGCGAGCTACAAGAGCAAATGTCTCTTCGTAGCCAATATCATATTCCTGTGTGAAACCTTTTGCGACCAAATGGGCTTCATGACGCTTAATGGAGCCATCAAATTGAGTCTTTATTTTATAGACCCATTAACATTCAATGGTGGTTTTTTTAGAAGGAAGATCAACCAGATCTCAAGTATGAGTTTTAGCCAATACCTGTAACACATCATGCATCGCATGGTGCCAAGCAGGATCAAAACTAGCCTCACGATAAGATTGAGGCTCGTGTAAAGAAATAATAGTTGAAAAATAATGAAAGTCCTGAAGATATGCTGGAGGTATTCTTGCCAGATGTAGACGAGCATGAAGGGAATGTGGAGATTCAGTAACCTCAGAGACGGGGGATAATGCTTGACCAGGTGTAGTAGGATCAGAAGGTCGGGCAGATATCTCAGAAGGGGCCGTAAAGTCATCAGGAGGTGGCATACTAGTTTCATCAGAGTCATAAAATAGTGAAACAGATGAATTAGTAAAAATGGAACACTGATTGAATAAGGTAAATGAAAAGAAGAGATGGAGGAGAACATCTTATGTTCCCAGAAAACAACATGGCGAGAGATGCATAAGTGATTGGAGATGGGATCCCAATACCTAGACCCCTTATGCTCAATACCATACCCTATGAAACAACAAAACAACAAAGATGTGCACGAGGTTCTAATTTTATACGCTCGTGGGGTTAGAGAAGAACGAAACAAGCATAACCAAAGACTTTACGCATACTATAGTCAAGAGAGGACCCATATAGACGATCATAGGGAGTTTGATTACCAATTGTGGGAGACTAAACATGATTAATAGTATAGATAGCCCTAAGAGCAAATTTTTGCCAAAATTTTTCAGGACAAGATGCAGAAATAAGCAAAGGACGAATAGTGTCTAAAATATAGTGATGTTTGCGTACAACATGCACATTCTGTTGGGAAGTACTAGGACATGATCTATGAGTAATGGTGCCATCCTTTTGAAGAAGTTAGAGAAACTCTTCTGATTTGTATTTCAAGACATTATCAGTACGAAAAAGCTTAATATTGCAAGAAAATTAAGTTTTGACCATGGTAACAAAAGTATGATATATCTGAGATAATTCAGATCGATTGCGCATCAAATATAACCACGTAAAACGAGAATAATCATCACTAAAAATAACAAAATATTTGGGCCCTCCCATAATCGTGTTTGGAGAAGGCCCCCAAATATCAGAGTGAATGAGATCAAATGAAGCAAAAGAAATTGAAGTACTTTAATGAAATGGGAGTGCAGTTTGTTTAGCAAGCTGACATGGTAAACGTTCAATGTTTTTAGAACTAACGACGCCTAACAAACCACTGGAGACTAGAAGATGTAACCGAGAAAATGAAGCATGACCTAAACGAGAGTGCCACAACTCAAGAGAATTAGGTGAAGTAGTGGAGGCAGCAGACTGAAGTGGAATGGTGGGACAATGATGGATGGATAAATTGATGAGCTCAAATAATCGTCCAACTTTACGGTCGATCCCAATAGTTTGTGGGGTCTCTGGATCCTGCACGCGACAACCAATACGAGAAAAGTGTAAGTCAAAAGCAAGATCACAAAGTTGACCTGTCACGACCCGAACCCACGGGTAAACCCGTGTACTAGGCAAGTGACCGGCCACAGGCCCATTCAAACACCTGTCAGGGCTCTGCTAGGCCTTACTACAATCATGAGACTCAAAATTAATTCTAAATTACGGACTGCCAAAAATACTAATAAAACTCTCATTATATGTCTTTAAAACTTATGAAGAAAACTCGAGGAGACCTAAGCTCCTTACATCAGTTCAAGCATAATGTTAATTAATATAGAACTAAAATGTTTGAATGGTGAGTACACATAATTCTAAAAGTTCTCTTCGGGCACTACTCCCTCATGTGGCTCATACGGCTCCGCTTCCCTTAAGTCGTCACCTGAAAAATAAGGAATGAGCCAAAGCCCAACAAGTACACCAGCCATGATCCTAAAATAAGTTTGAAATTTCTAAAACACGCCATGGGTTTTCTTTCAACAAATCAAACATTCGATTATTGTCATTTGTAAAAACGTCTTTCATATACATATACACACACACACACATATATATATATATATATATATATATATATATATATATATATATATATATGAAATTTCAAAAGAAAATATTTTCAAATCTGAGTACAATCATCGTTCATTCCATTCACATCAAACACATACATTTATTTTCATAGGTATGCTGCGGTCAGCGTATGAGCCCCCTGACTAAGGCCCGAAATCCCTCCTAGACCCAGGATAAAATAATTATGTGGACACAAGAGTGCACCACCAGCCACAGTACTGTGCATCAACGTACAAGCCCTGTTGACCATGGCTCGAAATCCAACATTCCCCCATTGGATATGGGGCACAACAACCAAGACAAGCTTTACCGCCTATTAACATGCACTCAGTAAAATTTTATGACTCACACGACATTCCATGGCATTCTTTCAAATTACATTTCTCATCAAATACTTTAGAAATAAAACATATGCAGAATAAAACTTTAAACTTCAAATTATCAAATCATAAATACATATTATAGGTTTTGCAAATAAATATACGGAGGAATATGACAGGGGTACTTACCTCGCTCAAAATCTGCTTTAGGTATTTGCTCAAATGCCGGCCCTAGCTCTTGACTATCAAAACCTAAATAACAAATCATACTAATGCCATTTATTGTCCCTCGAGCACGTTTAAGTATTAGATTTCTTCTAAATGAGTAAAAAAAATCTAGCCTACCGTCCCTCGACTTTTGTATTATTACCTATTTGCCCCCAATGCCTAAAGTACCTTATCCCCCAAGATACAACCTAAAAGATTCCTTTTTAAACCACTGATGGTTATTTCGAACATGAACGGCCGTTTCAAAAATTTCTCACTCAGAATCCTAAACTGCTCATTCAATTGAACGTCAATGCTCAAGCCCAAAAAATATAACAAACGACACTGGAATGCCACGACATTTTAGACACTCAAGCATCACCATCATTTAATATTACTATAAATTTCTAGGCTAAAAATAATTTTTTTTACTATGTTAAATAATTCAAAAACTTGTTTTAAAAATAAAATTGTTCGAGACACTTGCCTTGCCCAGAACAAATTGAGAAAATTCCACATCGAACGTTTCACAAAAATAATAGAAGTTTTTGTTTTGTAATTTTTCTAATTCTACTTAGAAGAGGTTATAGGAAATGAATTTGTAACTGTTGTAATAGTGAAGCGTTACGCGATAATTGCTCGGACGCTACGCCGCTCACGATGCTAACGTAGCAAACGACTTTAAATATTTTCGAAACATTAAAAACTATCTTATCTTAGCTATATAAGATTATTGTAGAAGTTTCAGAATTTAATAACTTAATTTACTATTCTAAAATACACTAAAGTCTCTATCACGAATAAAATTATTTAGCATGCTTCCCGAGCTCCAAAAAATCTAAAATTTTTACTGTGTAGGTCTTAAAAAATAAACCAAAGTTACTTCTTTGATTTTTGTCCAAAAGATTTTCTAGATATATTTTAAATTTAAAAAGAGACTATTGGGATAAGATAGCTTTTTAACGACACTTTTGAGTCTAATTTTAAAAGAAAACATTTCCCTCTCTCGCTACAGTACCTTCTTCCTCATGCAACCCATATGTCCTCTTTTACCCATAATCATACCCACTTGTATATCTATATAACTCACTTAAATACTGCATACACACACCATTTAAGCACCTAAACCTAAACCCATATATATATATATATATATATATATATATATATATATATATATATATATATATGGGAGCTGATCCGTTGAGAGCGCTAGCAAAATAGGAGATCTTGCTAGCGCGATCTGGCAGTCCATCCCTTCGGGATGGACGACCCAGATCGCGTATTTTTGCGGCGCTGTCAGTCGTCCGCTACACAGTGTAGTGGACGGACCTTTTTACCATCTTGCCCCTGCTCCCCCGTCCGCTACACTGTGTAGCGGACGGCTTTCTTGGCCCAACATTGACAGCCAAAAAGTCGTCCGCTACACTGTCTAGCAGACGACTGACAGCCCTGACACAACTGATGGGTCTATACCTTCATTTTTACACACGTCAATGTTGTCGGAAATAGGAGATCTACACACTATCGCGGACAGTACTTCTATACCCAAAAACTTCCTCAAGCTCCTTCAGCTACAATTTTCTTCTCCTTCGGACTCGCTTCCATTTTCAGCTCCCTTCAAGCTTCGAGTAACACTTGCTTCAAGCTTCACTCAAGTAAGGTAAGTTTGTGAATGGTGAAGTTTTCTTTATGGATTGACTGATAAAATATAATTTTATTTTTTTTGGACAAAAAAGTATAGATTTTTTTTTATGTTCTAGAAATTTGTCACTGTATTCATCAATTTGTGATGTTCTAGACATGATGTTCATAAAAAAGGTGTAATTTGTTAACTCTAAATAAATTCATTATAGTTTAATTCAATTTTTTGGCATGATGAATTCGTCTATTTATCTTAGTAATTTTAATTTGTTATGTTCAGTAAATTAATAATTGTTAATTTGGAGACACTTTTGAGATTATGCATACGGTATGTTTGTCATCCTAAATTGGTCTATTCGCCAAGGTAATTTTTAGGTAATATTTTCAGTTAGAAATGCCATTTGATTGTTAAGCGTAGTCTATTTCTACACAGGTCTTGTTTCACAATGTCTGATTTCGTGTCGAGCTCCAACGTCCCCGTAGATGCTAGTGATCCGTATCTAGGACGAACGTTTCAAACATTGGAAGAAGCTGAAGAATGTTTTCGAGCGTATTCATTGAGGGTTGGTTTTGGCATTAGAATAAAGACTACAAGAACAAGCAACGTAACAAAAAAGATATGCTCTCGCTTATACGAGTGTCATAGGGGCAGAAATCCACAGCAAAATGAGACACGCGTAGGCAATGATGACAGTGATGACGAAATAGGATATTCGCGTAGAAGACGGGACTGCTTTGAGCGCACAAATTGCCAGGTCAAGATGTTCGTAAGCTACAAACCCAATCATGATCATTGGCTTATTACCAGCCTGGAACTGGCACACAATCACCCGTTAGTAACTCCTTCTAAGGTGAGTCAGATGCATCAACACAAGAAGATGGGTAAGGTCGCGAGGAGCCTAATTCACACAATGAGCAATGCGCGAATTGGACCTACTGAGATTGTTAATGTTCTTGCTGAACAGGCTGGGGGAATTCAAAATTTAAACTTTAACACGACAGACGTTCGTAACGCGGTCCGAACCCATAGACGAGCCGCGTATGACCTCAATGATGCGCAATCGACAATGAGCCTATTGAAACGGATGCAGATGGAGGACCCGCAGTTTACCTTCGATTATAAACTTGACGACGAGCATCGAGTTAGTACAATTTTTTGGGTCGACGGTCGTTCGAGGCTAGCTTATAAGCATTTTGGGGATGTCGTGACTTTCGACACCACATACCGTACCAACAAGTACTCGATGCCGTTCGCTCCTTTCACCGGCGTCAATCATCATTATCACTCCATCCTGTTCGGGTTCGCCTTGTTAAGGGACGAGAGCGAGGGTTCTTTTGTATGGTTGTTTAGGACGTGGCTGGAAGCAATGAACTTCAAAGCACCCAAAGTGATCATCACCGATCAAGATTTGGCAATGAAGAAGGCTATTGCGACCGTCTTCCCAGACACCCGGCACAACTTGTGCACTTGGCACATAAGCAACAAATACCCGGAACGTCTGCATCACGTGTACGCAAAGTATCCAGACTTTAAACAGGATTTTGACAAGTGCGTTACCAAGTCGTTAACGATTGAGGAATTCGAGGAGAGGTGGGAAAAGCTTGTTCGGGATTACTCATTGCAAGACAACGAGTGGCTCCAGCACTTGTACGAGCGCAAAGAGCAATGGATTGGCGTTTACACGAGGAGGTATTTTTCAGCGGGCATGAAAACGACGGGCAGGAGTGAATCTATGAATGCCACGTTCGATAGTTATGTGGGTACAGCTACCAATTTGAAGACTTTCGTTGCATCCGCACAAAAAGCGGTAGCTTCGTTGTTCGTAAAAGAAAGGGCTGACGACTTTGCAACAACGTACAAACAAAGGAGAAGGTTGCTCGAGACCCCGCTGGAGCTGAACGGTGCCAAAGTCTATACGAAGGAGATCTTCTTGCTATACCAAGTAGAGCTGCAAAAATCGGGACGATACAGTATAAACAAGGTGGCAGAAATGTCTACGCGTGAGTACAAGGTTTATTCGCTCGTGAATGACCTCGTCCCTGAGAAGCTGCGCAGAATTTATACGGTGAGCCATGACACATTGACGGATTCGGTGACATGTGTTTGCAAGAAGTTTGAGTTCCATGGCATCCTGTGTAGACACATTCTGCGGTTTTTCACCCAGAAGAATATCAGGACAATCCCCGATAAATATGTCCTGCCACGGTGGACGAAAGGTGCAAACAGGTTGCACGGTACCATTGCCTTTCCGGAGCACCCGTATACTGACTTTGAAGAATCAGAGACGTTGCGGTATAATCATCTGGTGACAATGTTCACCCGTTTGTCCGTAAAAGGTGCTGCTACAATGGCCGGATATAAACATCTCCTCGAGGTAGCTCAGCAGCAAGAGCCCATCGTCGACCAGTTGGAAGCAGCTTCAGTCAGCAATGCGGTTGACACTGAGCCTACAACGGGATCAGAAGATGACGAGCCGGGGGAGGAAGACGACAATGATATCCGGCCTTTGGATCCAATTATATCGCAAACGAAAGGCCGCAAGAGATCTACGCGGATGAAGAGCTCTATTGAACAGGCAACTCAACCTAAAAAGCTGAGAAGGTGTGCATTGTGCAACAAAATGACCGACCATGACAAGCGGAACCATTACAAGGCACTGGGGATAAGTCCAGGGGTTTTGCAAGACGAGGAAGAAGATGAGGAAGAAGCAGCTGCAGTGGACCTTTAGTTTTTTTGTATAAGCCATCAAGATTGTTTGACATTTGTAATAATACGTAATATTTGATGAGATTAGCTTCTTATTACCGAAGACTGGAAGGTTATTTCTGATGGACCCATTCACAGATTAACTTTAAAAAAAAATTTGGCTTGCCGGGTCCGCTACACTATGTAGCGGACGGCGCACCAGAGACGAACATTATTGGGATTGTAAAGTGTCCGCGTCATAATATAGCGGACAGAAAACTGTTGGTATGCCTTTTGTCCGCTACACAATGTAGCGGACGTCAAACTCCTATTAATTACCAATCAGAACTGCCTTTCTTTTTCCACCCGTTTCTCTCTCTCTCTCTCTCTGCCTCCAACGTCTCACCCACCCGCGACCCCCCTCTACGGCGACCGTCCCCATGGCTTCTACTTCGGTGAACATGCACTTCTTCAAGGTCATGGTGCCTGGGTTTCATACTGAACTTGTAGGCATCCCTCTTACTCTGTGTTTTCGTGTGTGTTAATTTTATCTTTGCTTAAAAACTTATCTGTCTTATAATGAATGTGATAGGCCATACCGGTAGCCTTTTGCAGATTGCTTACCACACTTTGCCATGAAGCCACTTGGCTCGAAGCAACTTTAACCAGCAGTAAGGGGTCATGGCTTGTTAAAATCAAGAAGAAGCGCGGCCAAGAGCAACTTTATTTCGCAGAGGGTTGGAGTAATTTCTGCGAGCAGCACGACCTCAATGAAGGGGAGTTTGTAATCTTTGAACACAAGGGGCTATTTAGGTTTCAAGTATCCGTGTTTGATCAAAGCACCTGTGAAAAAGTTTTCCCCCAATGTTGAACCCTAAATTTCTGTTAATAAATTTTTGTTTGATAATTTTAGGTTCTTAATTGTTCATTTGAGAATTGTGATGGTCAATTGATGATTTGAGGGTGTCAAATTTTTGATGGAATATCATGCGCTTGAGAATGTTGAGATTGTTTAATCATCTGCTAAAGCACTTATTCCATTGCCAGAAACTACCAACTCGAACAAAGTCTAACCAACAGCTAAAAAATACCAACAACTAAAAAAAAATGTCGCCCATTCGAAAATTTTAACTTCCCCCACCGTCCGCCACATTGTATAGCGGACGGCCCAGCAGAAACTCTTAACCCCAACACTTAGAAAATTTTCACTTCCCCCACTATCCACCACATTGTGTAGCGGACGTTCCAGCAGAAACTTTTAACCCCAACACTTAGAAAATTTTCACTTCCCCCAGTGTCCGCCACATTGTATAGCGGACGGACCAACAGAAATTCTTAAACCCAACACTTTGAAAATTTTAACTTCCCCCAGTGTCCGCCACATTGTGTAGCGGACGGCCCAGCAGAAACTTTCAACCCCAACACTTAGAAAATTCTCACTTCCCCGAGTGTCCGCCACATGGTGTAGCGGACGGCTCAGCAGTAACTCTTAACCCAACACTTGGAAAATTTTAACTTCCCCCACCGTCCGCCACATTGTATAGCAGACGGCCCAGCATAAACTCTTAACCCCAACACTTAAAAAATTTTCACTTCCCCCACTGTCCGCCACATTGTGTAGCGGACGTTCCAGCAGAAACTCTTAACCCCAACACTTAGAAAATTTTCACTTCCCCTAGTGTCCGCCATATTGTGTAGCGGACGGACCAGCAGAAACTCTTAACCCCAACACTTAGAAAATTTTCACTTCCCCCACTGTCCGCCACATTGTGTAGTGGACGTTCCAGCAGAAACTCTTAACCCCAACACTTAGAAAATTTTCACTTCCCCCAGTGTCCGCCACATTGTATAGCGGACGGACCAGCAGAAATTCTTAACCCCAACACTTTGAAAATTTTAACTCCCCCCAGTGTCCGCCACATTATGTAGCGGACCGACCAGCAGAAACTCTCAACCCCAACACTTAGAAAATTCTCACTTCCCCCACTGTCCGCCACATTGTGTAGCGGACGGCCCAGCAGAAACTTTCAACCCCAACACTTAGAAAATTCTCACTTCCCCGAGTGTCCGCCACATTGTGTAACGGACGGCCCAGCAGTAACTCTTAACCCAACACTTATAAAATTTTTTGCACTTCCCTACTGTCCGCTACACATTTTGTTTTCCACCTTTCAATCATTCTCAATGAGAGCTAAAAAACCAACTCAAATCAATCAAAATCATCTTCAACGGAAATCAGACAAATCAATCAATCAATAATCTTCAACACAAATCAGACAGAGAGCTTTCTAAATAATCATGGTTTATTAAAAAAATTTGACATTGTAATGGTACAATGTCAACTGGGGGAATCATGTTGGGGGGGATTCTTGGCATTAGCCGGATTTACAATAAACCTAACCGCTCTAGGCCGGCCTTTCATAATTTGCCAAGCTATTCTATATCTAAAGGTGTCTACTTCTTCTTGGCTCCACACGGCCGCCTTGAGGCTCTCGGACCGACAAATGTAATCCATGTACATGCAAAGGAAGACGCCGCAGTCCGAAGTGTTACGTTGCTTGGGCCTCCTCTTCTTCAGTCGCAAATCGAGCTTTGGCCGCGCCGGTACAGGGTTACCACGGATACCATTGACCATTGCACAAAATATATTCTGCGAGAAACACAAAACGGCGTAAGACACGAGTTAACATTTATGCCAAGTTACAATAACTGTTAAACAACAATCGTAATATTACCATTGAGTCCAACTGGGCTTTGTACATCTGCAGCACAGGCATGTGGGTGGTATCGTCGTGGAGACTGTCGATCACCGATACGACTTTCTCTTCCGGTTCATAGCAAACCAAGTACCAGTGGCTTTCCCCTAAAAATGGGATTAGAAAAACGTCGGCAACACTTGCGCTCACTGGACTATCCCTAGTAAGATACGCTCGTAGGTTAGCGGACGGTCTCCACTGGCTCAACTTTTTCTTCCGCCTTTGCTCGACCCACTCATGCCATTCAGACACTAGGAGGCTATGAAAAAAGGCATCCACCAAAAATACGGCCGGGTACCCGTTCAGCCGCTCCCGACCCCTTTCCTTCAGAATCTCCACGTATGTGGAGATGACACCGTTGTCTAACCAACTCCCTGGAGCCAGGGAGGCCATTTCTCCCCACTCGTAAGTGTAATCCATGCCCTCCGGATGATTCACACTATACAACGCTTTGTCCCGGGGGAAGCCGCTAAAATAACGCTCTCTGATTATTTGGCATTTATGCGGCTTTAGGGGCTTCACTGGATGCCCTTTGCGATATTGCCCTCGGGGGTCGACGGGGGGATATTGCACTCCTTCAGGGGGTCGACCGGGGGATATTGCCCTCCTTCGGCAATAGATAGTCCTGCCCAAGGGACAATGGGCAGTGTCTCCGACAGACTGATGTGTCTGAAACCCCAGTCTTGCGTGACTTGACTCTGAGAGAGGGGTTGGGGTTCCGAGTCCAATAGCAAAGAGAAGGAGGGCACACTGTAGTCTTCCCACGGCGCTTGAGCCTGGCCCATGGTGCTTGGAGGTCCCCAATCACCACCCATTCCCGGTACAGAAGGACCACCATATCCCTGGCTCACTCCCAAAGTCTGTCCCGAGGGATTGGTGTATCCCTCGCTCACATATGGGGGCTGCCACCCCGGATAACCCATTCCCGGGCAGACGCCGAAAAGCTGGCCCGATGCTTGGCACAAAAAATTCCCGCAACCATACGCCAACGCTTCAGCCTGTTGGCAAAGCTCCTCGCCCATTGCATCTACCAAATCCTTCAGCTCACTCAACTTCTGGAAGAAGGTGAACGAGGCATTAGCCTACATCCAGAGAGATAATAAATAAGTAACTTCATACACAGTTAGAATCATCAAGTTCAATTAAAGGCATTGGTTGGCCAACTTACCAGATTGTATGCCATGTGCTCATCGATCTGACCCCTAGGGTGGTACTTCTCCCCCACGTTCAAACCTTACTTGTAACACCCCGATATTTTTCTGGATTTAAATAGGAAACTTTAGGCGACGATATTTTTTTTTACTTAGTGTTGATATTTTTTTAGCTACCTTTAGTGACGAATAAGGAAGCGGGATAGCGTATCAAACCCATTAAAATTTTCTAGAACATAAACCGTAACGAATAATTTATTTTGAACATGTTTATAATAATAGAAAAATAGTGGGTAAAATTTAAAATGACTTACGAAAGTATAAGGGGTCTTTTGTGATCTTTTCCTATTAGGGTTTTTATATAAAGGCTTGCAAAAGGGAGCAGCCGTTCCCCATCTGTATCATCTCCAAACCACGAGTTGAGAGAGAGAGAGGGATAGAGAGACAAAGAAGGCTAGGAGAAGAGAATTCCCAGCAAGTTGCGTGGAGTTTTCGGTAAGTCTCTAACCTTTATTTTCCCTCTAGTTTACTATGTGATTTATGGGTGAACGGGACTGAGAGGAAGGGGTGTGAGGGGATTGAACGGTGGGTAGCTTTGGATCGGCCATAGTAGAAGATCGAGTAAGGAGGACAGTGGATGTAGTGTCTGTGCGCACTTTGGGGGGCTTGCATTTAGTGGTTTTTGTGGCCATGACAATCATGGCTGCCGAAAGGAAAAGGGAGAGTTTGTGCAGCCATGGGGCTGCAGTATAAGAGAGAGGGAAACGGTTTTGTAATAGATCTTCGATGGGTACGGTTGTGTGGGTTTAAAGCCGTGAACGGCCATGGCTACCGTGGACATGAGTTTGCGGCACCGCCATGGCTCGGACAAGGGTAGAAGCAGAAGCGGCAGCTGCGATTTAGGTTGAGAAAACAACCACGAGGGCTGTGGGTTTTTATAGAGAGAGAGAGAGAGAGAGAGAGAGAGAGAGGGATCATGGCTGCCGTAAGAGTGAGGCAGTGAGTGAGTAATGTGTGAGCGCATGTGCGTGTGCGCCGTATGTGTGAAAAAAAAAAACAGTGTGTGCGTGAGTGGGTATTTTATGTGTTGTGTGCCCATACAAGTGTGCGCAGTGTGGTGATGTGTGTGAGTGTGAAGCTGCCGAGAGGCAGCTGTGAGTGAGTCTATATGTGTGTGTATAGAGTGATTTGTAAACGTGTGTATGTATGTGTGAGCGCCGTGTGTGTATGTGTGCTGTATGTGAGTGAGCTTACGAGGGAGAAGATGGTTGGCAGTTTAGGTGTAAGTGTTTTGCCCAGCTGTGTGTGTGAGTGGAGCGGCCTGTGTATGTGTGTTGTATATGTGCATGTAGCGTGTGTGCAATGGAAGGAAGGGATGAAAAAGGGCCTGCAATGGCACTTAGAAATGTTGTTGTGTCTCTTTTGGAAAGAAAGTGAAGAGTGTATTGTGGAAAATGTGTATGTGTGAAGTGGGTTTGTGAGAAGGGATAAGAGGAGGAGAAGCTGCGTGAACAGTAACCTTGTACTCTGGGTTTGGACAAGAAAAGAAGATAATGAGCAGTAGATATGTTATGCGTGAACAGTACACTGTGCTTGCACAGTTGTACCTCTTGGCTGTTAGGTACTGTACGCTTGTCCGAAAATTCTGAAAATTTACAGGATGATTCTTAGTGCAATATTATAATTTCTGTGAAAATTTCATATTTTTCTGATATCGTATGTATTTACTATATTTTCTGCAATTTCAGACATAAAAATTCTTTGGAGCCCTTAAACCCAGAAAATGGTCAGAGAAAAATTAGAGTAATGTCGTTATGATATGAATAAGACTCAGTTTGAATTTGATAATTTTTGGAGTTTGTTTTCTATGGTTTCCGTATCGCATTGGTTTTAGCAAAACGAATAGTTTAAAAATAGTTTTAATACCTTTTAATTTCTGATTTAAATTTCTATAACTTTTATACATATTTTAAAGCTGTTACAAAAATTATGGGACTTTATTTTCAGCTAAAAGAAATTTTGGCAATTTATGGGTTTTTAGTGTATTTAAAGAAATTATTTTTTTATTCGAAAATATTCAAAATTTTAGAAAATTCATATTTTGACTCTCTACAATGTTTTAAGTTACGAAAGTGTTTTATTGTAATTTATTACGAATCTTGGGATATCATTACGCATTAAAGAGCGTACAGTGTTTTCGGCTAGGTTGGCCGTGCGCGGGAACCGTTTTGAGTTGCGTCATTCTGGGGTTAGAAGTGAGCGCCGTTTGGGTAGTTGATAATAGGGTTTATAGTATAGTAGTGTAGATTATTTTTCTAATAAATGAATTTGCCAATTTAGGTTAATTCAACGACTTTTGGATTGATGTCAATTAACATTGCATAGCGTGGATCGAGGTAAGGGATTTCTTCTGAAACCCAGTTTTCTCTATTTGTCCTCGAATATTTCTTTGAATTGTTATCGCTATTCTTTTGGATTCTGTTATTTTGACTAAGTCGCATTATTTGCCTTTAATACCCTTTTCTTGAGCCTTAAGCGTTTATTGGAAATCATACTCTATGCTCTGTGTTTATTTCTCGTTGTGCATCGATTTAATATAATTGTATTATCGTTTGTTGTCATTCTGCATATTGACATGAGATTGTGCATGGGTGTGTTTGGCGGGAGTTGGTGTATGTTGGAGAATATTGGTGTGGGCTAGTACCTTGACGGACTAGCCAGTGTATTGGTGTGGGCTAATTCCTTGATGGACTAGCCGGTGTAAAGTGTTAATGAGCATCGCCTTTGTGGCTTTGCTAAGTGATTACCCTGCATTGCCTGTGTGGCTTTGCAATTGCTCATGTTCAATATTATCTGTGATTGTTTGTATCGTATCTGAAAATCGTATTGATATCTGATGAAACTAGTATTGATTCTTTTTGAAAATCTATGAACTGCATCTGTAATTGTTTCAAAATTTCTATCTTTGAGCGACCTTACTGAGCTCTCAAAAGCTCACTCCCCTTTGACTTCCTTTCCGCAGGTGATAACCAACAATAGATCGCATTGTGTGTGGACTAGATCTGAGTCGAGCGAAAGAGAACTTAAGTTTCAATATTAGCCTTTAGAACCCCTGCATGGGCCATTATTGTTATTTAGAATTGTTAGCTTATATTTGATGTTTCAAGTATAATTGTACGCTAAGAGTATTATTTTACTCAACGGTTTAGTTGCTCTGACGGACTGATGGTTCTAAATTGCTTGAGTTTGAGGTCGTAATTGTCTGAGTGTATCTGATCGAGCGAGTGTTAACGTTTCGGAAATTCCGGGATGTTACATTACTGGAGCTACTCTCCTCCGGGTGATGCGGTAGTACCACCCATTGTACTGTTCGATACTGATCACGGGGTCAGGCTCTGACACAATGGCCACCAACGTGTCCTGCCAGGAATCCCAAACCTCAAGTTCTCGTGCACACAAGTCGTGCGCATTTGCTTTGCCAAACCGAGGGACACCCGGTGGGTTCCTGTTAAGCCTCATATCCGGCGCGCCGGCTGACAACCCCTATAGGCACTCAAAATGGCGCATAGCGCGATCTGGCAGCTGCCACTCTGCGACCTCAAAGTGGATCAAGGGTGTGCGTTGCAACCCGGAGAGCGTGAAGACAAACGACTCTCCCACCCGTCGCGCCAAATGTTTGTACGGTGCCCATCGCATCTGGCCAGGAGATAACGAGTCGAGCTCCCCCCGATAGTACGTAATGTTGTGATGGGGATCGTCTCTCCTCTGGTAGTGGCTATCCTTCCGGCTGTAGTCCCAGGCGCCACATTATCGGTTCCGTCCCTACGCCTGGGTGCACCGGTAGTAAGGTGTTCAGTATTAGCCTTTAGAACCCCTGCATGGGCCATTATTGTTATTTAGAATTGTTATCTTATATTTGATGTTTCAAGTATAATTGTATGCTAAGAGTATTATTTTACTCAACGGTTTAGTTGCTCTGACGGACTGATGGTTCTAAATTGCTTGAGTTTGAGGTCGTAATTGTCTGAGTGTATCTGATCGAGCGAGTGTTAACGTTTCGGAAATTCCGGGATGTTACATTACTGGAGCTACTCTCCTCCGGGTGATGCGGTAGTACCACCCATTGTACTGTTCGATACTGATCACGGGGTCAGGCTCTGACACAATGGCCACCAACGTGTCCTGCCAGGAATCCCAAACCTCAAGTTCTCGTGCGCACAAGTCGTGCGCATTTGCCTTGCCAAACCGAGGGACACCCGGTGGGTTCCTGTTAAGCCTCATATCCGGCGCGCCGGCTGGCAACCCCTGCAGGCACTCAAAATGGCGCATAGCGCGATCTGGCAGCTGCCACTCTGCGACCTCAAAGTGGATCAAGGGTGTGCGTTGCAACCCGGAGAGCGTGAAGACGAACGACTCTCCCACCCGTCGCGCCAAATGTTTGTACGGTGCCCATCGCATCTGGCCAGGAGATAACGAGTCGAGCTCCCCCCGATAGTACGTAATGTTGTGATGGGGATCGTCTCTCCTCTGGTAGTGGCTGTCCTTCCGGCTGTACTCCCAGGCCACACATTATCGGTTCCGTCCCTACGCCTGGGTGCGCCGGTAGCAAGGTGTTCATAAGACCACACCTGAGAGCAAAGACAAATTAAATAAAGTATCGTCAAATTTTATTGTCAATTCAACCCAAAAAAAAAAAAGAAACGAGCACGTAATCAAGAATTGTATGATATACCTGCAATAGCGAGAGACATGCACATATCACTTTGGAGTCGGGCCTCGTTGCCTTGTGCAATGCTCGGTATAGGTACGCAAGAGTTGCGGCTCCCCAGGCATAATCCCCAACCTCCAGTAGGTTACCCAACAACGGTAAATATTTGACGCTGATGGTATTCTTCGACGTTGTTGGGAACAGAATTGCCCCCATCACCCACAAGAGGAAAGCTTGTGTGTACAGCACAAGCATCTGATCCGTGTAGTTATCCGGCAGAACCTTGTAGGTATCTACCAACCATTTCAACTTGATACCACCAGTGCTAAATTGATCCTGGGGTATCGAAGTAAAGAAGTCCCTAGCGGTCCTCTTATTCGTTGCTTCCGACGGAGGAGCTATTACCGGCCGCCCAGTCACCGGTAACCCTAAGATGAACCCTACATCTTCTAGGGTAATGTCAGCTCTCCGAGAGGGAAGTGAAACGTATTCGTTTCACTTCTCCACCTTTCAACAAGGGCACCTATTAAGTGCCGGTCAAGTTGTTGAAAGATCTGCCCATGCGTGAAAATCCCAAACCCAATCCCACGCAGTAATCTTTTCTGGGTTTTGTTCAATTTTCATGCTTTAAAATTATCGGATACTTCTACCGTGTTGAGAAGTGCTCTTTCCTACGAATTAATAAATACAATTTAAGCAAATTAAACGATATACAACGTTCCCAAGAATAACAAAGTTGATAAAATAAGTATCTTACTCCACCATCCCATATGAGCGTACTGATATGGTTTGCTTGGTCGTATAATACGGACGGATCTTCTGGTCCAGGGTTGAAATCCATTTTTCGCAACTGAAATTATGCAAAACGGCAAGGTTGGAAGCGTAAACATTCTCAAACATACAACGCTAGCACAGTCAACGCTAGCATGTGATCAGATAATACTCACATAAGTTCACATGCTGTGTATATGCAATGTACATAGATACAAACAGACACGAATTGGTGGGATTTTACAAGTGAAATCACATGAACAAATAATACGCAATACACATATAATATATATATATATATATATATATATATATATAGATACATTGACAAACACTAGCACAATGCACCGCGCACACATTCAAAATCATGCATAAGCCGCGATAACAACTCTAAATTATGAACAAATAAAGGATTGGTTTGTGAACTTACGTGATTGATTCGTCGATTAAAGGATTTCTTGAGAAGAAATTGCGCCGATCTACTTGCCAACGCCGCTAGAAGAATTGTGAGAAGAAAGAATGAATAGCAGTTTAGAATGAATGAATAAGGGTTTCGAAGTAATGAAAGGTAAAAACGGTCCGCTACACTGTCTAGCGGACGGTGTGATAAGGACAAAGTAACAGTCGTGCATCGACAGGACTGATTTGACAACTGATTTGACGGAAACAGTCATCCGCTACACTGTCTACCGGATGCCTTTTTGGCTGTCAATGTGGGGCCAAGTAAGCCGTCCGCTACACAGTGTAGCGGACGGGGGAGCAGGGGCAAGATGGTAAAAAGGTCCGTCCACTACACTGCATAGCGGATGACTGACAGCGCCGCAAAAATACGCGATCTGGGCCGTCCATCCCTTCGGGATGGACGGCCAGATCGCGCTAGCAAGATCTCCTATTTTGCTAGCGCTCTCAACGGATCAGCTCCGGGATGGACGGCCCAGATAGCGCTAGCAAGATCTCCTATTTTGCTAGCACTCTCAACGGATCAGCTCCCTATATATATATATATATATATATATATATATATATATATATATTATAGATCCCATTTCTTTCTTACACTGTTACACCTGTTTCCATTGCACTGTAACACCCACCCATATACTAAGGGTCACAAACCTAGACAATCTCACATATTTTATACATGCACCACTTGTTAAACAACACACCTTTCATATACCATCATCACCCAAACCCACATATTTACTCCACACCTCCCAAGGCTACTTATTCACAAGAAGACTCAAGGATATAACACGGCCACTGCCTTTCCCAAAGCACATACACCACATGCATTAAGCCATGGCAGCCATGTATAGCCCTTTTTACTCTCTTGTTACACCTAAGAACACACCCAAAACTCACACTACATACACGCATAAGAATACCCATTTCCATTTACAAACCCCCATAACACAGTTTGGGCAAAACAACTGCTTAGCTACTTTTGGTAAATCGCAAACCACTCACAAGAATCTCACGGGTTCTCTCATGTCTTCTCCTTAAAACTGTAAGCACTAGAGAAAAGGTTTAAAAGAAAACTTACACAATTTTGGACCCACTCACACACCTAGAACCATCACGGCAGATCCAACACATACACACAATGTGCACTTATACAGTTTAAACTCATTGAAAAATATTGTAACATTGTGAAGGAGCTTACCAAACTCTGTCGAAACCCTTCTTCCTTCTCACTATTTCGGCAAACCTCTAACCTCTCTCTCTCTCTCTCTCTCTCTCTCTCTTGTATATTGAACTAGGTGAAGCAGAAAGCTTTGGCGGCTGACCTAGAATTAGGTATATATATATATATATATATATATATATATATATATATATATATATATATATATATATATATATATATATATATATATATATATATAGCACTAGGTTAATATGTTACCAAAACTCCCCTAGCTTTCCCTAGGTATTTTAAGTTTTACCACCTACTTTTGATTATCGTAAACAGGTCCAAAAATATGATTTACTATAGTTTAGGTGTTAGAAAAATTTTGATGGTCTTGTTAGATAACCCGGCTACCTAATTCGTTGCTAAGAGTATAGCGATGCTAAAATTTAAATTTTTGCCCGCTAAAAGTTGTTAAGAAAATACATTGATGTTTAGTAAAAATTATTCTCACTATAAGTCGCTAATTAAAATACTTATGTTTAGTTAAAAGTATCGTTGCTAACTATACAAATGTCTCTAAAGATTTCTTAAAAATATACCGTTAACGCTAATTGTCGCTATATATATATATATATATATATATATATATATATATATATATATATATATATATATATATATATATATATAAATCACTCTCTCTATCATATTTGAAATAACCAAAATTGATAACTATATATTAAATTCCAATTTACTAGTAATTTTTCAAGTTTCTTCCCTCTCTTTCATTAATTTACAATCAGGTTGTTCGTGTCAATCGTCGCTAAAGACAAAAATATGTACTTGACAATTTTGATAAATCATGGGCCAGATATTTTACTATCATTGACGGTAAGATTTCTTAAAAACATATACTTTTACTATTTTCGTTAATTATCCTAACACATCTGGCCCATGGCCAGTCCTATTAGGAGTCTTCTCTTATAGCTATATGAATAAGTCTACCCCTCTAGGTATGAAAAAGGATACACACAAAGACACATAGCCTTTTCATGCTTTTTCAGAATTAATATTCTATAGTTGTGCTCTGACTTAAGCATCGAAAAGTTCTCCGCCGGGAACCCCACCCGACAGTCACTCGTTTTTTGTCTTGCAGATCATCGGTTCAGGCTCGGGTTCCGAAACATATGCGGACCATATTTTGAGCAGCAACAAATTCTAAAGGGTCGAAAGTGTTTTTGGGATAACTTAGGGTTCTTCCTGAGCGCTAAACTTGTTTATTAGTTGTTCTACTTCAAGGCAAAGCCATTCACCCAGTGTAAATTCTCTCTCTGTTTGGTGCTGGTAAGCATTTATTTTCATCCAAGCCTGTGCCATCACCAAGTTATCCTTGAGCGGATTCAATACTCTTTTCGTTTCAGACATTTATGTATCCATAGGTGCAGCACAAGTGGATACCTCGTGGTGCTACAGAATTAGTATCTGGTTCTCTAGGTTAAGCATTTAAAGAACTTTAAAGGGTGTAAGCTAGTTAAAGGGAGTTGTGGTATTGTTTGCACCACAAAATATCTTTTTCACTAATAAGTCACTTTGATTAAATGCCACTAAATGGCATTACTTTTTACTATTTCTGAAGAGATAATGAAATATTCAAGAAGTAAAAGAAACAAACTTTTAAAAATGTGTCCGATTGATAAGGGATAAGTGTGGTTGGTTACTTATTAGTGGGTGGTTATTTTCTAAGCGGGTAGCTTATTTCTAAGTGGGTAGTTTCTTATAATGGTAGTTATTTTTTTACAAAGCCTCTAGTATATATAATGAGTCAAAGAAGAAGCATATGACATCATCAGACAATCATCAAGCAAACAAATCAAGACTTGAAGTATTTTTCTTTCTTTGTCTTCTGTTTAGAGGCTTTTGCTGCCATCAATAAGAAGTTCAGTCTCTAGGCTTGGAAAAATTGCATTGTAAATATTCACAATCAATCGAAAGCTTTCATTATCATTTATGGGCGCAGTCGTTCTACTTTCTACATTTTATTTTCATTTTCCATTTTCAGAGAAGTCCCCAAGCCCTAAGAGCAAAAAGATCCCACGCTTTTAATCGATTGTGCTGTCGGTGCACAAATCGATTGTGAGTTTGCACAGCAACGCAAACATTGGCACGCCCAGTGGGATCCTTGTATCTGAAAGTGATAAATGCCAACAATATGTTTCCAAGCAATTCCTTGGAATTTCAGGCCTGATTTGAAGAATGAAGGGCCAATTTCTGGGTAAATTTGACGAAATGTCGTACTTTGGCGTCATTATTGCCCAGAAATTCTAAACCATTGTCTCTTTCATTTTATATGAAGTCGACAGTGGATGATTCAATGGAATTTTGGTATGATCTAATGGATTGCATTGATGCAAACCATGGTTAGCCTATTCTACCGTTGATTTTGGTAAATACCTCTAATGAATTATATCAGTTTGAAAACAATATTAAAACCTTGATGGGAGTAGATCATCCATCTTTTTTAGAAGATGTACAAGATGAATTATAAGAATGCAGGGCTTTAATTCATAGAGTAAGGTGGACGAGGAAGGAAGTGGAATTATTCGTTTCCACACTTGCTGAAGTTGAAAAGTTACAAAGTAGTAGTCATTCTTTGACTATTGCAAATGAGATGATGCCAAACATGGCTGAAACAAGACAATATTTAGAAGATAGATGTAACCAATTCATGGTTAGTAGAAATAACACGACTACCTATCAAGAGGAGTAGTTGCACAATAGCCAACTTCAGGTGTTATTTCCAGACAAATAAAGTAAGTTATTCGATGAATTGCGTGAAAAGTGCTTATTGTGAGAAAATCATTTGAATACATTGATACAACTAGCTAAAACTTACACCAAAAGTGGTGTAAGTAATTTTTGTAAAATCGATATCGTGTCAAAAATGGCATAAAAAGTTGAGCAACCATGTCCATTCTCATAGATTGATATGTCAAAAGGAGATTTAATTGATATGGCTGGGGGACAAGTTTGCAAGCCTATTTTGGTGGAAAGCAAAAAAGAGCCCTTTTTATACGCCTTGTCTAGCGAGCCAACCGTGGCTATCGATTCAAAATTCCCCTCTGTTAGTGAGTTTGAAGCTTTTGACACTACGAAAAATGATGAAGAACATGTACTTTGGGAGCCAATTGGTGTCACATTTTTTAGAGAAAGGTACCCTACTTGGGTTTGTGGAGCACACCAAGGTAGAGTATTAATTCAGTGGTTATCTAGAACTGCAAATATAGTCAATAGTATTTGTTATATTTTTTTTCATGCATGTTGAATTAAGAAATGCTCAATCGATTGGCTTATCAGTAGCCATTCTATATGTTGATTTGGTTAGTAGCTTGAATAAAAATGATCATGGTTTGTTTAGTGGCTTGGCCAACTATGGTCATTGACACCAGTATATGGAGAGCAAAAGCCAATCAATGGTGAAAATGCTGTCACTTTGAAGAATGTAAGGCTATCGATCGTGAAATGCTATATATCGATCGTGGAAGTCTATCGATAGTGAGAGACTATCAATCGTGAAATGCTATCGATCGTGCAAGGCTATCGATCTTGAAAAGCTATGGATAATCAAAGGCTATCGATCATGCAAGGCTATATATCGATCGTGAAAGTCTATAGATAGTGAGAAAATACTTCCCCTTTAAAAGACATGACTCTTCGCAATTTCCAAGTATTCAATTGCTTGAGCCAGGGGCCAATGTTTGCACCACAAAATATCTTTTTCACTAATAAGTTCACTTTGATTTAATTCACTAAATGGCATTTACTTTCTGAAGAGAACATGGAAGATTCAAGAAGTGAAAGAAATCAACTTCTGAAAATGTGTCCTATTGATAAGGGATATATAAGTGTGGTTGATTACTTATTAGTGGATGATTATTTTTTAAGTGGATAGTTTATCTCTAAGTGGGTAGTTTCTTGTAATGGTAGTTATTTTTTACAAATCCTTTAGTACATATAGTGGGTCAAAGAAGAAGCAGAGGACATCATCAGACAATCATCAACCAAGCAAATCAAGACTTGAAGTCTTTTGCTTTCTTTGTCTTATGTTTAGATGTTTTTGCTGCCATCGATAAGAAGTTCAGTTTCTAGGCTTAGAAAAATTGTATTGTAAACATTCACAATCAATCGAAAGCTTTCCTTATCATTTATGGGCACAGTCATTCTACTTTCTACATTTCATTTTTATTTTTTATTTTTCATTTTCAGAGAAGTGCTCAGGCCCTAGGGCAAAAGAGATCCCACGCTTTTAATCGATTGTGCAGTCGGTGCACAAATCGATTGTGAATTTGCCCAACAACGCAAACAGGTATCTTGTGTAGTACTTGTATTCAGCTGAAGTTAACCGTTCACTCCACGCAGTCATTAACCCTCTCGATTTGGCCATCTCACGTTTCGGGTGGTAAGAGGTGCTCATGTACGGGTTGGTGCCCATTGAATATAATGAAATTTGCCAAAAGTGAGCGAGAAGTATGCTCCCTTTACCACTTAGAATCGTTTTGGTGTACCATGCAACTTGAAGATATGATCAAAGCATGCTTGGGAAGTTGGGCTACATCCTAAGCTGTGTGGGGTTGACTAAGGGCAATGAAGTATGACAAATTGGTTTCAGATAGCCAAGGGTTTGAGTAGGTCAGGATATGGGGAATGCTCATGTTTGTTATTTTAACATATACCACATAGTTGTACCCAATCCTCCTTGACATTTTGGCCTTCCGCCCCCCGCCCTTCCCCTCCTCAATGCCATATACCCAAAGTTTCTAGAAGTTGTCTCCCTTAGTCCCTCTTTAATTCCCACATATAGTTTGCCCCTATACCTTTTAGTTCCCTGTTCAGCTGTGAATTCACATTATATGCTCATCATCCTCATAACTTTCCTATAATTCAGTTATCCAAGCAGTGGTAACTTTACAAATTGCTTGATAGTGGCTGTAGTCCTAGTTCTTGGCAGCCTAAACAAGGCATCTACAGCACCATTCTCAATACGATCCTAACCAAACCACAAGAGTTTGGATAAGCTCTTTTGTTGCAGCAATGAGGTTACTCTCTGCTTAGTAAATCCTTTGGGGTGTAGTAATCAGTCCTGGCTGTAGAACAATGGTTTCTTAAGTATGTATGCCAATGTTTTGTAGCCTAGACCAAGGCTACAAGCTCTTCTTCATAAGTGGACATGGACTTCGCCTTGCGACAAAAGGCCTTGCTAAATAAGCCAATTATTGGCCATTTTGTATGATGATTGCTCCCATACCTTGGCCACTGCAGTAACCTCATGGAATAAAAGAGGCTAGGCAAAGCTAGGACACTACAAGAAAATCCGCTTTTACTGATGGTAAATTCCATTGTTAAAAGTGAATTTTTTATCGGTAAAGACTTTTAGCGACGGACTGTTTTCTTGAGTAAAAAGGTCGTCGCTAAAAGATTAGTGACGGGAATTGGTGGTCTGTTGGGAAAAAAATTTACTTTTAGCGACGGAATTAATTATTTTTAGCAATGGAATTTGGTGCTTTATGTATTTTTCCTAAATTTTGAAGTTTTTGGGGAAAAAAATTAAAAAAGACTTTAGAGATGAAAAATTTTGTCGCTAAAAGTCTATCTCTAAAGACTTTTACCGACAGAAAATTCGTCGCTAGAACTGTATACTGCCTTATAGTAGAAACTTTTAGCTATGCATAATCCATCGTTAAACAATGGTGAATCGTTTTACATTATTTGTAGCGACAAAATTCCGCCGCTAAAACTCCGTCAATAAAATAAAAAAAGAAAAAGGTTTTTTCTTTAATTTTTATCACTTTTTAAAAAATCAAACCCGTTTCTTAAGGATTAAGACCTTAAGCATAACCATCAACCACTAATATACTAGGATGCTAATTATTAATGATAATTTTGGTCATATGAAACCTTTAACCAAGTATAGAAGAACGCTTTGATGGACTATATCCACCTTCAACGTGTCAAGGGATTTAATCGTTGTTCTTTCACAGGAGGAACAACAAACATCTTCAAGAAAAAAGTTCATCTTAGTCACTGTGGCTTTACTTGTCATGAACGCATCACTGCTTCGACCTGAAATAGAAGGGTGAACCAATAAAACAACAAAGAATATATAGTGGTCGATCATTTACAGATACCAGGGCACAGAGCACTCACTGTTGTTTCCCTTGCATATTCAAAATAACCCAACTTCTCCCCACTGAACAATTCCTTCAGATCTGAGATTTTGGAAACATAAGGCAAATGATTTTATGCTCAGAACAAAATAGTCACATGTAAATGCATCTCCCAGTAAAATAAAAGAACATCTCATATCAAGCGACGGGTATGTGTACATTTCCGTCTTTGGCGAAGAAGAAATTCCAACAGCCGGTGACAAGAAAAAAATCCTCGGTGTTCCTGAAATAACTCTACGTAAACTATAATATCCTTAGCCTTTTCTAATTTTCCTATTTTGCCCACGTATATATCGATCGTGAAGATGCTGTGACATGTAATTAAACTACTGTTGTATGAAGTAGTTAGAGCTACAAGTTGGTGTTTGAACGCTTATATGGTATCCAAAGTATGTTCTATCCTGGTAGCAATCCAAAAGAGAGAAGTGTTGTAGCTACTGCCAAATTTCTAGAGTTCAGTTATGCAATTGAAATGAAAAAAAAAAATCTAATAAAACTATCCGACAGTGACAACGAAACGATGACAACAACACATCAGTGTTATACAATCAGTACATTTTTCAGAGGTAAGAGTGCAACCCCAATCTGGAACTAAAATGGCAACAGAAAAGGCAAGGAAAGAATCATACCAAATTCTCATAAAACTTTTGAATCTTCAGCTCGGCCTTTATCCTTCCTTCTGAAAAGTTAAATCAAGAGAAGAGATGCAACAGCACCAAACAGTACACTACGTTCAAGAAGATAACCACTATGAAGCAAGTTTGGTGTGCAAGACAACTATAGCTAATCTAGTTTCCTTCTCAGTGGGTACTGCAAGATATCTCTAGCTAGACCAGAATTCGAGGATTTCTGTAGTCATCATAAAATACGGCAGCTCAAACATTTCTATGAGGAAAGAGTATACTTAAATAAGAAGCCTTTCTAGCGTTCAAAACACATTACAAAGAAAGGATTCAGCAAGATTTTATACACCAAAAAAAGAATTACAACTTGATAAATGCTTATGGATATCCTCCAGTGCAGTGTCTCCGGGGTTAGCATCCCTAATAAAAGGTTGCTTCAACACAAGAATGAACAAAGTGGCAGGTAAAAGACATTATTGAACAAGCCATGTCGGCAATTAATGGTTATGTTACTGCCATGTTCAACTACACTGAACTAATCGGTCAACAACGGAGATCGCGTATATCAGCAACATCACAACAACAAAAATGTTGGCGTACCTCAGGACAAAAGAAGACGTAGAGCTACAAACAACTCTCACAGGGAACTTCATTGAAACTCCACTAGCTGATTCTGTAATGATGTCTGGGTTTGGTGATAAGTTGCTGAGAACTTCAACTTTTTTGCATGGTTTTCATGATTTTTTCAGAAATTGTAATTAAATTATATACTCTGCTTCTCCCAGCATGGGAAATAGCTATAAATTTGGACCAGCTGACCATATAAACAAACAAATAAATGTAGATCCTAAGCAGTCGATTCAAATAATTTGTACCCTACGTGAAGTAGTGACCACAAAAAAATTAGATCACACACTACAAAAACATGCAGAATAAACTCATGATTACGTACATTTCGGTCATTTTACCACTTGATTCCGAGTTCGTTGAGGAGATCCGACTCCCCAATCCAAAAGACAACTGCAAGCTAGGCAACGGAGGCGGCATGGGAGGTGGATGGCGGAGGTGAGAGAGAAGGGGGTGGGGGGGGGGAGGGGCAGCACGAGTACTGTGTGTGTGTGTGAGAGAGAGAGAGAGAGAGAGAGAGAGGTGGGCGGCAGAGGTGTTGGGGGGGGAGGGGGGAGGGGCAGCACGAGTACTGTGTGTGTGTGTGAGAGAGAGAGGTGGGCGGCAGAGGTGTTGGGGGGGGGGGGGTGGGGGGAGGCGGTAACAGGAGTACTGGGGGGGGGGGGGGGTAAGGTGCGCGATAGATGAAAAGGAGAGAGAGAGATCATGAGAAGGGCTAAGGTTGCTTACATTTAATACCCTTTAGCGACGAATTTTTGGCGAATGGATTATGCGGTAAGTTAACGTTCCGGAAGTTCGGGCGACGTAGTCCAGATTTTCGGGAGGTTACCGGAGAACGCCCGGTTCTATTCGCAGAGCCATCGTCCTCTGTTTACATGAAGTTTGGAAGCATTTGCAAATTCAAGCTGGAATCGAACCAGTCTAATTCATATATTTCCTGCTAAGGATCGAGGATGCAGAAGAGATCATAACAGAGCATCCATCAAAGCATCAGCTTCGATTCTGGGTTTATTGTACATCAGTGGGATGCTCAGCCACTGCTGGATATTCTTCTTGCTCGTGGAAATCATCTGATGATTTCTTTTTACCGTTCAAGAATCTGGATTGCATTTCCGTCTCCGCTGAAAAATTCATTGTCTCCGGTGACCGGCGCAGCTCCGACCAGAGGTCCTCGGGATTTGGAAGCATCTGCGACGCGGCAACCTGGGTGCCACGCACCCTCCAATGCTAACTCCACGTCGCAGTCGTTTGGTGACATGGCGAGACGTGTCCTGAAAATAATTTTCTCTGATATGGAATAAGGAAAATTTAAGAGATCAGGGAGACATTTGGGCTGAGTTTATCTTCAGGCCCTCTACAAGAGAATTAGGCTGTTCATTAAACATACTTGTTGGTTTTGAAGAAAAAGGGTAAAGAGGTTTCTGAGTTTGAGGGGCTTGCTGACTCATTGGCCTTTAACATATCCTTTGGGCTTGAACATAGCTAACCAATTTGGACCCAACCTCACATGGATTGGGTTTGCTACAAATGATTACGAGGCCGGCCCATCAAAGGTTTCTTGTGCTCAGTCTTATGGAGTTTTGCTTCCCCTTCTCGTTGTCTCCGGTGTGCCTTTGGCAGGCGTCTGCCTTCCGTTACTCCTAATACTCTCTCCGTCTCACATTAATTGATCATCTTTTTTTTTTTTCGTTCCACAAAAATTGCTTACTTTTTAAATTAAAAATGATTATATATGTGTTTTTCCATATTTATCCTTCTTACACTATTTTATTCTATTTTTCTCTCATATTTCACTCCCGACCAACTCATATTCTCTCACCTATCCCACTTTCTAACACTTTTTTTTTTATCATATTTATCTCTTCATATTTAATGCTCCACTTACCAATTTTCTCTCTTTTGATATACTTTATTTCCTTCCTTTCTCTGAAGGGAGGAATAAGAAACACACAATATATGACTTGAATCTTTAATCTGCGTCCAAGTTAAAGTTAATCGTGACTGACGGAAAGGTTATTACATTCTCACCATTATTTCACATCATCATTTATTCATACTCTGAGGATGTCACTTTTGATATGGATGAAAACATAACTGACTTAGCCGTGGATGATACCTTGCCTATTGTACTAAGTATTAACTCTGAATCAGTACATTCACTTTGACGCTCTAATCTTATGGATGCCAAATCGGATGGAATGCGTTCCTCTTGTTCATCAGATTCCCATAAACGTTTCCGAACTCCAGTCGTCTGCTTGGGAGAAGAAGAAGTCGCGCCCAAAAAAGCTAAAGCTGAAGCTCTTTTGTTGGTGGAGTTACCATCAAGGGCTGTGATACACTTGGCTGTGTTACGGCGGAAGATAGGTAGGTAGTTCCCATTTCTCTTCCTCCACAGATTCACACAAAAGGCTTCGACCTTCCATTGTCATGTTGGGGGAAGATGAAATGTAGCCTAAAAAGCCAAAATCTGATCCACCATCAGCGATTGCGTTCAACCTCCAGATGACAGCAGGTCGATCAATGAGGGTTGATCCTCCTTCAGGTATTTTGTCAATTCTGTTAGCTACCTGTAGAAGGTTCCATGCTGTACATAATGCCCGAGGAAAAGAATGCATTTTAAACCTAGCATCCGCATTGGCCTCTTTTGCATCGAGATCTGGTGATGGTGATGGTTTTCAGCAGGCATGTGTAGAATGTCCTACTGATTAGTTGTCTTGGCCTAGTTGGTTGGTGTTTTGCTTCCTCTATGGTATTTTGTTACGTTTCTAGCTTTGTAGATGGCTATTATCAAATGGGCATGTCATCTGGCTTTTCTTTCAGTTAGATTCTTATTTTTAACGTTGAAATGCGGAACAGTTTCGTGGTATATATTTCTGTCTTCAACCCAAAAAAAAATAAGGATATCACAATTAGTGAAATAATTTTTATCCATAATGGTCCGTTGGTAAAAGTCTCTTTTAGAGACAGATTCTACTCCTAAAAGCCATTTTTCTTATCTTATATAGTGGGACTGGTGTGGCAGTAATTGTTGACTTGAGCTCTATGAAAGCTTGTGTAGCTTCTGGATCCAATTGCACTTGCCCTCACATGGTGATCTTGTTAGGGGTCTGCTCATCTAACGTACTGCGGTACGAATTCTATGTATTAACTTGTAAGCACCAAAACCACTCCCAGTAGTTTTCATTTTCTTGGTACAAGGCAGTTTACTATTGCCGATACCTTAGGTGGCTTCGCTGCTACTCCATGCGGAAAGTTTGGCGGTATTGATGTTTACAATCTTCGTTGGTCCAATATTTAGTATTGGGTGTGGAATTTACATGGTTTGTAATTTGTCACCCAACGTTGTTCACTCATGGAGGAATCTAGTAGTTTTATTCGATGCCCTTCTTTCTCATTGAGCCTAGAATACCGTTGGCTGACTTAGGTCCATTGAAATAGACTGTTGGGTAGTCTGCCGAGCCTTTTGATCGATAGTTTCGAGACTAAGAGTCGATGCCACTTTTATATGCCAGAATGTGGAATTGTAGACCTTGCTTAAACCTTGAGTTACATCAAAATTTGAGGGCATGAAGTTTATAAACACATTTGAGTTATCTTCTTAAATCTCTCAATATGAAACTCTACAGAGGGAAAAAAAGAAAAGAAAAAAGAAATCTTTCCATGGGTACTTATTTTTAAGAACTTAGCTTTGTTGTTAATGCGGCTGTAGGCTATAGGCTGATCATATTTGAGCCGCTAGTGAAAGTGAAAAGTTGTTTTAGTTTGCCATTGAAACAACCAAGTAAACTAAATCCTACCTCAAACTTTTGGAAGTACTCATTCGATTATCAAATTAAATCTTTGATTATCTTCCGAATAAGGAGTCCATGAGGAGTGAGGTAGGTTGTACTCTTCTGTAACTTTATACCTCCACCATATGAGACATCTTACTATACATATGAGCATGGAAGCTAGACCTGGCAACAAAAAAAAACGGACCCGCGGATCGATCCATACCCGGCCAAAAAATCCGGGTATGGGTATGAATTTTAGAGACCCGCAGAAGTCAGACCCGTACCCGAACCGATCCGTAATTTTCGGGTAGATCCGGGTCGGATACGGGTTACCAGGCTTACCCTTTTTCAACCTATATATATAAAGAGAGAGATGCTTTTTTACCCTAACCCTAACTCTTATTTTCATCTTTTCTCTCAATCTCACACTGACCCAAGGCGCCGCAGCCCCTCACTCGAGATTTTTACCGGTGACCGTGACCATGACCGGCGACCACCGTCAGCCCCCTCAGCCCTCACTCTATCTAAGGCCACTCAACCACCTCACTCTTCTGTCGCCGATCGGAAAGCCCACATCTGCCGCCACCGTAGATCGAAAAGTTCCACCGTTCTCTCTCCTCTCACACATCGACAGTGATAGCAACAGCGCTGAAGGCCGTGACCACCTCCGCGGGCCACTTCTAGTCTTCCACCATCACAGACCTACTTCCACGATCACAGATCTACTTCCACGGTCACAGATCGATCACAGATCGACTTCCACTGCCACAGATCGTACAAAAAAATTATTGTTACTGAGTTTTGTTTTTTGATACTTTTTGGTACTTGTTTGATTCGTGGAATCAACATAAGTGAGATTCAATGTTGTCTTTCATTCTGTGTTGTGTAATTGGCGTTGTTAATGTTAATATCGTATAGATTCTAGATTTTTGGCTGATAAAAAGTGATTACATAAATATTAAAGAAAATTTGGAAGATTGCCCGATTACCCGCGGATCTACTCGAACCGTCCGGGTAGGGTAGGGCGGGGGCGTGAAAAATGACTACCCGTAAAAAATCGGATAATTTTTACCTGAACTGAATTTATCCGTATCCAATCAGGTATTACCCGTACCCGATAGATTTATCCGTTTGCCAGGTCTAATGGAAGCATACATAAGGAGACAATATGTACCAAGACACTAAAAGATTACCTTGGACAGGGAGCAATGATATCAAGCTCAAGGCGTCAAATAAGTTCCAAAAAAAGAGTAAGGCTTTAGAAACGTAGTAATTGGTCGTTAAAAAAGTTCCAAAAAAAAAAAAGAGTTCAAGGCTTTTAAAGTCATTGAAAACGAAGAGTTGACAAATGAAGATGAGCCATTTAAAATTATGGAGGAGAGCAAGAACACAAAAGTAATGATAATGCTCAAAATGAAATGATAGAAGATGAGAGCATTGACAAAGAGATAAAAGTTCATTTGGTGGTCAAGAGGTGAACACCTTAGGTAAAATATTTAATATTTATGCAAAGAAGAAAATTAATATAAATCATTTTCAGTAGATGAAGAGTCATAGTTTGAAAAAGTAATGGACACTTTTCATATGGTTAAGAAAATTAAAATGTTACCTGAAGAATATGTCGTAAAGGATGCTAATATTTGGAAAATTATACTCGTGATAATTATTCTGATAAGAATTTTTTGAGTGATACAAGTTGGGTGAACATGAAGACGTTCTTTGATCCGGAAGAGTTGCAAGAAATGTCCCAAGATGATGTTGACGATTTATTATGCATACAACTGATGAAATACCGTCAGATGTGCAATAAGAAGATGACCTACATGCAATACATGTCAAAAGAAATGGCGAAGAAGATTGTTGCTGTTGATGGAATTGGAGATACAGACCATTATTGGCACTTATCAAGCCCCTCAATAATGAAGAATGTTTGAAGACACAAATTAATTTTAAAGGGGGTGTTGGAAAATAAATTTGTTTTAGTTTTTAGAGTGGTGATTAGTGTGACATGTTAATGGGTCATTAAGTTGTTCATTAGCGGTGCATAAGTTATAAGTGCATTGTGCTTAGTGCAACTAGTAGGCTAATATGTTTGTGAAACAGTGGGTTAGTGGAAACTTAATTGCATGTCTAAGAACTACTTAGAAACACCATAAAAAGGTACAAGAGTGGTACAAGAAAGAAGACAAAGGTATGAAATAAATTGTTTTAGTATTATGGTGTGTTCTTTTCAAATTCTCTCCATGTCATCCTCCTCATATTTGTGAGCGCGAGTTTAAGCGACCTTTTGCCTCCAACACCAAATTGGTAGTGGTACCTAATATGCTTAGGGGAAGAACACAAAAGGTGCAGCTACATGTCCTACCATCGGTTCCCAGATCACAACAATAATGTTCTAGACTTCAGCTTGATAATTTAAGATACCTCCACCCTGTAGACAGTTAAGTGAACACACTTGCATGCATATGTTCATATGTTAAGTTCATTGGTCATACACATGTATATGCACATCAAATGTTCATACTCATGTATAAGCACATCAAAAGAATTCTCAAGTGCAATTTGTAAGTTAGAGAAAAACAAATAATGACAATCTAGTAACAGACGTAGCCACACAAAGAATCTATTTTTAAGAGTGTACCCGGCAGTGGATCTTGAATGGAGGCCTACCGGTCGATACACTTGTATGCATTAGTACACCTATTTGGTGGACTAAATCAGGGTACACCTACTTGTATGATAATCAAGCAACAAAAGGGAAACACAAGGCAAACACATGTTTGCTATGACCAAAACTAGACTTTCAGAACATGAAAAATAACTGTGCCAAATTTAAGATAAACTGACAACGAAATCTACCGATTTAACCCATAACATGCAAGCCTTAAGATTGAAAATTTTAGGTAATATCTCACTTGCTTGGCAGTGAGTTGCTGTGTGTGTTTTTATATAAACAGTCAAATACTCAGGATTATGGTAGAGTACAAGAATCAATCCATCCTTATCCTATATCTAAAATACAAGAGAGATGTATTATTCCCTAATAGTAAGCAGCATGTGTTTGGGTGGGTTAATGAGTTGATTGGGCTAGGAGAGAGCGAGAGGTAGAATTAGAGCGAAAGGTGGCCAAACATTATTTTGTCTGTGGAGAAAAAAGACCGAGATGGGGTGTTTGGATAGCGCGACTATTGCATGCTTAAAGGATGTCATTTTAATAGCTGCTATGGTCTGCGTCTGCATGTGTGGCTCGTGTGCGTACCGGGTGCGTTTCAAGAACTAGTTATCTTTTATATCAAATTTTAAATTTTGGGTGTAGCAGAGATACGACTGTGACATGTATCGAGTACTTGAAAGGTCAAAGTATAAAATTGAGAAGAGTTTCTAGGAGGTCTCAAGATGATTTTTAGTTTCTATATAATTGGGTCACAACTAAAAACAAAGGACAAAAGAACCCAAAGGGAAAAAGAGAAGAGCCTAGGGCTATTTAATTCTTCTGATGATGTATACATTGATGGTCTTAACCTTTGCTACTTTGAAAACTGTTATGGTACTTGACTTATTTCTGTTATGTTACACTGAACTTGGTAGTATAATGTTAATTTTAAATCATTGAATTCTATCATTTATCCCTTATGCACATTTCTATGATTCAATAGAGCTTTATAACAGTGTTGAAATATATATATAACATATGACGTATCCCTATTGCACCAGTATCCTATTGTTTTGAATCACGTATCCTTACTCGTATTGTCCACACCCATACTTGAGTCCATGCTTCTATACAAGCTATAACAAGTTGTAGGGTTTACAAAATGATAAGGGGTTAATTACTTGTTATTTTTAAATTGTTTTAGGCAGTTGTAGCGAACCAGAGTGAGATAAATGTAGTTGATGAGGGTATTTAGGAAAATAAATGTCAGAACTTATGTATTCGTTTAAGAAAGACATAAACTTATTTATTTGTTTAAGAAATACACAAAAATTAAGTCTACTAAGTACATGTATTGTGGAAAAGATAAACTGAAGATTTTCTTCAAAACAGATATACTCTGTATGGATCCCATAATTACGAAACCTGGTACATTAAGACCTTTGATGAACTTTCTTCTCCGAGATTTTTCCAAGACATAAAATACGGAGCATAAAAGCAAGTAGTTAGGGCCTGATTGTTAGTTTAGTTCACGCTGAGCGAAATTTCCTGGCTCAAAAAGTTATAGTAAATTTGGTCAAAGCCTACACTATTTTTGCACCGCATTACAACAATCTTAAGAGTAAGGTTTGTCAATTAAACATAGGTGCCCACACTCGTTACAGGACTATATTTAGCTCTGGTTAGCTTTTGTCATTTGATTGAGGGTTGGAGGATGTCATTGAAACATTTATTTTGTACTTCACAGATTGAATTCTTTCTCTTTACAGCGTTCTGTTGTATCAAAAGCCTTGGAATTTTGATAAAAGAAATCATCAAACATCATATTGCAGTTGTGGTTTGAAAAACCATGGTTGTGGTGTTTTCGCCAAAGCTTTTGTTTTGGGGTACTTAAAATAGACTAGAATTCTATGTAAGGCACCCCCATCATCTTCCTGAACCAATCTGGTAACTTCAAAAAAAGGATCCTCTGAATTTCGAGACTATTGTTATTGTTCCTATACCGAGCTATCCGTTATTTGCATTCCAAGTTCTTAAAGGTCTGATCAATTATGTTTATGTTGAATCAGATGATGTTTTTGCTGGTCTGTAAACAAAAGTTCTGTATAGAAGAAAAATTGGATACATCAAAGGTGAGACGAGCTTTATACCCAAAAAGTACAGGTCTCTTTAAGAATAACCCTCCTAGCGACGGGGTACCTAAAGAACTTGGCAAAGGGAACCAGCAAAATATAGAGTAAGGGGCTGTTTGATAAAACTGAAATTTAAGTGCTGAAAAGTTAAGCGTTGAATTCCTAAAACTGAAAATTTTAAGTGACTGAATTTTTACTAAAAAGTAATTTAACATGTTTGGTACATCAAAAATGTCTGAAAATTGTTCACTTTACCATAATTATGCATTTATGTACTTAATAACTTTTTTTGTCAAAATTGTGTCGGAGGTGGTGGTGGTGTGGCAGAAAGGTGCCATTGATGGTGTTAGTGATGCATGAAGATGTGGTATTGCTAATTGAGGTGGTAGCAATATGGTGGTCACGGTAGTGGTTATAGTGTGTTGGAAGTTTAGATGGTTTTGGCGAACATGGACGTAGTGACAGCAGCGATGATGTGGTGGAGGTGGAGGTGGCGGTGTCCTTGTGGTGGTGTTGGTGGTGGTAATGGCTTGGTCGTGGTAATTGTGATGGTGGTAGTAAAAGGGAATGATGGTTGTGGTGGTAGTGAAGGCGGTGTTGCCAGCAAATTAGTTGAGGCGGCATCATGGTGGTAATTATTCTTTTTATGTAAAATTATGTTCAATAACTTTTAACCATCTTGTTCCGAACCTATCTTGGTCGCACCCATGGGCTCACTAGGGGTTCCGTTTTGCATGACACGTCGATACAGTCAACGGTCAAATTTTCAACACTTCCAACAGGTCAAAACGTGCACCCTCAAGTCACGTACATTTTTCACTTTTTCTACGATATTCGTCACTAAGAAATTAATTTTTGGACAATGAACGGCAACGCCTCATCGCATCTCGTCCGTCGCACACTGCTCGTCAATGTACCTTGCAAAATTGCCTAAGGGGGTTAGCCTTGGTCTTCCCCTGGGGGCGGCATTGGCCTCCCCATGAGGGTCGACCTTGGCCTTTCTTTGAGGGTCTGCCTCGGCCTTCCCCTAAGGATTGGCCTTGGCCTTCCCTTAAGGCTGGCTTGCCTTCCCCCAATGCTTGTTCTCCACCTTGACTTTCTGCCCTCTGTGACACCCACCAGCGTATACGTCTGCATGTCGACTCAGCAGTGCCGGTAGCATGCTGTCGTGCCGTCTCCGCAACACCCGCCATCGCCCCCGCACCAAATCCGAGGCACTTGAAGTCCACAGTCGCATGTCATCTCCGCGGCGCCTATTGCCTGAGGTAGCATGTTGTCTCCATGACGCTTGCCATTGCCTGCGCATCGTCTTCAGGATGTTAGTCAACGACTGCCGCCTACGAGCCGTCTCTGGGATGCTCGTATCCCATAGCCACGCGTCATTTCTGCAATGCCCGCCATCGACCACCTACCGACTCTATGATGCCAATCACCATAATCACGAGTCATCTCCACGACGCTCGTCGTTGCCCTTGTGCAGTCTCCGCGATCCTTGTCGTCGCTCGTGCGCCAACTCCACGACGCCCATCACCGGCGGTCGGTCACAGTCTCTGCGATCCATCCTCTGCGATCGCACACTGACTCTGCTGCTGCCCATGACACCCATTGTTTCTCACGAGCCGTCTATGCATCACCCGTCTCCTGCGATTGCACAACCGTTTCTGCGATGCCTATCGTCGCCTGCGCCCATGTGTCGTTAATGCATCACGTGACCCTAACACAACGCCCACTTTCGCGACAGTCATTGCCTGGGCCCATGCGCCACTTTCATGGCAGGTGCCCCTGACACCAAGTATTATCTCGCAATAGTCGTCCTTCACGCCAATGTGCCACATTCATGACAGGTGCCCCCACACCAAGTATAATATGGAGACAGTCGTCGCCCATGCCCATGCGCCACTTTCATCACAGGTGCCCCTGGCACCAAGTATTATCTCGCGATAGTCGTCACCCGCGTCCATACTCCTCTTTCACAACAGGTGCCCCTAGCTCCAAGTATTATCTCGCTACAGTTGTTGCCCGCGCCCATGCGATAGTTTCACGATAGGTGCCCCTTACACTAAGTATTATCTCAAGACATTCTTCGCTCGCGCCCATGCGCCACTTTCAGGATAGGTGCCCCTGGCACCAAGTATTATCTCGCGACAGTCACCCCTTGCACCCGTGCTCCACTTTCATGACAGGGGCCCCCCCTCGCGCAAAGTTTTTTCTCCTGATAGTCGTCGCCCACGCCCATCCGCCACTTTCATCACAGATGCCCCTGGCACCAAGTATTATCTCGTGACAGTCGTTGCATGCGCACATGCTCCACTTTCATGATAGGTGCCCCACGCATCACGTATTATCTCACAACAGTCATCGCCTATGCCCATGCACCACTTTCATTACAGGTGCCCCTGTCGCCAAGTATTATCTTGCGACACTCGTGGCTCTCGGCCACGCCCATGCACCACTTTCATAACAGATGCCCCTGGCACCAAGTATTATCTCGTGATAGTCATTGCATGAGCCCATTCTCCACTTTCATGACAGGTGCCCCACGCATCACGTATTATCTCACAACAGTCGTCGCCTATGCCCATGCACCACTTTCATTACAAGTGCCCCTGCCGCCAGGTATTATCTTGCAACACTCGTGGCTCTCACCCACGCCCATGCACCACTTTCATCACAGATGTCCTTGGCACCAAGTATTATCTCGTGATAGTCATTGCATGAGCCCATGCTCCACTTTCATGACAGGTGCCCCACGCATCACGTATTATCTCACAACAGTCGTCGCCTATGCCCATGCACCACTTTCATTACAGGTGCCCCTGCCGCCAGGTATTATCTTGCGACATTCGTGGCTATCGCCCATGTGCTTCTTCCATGACATGTGCCCGTAGCATAAGGTATTATCTCGTGATAGTCGTTGCCCAAGCCCGTGTGCCACTCTCATGTCTCGTGCTATTGGGACCATGCCCATGCGTCATAATCATGTCTCCTGTCGTTGGCACCGCAGCCATGCGCCACTTTTATGTCTCAGGCCATTAGCACTACGCCCATGCGTCAAAATCATGACCCGTGTTGTTGGCACCACAACAATGTGCCATTTTCCTATCTCGTGTCGTTGGCAACACAGCCATGCGTAACTCTCATATCTTGTGCCACTGGCATCATGCCCGTGCGCCACTCTCATGTTGTGGCGTTGGCATCGCGCTCGCGCTCCACTCTCATGTTGCATGTCCCTGGGCACCGTACATGTTCACTACACCATGCGCCCCTGATATGGACGTTGAACATGCTTCGACCCACTTTTCAGAGTGTGCAACATTTTGACGGGCTACGCTCGCAGTGCTTCGGCATGATCTTTTGTAGTGGAATAGGCTCGCTACCACAGAAGCTATCTCTACCTGGGGTGACTTGCGTGACACTAGGCACGCCTGAGTTGTGACCACGTCGCACTCACATTGCTGGTGATCGTCAGCGCCCACACTTGTTCACCACGCCATGCGTCCCTGCCGTGGACATGGAACATGCTTTAACCCACTCTCTAGAGTGTGCAGCATCCCGAGGGGCTCTGCTCACAGTGCTCTGGCATAACGATCGTTGGCAGTGGGATAGGCCCACTACCACATAAGTTATTTCTGCCTGGGGCGACTAGCATGATACTAGGCATGCCTGAGCTGTGACCACGTTGTACTCACGTTACCGGTGATCATCAGCGTCCCCAGGAAGATGACCCTCGGGTCACTCTGAGACGGAAGTAGATCTTTTAAAGGCATCGCACCTAGTCCACCTTGCAATTGGGCACAGGGACCCTTCATCACCAATATCAGGTTCTTTCCATGTCTCTCGAGGCATCCCTGTGGGATTCAAAAAGGGCCTGGACCGGTGGCTAGGGCAAGGGCTTACTCTGATCATGCCGATATTGTATGGTAAGTCTTTTCAGACAGGTAGAGTGACACTGTGTGGGTCAGGCAAAGCAAATATGGGAACCGACAGATCAGCGGAGCAGCGGTATTTGTGGATGGCTTGTCACTCGTAGGGGATGACATGTGATGATTGATAACACAGACATATTTTTGCCTATAATAGTGGACTTTGGCATTCACTGGAGAGACTTTTTCTCATTCTCATAAAATCACTTTCTCACTCTAGAATCCAGAGCCACTAACTTCTAGAGAGAAAAACATAACCGGACTGTGACATTGGACATAACATCAACCGTGACATTAGACCCCTACCCGAACCCCAGCTTGGCCTGTTGACTATCCGTCGTGTTCATCTCAACCTCACCTCCACGGCGCCGCCATTCCACATGGCATGTATGGGAAGCCATGCTCTCTGCCCTTAATCCACCCTCGTTGTGTCCCACTCTGTACATTTGGCAAATGACATGGACTGTATCCTTTATGGCACCTCTAGGTAACTACGAACCTACTTTCCTTGGCGTTATTTTGGTGACCTCTGGTGGGGAGGTGAGCATTGTAGTACAGTCCGCCTATCTTGTATTCTTAGTCATTATGCATGTACAGTAGAGGACTACCATGTCAATTAGCCAAGGCCTCAACCCCACTCTCCAAGAGGACATCATCTTGACGACCTCGAGGAGACTAGTGCCATCCAACTCCAAGACTTATCCTTGCAAAACTAACTGACATCTAAACACAAGCCATGCCCCTAACTTGCTCCAGTCAGCCCTCGACCTCCTGCCGCTGGCACTACCCCTGCTCAAACCACACCCCAAGAAGCTGCTTGCCACCACCAACCCCTCTCTACCGTTGCCATCCCCTCAATGTCTCTGGTCACCCTGCCTAGGGGCTCAAGTGCTAGGATCATCCCAACCTGGCACAAACCCTCGCCTGCTTCGAATGTCACCGAGGCATGTTGCCTCCCTCTGGTACCAATGAATTTTTTTTTCAGACTTAAACAATTTTCAAGATATAATTGTTCTTACCCAAGTCTGTTCGCACCACCCTTGACTCCATCACATACTCGTTTGCAGGATTCCCCACTTCCCTAACCCAAGCACGCCAGGTTCCCTCACCCTCCATCTCGTATTGCATAGCGACTTGGTAGGTGATGAGCAGGGTGGCTCGAGCCGCGCTACTAAGTCTCGACTCAGCCAGCCGACATTCTCCCAAGCCTCGTAACCGCCCTTGTCAGGTATGCATGCAACACGTCTTGCTAGCCCTCCCCTACCTCCATGACTCAGCTTGTCATCGATGTCAGCCGACCATCCCAAGTCCCCCCTCCTTCTCATCTCGACCTCTCATGGTTACGGTCGCATCACCACTTTCACCGGCCTCCCTCGGCACCCTTGCTTTAGCTTCATTCTTTGTTTCTTCTGGAAATTTTCTCTTATGTACCCCCACCCCCCGCCTATCCACTTTTTGACATTAAGGAAAAAAAATTTCGAGGTGAGGTCACCACCCTTAGCAGCCTCCCTCGACACCCTTGCTCGAACTCCACTCTCCCATTTTTCTTCTTTAAAATTTTTTTAAAAATTTCTTCTTTCATGTAGTCCCTTACCCCCCCTCAGCTTTCCAACACTTGGAAAAAAATTTCAACAAAAAATTTTCATACCCCTCACACCCCCCCCCCCTCACATTCTCTTTCCTACACTTGAAAAAACAATTCATCAAAACTTTTCATCCACCACCCACCTTTCTTTCTTCCTCCTTAGGAAAGCAAACAAAAAAATCTATATACGAATTAAGAAAAAAGAAGGGAGAGAGAAAAGAAAACCTAGCTAAACAAAACCCGACCGCGAGTGCCCCGACTAGGACGTGCGCCCGACCCGCACTCTTTTTTGTCTAAAAAAACCTAGACCCATCCCCGTTTACCCGACCTGAGCTCCCCCAAACCTTAATTTTCTTCTAACCCTAATTTCCATCATCTTCTTCTCCTGGCGCCACCAAGCCCACTTGCGCCGCCACTAACCCTTCACTCTCTCGTAGTGCCGATTGCCCACGCCAATCGTCGTCCCCTCACCGGTAACGTCACTCATCTCCCCCTCTTCCCTCCTTCATTGTCGCACTAGCCTTCTCTCTTTCCTATCTTCTTCTTCTCCACCCACCCTACTGAGGCCGACATCAATACCACAACTGAGGCTGACCCCTCATTCCCTGTCGAGGCCGACCCTTCCCCCTTAATCATGGCCGAGCCCTCCTTCTTCCCCATGGCCGAACTTTGACCGCCACCTTGCCTCTCCCACCCCTTCCACCCTCAGCCTCGGCCTCAGCCCCCCTCTCCCTTCCACCTTCGACCACTCTCGGCCTCAGCCCCCCTCTCCCTTCTACCTTTGGCCACCCTCGGCCTCGACCCCCTTCCTTTCCATCCTCGGCCTTGGCCCCCCTCCCCCTTCAACCTTTGACCACTTTCACTCAAGGCCCCTTCTTCGGCCTCCTCAACCCCCACCCCACACTTCAACCTCCCTACCCTTCCTCCATGGCTGAACCCCCCCTCCCCACCCTTGGTTGCCCTCCCTTCAAGGCCCCCCTCATTTGGCCTCTCTCACTCCAAGGCCACTCCTTCGGCCTCCACCACCTTTGAGCTCTATCAACCTTCCCACCTCGGTCCCTCCATTTTGGCCACCTCCCCCACCACCTCGGCCTCTACACTTCGCCACCAACACCTCAACACACCTTCCGCACACTCCCTAAGGCAAGACGAGGCTGACCCCTCCCCCTTACCAAAGGACGAGTCTTTCTTCTTTCCCATGGCCAACCCCCCACTTCGACCCACTTCCTTAGGCCACCTTCAGCCACACCCACTCTAAGGCCGCACCATCGACCTACACTACCCTTCAGCCGCCACTTTGGCCCCCTCTTTCCCTTCTCATTTCGGCTGCCACACACCTTCTGTAACACCCCCAAAAATTCAGAGCTCTGCCGCCTTGAACTCTCGAGTCGTTAACCTACAAGATCACATCAAACCTGTCAGATCCTGTTCACTAACACATATTTCAAAACATTCAATTTCATACCATCTCAAATTCTTCAAATGCAAGCTTACAAAGCTGCTTAAACTTAAACTATTAAAACATAAAATTCTTTACAACTCGAGTCCTTATAAAACGAGTTGATAATACTGACCCACGCAGGAGTCTCACTACACAGTAGTGGTCGGCTCACCGGAATCTCACACCGACTATATCTCATTCCTGGACATGCTACAACTGATCATCACTTGCAGAAGGGAATCAAACGAAGGGTGAGCTTTTGAGAGCCCAGTAAGCTCGTACAAGGACTAACAAAGAATTACTAGACGATTCCAAAGAATCTAACTGAATGCTTCAAACGGTCAAAGACTCAATGATTTTCAAAAGGATCAAAATTCATCCGAAATAAATACCCAAAATAAACAACAATCATGATGGGTTCCAAAACGATCAATAAAAGATCATCTTTAAAACCATCATTCCAATATACAATGATGGTCTTCTAATGGATTTCATAAAGTAAACAGATCATCGGAGACAGTTTTTTCCAAAATATATTGAAGATCCTCAAAAAGATTTCAACACAAACACAAATTATTTCAGACAATACTTTTTAGTCATTTCCATAGCAGTCACGAAAATATACAGAACAGAGAAAATCAAAAATCAATGTGGATCCTGGGGCGATTGCAATGCCATTCCGGCAAGCTAACACAGTGTACACACGCATGATGTACCAGAATACTAGTTCATTTAGGTACTAGCCTGCATTCCATGCAAAATTCAAACCAACCTTATAACACCTGCCTCAGAACAAAACAGATTCTTAGGTCAACACAAAAAAATCAACAATATCAATAAGCTTCAACATAAGCTCAAATCACTAGAATTTGATCGGATTTTAATAACCGTAACATACTGAATAAGTTATCACTCGGAATTTTGAGAAGAAAGCCACAAATAAATAGCAAAATGATTGCAGATAGTTATCAAATTTAGGCACGAAAATTTGAAAGAACGAATACAAAAAATTATCAAATTTGCTCAGCATGCAATACAGGCGAGCATCACAAGATTTTCAAATAATTGATTCAGGTTCAACATTGGGGTTTTCTGGGCAATAACATATTGATATCAGTACAAAATTCAGAGTTTGACATTAGTTATAAATGTATCAAGGAGTATTTATGAGTAAAAGTTATCAAAACAAGGGTTCGGACGAAAGTCCTTACCCAGAGTTCAGATAGAATCTCTTACCTGGATCCACAGCTAGCTTAGCCTAACCGAAGTCTTTAGCTTTATCCTAAACGAAATAACCAAATCATCAGAACATAGTCTATAGCACAATATTATAACTTATTACGGACTTACATATGCTCCCAAAATGAACCTCCCTCACTACGTATGTTAAATTACCAAAATGCCCCTGAGGTGTAAAAAGTTACTAACTAAAAAGCCCTTCTTGGACTTAAATTACCCAAACGGCTTTCCCGTAAATAGAATCACTAAAATAAGCTTTTCATATGTGCATTTATGCGAAAATACCTTTTTTAGGTCAAATTACAAAAATACCCATTCGGGGTGGCAAATTACCAAAATGCTCCTATGGGTTTCCAGCATTGAAAAAATCCTAAAACAACTTACAATGATATTTTAAACATTTTGATAACATTTCTAGCCTAAAAAGCATTTTTTTTTCAGAATTTTTGCCCAAAAATCCTGAATCAGTGTCCAAATCGAGCGCTAAAGGTCAATTTCGCGAAAAATACGTATCAGCCTCAGAATGGCCTGGAATTTTACAATATGAAATATATCAGTAAAATAAGGTTTTCGTAAAATTTTTAGATTAAAATTTTTTGGTTTGCTATGCTAAATAAATTTGGAATGGCTCCTAATCGGAACCCTAATTTTACATCCTTTGCGGACATAAAAAATTTCCCAAAATTTTCAGAGTGTAGGTCTCGCAAAATAATAGGGGTTACAGTTTTGCTCTTTATCAAATTTTGACTGTAGATATTTATAAAAATTCGTGAAAAACTGCCTAAATTAATTTTGACCTTTAGTGACAATTACACTTGCTATTCAAATCAAAGCACTTAGTTTTTCACCTAAAATACACACACTCGTCCTTAACCTTCAGCCACCTGCAGAAACATACACTGATACACATGCACCATTCACGAATTCACGCTGCCATGCCCTTTCTCTCACTTACCCGCCTTGATTTCACCCATTAACACACATTAGACATGTTCCAATACCAATTACGCATATCATTACACACACACGATCACACAGTCTCACCCCCGCGGCTTACACCCATTAAACACACACAGTTATACACTCAAACACACAAACAATCTTCTAAAACCCACTGAAATATTCTTCACTCCCTCCCATTCACTCCTAAACTAACCATATTATCACATAATCATAAATGACCTTCATTTTTCATTAATTTACATGCATGAATTTCACAAGTAAATACTATATACTCACTGCAACTCATTTTCCTTAACTGCCCTATCATAATTTTTCACTCCCCTGCTCCTTAAAATCCAGAATTTAGGCAAACCCTAATCCATCAATCAAAACTTCATCAAATCATAGCAACAAACTTATTCGAAGCCCCCAAATTCCCAGAAAATAGCCCTTCCCAGCGTGACTTCACAGCCATGTTCATGACTGAATCATATGCCACACAGTGATCAAACACACACACAAATTCCATTAACACACACTAGAACATCCCTACTTGAATTTAGGTAACTCACCTCTCGGGTTTAGGCTTGACTTCTTGGTTTCCATCTCATACGAAGCCATCTTCTCTCTGTTCTGCTTCTTTTTTTTCTCTGTTTCTTCCTTTCTGCTATTGATCTTTCTCTATTTCTTTCTCTCTTTTACTTAAAGATCTTATCCTATCTACATTATTATTATTTTATAGTTTAAGTAATTAGTCACCAACAAACAAGGAGGGGAGGTAGAAATTTAAAGGATTCTTTAAAACTTAACATCTAGGCACAAAATTTTCAAAATTGCAAAATAGTCCTCCAATTTTTTCCAAAATGACGAAAATGTCCCCGAAATTTTAAAAATCACATTTTTGCCCCAAAATTGTTTTAAGCTCTCATACTACACTAATACCAGGGCATTGCTCAAAATTAGCACCCATTTATTTTTTAGGTCACAATGACTATTTTAAACAGCTCCCGAAGTTCAGGATATTACACCTCCTCTTCCCCTTACCTTAGCCTCTCCCTTCAGCCCTCACCCACTCACAACTTTGGCCACCTACCTCAACACCACATTCGGCCCACCACAACCATGATTGTGGTCTCCCCAACACAACTAAGGCCGAACCCACTATCTCCTAGGCCCCACCTTCGGCCATCCCCCCCTCCATTTCAACTTCAGCCCACTTTTGGCCAACCCCTCAGCCTCCCCACAGCTGCTGAACCACCTTTCGCTTGACCCCACCTCGACGACACCCAAAGCCGACGACCCACACACTCTTCGGCCTCACCTTTCAGTCTCCAATTTCAACCTTGGGCCTCCTTCACCTATCTTGGCCAAACACCAACACCGTTCACCACCGCCACCATTCTCACAAACACAAACAAAAAAAAGTTATTGTGACGACAGAACACGCCCTCGCGCGCTACCCCTCACGTCACTCCCTCACTTACTCATTTCGTCACTCTTCTACACTTAGAATATTTTTAAAACTTTGATCAAATTTGTATCAAACGTGCCTATGTGCCGGTCGTCGCGTTCCCGAGTTATGACGCTCGATCACGCCCCTGAGCCCGTCACCACACCTTATCACGTTGTTGCTTTCGTTATCATGCAGCTGAGCCCTCATCACGACGGCTCCTGACATCTGCAAACTTGGCAGGTGGTGCGCGAGGAAGCTCAAACCACCTACTCTCCCCGTTTATTTTTTAGTGCCCGTCGCCACACCCCTGTGTCGCGACGCCTGATTGCGCTTATCGTCCTGCCCCTGCATCGATGCCCAGGCATCTCCAGTCTTTAGTAGGTAGTGCCCGAGGTTGCTCGAGCCACCTACTCTTCACCCTCATTGTTTAGTGACGGCGCCAGTGACTCTTCGGTCAACAAACATCCAAATTTCCTCCAAGTATGAATTTGTGATTATGCATGCTCTACACACCAACGTTGCCCCTCTACGCATACGGCATGCAGGGGGCTTATGTTCCAAACCTATCTTGGTCGCACCCATAGGCCCAGTAAGGTTTCATTTTGCACGACACGTCGATACAGTCAACGGTCAAATTTTCAACACTTCCAACAGGTCAAAACATTCATGCTCAAGTCACATAATTTTTCACTTTTTCTACGATACTTCGTCCCAAAAGACATTTTTTTGCGCAACGTACCGCAATGCCTCATCACGCCTCGTTCATCACACACTCGTCTGTCAATGCACCTTGTAAAATTGCCCAAGGGCGTTGGCCTTGGCTTCCTCTTGGGGTCGGCCTTGGCTTCCCCTTGGGGTCAGCCTCAACAACCCTTGGAGAGTCAACCTCGGCCTCCCATTGGGGGTCGACCTCGGCCCTTCCTTTGAGGTATGCCTTGGCCTTCCCTGCCTTCCTCTAGTGCTTGTTCTCCACCTTGACCTTATGCCATTCCCGATGCCTGCCAGCACTCACGTTCGCACGTCGACTCTACAGGGCCCATCGCCAGCTGTCGCGCCTCATCTCTGCAACAACCGTCGTCACCCTATGTCGTACGTAGTCTCCGTGGTGCCAGTGGCATGTAGTCAAGCACCATCTCTACGACACCCGTCATCTACACTCACACGCGGTCTCTGAAACACCCGCCATCTTCGAGATGTCTATGCTGTCTCCACAGTGCTCATTGCCTATGGTTGTAGTCGTCTCCGTGATGCCCACGCTCCATCTCCACGACAACCATTGTCTCCCGCCCACCGTCTCTAGGATGTCTGTCACTTGGCATCGCTTGCACACCATTTCTGGGATGTCCGTCGCCAGCAGCCGCGTGCCATCGCCACAATGCTCGTGGTTGCCAGCACGTCGAGTCTACCGTACCTCTCATCACTGGTGCGCTAACTTTGCAGAGCCCGTCACTCGCGGTCACGTGCCATCTCCGCATCGTCTGCTATCGTGCGTACGCCGAATCTACGATGCCTATCGTATCCACGACGTCCAATGTTGCCTGCGCGCCATCTTTGAGATGTCCTAGCTGTTGCGGGGCCGTATTTGCAACACTGGTCATCCCCGTTGGCATCATCAATGCCCGTCATTGCTCACACACAGACTCTGCTACGTCCATATCTCGTGATCACACAACACCTGTCGTTGCCCGCGCGTTGTCTCCACGACGAGCGTCGTCCCCTGCCAGGCACCCATCGCCTACAGTTCTTGCCCCCGTTGCCTGCGGTCACGTACCGGTCTTTGTGACACCTATTGTCGCCCGCGCCCATACGTTGTTAATGCATCACATGGCCCCAGCACGGCACCCACTTCCGTGGCAGTTGTACCCCGTGCCCATAGGCCACTTTCATGACAGGTGCTCTTCGCACCAAGTATTATCTCACGACAGTTGTCATTAGCGCCAATGCACCACTTTCATGACCACGCCCCTTGCACTAAGTATTATCTTGTGACAGTCGTCGCCCGCGCCCATGCCCACCACCCTCACAACAAGTGTCCTTGTACTAAGTATTATCTTGAGACAGTCGTCGCCCACATCAATGGGCAACTTTAATGATGGGTGCCTCTGGCACCAAGTATTATCTCGGGACAGTCGTCTCTCGGGCCCATGCGACACTTTCATGATAGGTGCCCCTCGCACCAAGTATTATCTCGTGAGAGTCATCGCCTACATCAATGCACCACTTTCATGACAGGCACTCCTAGCACCAAGTATTATTTCGCGACAGTCGTCGCTCGCGCCCATGCGCCACTTTCATGACAGGTGCCCCTCGTACCACATATTATCTCGCGGCAGTCATCGCCTGTGCCTATGCGCCACTTTGATGACAGGTGCCCTAGGCACCATGTATTATCTCGCAACAGTCGTCGCCCATGCCCATGTGCCACTTTCATGATAGGTTCCACTAGCACCAGGCATTATCTCATGACAGTTGTAGCCCGCGCCCATGCGTCACTTCCATGACATGTGCCCCTGGCATGTATTGTCTCACGACAAACGTCGCGGATCCCATGCGCCATTCTCATGTTTCGTGCCATTGGCATCGCGCCCATCACTACAAGAAAAAAGGCTTTTAGAGACGGTGAAATCCGTCGCTAAAAGTTTTAGCGACGGATTTACCGTCGCTAAAAGTCCCTCGTATAAAAGTCCTTTACTAATAGTTTGGCGACGGAATTTTCAAATCCGTCGTGTAATATTTAAGTTTTTGGACGAATTTATTTATTAATTAGCGACGGAATATCCGTCTCTAATTATATTTTAAGTATTTTAATTTAATTTTTCTTTGTTAAATTAGCTACAGAATAAATATTTTAACGACGGAATAATCCGTCGCTAAAAACGGATAGTAATAAAAAACTTTTAGCGACGGATATATTCTGTCGCCCAAACCTGTAATAAAAAAATCAATCCTTAATAACAACGCGTAATAATCAATACACAAAGAAATATGTAAAATTAATCATAAAAAAGACTCATTATGTATAAGCTGGGAATCGGATACAACTGGTTAGGGGAGGGGAGAAGAGTACAAGCTGGGCGCGGGGGCCGGGGGGAAGCTGGGACCGGGCACGAGAAGGGGCTCATCAGGGGTTACCGAGTCCCGGATCTGGATCCTGCTGATTCGGGGCCGGCTCGGCATGTCCAGCTGCGGTACCCTACTGATCCTGCACCCTAATCATCCTCAACACCACCGTAGCAATGGGCGCGATCTCCTCGTCGTCCAACGGATGCCGAGGAGCCGGTGTTTGTGGAGGGGCAGTGGGGGGTGAGGACGCTCTTATCACGGCATGAGCAGTCCAACTAGGCAGGCCGTATATGCGGCCTTTCGGCCGATTGACGACCTCTGGCGTATCCAGCCATCGCTTCAACTCCCCAGTACTCGCGCTCGTACTAGTGGACGCTGATGGCTGTCTGTACTGCTCCTCGGACCCCCTAAGCTGTTCATACGAGGTCTGCAAAAAATAGTGATATAAAGATATGTTAGGGCATTAATTAACGCAACAGACATTGAGGATAGAAAGACAAAAAATTAACAACTTAAACAAATTGACTCATATCGATCCGCCGGGCAATATCTGAAATATAGTCGCCCGCTCGATGCGCCTCGTCCTTGTCCTTCTTCCACGTGTGCGTCTAATTAACCTAAATTCAACAACCAACCATTCAACTAATTCACAGATATCTCAATCCAATTGGGTCACATCCTCCGTTAACAATCTCAATTTTCAAATTCTCAATGCACAGTCAACAATCTCAATTCTCAATACCTAATATAGGGTGTCGGTATGGTGTCCGACATCTCCGGACACGTCTGAAGACATTGATTTATTTTTTAAATGCCGGACGCCGTGTTCATCACCCCCTGAAGAGGTGTCAGACACCCCCTGAAGAGGTGTCAGACACCTCCTGAAGAGGTGTCCATAAGTATAAAGACAAATTGTGACATTTCGGTGTCGGTGTCGATCGGACGCGGTGTCCGTGACCTACCGACACCTCGACACCTTATCGACACATCCAGAAACGTGTCGAACACCTCCGGACACGTGTCCGACACCTACCAACACGTACCGACACCTCCGGACACATCCGAAGTCATTGATTTATTTTTTAAATGCCGAAAAACATGTCTGTCACCCCTTCAAGAGGTGTCCACACATATAAAGCAAAAATGTAACATTTTTTGGTGTCAGTGTCGATCGGACAGGTGTCCGTGACCTACCGACACCTCGACACCTCATCGACACATCCGGACACGTGTCGAACATCTCCAGACATGTGTCCGATACCTCATATAGGATGTTCAAAGACATTGATTTATTTTTTAATTGCTGGACAGTCAGACACGATGCCGGACACCCATTGAAGAGGTGCCAGACACCCATTGAAGAGGTGTCCACAGGTATAAAGCTAAAATATGTCGTTTCGGTGTCAACATCGATCGAACGCGGTGTCCGTGTCTGTGCTACCTAATGGGGATCTCAATCCAATCGGGTCTCATCTTCCGTCAACAATCTCAATTCTCAAATGCTCAATGCAATAAAAATTACACATTCAATCCAATTGGGTCCCATTCTCCGTCAACAATCTCAATATCTCAAATGCTCAATGCACAATTAACAATCTAAAATCATCAATTAATAATCTCATTTACTTCAAATGCACAGCTAATAACCTAAAATCATTAATTAACAACCTAAAATCATCTATCAATTGGATTAGGGCATTCAATTTAGGGTTCAATTAGGGGTTCAAATAGTTTAATTTAGGGTTCGGTTCAATTAGGGGTTCAAGTAGTTTAATTAGGGTTCGATTACATCAATTTAGGGTTCAATTATAGTTCAATTTAGTGGTCGGTTGAATTGGAGCATTCAATTAGGGGGTTCAATAAGTTAAATTTAGGGTTCGGTTGGATTAGGGCATTCAATTTAAGGTTCAATTAGGGGTTCAATTCGATTAAGGCATTTAATTTAGGGTTCAATTAGGGGTTCTATTAGTTCAATTTAGGGTTCAATTGGATTAGGGCATTTAATTTATGGTTCAATTAGGGGTTCAATTTAGGGTTCGACCCCGGATTAGGGCATTCAATTTAGGGTTTAATTAGGGTTCAATTACTTCAATTTAGGGTTCAATTATGGTTCAATTAGTTCAATTTAGGGGACGGTTGAATTGGAACATTCAATTTAGGGTTCAATAAGTTCAATTTAGGGTTCGGTCGGATTAGGGCATTCAATTAGGGGTTCAATTTGGGGTTCGGTTGGATTAGGGCATTCAATTTAGGATTCAATTGGGTTTCAATTTAGGGTTCGGTTGGATTAGGGCATTCAAGTTAGGGTTCAATTAGTTTAGTTTAGGGTTCGATTCGATTAGGGCATTCAATTTTAGGGTTTAATTAGGGTTCAATTACTTCAATTTAGGATTCAATTAGGCCAAATGCTTCATAATCAACAAATTCAGAAGACAAAATAATGGCCAAACGTTCAAATTAACAACAACATCAGATTATACATGGCAGAGAAGACAAATTCGAATATGGCCAAATGCTTGATAATCAACTTTGAAAAATAAATAACAAGATTAATTTAGGGCAATTGACATACAGATCTCGAGGTAGGTACGACGACGGCGGCGTTGGTGGTGCGTTGGCAGTGGTGGGCTTTGTCGCGCGGCGCAAGTTGAAGGCTTTGTGGCACGGCGGTAGTGGAAGGCTTGGTGGCGCGGCGTCGGGTGGGGGACGGGGGTGTCGCCGGAGGTGGATCGCCGTAGAGAGGGGTCGCCGGAGGTGAGAACGTCAGTGGGTGGGTGAGAGAAGAATTTCGGAGAGAGAAACAAACCCGTTTATATCGAGGATCTTTAGCGACGGAATAATACCGTCGCTAAAAATTCGTTGGTGAAGGTCTGACTTTTACCGACGGACTTTTTAGCGACGGTTTTATTCCATCGTTTAAATAATTTAAAAAACCTTCAGAAAATACTAATTTTCTAAAAAAAAATTGGCGACGATAACTCCGTCGCTAAAAGTTCGTCGTTAAAAGTCCGTCTGCAAATACTTTTACTGACGGTAGCTTCCGTCGGTAATAGTATTAAATGACGGATTTTTAACGACGGGATATTCCGTCGCTTAAAGGCCTTTTTAGCGACGGAATACCTTCCTTCGCTAAAAATCTGTCTTAAAATACATATTTTCTTGTGGTGATATATATATATATATATATATATATATATATATATATATATATATATATATATATATATATATATGCAAAACTTTTACAATAACTCAAATTCTCAACTAACTGTTCTTAATTGTAAAGACTAAATTAATGTACTCAATTAAGTAGGTTATACACTGATTTCCTTGTAGAAGCCTAAGTAAACTGAATAATAAAAATCTAAACCAAATCCATCATCAGGCTCTAACCAATCCAAGAAATCTACGGATGATTATTACCTGTAGGAGGGAACAAAAAAAGGGAGGGAGCTTTTGGAAGCTCAGTAAGGTCGTTCAAATTTCAATAGAGTGATACAAATGATTAACAAATTTATTTAAAAAGCAATAAGGGAAGAGGTTCGACTCTATCCCTTAAATTAGATAAAAATAAAAATGATTGCAATTACACTATAAATGATGCAGATGATATTGAATATGAGTGAATTGTAAAATCACATAGGCAGTGCGGGGAAACACTTAGCAAAGCCACAAAGGCTATGCTCAAAAATATTGATAACTATATATGCATATGTACAATATTTAGACCATTACAGTACTGGCATTTTTCGCGATAACAAATCATCCTTATATCACCCCCAATACACACCATCAGCATAACACTACAATACACTAACTCGGGTCAATATATAGAGTACAATTGTCGATAATTCAATGAATATATCGATGTTCGATGAGTAATAAATTTTGCGCCTAGATAAGGATTTTTAAATGATCGCTAAAGTTCAAAGCAGTGTTTAAAGGTAATGTACATCCTTATCTCAAACATATACAGTCCAAAGAATAACAGTAACAAACCAGAATGAAGTATGAAATCAATTATGAGAAATTGATATTGGATAGAATCCTTTACCTCAGTCCAAGCTATGCGCTACTATTCAACTTGTTCAAATTCCTCGATTTAGCCTAAATTAACAATTTATTTATTAGAACAAATTCTAGTCTTATAACACTATAAATCCTATATTAATTACTCGCTCCGACACTCTCACACAGCCTAGATCAAAGCACGTCTCATGTACGGTCCAACATAAGCGAAAACTTCGCACACCCCGTAAGGCACTAAGACACCCCAAAATTCATAACAATTTCTTATAAAATACTTTTATAGCTTAAAACAGTATAAGAAGTTTAAATATTAGTTTTCTGAAATTTTGATTATTTTTAATTAAAAATAATTTTCTTAAACACCCGAAAAGCCCAAAAATTATAATAAATACTTCTAGCTAAAATAAGAGTCCCATAATTTTTATGGTGGCTTCACATTATATAAGAAGAATATTGAAAATGAAATTAGGTTTTAAAAAGTATCAAAACCAATTGAAAATAATTCATTTTGCTAAATCAAATGCGATACAGATTTAGTACGAAATCAACTCTAAAAATTACGAAACTGAAACTTATTTGTATCATGGAAACATTACAGAAATTTTCCAAAATTTATTAAGAATTTTAAAGACTCCAAATGAATTTTAGAAAAACTGCACATTGGGAAATTATTAAAAATACTAAACGTTTTAGGGAAATTTTAAAATTTTTTGCAGTAATTCTAGTTTTGCACCAAGAATCTTTCTATAAAGTTTTGGAATTTTACGATAATTGTATGATATCCGACGGGCACGCAGTACAACTGTACAAGCATAGTGTACCACTTTTATTGCACAACCATTTCTCTTTAGCCCACCTTCCTCTTCCTTCCACTTTTGCCAAACCCATAATACATTCTCTGAAAACCAATTACCCACCCACGCACTGCTCTCTTGTTCAATACACATGCACACACCATTTAGCACACACAGGTTCACAAAAAAAAAAAAAAAAAGGGCCGTATCCACTTCCTCCTTGTTTTTTCCACATATACATGCAGTCACGTCTACACACAAAAACACACTCACTCGAATGGGTTTAAACGCGTACACATAACACTCCCACCAAACACACTACACACAAAGAAATGGACACAACCATCAGAGCTACTGCCAGCTCTTCGTCTTGCCCAACGCTCACACCACACATGCACTCTCATACCCATTTCTTTCACGACTGCACCCTCTTTTCACAGCCAAACCAACCCACAAACACATGACAACATACACTACACGCTCCAAAAACACCATCTTCACAACGTCCAATATGTTACGGCACAGCCACTACCTCACGCACGGTAGTGGCTGTCTCCTTGCAATCGTAGCACTTTTTCTCGCTCAAACCCACGCACCAACGCACACTATGGCAGCCACCATGGCTGCCCTCACTTCATGCACAACATATATCACAGTCCCAGCCCCTTTATCTCATACAACAATGAATAAATTGAGAGAAAATGACTAGAACAATCTCACCAGAAGACTTTTCGCAACTCACCGGAAACTTGTCGACCGATCACTATCTCCCCCTTTCACACGAGCATTCTTCTCTGGGAATTATCTTTCTCTCTTTCTCTCTCTAGTAACCGAAAGAGCAGAATTGCTTTTCCCTATAGCAACCGATATCCCATTTAAATATTTAGCTTAAATCTCTCCAATTTTTCCTCCTTTGTTCTCTCTATTTCCTAAAAAAGGGTTGACATATTTCTTTAAGAATAAAATCAGATTTCTTTAAATTTTTTATTTATCCAAACATTCCCATTTTAATTTTATATTTATAACTAACCCTAATACACTAATCATCGCTAAAAGTTGCCGATAATTATCACTTTTGCAAATCGATGCTAATCATTGCGTGTAAAATTTGTCGTTAAACACATTAATTTAACCGGCTAATCGATGCTAATCATTGCATCCACCAAATCCTTCCGCTCGCGCAACTTCTGGAAGAAGGCGAACGAGGCATTAACCTACATCCAGAGAGATAATAAATAAGTAACTTCATACACAGTTAGAATCATCAAGTTCAATTAAAGGCACTGGTTGGCCAACTTACCAGATTGTATGCCATGTGCTCATCGATCTGACCCCTAGGGTGGTACTTCTCCCCGCGTTCAAACCTTACTGGAGCTACTCTCCTCCGGGTGATGCGGTAGTACCACCCATTGTACTGTTCGATACTGATCACGGGGTCAGGCTCCGACACAATGGCCGCCAGCGTGTCCTGCCAGGAATCCCAAACCTCAAGTTCTCGTGCGCACAAGTCGTGCGCATTTGCCTTGCCAAACCGAGGGACACCCGGTGGGTTCCTGTTAAGCCTCATATCCGGCGCGCCGGCTGGCAACCCCTGCAGGCACTCAAAATGGCGCATAGCGTGATCTGGCAGCTGCCACTCTGCGACCTCGAAGTGGATCAGGGGTGTGCGTTGCAACCCGGAGAGCGTGAAGACGAACGACTCTCCCACCCGTCGCGCCAAATGTTTGTACGGTGCCCATCGCATCTGGCCAGGAGATAACGAGTCGAGCTCCCCCCGATAGTACGTAATGTTGTGATGGGGATCGTCTCTCCTCTGGTAGTGGCTGTCCTTCCGGCTGTACTCCCAGGCGCACAACCGAGGCCACACATTATCGGTTCCGTCCCTACGCCTGGGTGCGCCGGTAGCAAGGTGTTCATAAGACCACACCTGAGAGCAAAGACAAATTAAATAAAGTATCGTCAAATTTTATTGTCAATTCAACCCCAAAAAAAAAAGAAACGAGCACGTAATCAAGAATTGTATGATATACCTGCAATAGCGAGAGACATGCACATATCGCTTTGGAGTCGGGCCTCGTTGCCTTGTGCAATGCTCGGTAGAGGTACGCAAGAGTTGCTGCTCCCCAGGCATAATCCCCAACCTCCAGTAGGTTACCCAACAACGGTAAATATTTGACGCTGACGGTATTCTTCGACGTTGTTGGGAACAGAATTGCCCCCATCACCCACAAGAGGAAAGCTTGTGTGTACAGCACAAGCATCTGATCCGTGTAGTTATTCGGCAGAACCTTGTAGGTATCTACCAACCATTTCAACTTGATACCACCAGTGCTAAATTGATCCTGGGGTATCGAAGTAAAGAAGTCCCTAGCGGTCCTCTTATTCGTTGCTTCTGACGGAGGAGCTATTACCGGCCGCCCCGTCACCGGTAACCCTAAGATGAACCCTACATCTTCTAGGGTAATTGTCAGCTCTCCGAGAGGGAAGTGAAACGTATTCGTTTCACTTCTCCACCTTTCAACAAGGGCACCTATTAAGTGCCGGTCAAGTTGTTGAAAGATCTGCCCATGCGTGAAAATCCCAAACCCAATCCCACGCAGTAATCTTTTCTGGGTTCTGTTCAATTTCCATGCTTTAAAATTATCGGATACTTCTACCGTGTTGAGAAGTGCTCTTTCCTACGAATTAATAAATACAATTTAAGCAAATTAAACGATATACAACGTTCCCAAGAATAACAAAGTTGATAAAATAAGTATCTTACTCCACCATCCCATATGAGCGTACTGATATGGTTTGCTTGGTCGTATAATACGGACGGATCTTCTGGTCCAGGGTTGAAATCCATTTTTCGCAACTGAAATTATGCAAAACGGCAAGGTTGGAAGCGTAAACATTCTCAAACATACAACGCTAGCACAGTCAACGCTAGCATGTGATCAGATAATACTCACATAAGTTCACATGCTGTGTATATGCAATGTACATAGATACAAACAGACACGGAATGGAATTTTACAAGTGAAATCACATGAACAAATAATACGCATTACACATATATAATCTATATATATATATATATATATATATATATATATAGATACATTGACAAACGCTAGCACAATGCACCGCGCACACATTCAAAATCATGCATAAGCCGCGATAACAACTCTAGATTATGAACAAATAAAGGATTGGTTTGTGAACTTACGTGATTGATTCGTCGATTAAAGGATTTCTTGAGAAGAAATTGCGCCGATCTACTTGCCAACGCCGCTAGAAGAATTGTGAGAAGAAGGAATGAATAGCAGTTTAGAAGGAATGAATAAGGGTTTCACAGTAATGAAAGGTAAAAATGGTCCGCTACACTGTCTAGCGGACGATGGGATAAGGACAAAGTAACAGTCGTGCATCGATAGGACTGATGTGACAACTGATTTGACGGAAACAGTCGTCCGCTAGACAGTGTAGCGGACGACTTTTTGCTTGTCAACGTGGGGCCAAGAAAGCCGTCCGCTACACAGTGTAGCGGACGGGGGAGCAGGGGCAAAATGGTAAAAAGGTCCGTCCGCTACATAGTGTAGCGAACGACTGACAGCGCCGCAAAAATAAAGGATCTGGGCCGGGATGGACGGCCAGATCGCGCTATATATATATATATATATATATATATATATATATATATATATATATATATATATATATAGATTTCAAAATCCAAGTTAATGTGCTCTTCTCAGTTGTTTCTCCATTGCTCGGAGAGTATACCATTTAGAAATCTTTAGACGAAGATTTGTCTTTGGTCTTTTTCATTTGTTGTATTGTATCCTTGCATTCCATTTTTTTTTCTCGTGTACAGTTGAGTGGCGTGACTTTTGGGCAATTTCATCATTTCTTATGTCTCAGATTATTTCTAGTGGATTGCTCGTATACAAATTTTGTGATTTGACTTAGTGTGACTTATGGGTGGTACTCATCACCACAATATGAGATTGGCAACTGTGTAGCTGTGGTCTACTTGTAAACATCGTTTGGGCTTGTTGTTGGACACTAATTTATCTCATTGGACTAAAGAGTATTTAATCTTCTGAGCCATGTCATAGTCTATCTGACTATTTTGATTTCTGGACTTACTCATGTGGATTGGAACTTCGGCTAGTTCAGTGGGATAAGTTAGAGATCGCGATCTTATTTTATGAAATTTGTCTCAGATGTCTCTGATGACAAGTGTGACCTTATTCCTGAATGACTTTTCTATGTCTGTCTTTGTACAAAAATGTATTTTGCATTTTGAATTTTTGTCGCGTATCTATTCCTTTAGAATTCTGTACGTTGGTAATTTTGTTTTCTCGGATAGTTTTGTACCCCTTTTGATTTAGTTCATTGAGCAACTTTATTGGACATTTGTCTCACTTCCTTATTGTTTTCCTTTCAGGTGATCAATAGAGGGGATTGGACAAGAGGGCTAGCTGTGTGACTGAGAGCTAGCAATTATAATTTCAGAGTTAGCTTAATTATTTTTTAGAAATTATAGTATGAGAATTTATTTGGATTTATATGTTTAATTTGAAACTCCGTGTAGGAGTAATTTGGGACAAAATTACTGTTTTAGGCCTATTTGGCATTTAATTACGTAACTTGGAGACTTATTATTTAGATGCTCTGAATAACCAGTTCGGGAGACTTTTGATAAATTTGAGGTTGGCTGACTTTATTTACTTGAAATTAACGCTCCAAAAATTCAAAGCATTACAATTTGCAACAAAAGTATATGTTATAGTTATACCCCCACAATCAAAGTCTATGTGTTAACCACATCATTATAGTTAAAGCTCTTCTAACCCGGCCCACCTCCGCGGCCACCACCAACACTATAGCACCCACCTTCCTCCTCTCTTTCCCAACAAGATATGCTTCCACTTTTCTGCAACCACCACCAACACCTTGACCCTTGATATATGAAGGTTTTTCGAGGGTAAGAGGGGTAAGAGGGTTTGGAGGCACGTGTGGGTTTTGAAGAGTTAGAGGTAGGAAAAGAAAGGCGTTGCAAGTAGGGCTGTAAATGAACCGAGCCATTCACAAACGGCCCGTGGTTGGTTCTCTATAAAACTCGTTCATGCTTGTTTGTTTAATATACGAACATAACATGAACAAGTTTTTAGAACTCGTTTGTTAAATGAGCCGAACACGAACACTCCAAAATGTTCGCAAACATGTTCACGAACAACTTGTCTAAATAATAAATTAATTAAAATATGTTTAAAGAATTAATACTTATATAAATCATATAAATCAAAATTTAAACTTGGATGTCAGGCCTTGATGTCAATAAGCCCAAAACCCCAAGCCCACTTAAAAACATAAAGCACAACCCCCAAAAAGCCAAAGCTATGATGCCCAACACTGGAAACCCTAACTATTTTAACTAAAACCTAAATCTAAACACTCACTCACAGATCAGATCACACAGCCGCACTCATTCTCCCGTCGCCTCCCTCGTTTCTCTCTCTCACACACACACACGGGTGACTCACAGATTGAGATCGCACATAATCCCCACACCTCACAGATGGATCGCACATAGGCCCTCTCTTTCTCTTCACACAGACATCACAGCTTCAATGTGTCGATGCCGTCATCACCCATCTTCGATGCCATTAACTCTCCGTCGCCAGATTCTGCCTGTCGAAGGTCATCGCTTGTCTTCGACGCCATCATCTCCTCGTCACTGGATTCTGCCTGTCAAAGCTGGAGAAAGCAGTCGATAGCTATAAAGGGGTTACTGAGCATTGGGATCACAAGGAGGAAAAAGTGGTCTATCTTTATAGCCAATCGGTCAAGATTTTTTCTTTCAGTGTTTTTTATTTCTACATCTCTCATTGTTTCTTCTATGTACAGATTTTGGATTCAATATAGCTTAATTGGTTGAAGGAATTTAAGAAATTTGAGCAAATTTAGGGTTTGACTGGAAATTGAACACGAATACGTGCCGAGTTTTCGAACTCGAGTTCGGCTAGAACTGCTAAACAAGTTGAGCGAGTCGAGCCCGAGTTTCACCGTCACGAACTACAATCGAGTTCAAACATCAATATTTTGGCTCTTAACGAACACGAGCCGAGCTCGAACATGTCAAAAGTTAAACGAACCGAGTTCGAACACACCTATGTTGGGCTCAAACTCGGTTCGTATACAGCCCTAGTTGCAAGACCTCTTTTTTCTGTTTCTTTTTTCGATCATGACGATAATAGCTTCCAATTTATGGTGGTGGTTACTGAAAGTGTTGGTGGGTTTAGTGTAAAGGGTCATGGTGGGTTTAGTTGGGAAAGTGGTGCTGGGTATGGGAAAAAGGGAACAAAGAGTTGTGAAGGTCGTAGTTTGGCGTGTAATGTCGGGGAGGGGTGGCTAGGTCCAACCAAAAAAAGTGGTTGTCCCTTAGCACTTTCAGTAAATTATCCAATTTGTCCCTCACAATATGACATAAATAAAAAAAGTTAAAATTTTTGTTGACTACTACCCACTGGGACTCCGAACTAAAAGTTCAGGTGATAGAAACCAATAAAAAAATCTGGAATCTGCACACACAATCTCAAACTATGAGGTTTCATGTATAATGAATGATGACATTTGGATATCAAACACGAGCTGAAACAAGTAACACAATTTGTTGTAAAGGTTGAACATCCGTATTTTATTTGACATTGAAAAGAAAGTTAAATAAATGCTGACAATTTAAGTGATTTTATTATATTCACAGTCCCTCACATATAAACAATTATACACAATCTTCCATATTTTGGTTCGTTCACGTATCAACTTTCATCCTCTGTGTTCTTTTGAACCATTTAATTATGAAAAAAAAACCTGAAAACACACTAGCTTGTTGAGCCGTCAAGTGTCATCATGGATCACCGAAACCTTCGGTGATGGAGGGCTAGTGGTTGTCCGATTTGTCAACAACAAACTTAGAGCTAGCGAGAGAGGTAATGAAGGTTGTTTGGGTAAGGGGTTGGAAGGAGGGTGTAACAGACGGTCTCGACAGGCGTAGATGTTGAACTCTTGGTCTCTCTCTCTGATTTCAATACCAATTGAAGGCAATGGCTTAAGCAAAAATTAGGGAAATTTAAAAAACATAGTCCTTAATGCATGTCTTCAAATAGGATTTATTCATAAATATGGGATTTTATCATGAATTGGGCATTTTTAAAAATTCTTGGATTGGGAGTGCAAAAGAGTTCATTCACATTGAATCGGGGCAATGACTAACATCAAACATTCAGCTTTTAGTGTAGGTTTTTTTACATCACTTGTGGATTTAGTTGAGTATTTCGGTATAAGGTTGCCCATTGACCATGCATACAAGATTTTTGGAGACTTCGCGATTTTAATGGAGGAGGCACTCTCTCTTAGGCGTGAAAATATATTGCTAAATCTCTTACAGTTATGGGGTAATCTAGTCAACTTGGTTGTCTTTCAAAATGCTAAGTCCTAACCCCGAATTTAAAAGATTTATAAGATAAATGTCCTTCTGTTATAATGTCATGTATCATTTTGTATGTTTTTTTTCATACGTCAGTAGATGGTATTATGTAAACTGCAATATAGGACTGGACTGAGATGGCATTTGTGATTGATTTTGAGATGGTCATATCTGATTTAATTTAAATAAATTAGGTGTGTGAGTGTTTGGCAAAAGAGATTATGAGATTTAATCCGGCTAAAAAAGTTAAAAACTGATTAAATTCATAATCTTGGAAAGTGAGGATTGTGAAATAATTACTTTTTTCATAATCAGGTTTGACATTTTAATTTACCATCCTATCCCCATGTTTTTCACAAAAAGACATTTCATACCCTTTTAACTAATTATTGGTTGTGACTTTTGAAATTATTTCTCTTCTACGCTAACAGAGAGAGGGAGCACAACAGTTCATTAACAGCCGCCTTCGTCCTCCCCTACATTTTTTTACGCTCTTCTACCTTTAATTCACAATGACAACTTTTGTAGGTGGTTGAAAATAACTTCTTCAATAATTTTTTTTCATATATTGTAGTTATTTTCAAATGAAAGTTATGTTAACATTACTTTACTAAATGAATATCAGAAACTTTATTTATGTAGTGTCCTTTATGGTCATTTTACAATATCAAAAATGATTTAATCACTTTCTACCCACTTTTTATAACTTTGTTCCCAACCTATTCTGGTCGTACCCAAGGGCCCAATAAGGGTCCCATTTCACGAGAACACGTCAACGGATTCAACAGTCAATTCTTCAACGCTTCGAACCGGTCAAAGTGCGGGAGCCCAAGTCACGTGCATTCTTTGCTTCACACGCCTCACGTTCGACTTAGTCACCAATTATTCTACATCAACGTCACTCACGGTAGCACGTTCGTCACACCAAAACCACCCGAGAACTTCTTCACCAAAAACATCGACCGACGACGCAACAGGGGCAACGGGGTCAAGGGGCAAAGGCCTTGGCCAACCCCATGGGGTCGGCCTCGGCCTCACCCAAGGCCATGGGGTCGGCCTCGGCCTCACCCAAGGCCATGGGGTCTGCCTCAACCTCCCATGGGAGGTTGGCTTTGGCCTTCCCCCCCGGTTCTTCACTTTTCACACAAGGTCCTTTTTTGCACTTTGTTCGCTGCGTACACTTTGTATGTGACTTTAGCACCTTGTTCGTAACATGGGTATGATTCACGTCGACACGATCGTCGCAACGCAACATTCAGATTCGTCATCGCTCATCAAAGCACCTATCGTCGGCACGCCCGAAGTTCACCCAAAAGGGGAGTGGCCTTGGCCTCCCTTCATGGGAGTTGGCCATTGGCCTTAGCCACCCCTTAGGGTTGGCCTCGGCCTCACCAAGGGTTCAGCCTCGGCCTCTCCAGGGGTGGTGGCCTTGGCCTTCCCCCAATCTTTGGCCTATGGCCTCCCCTCCTGCGCGCACTTGTTTTCTCAAGTCTTTGCACCTCCTCGATGTTTACGGACGTTCATACATCAACCTCGCGACGTCCGTCACGCATCAACATCGCGACGTCTGTCGTCCATCAACCTCACGACGTCCGTCGTCCATCAACCTCGCGACGTCCATCATGCATCAACCTCGCGATGTCCGTCGTGCATCAACCTCGCAACGTCTGTCCTCCATCAACCTCGCGACGTCCGTCGTGTATCAACCTCGCGACGTCCGTCGCGCATGAACCTTGCGACGTTCGTCGTCCATTAACCTCGCGATGTCCGTCATCCATTAACCTCGCGATGTCCGTCGTCCGCAACTGCACATCGCTCCCGCGATGCCCGTCGCCCAAAGTCGCGCACTACCACCGAATGACCCGTCACTAACAACCGCGTACCATCACTTCTAACTTTGTCATTACTACATGTTGCATTCATCATCTTGTTATGACAGGTACACTCAGCTCAAATCCCATCTTCGGGACACCCGACGCGTGCCCGTGCACCGTCTCCGCGACATTCGTCACCGCGCCCATGCGCCATTCTTATGACGTGTGCCTCGGCACCAAGTATATGCTTCACGACCTTCATCGCCGCGCCCATGCGCCATTCTTATGATGTGTGCCTCGGCACCAAGTATATGCTTCGCGACCTTCACCGCCGCGCCCGTGCGCCATCTTCATGATACGTGCCCCCGGCACTAAGTATAGCTCTGCGCCGTTCGTCGTCTCGCCCGTACGCCAAGATACATGCCCCCGGCACTAAGTATAGCTCCGCGACGTTCGTCGCCGCGCCCGTACACCATATAGCTCCGCGACGTTCGTCGCCGCGCCCGTACACCATCTTCATGATACGTGCCCCCGGCACCAAGTATAGCTCCGCGACGTTCGTCGCCGCGCCAGTGAGCCATTCTCATCATGCGTGCCCCCGGCACCAACTATAGCTTCACGACCTTCGTCGTCGCGCCCGTGCGCCATTCTCATCATGCGTGCACCCGGCACCAAGTATTGCTTCGCGACGTTCGTCGCCGCACCACTCTCATGACATGTGCTCCGGCACTGGGGGCTTGCATTGGCACCCCTATGGACTATGACCCCCGGGTCACTCCGAGACGGGAGCAGGTCTTCGGAGGGCATCGCGCCTAGTCTACCTGGCAGTTGGGCGTCGGGTCTTCACCACCACTACCAGGCCTGTGGGACTCTGCAAGGGCTTGGATTGGAGGCTAGATCAAGGGGTTTCTCTGGCCACACCGACGCTGTGGGAGCCAGTCTTTCCAGACAGACAGAGCGATGTTGTGCGGGGCAGACCGGGTGAATATGCGATTCGACAGTCCGCGGAGCACCGACAGCTGTGGACCCCTCGGTGACGTGTCACTCCCGGGGAGTGCCACGTGTCGCGTGATGACATCATCATCTCAACCTCTATAAATAGAGGTCTTGAGAATTCATTTGAAGGGGGGATTTTTGGGACATTTTCAGAACACTTTCACTTTCTCACTCTAGAATCCTAGAGAGAAACATACGGGACCCTGACTTCGGACATAAGCATCAAACTGTGACTGTCGTCGTGTATTCACTTTGCCCCATCGCCCTCGCAGCACTGCCACCCTCAAGCTCTGTCTGGGAAGCCCTTGGTCTCTGCCCTTGCTGTGTCTCATATCATCACACTTGGCATCCGAGTCGGACTGCATTCCTTGTGGCACCTCCACGTCGACTGCGAACCCACTTTCCCTGGCATCAAACTTTAAATTAGTTCACAGTTATTCTGCCAAACAACAAACTTATTTTGCTTGAAGTAAATTAAATCTGATTTTAAAAATTGATTCATATTTAAGCTGAAATCTGCATTTCAGAATTAATTGCAAACGGCTTCTAACTCTTTGCCCTTCATTCCGTTTTACCGTTCATCCCCTTTTGCAGTGAGTTGACTCACTGCAATTGCAGCTAAAAAATTGAATCATTCCTCACCAAATTGCAAAAACTCCTAAGTCACTCCAATACAATTCCATATGTCTCGAACAGTGTTCATATACCATATATGGGTTTTAGACATATGATAAGAAGTGAATCGAGTTTTAAATTTTTAGTTGATTTCAAGACATTTAGTGATTTTTGAGATATACAAGTCAATATCAATTCAAAAATCACAAACCAATTTAATCATCACCCACCCAATTCATCCAAATATGTCACACGCCTTAATATATTGCACGGATTCAAGTTTGATAAGATTAATTTTTCTCAAATTTATTGCAAGACGTGATAAAAGAAATTAATTTCGTGAATTTTTGTTATGAAGAAGGTGACTCGTGACTTGAAAAATATATTATCTCACCTCTTCCACCTCTATATTTTTAATGGGAGCCGATCCCTTTCTACTGGTGGGTAAAAAATTAATTCTCCTCCAAACCGCTACTCTTTGTAGCGGTTGCAATTATTCTTCACAAAAACCCAACCGCAACAAAGTGTTACGGTTGGAATAATTGAGAGAAAAAGCCCAACTGCAACTAAGAGTTACGGTTGGCATCATTTGTTTCAAAAGAGTTGCGGTTGCGCCCCCTCCCACTCCCCCTTCCCCCATGGCCCCCTTCCCCCCGTCCTCCCCCCCATGCCCAACCCAACAAAGAGTTGCAGTTGGTCCCCCTTCCCCCCCGCCACATGGCCTTCCCCCGTGGCCCCCCTTCCCCCCGTCCTCCCCTCCCCCCATGGCCCCCCATGCCCAACCGCAATAAAGAGTTACGGCTGGCCCCCTTCCCCGGCGTGTGTCCCCCTTCCCCCGCCACGTGGCCCCGTCCCCCCTCCCCCGCCACGTGGCCCGTCCCCCTCCATGCCCAACTGCAACACTTTGTTGTTGTTGGCATGCCAACCGCAACAAAGAGATGCAATCCCCCGTGATGCCCCCCCCCCCCCCCGGTGATGGCCCCCCCTTCCCCCTACGTGATGGCACGTGGTGTCCTTCCCCCCTCACTCACGGATTTTTTTTCTGTCTTCTTTCTTCTCTCTCCTCACTTTTTTCTCTTTATAATCCCTCCCCCCGAACCCTTTCTTCCACTCTCCATCATCTGTACCAACTGTCTTCATACTCTATATCTCACCTACATAGTCTCCACAACAATACAAACAAAAAAAATTTACGCTAGAAGATCAGTTGATTTTTCTTTAAATATATAAAGTCAAAACAAGTAAGTATTTTGAATTTTCTTATAATTCAATGTTAATTTCAAAGTTAAAAAATATTCATTGTAGACTCAAATCGAAGATAACAAAAATACAAATTGAAGGAAACAAAAATCAGATCAATCAGAGATCGGATGAGCGGTATTACATTTATAGATTCCAAAATAGCGATTTTTTAGGGGGTCAAAATTAGGATTTTTCACGAATTTATAAAAAATAGCTAGAGCTAGATTTTGCCAAAGTACAAAAAAAAGACCCTAGTTATTTTTAAAAGATCTATATCAGGGAAAAATTTCAGATTTTTCCAAAGACTGGAAAGGGGTTAACTGATACAGGGAACCTTGTAACACTGCAGTGTAATTTAAAATATCAAGCCAGTGCAATTTTGCACGAAACTTTTATGAGAACCCTAGGATGTTGGGAAGTTCCATCCTCCAGGAATTCGGGCCATTCCGAAGTCGTTAGCTATTTTTTTGGCGAACAAGCTTTTAAGCGCTCGATCCGGACACCGGTTCGGGATTTTTGGGCGAAAAGTCCGTAGAATACTTTTTAGATCAAGAATGAATTTGGGAAGCTTAAAATAACATTTCAAATCACTTTTGAGATTGTTCTGATACCAGGGGTATTTTGGTAATTTGCCACCCCGAGAGGGGTATTTTGGTAATTTTAAGGTGTTAAGTTTTTTAAAGGACTTTTTAGTCCAGAAATGTAAGTAAAACACCTGAAAGGTTGTTTTGAAGCTGATTTGGGGCGTTAGGGTGATAATGAACCCCCGGGGGCATTTTGGTAATTTACCGCTATCGGGGTATTTTGGTAATTGAACGTTGTAACATAACTGGAGGAAATAATTTTTAACACTATGTGTGTTCCTAGGGTGTAACACTATGTGTGTTTAATGTGAATACGAAACGTAATTGTCGCTAAAGGTGAAAACTTAATTAGACAGTTTTTCACAAATTTATAAAAAATAGCTAGAACTAGATTTTGCCAAAGTGCAAAAAGAGACCCTAGTTATTTTTAAAAGATCTATATCAAGGAAAAATTTCAGATTTTTCCAAAGACTGAAATAGGGTTAACTGATACGAGAAACCTTGTAACTTTGTAGTATAATTTAAAATATCAAGCCAGCGCGATTTCGCGCCAAACTTTTATGAGAAGCCTAAGATGTTGGGAAGTTCCATCCCCCAGGAATTCGGGCCATTCCGAAGTCGTTAGCTAGTTTTTTGGCCTAACGGGTTTTTAAGCGCTTGATCCGGACACCGGTTCTGGATTTTTGGGCTAAAAGTCCGTAGAATACTTTTTAGATCAAGAATGAATTCAGGAAGCTTAAAATAACATTTCAAAGCACTTTTGAGATTGTTTTGATGCCAGGGATATTTTGGTAATTTGCCACCCTGAGAGGGGTATTTTGGTAATTTTACGGTGTTAAGTTTTTCAAAGGACTTTTTAGTCCAGAAATGTAAGTAAAACACCTGAAAGGTTGTTTTGAAGCTGGTTTGGGGCGTTAGGGTGATAATGAACCCCTGGGGGCATTTCGGTAATTTGTCGCTCATCGGGGGGTATTTTGGTAATTAAACGTTGTAACACAGCTGGAGGAAAGAGTCTTTATTTTTATTTTATTTAATTCTATGACTTGTTGAGAATGATATAATTTTTATTTTTTAGATTTCAGTATAAATATGGATGCAACTGGAGGAAATACTTTTTGTGAAGATTCTGATCCACCTTACTTGAGTCAAGTTTTTCAAATACTGGACGAAGTTGAAGCATACTATAGAGCATATTCAAAAACGATAGGTTTTGGTATTAGAACTAAGACTACTAGAAAACGGGTGAATATAGATCAAATTTGTGGAAGACTATTTGAGTGTCATAGTGGAGCACCGTATGTACCCCCGGTTGTTCGGATCAGTGACGAAGGGCCATCAAGACAAAGAAAACGCGACACATTTCCGGGTACTGGCTGCAAGGCCCATGTGTATGCAGTACACCGGAAAAATGAAAACCATTGGGTTGTGACGGGAGTGGAGTTGAGCCATAATCATCAGTTGATGACCCCTAGTAAGATTGGTCAAATTCATCAACACCGAGAAATAAGCGCGGCACACAGATAACTGATATTTACAATGGCTGAGGCTAAAATTCCACCTTCTAGAATGATGGGGGTTTTCTCAAGCCAGGCTGGAGGGATTGACAAGTTGAGTTTCAACAAAATAGACCTTCGAAATGAACTTCGTGCTCAGAGGAGAGAGTCTTTCGGTAAGAGTGATTCTCAAGCTACACTTGATATCTTCAGGCACCTTCAGAGTGAGAATTCTGGCTTTTTCTATAGTCTCCAACTGGATGATGAGAACCGCATTAGTACTATATTTTGGGCGGATGCCCGTTCTAGAGCTGCTTACCAAAATTTTGGGGATGTTGTGACGTTTGACACCACATACCGCACAAATAAGTACTATATGCCTTTTGCTCCGTTCACCGGGATGAACCACCACTATCAGTCAATCTTGTTTGGCTTTGCCCTACTTATGGATGAGACAGAGGAGTCATTTAAGTGGTTATTTGAAATGTGGCTTAAAGCAATGTATCATATTCCTCCAAAGACCATCGTCACTGACCAAGATCTGGCAATGAAAACTTTAATTCTGGGTACGTCAAAAATTCTCTCTCAAAACTAGCCGTTACAGAGTGAGTTTGGTCTTCCCCGGCGCCGGCCTTCGTCTTTCCGGCATTGCTTCGGCAGTTCCAGTTTTGCGGGCGGAGTAGGTGTTCGGCGGCGACTTTCTTTCTCTTCCGGCGCCGCTGCTGGGTCTCTTTTCTCTTCACCGGTGTCATGGTTGGGTTGCAGATCCGGCGGTGCTATGGTTTAGTGCCGGGTCTCTGTTTCTCTTCGCCGGCGTCGTGGTTGGGTTACAGATCAGGCGGTGATATGGGTTAGTGCTGGGTCTCTGTTTCTCCTCGCCGGCGTCATGGTTTGGGTTGCAGATCCGGCGATGCTTCGGTTGTTTTGATTGGGTTAGGTTCCGTTTGTGCGGTTGTATCACGGTTGGTGTCGCGGTGTTTCTGTCGGTTTGGTCTTCCCCAGCGCCGGCGAGCAGTTCTTGCGGCTGGGTCTGTCTTGGTCCCGTTTTGCCGCGTTTCGCCGGCGGTTGGCTTCTCGTTTTTTCTCTTTTCCGGCGGCCATCTTCTTTTCTCCTGCGGTCGTCCTCCTCCCCCTTCCCCGGTCGTCCTCCTCCCCCCTTCCCCTCTTTCTCTGCCCACCCCCTTCTCCTCCTTTCCCCCGCCACCCGCCCCTTTCTCTTCCCCTTCCTTTCCCCTGCTCCCCTCTTGTTCTTCTCGCGCCGGCCCTAATTTGGGTTCGGCTGCGCTGGCCCTGATTAGGGTTGCACAGTAATTTTAATTTTAATTTTTTGTTTTTTGTTTTTATTTTTTGTTTTTTGTTTGTTTTTTTGTTTTGTTTTGTTTTTTGTTTTGTTTTTGTTTTTTTGTTTTTGTTTTTGTTTTTGTTTTTTTTTTTTTTTGGGTCTGTTTCTTTATGGCGTCTTCTGATCCTTCTTTGGCCGAGTCTGGCCGTCGTGCCGATCAAACTTTTCTTATGCCTGTTGGCTAACGGTTAGCCGATTTTCTGAAACAGGGTGCTCTGGCTACTCATGATACTGTCTCTTGTGTTCCTAATTTGGTGGTTTCTCCTTCATCACCGATTAAGCATTGGGAGGCTACCCCTGGCCCATCGGGCACGTCAAAAAGTGATGGATCTCCTTTGAAGAGAATTGATGGTTCTGAATGTTCTGATGAGGAAGCAGCTGCTCTAGCAGAAACTAGAGGGTTACATGATCGTTTCTTGAGTGGTGCGTTGTCGGTCCGTCAGTTTGGTTTGCTTATGGAGGAACTAGAATACCGGCGACAGGTCGGTGATGAGAAATGTGAGTTGCAAGCGAAGGTGGACTCACTTCGGCGACAGCTGGCTTATCGGTCCCTTTCTCGAGATAGAGGTAGTATCGACCGGGGTGCCAGAGGTGGGAGGGGTAATCGGGGTGTTTCTAGACCCAGGGGAGGGGTTGCTTTTGGTGTGGAAAGGGAGGAGCTATTGGGGCAGACACTCAGCGCATTCTTTCTTCTGCACCTCATCCATCCTGGGCTGACAAGGTGAAGCTGGGGCCTTCTAGTTTTAAAGGTAAGATGAAATTATCTTACTTCCCACCGACGATTTCTGAAGGCAAGGTATAAGTTTCTCCTCCTCAAGTTATTGCTGAAGAGGGTATTAAATTTTGGGATAACTGTGTTGTGGGGTACTTTGTCTATAAAAAAATGCCTTATTTATCACTGTTAACAACATTGCCCGTAAGCTATGGTTGAAAGATAGGTTACAAAAAGTTTTAGTTAATGACAAGGGTTTTTACTTCTTCAAATTCTCTTATGTGGATCCGGTTGATAAGATTCTGGATTCGGGTCCGTGGCATTTTGCGAACAAATTAATTGTTTTGCAGCGTTAGAGACTGGGTATGAATTTGTGCAAGGAATCCCTTGATGTTCTACCGTTATGGGTTAGACTTTATAATATTCATGTTGAGTACTTGACAGCTAGTGGGTTGAGCTACGTAGCGAGTGGTATTGGGAAGCCACTATATGTGGATTCGCTTACTGAGAGCTGTGAGCAGATAAGCTTTGCTAGAGTGTGTGTTGAGGTTTCTGCAGCCAGGGAGCTCGTTGAAGAACTTGTTATTGTGCCAGACTTGAGTACCTGCCAGGATGCCCCCTCTGATTCTGTGATTGTTCGGGCAGATTATCAGTGGCGCCCTCCAGTTTGCACAGTGTGCAAGTGCTTCGGACATACTACCCAGTCTTGTACTCGGCCTGAGAACATTAGGCCCCTTTCTCCTTCTCTGTCTGTTCCAAAGCGATCTGCCATTACCCCTCCTGCCTCTATTGCTGTTCTGGCGAAAGAAGCAGAGTGGTCAACCGTGAAAAGTAAAGGCAAGAACAAAGTTAGTAGGGATGCTTCGTCTTCTTTAGCTCATGATCGTGTTCAGCAGAGCCGTAGTCAGTTGGAGACTAGGCACCAGCATGAGCTTGATAGACATATACAGGTTAGTGCCCAGCATGTTTCTTCTCTGCAGGAGGTCAGTACTCAGCAGTCTTCTCTTCCTGAGGTACCTTGTCATTTTCCTATTTTGCCTTGTGATGATCCTACTTTGCCCTCTGATTTGCTTTTAGATTCTGGCATGATTGTGCACTCTGTTTCGGGCTCTGATCCAGACTCTGATTCTGACTTAGTTCCCTGCTCTCTTACTCCCAATAATAACATGTCTTCTCCTTTTGGTGGTAAAATAAATCTTGACTCTAGTTTTAATAATAAGAAAAAGAAGAAGTCTCCCCGTAGGGGAAATTTCACCTGACTTTTACTTCTTGGTTTGTAGCATCCTTTTGGTTTTTGGTATCATGCATATCATCCTCTGCTGGAATTCTCGAGGATTCAACACTAGTGGTAAGCAAGTGGAGGCTCAACATATGATTGCCTCCTTAGGTGTTATGCTTTTTGGGATCTTGGAAATCAGAGTAGCCGCCCCTAATGCCTCGGTTATAAATAACCGTAAATTTCCTGGTTGGTCCTTTATAAATAACTACCAATTTTCTGTAAATGGTAGAATTTGGGTTTTATGGAATCCCAAAGTTACTAATGTTACTTGTATTGGTATGTCAGATCAAATAATTCACTGTCAAGTGAAATTAATAGATAGGTTGTCTCCTTTTTTTTGTTTCCTTCGTGTATGGTTCTAATGATTCTGGTGAGAGATCTGTGCTCTGGCAGGAGCTTGAGTATAGGTCTCGCCTTTTTGCGAATGATCCCTGGTTGATACTTGGTGACTTTAATGCTATCCAGAGTCCGAGTGAGAAGTTAGGGGGTAGCAATAGATGGCCTTGCTACTACCAAGAGTTCCATGTCTGTTTAATCACTTCAGAACTTTCAGATTTGAAGTATTCTGGTTGCTTTTATACTTGGACTAACTGTCAGGATAATGGTGATACTATTTGTAGGAAGCTTGACCGTGTCCTTCTTAATGATACTTGGATCTATCTAATTTTCCTAAATCTGAAGCGGTCCCCGTCCTAGAGGTATCTCTGATCATTCACCTATCCCCGCCCTTGCAGGTTGTGCTATGTTCAGGGTTGTCAGGAAGCTAAAGCTGCTTAAGTTCCAGCTTAAGGACTTCAATAAAGAACACTTTAGCAACATTTCAGGTAGACTTAATGAGGCTAGGATTTCCTTGGAGTATGCCCAGAGCATGTTAACATTGAACCCTCTTGACCCAGTGTGGCGTCGGATTGAAAAGGAGAAGCTTGAACTTTTTGCTAGAGTGAGTGCTGAGGAGGAGAGTTTTCTTAAGCAAAAATCTAGGATTCACTGGCTTGATGTGGGAGATAAAAATAACAAATTTTTCTTTAAGTCAGTTAATAAGAGAAGGAATTTTAATAAAATCAGTTCTATTATTCGATCTGACGGGACTATCCTTGAAGACTCGGATTTGGTTAAGGCTTCGATTGTTGACCATTTTCAGAGTTTGTTGGGAACTCGTGGGCCGGGTCACTATCCAGGTTTGATTGAACTGAGGAACTGGATGATAAAATCCCTTTCTGATTCTCAGCAGTGTGAGATGGCTCGTGAGGTTTCTGAGGATGAGATTCGGAAGGTTTTCTTCTCTCTCAAGGATGGTAAATACCCTGGTCCTGATGGGTATAACGCCCTCTTTTTTAAGAGGGCATGGCATATTGTGGGGGAAGAGATTGTGGAAGCAATTCAGGATTTTTTTGGTAATGGATAGCTTCTCAAAGAAGTTAACCATACTTTTCTTGTCTTAATTCCCAAAGTGACTAATCCCTCGAGTCTTAATGATTACAGGCCTATTTCTTATTGTAACACGATTTATAAATGCATAGCCAAGATCATTGCTAATCGTGTCAAGGTAGTGCTTGGGGACCTCATTGATCCTTCCCAGACGGCCTTTGTTGCCTCTCAGAGTATTGCAGATAATATCCTCTTATCTCAAGAGCTCATGCGGAACTATCATCGGGAGGACTTCAGGGTACCTAGATGTGCTATGAAAGTGGATTTGATGAAGGCCTATGATTGTTTATATTAGGATTTTCTCTTTGATGTGTTGACTTGCCTTAGATTTCCCCCCACGGTTATTAGATGGATCAAAGCCTGTGTCTCTAGCACGAGCTTTTCAATCATCATAAACGGGGAGTCTAATGGTTTCTTTCAGGGTAGGCGAGGAATCAGGCAGGGGGATCCGATGTCCCCCTACCTTTTTGTTATTTGCATGGATGTTCTTGCAGGGATGTTGCAGAGATTAGTAGTTGGTAGTCAGTTTCATTACCACTGGAGGTGCCAAAAGGATGGTATCTTCCAGCTTGCCTTTGCTGATGATCTCATGCTTTTTTGTCGGGGTGACTTTCCTTCGGTTCAGGTCTTGAAACATGGGCTCTCTGTCTTCCAGTAGTTCTCGGGACTTGTCCCCAATCCAAATAAGAGCCATGTTTTTTTCTCTGGTGTTGAGCCTTCTACCAAGGCTTTGATCTCTTCTTGTCTTGGCTTTCTTGAGGGAAAGCTCCCTATGCGATATCTGGGTGTCCCTCTGATTTCCACTTGTTTGCGGAAAGAAGACTGTCACCCTCTTCTGGACTACATCGTGAAGAAAGTCAAGCATTGGACTTGCAATTACTTGTCGTATGCTGGTAGGGTCCAATTGATTAGATCAGTTTTGTTCTCTATCCAAGTGTACTGGGCTTCAGCTTTTATCCTTCCGAAGAAAGTGATTCTTGATATGGAGAGGATTTTTTGAGCCTTCCTTTGGAAAGGTACGGGCCTTTGTACCACGGGAGCCAAGGTGGCTTGGGCTGATGTATGTTGTCCTGAGCTAAAGGGTGGCCTGAGTATTAAGCAGATAGAGGTGTGGAATTTTGCTGCCATCTCTAGGCACATTTGGTCTATCATATCCTTTAGGTCGGACTCCCTTTGGCAGCAATGGGTTAAGTCCAATATTCTGATAGGTCAGAGTTTTTGGGAAGTCTCTTGCCCTAGTGTTGTAGCTGGTCTTGGCGTAAGATTCTCATGGTTAGGGATATGATTCGTTCCTTCCCTTGGTATATAGTTGGGGATGGTAGTAGGATCTCTGTGGTTTGATTGGTGGCATCCGATAGGCCCTATCATTCCTACCCTTTCTGGTAGGATTATTTCTAACTCGGGTCTGGATAGGCGAGCGAGGGTTTCTGCTGTGATCTTTGGCTCATTGTGGTGTTGGCCTGTGTCCAATACCCTTGAGCTCATGGAGTTGCGCGAGTGTACCCCTAGCTCTTTTCGTCCTGCCCCGGATACGCCTGATAGGATCATCTGGACGGTTAGTGGTTCTGGGGATTTCTCCATTGCGAGTACGTGGGAAGCCCTTCGTCAAAAGCGGCCGTTAGCTAGATGGGCTTGCTTACTGTCGTGTAAGTGGCGTGTTCCACGTCATAACTTCATCTTATGGCTGGCCATTAGGGAGAGGTTAAGTACGCAGGATAGGCTTTTTGCTTTTCATGTTATTCTTAGTATGAGCTCTGTTTTCTGTCGCATTCCTTTTGAGTCTCATGATCATCTATTTTTTAATTGCCCTTTCACGTTCAGATTATGGTCTATTATTCAAAAGAAATGTAATTTTAACTGGCCTATGTTGAGTTGGCAGGGTATGGTTGATAGAGCTTCCTCTAAATAGCAAGGCCCTAGATTCCCAGCATCTGTCTGTCGGATAGCGTTTGCGGCGTTGGTGTACTATATCTGGCGAGAGCAAAATTCTCGTTCTTTCCAAAACAAGTATACTGATGTGGTTTCTTGTTCTGCAGGTCTTGTGCAGATCATCTGGTGGAGGTTATTCTCTTGCAGAAAAGTGGCCAATACCCCGACTAACCGATGGTTCCAGGGTGAATGGCAACTCCCCGACTCCATATTCGGCTGATTCCGTCATCTTTTGGTCAGATCGACTTTTGGGTGATCGGTTTGTGTACATACAGACCAATGTAGCTTTAACATGCTCTATCGCAATTTTTGTGTGATGCGCTTTCCACCAAGACTTCTAGATTCCGCGTGACTTCTCGTGTGGTCACTACTGGGTCCTTTGTATTTATTTTGCTGATCTAGCTTCGTTGTTATGTATTAACTTTTCTTTTGTGGCCAGTATGGCATGTTTCTGCCTAGCATAGGTTTCTGTTCGCTCTTGCTTAGCAAGACTCGCGTTTCGTTGTTGTTTTCCTGGGGTATGCCCTTGTAGATGTTGTACTTTTGTTTCATCGGTTGATATATATTTTTATTTACCGGAAAACAAAAATGAAAAATGCAATCGCTAAGATTCTTCCAGATACTCACCATGGCCTGTGCACATGGCACGTAAGCAACAAGTATCTCGAACGGCTTCACAATGTATATGCAAACCATATGACATTCAAGACTGACTTTAATACATGTGTGAAGAAATCGTTGACGGTAGACGTGTTCGAGGAGAGGTGGGCCAAGTTAATGGATGACTACCATTTGCACAATCATGAATGGTTACAATCGTTGTATGAGATCAAGACACAGTGGGTCGGTGCCTACACCAAGAAGTTTTTTGCAGCCGGAATGACTACGACCTCGAGAAGCAAGGTATGAATGCATTCTTTGATGGGTACGTAGGCCATTCTTCAAGTATAACAGAGTTCGTACTAGAGATGCAGAAAGCCCTTGACAAGCAATTTTTCCTTGAGAGAGAAGCCGACGCGGCTACTGTTTACAGAGAAAAAGCATAGTAGTTTTTTCACCTTTGGAGGCTCATGCGGCTCAAGTCTATACCAAGGAAATGTTTAGACAGTTTCAAGAGGAACTACTAAAGTCGAATCAATATAGCATGACAAAGTTGCACGAGTATTCCACCAGAGTGATCAAGGTTTATGCTTTGACAAATGTGACGAATTTCGCCAATCCGTGCTCTTCGTCGGCTCCGAGGAGCAGAAGACATTTTACCGTAGCAGTTTGTATGGACACCAGGTTGGTTAATTGCAACTGTCAACTGTTTGAGCATAAAGGTATACTTTGTCGACACGCGTTGAGGGTTTTTAGCGCCAAGAATGCTTGTGAAATCCCTCCACAATATATCTTGGAACGGTGGACGAAGGAAGCCAATAGAGTCCACGGTCACATTCCTTACGTGCCCAATGTTTCAGTTGATTTCGAGCAATCTGAGACGCTGCGATATAATCACCTTTGTAACATCATGCACGGTTTATCATTGGATGCAGCGTCAACATTTGATGGGTACATGTATCAAGTTGAAGCAGCCGCACGGGATAAGGCTAACCTTGCACAGTTTAGGATGGCATTACCAGAAACACGGGACACTCCGACTAGTCGGACGACTCCAGCCGGTAGATTCAATCGAGCTTCACAGCCAGTCATTGACGGCACTAGCCTGCAAGGTGAGGAGGACGACATTTTTTATCCAATTATTTCTCAAACAAAAGGGCGAAAACGAGCAATACGCATGAAGAATCCGATTGAAGAAGCAACGGGTCAAAAAAAATTGCGAAAGTGTGCGTTGTGTAATAAGATGACTGATCATGACAAGAGAAACCATTATAAAGTGTTAGGTATCGAACCTGGCAGTATGGTCGAGGAGGACGATGATGATGATGAGTGTTAGGGTTAATGTTTCAGTTGTATAAATTGAACTTTTATAATGTTTAAATTTGTGATTTGGTTTGTGGAATCTTTAATTTGTGATTTGGTTTGTGGATTATTGATATTTTTGGTAACTCCGTTTTCGGGCACACTTTAGGGCCCAATTGATAGCTTCCGAAAAAAGTTGTAATTTTTTTTGTCACTTTTTTTTCGCTCATTGCACCTCAGGCACGCTAGTTAGCCCATTTGTATTAATTTCGGGAAAAAACGAGACACATTATTTTTTTGGTTTTCCTATGAAGTGCCTATTCGGGCACACTTTAGGGCCCAATTCATAACTTCCGAAAAATTACGTAATTTTTTTTGTCACTTTTTTTTTCTCATTGCACCGTAGGCACGCTAGTTAGCCCATTTGTATCAATTTCAGGAAAAAATGAGACATTATTTTTTGGGTTCTCCTATGAAGGGCCTGTTCGAGCACACTTTAGGGCCTAATTCATAACTTCCAATAAATTACGTAATTTTTTTTGTCACTTTTTTTTCATTGCTCCTTAGGCACGCTAGTTAGCCCATTTGTATCAATTTCGGGAAAAAACGAGAAACATTATTTTTTGGGTTCTCCTATGAAAGGCCTGTTCGGGCACACTTTAGGGCCCAATTCATAACTTCCGAAAAATTACGTAATTTTTTTGTCACTTTTTTTTTCTTATTGCACCTTAGGCACGCTAGTTAGCCCATTTGTATCAATTTCGGGAAAAAATGAGACACATTATTTTTTGAGTTCTCCTATGAATGGCCTGTTCGGGCACACTTTAGGGCCCCAATTTATAACTTCCGAAAATTTACGTAATTTTTTTTGTCACTTTTTTTTTCCTCATTGCACCTTAGGCACGCTAGTTAGCCCATTTGTATCAATTTCGGAAAAAAAACGAGACACATTATTTTTTGGGTTCTCCTATGAAGAGCTTGTTCGGGCACACTTTAGGGCCCAATTCATAACTTCCGAAATATTACGTAATTTTTTTGTCACTTTTTTTTTTCTCATTGCACCTTTGGCACGCTAGTTAGCTCATTTGTATCAATTTCGGGAAAAAACGAGACACATTATTTTTTGGGTTCTCCTATGAAGGGCCTGTTCGGACACACTTTAGGGCCCAATTCATAACTTTCGAAAAATTACGTAATTTTTTTTGTCACTTTTTTTTTCTCATTGCACCTTAGGCACGCTAATTAGCCCAGTGTCCAAAATCGAACAATAGTAATATTAAGGCTAATTCAATTTCAAACCTTAATATCCAAAATCCAACAATAGTAATATAAAACATACGAACGCCTACTACATCTCAGGATAATGGTAAGAAAGGCGTCTAGCTACACCCTTTTTCAGCTCCCAAGCTATCCTATATATGAACGTCAAGGCATCGTTTCGAGACCACGTATCATATTCGAGCATATCTGAACGAGCTATGTAGTCCATGTACTTGAGGACGTAAATCCCGCAATCATGACTGTTATATTGCTTTGGTCGGTTTTTTATCGTCACGACCGTCCAAGGATCTATCATTGTTTTGCTCGTGATGGCTTCCCCCTTAAAATGTCGACACGCTAGTGGAATGATAGTAGTCTGCATCCAACATAAAAAAGGTTATCAAGCCTATGTAACAAGAAGAATAGACTATGAGCGAAGGTCAAGATATAAACTAACCACCGCATTGATGTACGTGGAGTACATCTGTGCCAGCTGCCGACCAGGTCTGTCTTCCCTTAGGCTATCGTATATGTGGACCACTTTATTCTCTGGAAAGAGAACTAATAGGAAGAAGTGGCTTGCATGAAGAGCAGGTAGCATGATTAGGTTCGCCTCAGCTGCGTGTGACATTGATAGTCCGCGTTCAAGTAGGAAAGCACGTTTGCAGATGGTCGCCATTCACCCTTGCTTGTCCCTCGCTTCCTCCTCCATTCTGTGAACTCTTTCATGCTATTCACCATGAAGGGGATAATAAAAGAGGCATACATGTTGAGCTTCAAAGTTTGGCAGGGGTTATAATTTAGCTCTCTAACACGGAGCAGATCTATATAAGCGTCAATGAGAAAATTTGAAATATCTGTGTTCGGCGCCAACAGTCTTAGATCAGAGTGAGCTAGGAATGAAGCAACAGGAAAGTCTGCTGTAGCGATTGGCTCATGCCCAAAGTAGTGCCGGTCGATCCAATCCCTTTTGGCCGGACTCAATGGCTTCGTCGGTTGTCCTTTATCCGACCGGATGCTTGGGCGCGATGCCTGGATTCCTACTTGGGTAACCTGAATCTGGGGCTGAGAGTCGTATGCGTCAGGAGGCAAGCGAGTAGACGGCTCCCACACCTGACTCTGGGGCTGATAGTCGTACGCGTCAGGAGGGAAGCGAGTAGACGGCTCCCACACCTGACTCTGGGACTGAGAGTCGTACGCGTCAGGAGGCAAGCGAGTAGACGGCTCCCACACCTGACTCTGGGGCTGATAGTCGTACGCGTCAGGAGGCAAGCGACTAGACGGCTCCCCTTGGTAACCCCGGTACGCAAGACTAAAGTTTTGAACTTCAGTCTTGTACCTCTCAATGGACCTCTTGAGATTGTCAGGAGCCTGCGCGACAAACCAGTCAAACCCCTCCAGCTGCTTGAACACCTCAGTGCCCTGGTCAACCTAAAAAACATGCATACAAAATATGGCTAATCATTTCAGGCATGGTAGATAAGGTGCGCAAATAAAAATTGAAACAACACTAGCATGACTTACAATGTTCAATGCCCAGAACTGGTCATAGATCTCACGTGGCGCATACGATGTCTTCCTCACCTGGGAAGGGCGATTCACCCTCGTGCGCGTCACCTTGAGAAACCATTGCAAGTACTCCTCAATGCTGATGCCGTCGGCCTTCAGCGATACAAGGCTATCATATGTTTCTTGCCAGGTATTCCACTGTTGCACCTCGTCACTCAACAAATTCAAGGCATCAGGCACCTCGAAGTTCGGCCCTCGACCACTCCTGTATGGCCGCATGTCTACAGCGGGTTTTGGTATCCCTTGTAGACAGCCAGCTTGCCTCATAGCTCGATCGGGCATCTGAAACTCACATACTTCGAAGTGAATAAGCGGCACCCGAACCAAACCTGCCAGCACGTACGACACCGGAAGTTGCCAACACCACTCATCCAACCGATGCATCACCTTGCTATATGGCTGCCACGTCACCTGGGATGCATTGAGTATCTCTAGTTCCCCCCGATAGAACTTTAGATGGTGGTGCGGGTCTACCCGTCTCCTCCGGTTGGTCGTAGGCCCCCAGGCCCACACCCTAGGCCACGTCTCATCGGAATATTCCCGCGGTTGTGGACGACCCGTGGGTAGCCTCTCGTAAGACCAAACCTGTGAATGCAAACATTATCTGGAATTAGCACATTAATGCACGAATATATTGACACATCAACCAAGAAAATAAATGCTCAAACCTGTAATAGAGTGAGGCAGGCGGCAATGGACTTGGCACCGTTTCTCGTAGCTTTGTGCAGTGCTCGATATAGGTGCGCAAGGACAGCTGAACCCCACGAATACGAGTATACCTCCTCAAGATCCTCCAAGAACACCATATACTTCGGATGCACCGTGTTTTTCGAATGCGTCGGAAGTAATATGGCTCCAATAATATACAGAAGGAATGCTTTCGTATACGTCACGAAATCGTGAGGAGTGTATTCATCCGGTAGCACGCCATACTGCTCTCTCAGCCATTTAAGTTTGATGCCGTTCGTTGTAAGAGCTTCCCTCGGAATTCCCAGGAAATACTGCCTAGCCATCTTCGCTATGGATGCAGACGTTTTGCTCGAAGTAATGGGTTTGCCGTGACATGGGATTCCAAGTATAAATCCGACGTCCTCTAATGTAATAGTCATTTCACCAAACCGGAAGTGAAATGAGTTCGTCTCGCTCCTCCATCGTTCAACTAGAGCGGATATAAGGCAATCGTCGTGTCGAGACCAAATCCCGGGATCGGTGAACATAGATAAATTTTGACGGTGTAATAGTTGTATTTGTTCCTCGTTTAGTACCCACTCATCGAGGTGACTTGTGCTTTGAATTGTTTCCAAAACACCCCTATCGACACCGTCAAATACGTGCCTCGCGACGTGGTCATCGTCATCGTATAGGATTGATGTATCATGAGGTCCGGCGTTGAAATCCATATATCTAAGAACAAAATATAATCGTAAACCAACTTAGCATCCATAATATTTACATTCCAAAACTATAAATGGATCTTTAACCTAGCTTACCAACGCATTAGCAATAGTCATTATCTCATTATTTCAATGTATTAAAACAATTCCTCACTTCTCACCACTCCGAACGCTTAATTACGCTAGTTCCCTAAAATTTAGCGCCAACGTGGTTATTTAGCAATATATCCCCTGATGGCCGCTACAGCCCCAACACCTCAAAATCGCTTTAAAATCACTTTTTAAATGTATTACATCAATTATATACCAAATACTTCCTTTATCAAATTTTAAAGGGATGAGTTACCAAAACACCCCCAACTTATGCAAAATACCCCCTGGCAGCCATCGACCCAACAAACATCTCAGAACAACTTTAAAATAACTTTTCGGGTGTCTTACATAAAGACTCTTTCCTCCAGTTGTGTTACAACGTTCAATTACCAAAATACCCCCGATGAGCGATAAATTACCGAAATGCCCCCGGGAGTTCATTATCACCCTAACGCCCCAAACCAGCTTCAAAACAACCTTTCAGGTGTTTTACTTACATTTCTGGACTAAAAAGTCCTTTGAAAAACTTAACACCGTAAAATTACCAAAATACCCCTCTCGAGGTGGCAAATTACCAAAATGCCCCTGGCATCAGAACAATCTCAAAAGTGCTTTGAAATGCTATTTTAAGCTTCCTGAATTCATTCTTGATCTAAAAAGTATTCTACGGACTTTTTGCCCAAAAATCCCGAACCGGTGTCCGGATCGAGCGCTTAAAAGCCCGTTCGGCCAAAAAAATAGCTAACGACTTCGGAATGGCCCGAATTCCTGGGGGATGGAACTTCCCAACATCCTAGGGTTCTCATAAAAGTTTCGCGCGAAATCGCGCTGGCTTGATATTTTAAATTACACTGCAAAGTTACAAGGTTCCCCGTATCAGTTAACCCCTTTCCAGTCTTTGGAAAAATCTGAAATTTTTTCCTGATATAGATCTTTTAAAAATAACTAGGGTCTCTTTTTCGTACTTTGGCAAAATCTAGCTCTAGCTATTTTTTATAAATTCGTGAAAAATCCTAATTTTGACCCCTTAAAAAATCGCTATTTTGGAATCTATAAATGTCCGCTCATCCGATCTCCGATTGATCTACTTTTTATTTCCTTCAATTTTGTATTTTTGTTATCTTCGATTTGAGTCTACAATGACTATTTTTGAACTTTGAAATTAACATTGAATTATAAGAAAATTCAAAATACTTACTTGTTTTGATTTGATATATTTAAAGAAAAATTCACCGATCTTCTAGCGTAAATATTTTTTGTTTGTATTGCTGTGGAGACTATGTAGGTGAGATATGGAGTATGAAGACAGTTGGTAAAGATGATGGAGAGTGGAAGAAAGGGTTCGGGGAGGAGGGATTATAAAGAGAAAAAAATGAAGGAAAGAGAAGAAAGAAGACAAAAAGAAATCCGTAAGTGAGGGGGAAGGACACCACGTGGCGTCACGGAGGGGGAAGGGGGGGCATCACGGGGGGAAAGGGGGGACACCACGTAGGGGGAGGGGGGGCCATCATGGGGGACTGTAACTCTTTGTTGCGGTTGGCATGCCAACCGCAACAAAGTGTTGCGGTTGGCCATGGAGGGGGGAGGGGGACGGACCACGTGGCGGGGGAGGGGGGATGGGGCCACGTGGCGGGGTGACATACGGTGGCCCTTGATGGCACAAGGAAACCGTGTGTGGCACTCGACTTGCCGCTCGCAAGAAGAGTCCGCCAACCAATCCCAACAATTTAAAGCAAGCAGTGCATCAACATCGCATAAAACAGTGCACAAAGAGTAAATTTCAACACGAGGGCAAAACGGTCACAAATATCTTCATTACTTCAATAGCATCATTACAACTTACAAAAGGCTTTGTTTGCATCCACAGTGTGCAATCTAGCTAGACAGGCAAGCTAAAACAAAGCAAGGGACTCTCGGGTATGGGTGTGCATGACTCCCATATAGTACCATTAGGAGGAAAAACCAAAGTGACAGTAGTAGACGTAACTATGTGCGAGGAGTCATAGTGCCCCTTTTTAGAGAAATACAACTCGAAATGGCTTGAAATTTTACAGGGAAACTTAAATATATACAACGGTGGTCTCCACCAAAATTGAGCAAAAACGCACGCCTGGATCTTTAGATCTTCACTGTTGGCTTTTGACGTGTGCGGGCACTGCAATTGGGCGCGCGGGCGCTGTGCTTGACGGGCGCATGGGCGCGAGACTTGAGGAACTTGTGAGGGCGCATGGGCGCCTGTTGGAAGGGCGCGGGGGCGCTGAGCTGGATAGGCGCGGGGGCGCTGTGCTAGGCGGGTGCAAGGGGCAGCCCGTGACATTCTCCCCCACTAGAGCTGTTGACGCCCTCGTCAACTTCTGCATGTGGTAGGCTTCAATCTTGTCGGCGTAGGCTGATAAGTCTGCTGCTCGTTCCCAAGTGTTTTCTTCATCCATTTGTCCCTGCCACTTGACTAGGTACTCCTGATGGCGTTTGCGGTAAGCTATAATCACTCTATCATTCAAAATAGCTTCGGCAACTTGCTTTCCTGCTGCTTTGGGTTTGAGTCCTTGTCTCTTGATTTGGCCCTTGGAGGGGTCGGCTGTGTCTTCATAGAATGGCTTCAACATGCTGACGTGAAAGACGAGGTGGAGCTGGCGGCTCCACCAATGAGGCGGATCAACTTTGTAAGCCATCTTGCCTATCTTCTTCATTATAGTCAGGGGTCCCTCATATTTCTGCAAAAGACGAGAGTCTCTTCCCCTTAGAAATTTGCGATCTTGTTGCAGTAGCTTAACCCTAACTTTGTCACCCACGTTAAACTCTTGAGATCTCCTGTTCTTGTTAGCGTGTTTCTTCATTCTTCTGGCTGCTTTCTCAAGGTAGGAGTGAGCTAGATCTATATTCTGCCTCCATTCTTCACTGAAGCTTATGGCCCTTGGGGATTTCCCGGCATTGGGGACGTTTACCGTGTGGGGTAGTAACGGTTGTTGTCCATTTACAATCTCAAAAGCACTCTTCCCTGTCAAAGAGCTTTTGCGTGAGTTGAAACACAGCTGGGCAACATCCAGTAGCTTGACCCAATTTTTCTGTGTTGCACTGACAAAATGACGGAGGTACTCTTCTAACATGGAATTGAACCGCTCCGTCTGACTGTCTGATTCTGGATGATAACTTGAACTCATCGAAAGTTGGGATCCGAATAACTTAAAGAGTTCAGTCCAAAAGTTTCCAGTGAAGCGGGAGTCCCGATCACTGACAATGTCTTGAGGCATTCCCCAATACTTCACCACATACTTAAAGAAAAGTTGCGCTGTGTCTTCGGCTGAGCAATACTTGGGTGTTGCGATAAAGCTTGCATACTTGCTAAACCGATCAACGACAACAAGAATTATGCCTAAGTCTTCAACCTTCGGCAGACCAGTGATGAAATCCATCGACACACTCTCCCACGGTCTCTTGGGGACCGGCAGCGGCTGTAGTAACCCTGCTTTCTTCTTACGCTCCACCTTGTCCTGCTGACAAGTAAGGCATGTTTTCACATAATCTTGCACTTCATCCCCCATTTGGGGCCAGTAGTAACCTTGTTGAAGGAGAGCTAATGTTCTTTCTCCTCCGGCATGGCCTGCCCAAAGGGTGTCATGACATTCTCGAATCAATATTCGTCTCAGATCATCGACTCGGGGAACGTATACCCGTCTTCCTTTGGTCATCAGCAAACCATCTTCTTGCCAAAACTGTCGAGTTTTACCACTCTCGATCAGTTTCAGTAGTTGTTGGGCAACAGGATCCCTGGTAAGGGCCTTCTTGATCTTCTTTCCGATGTTGATGGCAACTCGACTATCTGCTCTAACAATAGCATTCATGGCCATCAATGCTACCTGATCTAGTTCGGCTCTCCTGCTGAGGGCGTCTGCTACGCTGTTGGTTGAGCCTGCCCTGTACTCGAGCATGAAGTTGAATTCTGCCAAAAGTTCCTGCCACCTGGCCTGTTTCGAGGTGAGCTTAGATTGACTCAAGAAGTGGCTTACTGCAGTGTTGTCCGTCCGCACTATGAAGCTAGAAACAAGCAGGTAGTGCCTTCAAATTCTGAGACAGTGTACTACCGCGAGCAACTCTTTCTCATGAGTGGTGTAGCGACGTTCTGCTTCGTTGAGCTTCCTACTCTAATATGCCACCGGGTGGCCTTCTTGCATTAGAACCCCTCCTAGTGCAAAGTCAGAAGCATCTGTATGAACTTCAAAGGACTTCGACACATCAGGGAGAGCAAGTACCGGATCTTCAGACATAGCCTGCTTCATAGCCGAGAAGGCCGATTGACACTCCTTGGACCATTCCCAAACATTGCTCTTTTTCAAAAGTTCGGTTAGGGGATGGGCCATTCTCGAATAATCTCGGACAAACTTCCTATAATAGTTAGTCAATCCAAGGAAAGATCTCAGTTCTGAAACATTCGTTGGCGGCTGCCACTCCTGTATCACTTGAACTTTAGCTGAGTCCATCCTTATCTGACCCTGTTCTATCACATGGCCCAAGAATTTAATCTTGGTCTGGGCAAAAGTGCATTTCGACAGCTTCATGTATAGCTCGTGTTCCCTCAGTCGGGCAAGCACCTTCCTCAAGTGCTACAGATGCTCGTCCAAGCTGGAACTGTAGATCACAATATCATCGAGATACACCACTACAAAATCGTCAATGTAGTCCCACAAAACCTAATTCATCAAGGTGCAAAATGTGGCCGGGGCGTTGGTCAAGCCGAACGGCATGACCAGGAACTCATACGCACCGTATCTGGTGACACAAGTTGTCTTCGCCTCGTCACCTTCGGCAATTCGGACCTGCCAATACCCAGACTTCAAGTCCAACTTGGTAAACACTCTCGCCACAGTCGGCGACTAAAGGAATAGGATACTTGTTCCGAATAGTCACCGTGTTTAGCGCCCTGTAGTCCACACACATCCGCAAGGAACCATCTTGTTTCTTTTGGAAGAGGACTGGTGCACCGTAAGGCGACTTCGCTGGAGTGATCAAACCCGCATCTAGCAACTCCGTCAATTATTTTCTGAGTTCAGCAAGTTCTGGTTGTGACATCCGATACGGAGCTCGGGCGGGTGGCTTCGTGCCTGGCATGAGCTCTATCTCATGGTCAATTGCCCTTCTAGGTGGCAATTTCTTCGGCAATTCATCAGGCATCACATCTTCAAAGTCGTTTAATATCACTTTAACTTCTTTCGGTAATGGTCCCGAAACTTCTTCAATTTCGTCCCACCGTAGCATGGCAAGGTAGGTTGTTTCATCCCGTTTTAATCCCCTTTTCAACTGGAGGGCTGAGATAGAACGCTCTCCCGCCCTAGAAGATATAGTTGGGATGACACACGGTTTATTCCCAAGCATGACTAGCGAGTTGGTACATGGCATCACTGTGGTCTTTGTGTCACGCAGAAACTCCAACCCAAGGATCAGTTTAAAGTCGTCCATGATGACTACTGAAAAGTTGGTCCTTCCTTCATATGGGCCAATCTTGATCAAAACAGATCTCGCTATCCCCGCTACTGGCTGTGCGGCGGAGTTGATAGCCTTCACCCGTCCGCACCCTTTTTCTAGAGTTAGACCCAGTCTTTCCACCTCGGTGCTAGAAATGTAATTATGGGTAGCTCCTGTGTCCACCATGGCCCTGATGGCCTTCCCGTTAACCTTGATGTCCACATACATCAAGCCTTTTCCTGGTACATCACCCTTTTTCTTTGGCGGCATGTCTTTAGGCTCTTCCCCAGTCAAGCTGTTTTTGGGGTTCCCAACCTGTGTTGTCACCGCATTACACCACTGAGGAAAGGCCCCGACGGCATCTTCCTCTTCATAATCTTGTGTGTCTGTTTGCTCATCTGTTGGTGGATGCCTTGGTCGAGAGCCAGATTGTTCCCCACGTTGCACCTGCCCAATGTTGTCAAAGAAGGCATTCATCATCTGTCGCTGCGGACAGTTAGCGATCACGTGCGGTCCTTGGCACAAGAAGCAACCCCTGAAAGGAGGTTTCTTCACTTCTCCACTGGTGCTAGCGTCAGGCTTGGCTTTGAACCCAACTCCACTCTTCTGTTGGGTAGAAGAGTTTGACGCCCAACTGCTTTTACTGCCCCAACTTTGGTTTGGCACTGGACCCCCTGGCTTCTTGCCACCAATACCTCTTGTTAGCCCTATGGTTGGATAACCTAGGCTTACATCTTGTTTTGATGATAACTACACATTGATTATGTTCTAATGTGTGTTTTGAGTGGATTCTTAGTAGATATATACATGACACTCATGAAGACACATTTGAGAAGTTGGATAGATGGATTGAAGCCAAAGAAGCTTAAAGTTATAGTGGACATACTATGGAAGCTTCATCAAGTCCTATGTCAAAGAGCAAGAAATAATGCAAAGGCTAAGTTACTACGATTATGATTGGTCTTTACTATTATGTAACTAGTCTTGGTTTGATGGTTGGATTGATGACTATGACCTAAAAAGACCTTAGGACACCTTGTGCATTGCATGTGAGTTCATAACCTTTCACACAAGTGTGGTTCTTGAAAATGAGTGAACTTTGGAGCTCACTCAGATTTTCTCAAAAACTGTTTTGGTGCCAATCTTTTCATATCTTGATAAAACTTTTCATTAGCTTTCCAACGCAAAAAACGGCACCTCAATCCGATTTTTCTAGAGAAAGTTATGCCCAAAATACGAAAGGGGGTTCCGTGAGGCAGCTGATAGGCAGTAGGGTAATACAGTCGACTGGATTTGAATCCAGTCGACTGCATTGGTCAAAATTCAGTTCCAATGGCTATTTTCAAGGACAAAACTCCAACGGCTATTTTAGAGGGATTACAGTCGACTGCATTGGGAATACAGTCGACTGAAATGGCAGTTTTGCCCATATTTTGCCTCTAACGGCTATATTTCATTTGCTCTCTATATAAATGATTTGGGGCTTCATCATACACTATGGAAACCACATTTTAAGCCTCCATTCATTAGAGAAACATCAAGGCTCATACATTAAACTTTTCTCTCTTCATTTTCATGATTTTACATCATTAAAGAGAGCATCTTTGTGAGCAATTCTTTGATTGAGAGTGAGCATTCTTCAAGTCATCAATTCTCTCATCTCTCTCTTGTTCTAGTGCTTAAACGTGTACTCATCTACTTCTTGAGAGTGAAATCTTGTACACATTTCTTCATTGAAAGGTTCTTGTATCAAAGCTTGGGGTTGTCAAGCTTTGGAGCTTTGGGTTTGTCAAAGCTTGTTCTTGATGTGGGCATAGCATCAAGGGATTGTAAGAGGTTCGATCTTGACCCGTAAGGAAGATCATACTAGTGGATTCTAGGGCCTTTCAAGGGACTTCCTTGAAGGGGTGGACGTAGGCTTGTGGGTATATCAAGCCAAACCATTTAATTCTCATTGTCAAGTATCTCTAAACCCTTCTTTCGTTACATTATCGTCTTACATTTGTGTTGAGATTGGTTGTTTGCTTATTTGAGTTATTGAGATTGAGGTTTGTTATTTGTTAATTTTTAAAGTAGTCTTAAAACCCTATTCACCCCCCCCCTCTAGGGTTATTTTATTGGTTTCAAGTGGTATCAGAGCCTCGGCTCTTGTTATATTGGGTAACGCCAAGAGAGTTAATCGATCATGGCTTACGTTGGGGGTATGGAGGGTAGTTCTACCACTAGGCCTCCATTGGTTAATGAGACCAATTATAGTGTGTGGAAAGTTAAGATGAAAATCTACTTAGAGTCTCAAGACTACGAGATGTGGGATATTGTTGAGAATGGCCCATACGTTCCGATAAAGGTGGTTGACAAGGTTGAAGAGCCAAAATCCAAATCGGAGTATAGTGATCATGATAAAAAGATGATTTGTATGAATGCTAGAGCGAAAAATTGTCTTGTTTGTGCTTTAGACACTAATGAACTCAATAGAGTCATTATGTGTAATTCCGCTAAGAGTATTTGGGATACTCTTCAAGTTACTCATGAAAGAACTTCTCTCCTTAGAGATTCCAAGATGAACTTATTGTTTAGAGATTATGAGTTATTCCATATGCTTCCAAATGAATCCGTTACGGATATGAATACTCGTTTCACTAACATTGTAAACCCTTTGAAGCAATTGGGCAAGGAATTCACTAATGGTGATCTTGTAAGAAAAGTGATTAGGTCCTTACCAAGAGCTTGGGATGCAAAGATCACCGCCATTCAAGAATCGAAGAATCTCAATATCTTTCCTCTTGATGAATTGATGTGCTCACTTATGACGTACGAAATGCAAATCAAGACCTTTGATCAAGAAGATGTCAAGAAGAAGCCTACATCAATTGCCCTTAAAGCTTCATCTTCAAACCTTGAGTCAAGCGATGATGAAGAAGAATTTGATGAAGAGGATGTTGCAATGATTGCAAAGAACTTCAAGAAGTTCATGAGGTTTAGAAGGAATGGTGAGAGAAGGCAACAAAATGCTAGCAACGAAGAGAAGCTTTGCTACAAATGCCACAAGCGGGGACACATGAAGATGGATTGTCCCATATACAAAAGGGAAAAGAAGGAAAGAAGAGATGTATGGGAAAGAGTTAAAATGAGACAACTCTCCAAGAAAGAGAACAAAGAGAAGGAAAAAGCAATGAATGCTGAACATACTCCAACTTGGAGTGACTTCGATTCAAGTGATGAAGATGATGAGAAGAACGAACAAGCAAATGTGTGCTTCATGGCAAATGATGAGGTAAGCTCTTCTTCCGGTAGTGATAGTGATAGTGAAAGCTTCGAAGATGCTTATGATAGCCTATATGAGGAATCCAAGAAAATTTTTAAGAAAAATATTATTTTATCAAAAAAATTCCTTGAGGCTAATAAGCAAATTGAGAAGTTGAGAGTGGAAAATATTGAGTTGCATGCCAAGAATGATTGCGTTTCCAACCATTTATATGTAAAACATGTGAATAATGACTTGGTTGAATTGATTGCTAACACTCCTAGCTCAAAACAAATCTCTTGCAAAACTTTGGTTTTAGAAAAACAAAATGAAGATTTAAAACTTGACATTTGTGATTTGAAAAAATGTCTTCAAAAATTTGTTGATGGTCAAAACAATTTGGATGTCATGCTTGGACGCTAAAGATTTGGCCTAAACAAAGGTGGTCTTGGATTAGATCCCTTGGCCTTACCTCCTAAAATCTTTCAACAACAAGCTAGGTTGAATACTCATTCAAAACAACCAAAGAACTATTGCACACCATTTACACATTGTGGTTGGTGCAACAAGAAAGGGCATAAGACTAATTATTGTCCTTGTAGAATTGTTTATGTTAGAGGTAGAAAGAAGATGTGGGTTGTGGAAGGTCAAGATTACAAATGCAAGACTAACACTTATGGACCCAAGAAAATGTGGGTACCAAAAGTTATACATAAATTGTGATTTTAGGTTGTTCAAAGCAAAGGCAAATAGTAACAAGGAGAAGGCTCCAAGAAAATTTTGAGAAGGATGAGCAACAAGCTAAATCTTAAGGGGGAGTAAGCATTCTGAGATTGGACATGCTATTTAAAATGAGGAGAGCCTCAAAGCTTGTTAAGAAAATGGACTTCAAGAATGATCACTCATGAGCTCAATTCCTTGGTAATTCATCAAGAGGGTAAAACTTGGCTCTATTCAACATTGTGCTATACACTAAACTTATATGTCATGAAGCATGCTTAAATTGTCATACTTATTTCTCATGATATAAATAGCTTGCTTGTTGAGAATTAATGTGAACCTTGCTGATGAATGGTCCTCTTGCACTTATATTGAAAACATTGATTGTTGATGACCATTATTCGCATTGTGAAAATTCCATGTTGAGATGATGTCGTCTTAATGCTTCACGTTGCCATTCCTACACGCACACCTTTTGATAATGCCAAAAAGAGAGCATGACTTCGTTAGAAATTTAGTTGTGTTTGTTTGATATTGTTGGCATGCATTAATTGAGGGGGAGCATACATTATGATGGAATATGCATAAGATAACTTGATAGGGGGAGCTTACATGCTTGAATCATATAATATCTTGTTACTCTTGAAATATGCATAAAGTAAACAAGATTATTGAGCTAAATTGAATATCTTTCTTTCGATCATGAAAGAACTCTTGATGTCATCCTATAAGTTCATGAGTTATATGCACTTCACGCTATTATCTTGCTTATAATTATCTCTTCACACATGCATACCCTTGTCTCTTTGTTGATGACAAAGGGGGAGAAATAATCTTGATTCTATATGCTATGTGATTGTGTGTTTTGAGAGAACATTAGAGGAAGAGCATATCTTGTTTTAGCTAGGGAAGCTAGCTACAAGCTTAATCGCAAAATGAGATAGATTGACATGTCTTGAGTATACTAGAGATTATTGAATGTTCTAAGTGAGATTGTTGTGCTTAATTGACTATCATATGATACATCTTACCTTATATAGAATCAATGTTTGTCATCATAAAAAAGGGGGAGATTGTTAGCCCTATGGTTGGATAACCTAGGCTTACATCTTGTTTTGATGATAACTACACATTGATTATGTTCTAATGTGTGTTTTGAGTGGATTCTTAGTAGATATATACATGACACTCATGAAGACACATTTGAGAAGTTGGATAGATGGATTGAAGCCAAAGAAGCTTAAAGTTATAGTGGACATACTATGGAAGCTTCATCAAGTCCTATGTCAAAGAGCAAGAAAGAATGCAAAGGCTAAGTTACTACGATTATGATTGGTCTTTACTATTATGTAACTAGTCTTGGTTTGATGGTTGGATTGATGACTATGACCTAAAAAGACCTTAGGACACCTTGTGCATTGCATGTGAGTTCATAACCTTTCACACAAGTGTGGTTCTTGAAAATGAGTGAACTTTGGAGCTCACTCAGATTTTCTCAAAAACTATTTTGGTGCCAATCTTTTCATATCTTGATAAAACTTTTCATTAGCTTTCCAACGCAAAAAACGGCACCTCAATCCGATTTTTCTAGAGAAAGTTATGCCCAAAATAGGAAAGGGGGTTCCGTGAGGCAGCTGATAGGCAGTAGGGTAATACAGTCGACTGTATTTGAATCCAGTCGACTGCATTGGAATGCAGTCGACTGCATTGGTCAAAATTCAGTTCCAACGGCTATTTTCGAGGACAAAACTCCAACGGCTATTTTAGAGGGATTACAGTCGACTGCATTGGGAATACAGTCGACTGCAATGGCAGTTTTGCCCATATTTTGCCTCTAACGGCTATATTTCATTTGCTCTCTATATAAATGATTTGGGGCTTCATCATACACCATGGAAACCACATTCTAAGCCTCCATTCATTAGAGAAACATCAAGGCTCATAGATTAAACTTTTCTCTCTTCATCTTCATGATTTTACATCATTAAAGAGAGCATCTTTGTGAGCAATTCTTTGATTGAGAGTGAGCATTCTTCAAGTCATCAATTCTCTCATCTCTCTATTGTACTAGAGCTTAATTTGTACTCATTTACTTCTTGAGAGTGAAATCTTTGTACACATTTCTTCATTGAAAGGTTCTTGTATCAAAGCTTGGGGTTGTCAAGCTTTGGAGCTTTGGGTTTGTCAAAGCTTGTTCTTGATGTGGGCATAGCATCAAGGGATTGTAAGGGTTCGATCTTGACCCGTAAGGAAGATCATACTAGTGGATTCTAGGGCCTTTCAAGGGACTTCCTTGAAGGGGTGGACGTAGGCTTGTGAGTATATCAAGCCGAACCATTTAATTCTCCTTGTCAAGTATCTCTAAACCCTTCTTTCTTTACATTATCGTCTTACATTTGTGTTGAGATTGGTTGTTTGCTTATTTGAGTTATTGAGATTGAGGTTTGTTATTTGTTAATTTTTAAAGTAGTCTTAAAACCCTATTCACCCCCCCTAGGGTTATTTTATTGGTTTCACCTCTGCTTGGATTTCCTCTCTGAGGGGGTCTCTGTGGCTCGGAGTTGTAATCTGAAAGGCTCTCGGCAGCGATGATGGCTTCATTAAGGTTGTTCACCCGACGTCTATTAAGCTCGGTGCGAGCCCATGGTTTTAACCCTTCCATGAAGAAGAAGAGTCTGTCGACTGCGGACATGTCACTGATGTCCAACATCAAGGCAGAAAATGCCTGGCAATACTCCCGGACCGATCCGGTGTGCTTGCATTCCAGCAACGCTTTTCTCGCGTTGAATGCGGTGTTTTCTGGGAAAAACTGACTCTTTAGCTCACGTTTGAGTATCTCCCATGTGTTTATGACGCAAGACCCATCTTCGATCTCTGCGTACTTCTTCCGCCACCATAACTTGGCATCTCCAACCAAGTACATGGCAGCCATCGACACCTTTGTCGCTTCCGAGTCTACTCTGATGGCTCGAAAGTATTGTTCTATATCGAAAAGGAAATTTTCCAATTCCTTGGCGTCACGGGCTCCCCCGTAACTCTTGGGCTCTGGCACTCGGGGCCTCGACGAGTGCTCCACACCCCCAGCGGGTGTGTTAACCACTGCACGACTAAGAAGCTCCACTCGATCCTGGAGTTCTTGAAATTTAGACTCCCAGTCTATACCTTCACTCTGCCGTGCATGGTGTTCCACTCGATCTTGAAGCTCCTGAAACTTCCCCTCCCATTCCATGCTTTCAGCATATCGGGTATTATCAGTGGCTTCAAGATTCACTTCCAAAGAAATCAAGGCGAAGGGAGAATTGCTTCAGGATGCCCGGAGCATCCTGGTCACTCTTGAACATGTCATGTATCTGTGCTTCCAAAGCATCGATTCTCTCTTTTGTGTTGGCCATAGTTTTTCTCAGCAAACTATCCCACAATATTTTCTTAGCTGAAGCCACGGTCCCTTGGGCAACCGCGGCTCTGATACCACCTGACACACGGTGGCCATTGATGGCACAAGGAAACCGTGTGTGGCACTCGACTTGCCGCTCGCAAGAAGAGTCTGCCAACCAATCCCAACAATTTAAAGCAAGCAGTGCATCAACATCGCATAAAACAGTGCACAAAGAGTAAATTTCAACACGAGGGCAAAACGGTCACAAATATCTTCATTACTTCAATAGCATCATTACAACTTACAAAAGGCTTTGTTTGCATTCACAGTGTGCAATCTAGCTAGACAGGCAAGCTAAAACAAAGCAAGGGACTCTCGGGTATGGGTGTGCATGACTCCCATATAGTACCATTAGGAGGAAAAACCAAAGTGACAGTAGTAGATGTAACTATGTGCGAGGAGTCATAGTGCCCCTTTTTAGAGAAATACAACTCGAAATGACTTGAAATTTTACAGGGAAACTTAAATATATACAACGGTGGTCTCCACCAAAATTGAGCAAAAACGCACGCCTGGATCTTTAGATCTTCACTGTTGGCTTTTGACGTGCGCGGGCACTGCAATTGGGCGCGCGGGCGCTGTGCTTGACGGGCGCATGGGCGCGAGACTTGAGGAACTTGTGAGGGCGCATGGGCGCCTGTTGGAAGGGCGCGGGGGCGCTGAGCTGGATGGGCGTGGGGGCGCTGTGCTAGGCGGGTGCAAGGGGCAGCCCGTGACACGGGGGAAGGGGGACACACGCAGTGGAAGGGGCCAACCATAACTCTTTGTTGTGGTTGAGCATGGGGGGCCATGGGGGGAAGGGGGGCCACGGGGGAAGGGGGAAGGCCACGGGGAAGGGGGAAGGGGGGGACGGGGGGGGGGGGGGCATGGGGGGAAAGGGGGGGGGGAGTGGGAGGGGGCGCAACCGCAACAAAGAGTTGCGGTTGGCTTTTGAAACAAATGATGCCAACCGCAACTCTTAATTGCGATTGGGCTTTTTCTTTCAATTCTTCCAACCGCAACACTTTGTTGCGGTTGGGTTTTTGTGAAGAATATTTGCAACCGCTACAAAGAGTAACGGTTTGATTGAGAAATAAATTTTTTCTCACTGGTAGACAGGGATCGTCTCCCATTTTTAATACCTCCGCATATATGAAATTTAGTGAAAATATCCTTAGAAAACGTTAAACGACGCAAGAGGGAGAGGAAACAAAAGCTAACTTGGGCTAGGAAACGTAATTTAGTCGTTATATTATAATTAGCAAAATTCCAAAGAAATCGGAATCAGCTGAAAATAGCAGACCAGCTGAGAGAGAGAGAGAGAGAGAGAGAGAGAGCGGCATAACGAGCCCTAATTCCAATTCGAATCTCATCACCCAAATCCAAAGGCCCATAATGTGCAACTTCCGTTTAAACTTGCACCTAGTGTTCTCGCAATTACTGATTCTTCAGTTGGCGTCCATTATATCAGCTATCAGGTACCGCTTTTTCTCCTTTTCTTTTTGTCCTGCACTGTTGAATCTTGTGAAACTTATCTCGAAAATATATTTGTACTTGACATGGTTTGGCCCGCAATTCATGCCCAAAATATTGAAGAAATTTGGGTATGCGTGCTGTAAAAGGGCTAGCCTAGTGCACCAGGCTCGTGCCATTGCACGGTCTTGGGAGGGTTAGATATACACAGCCTTGTATTTGCTATAGTTGTCTTCAAGAGGGTCAGGCGTGGGGCAGTTGTGAGGTCTGCTCTGCTGTGAGCTTGAGGTCATGGATTCGAAATACGGAGGCAAAGCTGCGTATACTAACCCTCCCCCTCCCCATGACCCCAGACATTGCATTAGCGGGAGTCTCGTGGAATGGGCTGCCTCATTTTTGTTCTTGAAGCTCATTTAGAGATTCTCAAATTTTAGTTACAAAAACAAGCCCGTTCTATAGTGAAATTTTAATTTCCAGCATTAAATGGTTCATGATGAAATAAAACGGTAGCGGTAAATTCAAGAGCATTTGCTCTTTTTTTGGGAATGAGGAATCCTTCCGCGGTCTAGCCTGGGATCAGGGACCAGTTGGGTTCCAAATTTGATTTAGCTTGCTGCATCAGTCCTATGGCTTTTGGCACATTGATCAGAATTCCGATGGAAGGAACACTATTTCTTGTAAGAAGGAAAATTGTGAACTATCAAATTTGATCTCTGAGCTTCAGGTGGCTTAGTAGAGCTATCAACCATTAAATAGTTACTGATTGAATAAACACTATGTTTGGACTGCTAATCTGTTGGAATACCTTGTGCATTAGCTTTGTCTTGTCCAATCAGTTACATTGCTTGGACGCAGAAACATAAATACGTATATGTAGATGCACCATTATGTTGCATAAATTTGACAAAAGAAGACGAATGCGTCCCATCTTTTGTAGTGCATCATACTTGTAACCTGAACTCTTTTGACTACGGTTACATGTGCTGCACCCTTTTTGTTTTCATTTTATTTTCAGAAAAATGGGTCCTCTAGGATATAGTTAGCTAAGGCAGGAGCTCTCAAAGTACCGATATTGAACAAAGACGACATTTTTCAAAACAGATAGAGTTCTCTACTTAAGAACTCCTATGGATTTGTGACACTAATTTCTAGGTACTATAGTGGATGGTGAAGAAGGCGCGCTTTTTAAGTCCTCCCAAAATTTGTCCTCAGCTCGTTGGCATGGTTTGGTTGAAAACCATATGAAGCTACGGTTGGCGAAACGTTAAAGAGTATGGAACCAAGAACATGAAGGTATATTGTGCCTCATCTTAGTAGCAGGAAGCTCCTCGTATGGTGATGCTTCTCTCTCGGAAACTCGCTTTTGCGATCCCAAGTTTGGAGCTCCATGGGATCGCGTCCCAAACTAACATGGGAACTCGATCCCATCAGCTGGATTGATGACAAGTGATGAACGATTGAACTTGCCTTAAACGGTAATTGAAGTCAATGGCTAATGGAAACTCATTCATCTTTGAGTGGCTAAGTTGTTATCTTTCTAGTTCCAAAATTCTTATAGCTTTATCTCTAAATGGAGGCTGTAACCAAAAAGTAATGAAGATTGAGAAGGGTAATGGTCAACTCCTCATCACAGACTGAGGTTCTGGTCGTATTTCCTTCTTTGGCACAAAAGAATCTAAGGATGTAGCTGTTTTAGATCTTTGCTTTCCAATAGCCCTGTGTGAAACTTTTGTGGGATGAGGGTAGTAATTTTGTATAGATAACCTGGAATACTAGGTGCATGTACTTGTGTTCACAAAATTGTTAAATCTGGGTGTCAGCCAGGTTATGTACTGATTATGAACATTCTGTTTTTGTGGCCAAGTGCTGTAGCAAGTTCCCAGTTTTTCTTCGCTTTCTTTGTGCACTTACTTTTGCATTTTTCTTTCTGATTGTATGTTCCCTCACTTGCACATGGTAGGAAGGATGTCAGCTTTCTAGAGAAACAAATTTGCAGAACTACAGTTCAAGGAAGATACTTGCTCTCTGATGATAATGGTACACATGTTTTTTTCCAAGTTAATTTGTTTGTTGGACTTCTCATGATTACTGTCGTTTCCACTGGTTGCATCGGCATGGAATCTAGTTTGAAAAAGGAAAAAAACTAAGAAGTTCCTATCTTTCCACACAGAAAAGGCTTCATTTTGTTAAAATCAAACTAAGTTAGACAGTTGGGCTTGGTTGGATGTTGGTTGTCACACCCCATTCCACCTCTTATATGTTGGGGAGTTTGGAATTAGCCTTAAACAATACTTCTTGAGTAGCCCTTTTGAGGGAGGTACGCCTTGTGGTGGTGCTGCTTGTTTTGCGCCGGTAGAGATGGTTTCAGAGCTGACTATGAAAAGCCTAAACCAGGTCATTCGACAGGTTGCTGGTGGTTGGGAGAAGAAGGCGAACTTGGGTGTGTTCATGCAAAGAGTATGGTTGGGGAAACTGATGGGTGACTAGATATGACGTTCCTGGACTCTATGACAAGGTTCATTTTTGCCTTAGCGACCTCATCAGTGTGCTTTTGGAATCAGCCTTAAATAACCCTGCAGAGGAACTTAGGAGTACTTCTTTGCTAGTGGTTTTAAGGGAGCATGCCCTGTGGCCTGTCTTTGTTCTGGGTTCTCCCCTTCTATATTTCAGTGTTGCATATGTATACTCAAACAAAGCTTTCAGATTGGTGAAATTAGATTGGGCCTGAATTTATGTTACCTGGCTGGAAACAAAATACCGAGTTGGGTCAAAATAAAAACACAGAAGCTTTGCTCTTCTCCAAGTTAATTTAGGGTGTTCTGCACCACTTAAACAGCAGCGGTGGCTGGAAGGATGATAACAATAGTGACGGGCAAGAGAAGATTAGGCTCCATCAACGATGATGAACGAAAAAAATGGTCTACAAAGCGAACTTAGGTGATTTTTTTTTGCTATAAGATAAATAGAGGAAGTATGAGACGGAGAAGACGAAAGTGAAAGAAATTGGTTCTGCAATTAAGCTCCGTGATACCAAGAGAGGCACACCCGAAGGATCAAGGTGTGTTTTGATACCAAAGTGCGGAAATGAGAGAAGGAGAGATTGCAAAAATAGGGTGCAGGGGATACGCGGGAGCATACAGCCGATGGCGTACAGCCTAAACACTCAATATATTGCAACTCCAACAATTAAGAGGGATTACAAAAGTCATATAGGAATGAGAAACCGTAGTACTACTTGGAAGACCAAAAGCCTAGTAACTAAACGGCTAAATTACCACAAAAACATGGTGTTACCTAATTGAAATTAGACACCGAATAAATTCTGATTATCTGGTAATACTAAAGAACAGATGAACCCCAATTATTCGAAATAGTGAGCGTAAAATCATGTTGACTTGCGATTCCAATTGTTTTGAAGGATCTCCAAGTGTGTCATCAGCTGCACTTTTAACTTGAGTTTAACATTTATAGGTTATGTATGTGATGCATTATCCTTGGATCCGCAGTCCCGCTGCTGCCCTGGGAAAGGAGAGCAGTACTCTTGTCAGTGAGTTATATTTTGAAAAAAAAAAGTTCCTTTTGGAATGATCACTTTTTGTGGTTGTACAATAATCGTTCTTGCTTGCAGTGGATGCAATCTCTTCTCACAGTGCTGCAATTCGTATGAATTTTGTGTTTCGTGTTGCCTGAGTCCTGCACAGGTATGTCATTTACCGTTTTTGCTTGTCTTTTTTCCTGTCCTTTCTCTCTCTGGTATGGAAGTTAATGTCAAGGAGGACATGAGAAATCTGCAAAAGGGAACTCGCTTTTTATATTATAACATTAATTGTTCAGACAAAGAAGGATCTAGCACTGAAGGTGAAGATAGCGAAGCCAGTGACTGCAGGTAAGAGTCTATCATGTGCTTGTAAAAATTCATTTCGTAGAGACGCATTTGGAGTGGGTATCCCTTGAATCTAGGGAGGGATCAAAATTTCCTAATGATGACGTTTTGTTGGCAACATAATGGGGTCAAGTTTACTATGAATAAGCTTCCAGGTGTAACTCACTTTCTTATTATTTGCATCCAATTCTAGTACAAGTAACCCAACACCCCCCAGCCCAGCCAAAAAAAAAAAAAAGAAAAAGAAAAAAGAAAAGGAAATAAAAAGAAAAACTTCCACGCCCCCCCCGGCAACCCAACAGGATGTTACAGTCTCCAACTCGGTTAATAACCTAATTAGGCGACTGCTCTTACCCAGTGAGAACAAATTTGTTCAGTTGCTTCTTCTGGTTAGAACTGGGCTGAATATCTAATCTCCACCTGTCTCCTTTTTACGTTTACTTACCTCTCTTGCTATGGGGTTGCCAGCTGCCTAGTCTGCGTCCTATTCTGCTATTTTCTAGTTAGCCTGTGGTTTTTATATGCTTGGAAAATTAAGTGTTTTTCCGTAAGCCATCTGTTCTTCGTTTATCTGGCAGGGATGAGATGATATCACTTAATTCTTTTGGCAGGGACTTACTCAAGTGTTTTTGATTACTGTGCTGGACGGTGTCGCCATAATTCTCAGAGTGTGGTATGCAATTAGTTCTTCAGGTCCTATTAATGGTATACTAAGTAACTGGGACAAGGAATATAGGTCATTTGCCTTAGATTTAAACCTTTTATGAAAACTTTCTTGATCTGGCATAATATCTGAATTCTGATATTTCGTTCCTGTAGTTTCCCTTTATTGCACTTATCAATCACTTTCCGGTCTATTACAAGTGCACGTACTCGTAATTTTGATTGGTCAATGATTAGATTTTCTATTTCAGGAGTTTGGCAGTTTAACTTCAATCATTATCTATTCAATTTGTTGAAAAAAACTGTAGTTCACTTTCAGCTTAGTTGCGTTTGTAACCTTAAGTGTTGAACAGCACTTTGTCATGTCACAAACAGTGCCAAGGGGCAATCAAATACGATAAACAGAATGGTGTAAAATTATTCGGCAGATTGCACAGGATGACCCCTAGCGGCAAACTCTGTGTCATTGGTACGAAGTGCCGACGGGACGCCGTGTCAATTGATCCAAGAAGATGTATTTTGTGATAGTTGTACTTTATATAAAAGTAGGAGTAGTAGTGGAGATTTATCACGTGTCTAGGATTATGAGCTCTGTTGTGTTAGTTGGGTTCCTTGGGCATGTTGGTGTTGAATCGAGAATCAGAATTCAACTTTTGTAAAAGAGGTATTGATCCTAAGATTCGGTTCATCATAAGATTTGCTTCAGTTGCTTTCATATCAAGGTATTGAAATCTGAAGCATGTTACACCAAAGAAATTAGCATGAAACATGGTCCAATTGTCAAATGCAACGTTTGTGTCATTACCTATGAAGCACGGATACCGGTGCGGATACGCGGATACGGCTTTTTTGAAAATTTTAGGATACGGGTGCGGCGACAAATTATATATATATATTTTTAATTATATATACTTAATATTTACTTTTTAAACAAAATAGGAATTATTTAAATTTTAAGAAAGTGTATGTATATTGCAATGTTATTTGTTATAGCTGCTATATACTTGCATGTGACTGTGACTAGCTGGAGCTATTAAAGTCATTGGGTCTGAAAATGCATAGACCCACTCGCATGTGTACAATTGGTGGCCTTGATCATTATAAAGTGCCATGTGGCCTAAAAAGGATCTGCTACTGTGTCCCAACCAGCTTCACAAAACAAAATAAGAGGCAAATTGTATTGTATTGTAACTAATAAAAGCAAGAACAGGGGCTGCTACCGGTGCGCAAGGTCGCGGGTGATCTGCTTCCCGTGCGGAGTGGCCTCGCGGAGGTCGCCTGTGGTCTGATCGTCGCCAGTGGTTGCGGGTGGCTCCAATCGACGCCGGTGGTTGCCGTTGTCGCTGGCCGTCACTCACTCTCTCTCTCTCTCTCTATTAGTCTTACTCTCTGCCCTTCTCACAGATCAAACCCCAGCCGTAAACGATCTACCATTTATTAGGTTAGTATGATTTTTATCATTTAGGAGTTGACCCAACAACTTCTGTTTTTGTGTTTTGACTTCTAAAACTTCTTTTGAAAATTGTATTTTTCACCCCATAAGTATCGGATCCGCACCCGCTATTTAGGAAATTAAAAAAATAAATAGAAAATACTGGACACACACCCATGCCGCACCCGCCCCGCACCCGCACCCGACGCTCACCCGGTGCCGGTGCTTCACCCTTCTAGGCGCACCCGTGCTTCATAGGTCATTACTGAAGGGACAAGTGGCATCCTTACCACGATGTATACTTATATATACATGAAAGAAGTTCCAAGAGATGTTTAAGCACACAAGTTAACAGGACTTATACTTTCAACTACCAATAACATGCAAATCTATAAGTCTATAAGACAAAGAATAGACAAGTGAGTATACTCAAACAGTGAAGGGATTGATAACATTAACTGAAAAGTCAGTTTGCTTCATTGGACACACAATAAGTAATTCACCAGCTGCAGTACCTGAAAGAGTTGCAAGAGAGTGTTTGGGCATATTAGAAGACAACCGTAAAAGCTTTCTATGGTAAAGCCTTGTTTAAAATTAATGTGTTGTAGTGATGCCTTGCCTAGCCTTTCTACGGTTTACCATTTTCACTATAGGATTCACCCATAAATCCTGCAACTCAGGGCCTTCATTTCAGTCACGACTCGGAATCGTTTTATACGTGAATAGTATGGAATCGCGAATTGCACGATTCTAAGAACTATGCCTGGTTTTAGTGGAACTGTCTCTGAGTTTATGCAATCAGCGCAGCTAGTTAGAGTTGATAAAAGTGTAACTGAAGCTTTATGCTATGTGTCCTTTGGGCATCACAGGTGCCTTGAGGCAACTATTTTCTATAACTTTTAGCGAGTGAGAGACAAGTCTCTTCTCTTTTCCCATTCTTGTCTGCATGCCTTTGGTACCTTTTTCTCTTTCTTATTGCGTGCTCTGTTCCACATCATAATTATATACTCCCTTCGTCCCACATAAATTGATCATCTTTCCATTTTTGGCCGTCGCACAAAAAATGCTCACTTTCCAAATTAAGAAAGATTCTATAGGTGTTTTTCCATATTTACCTTTCTTACCCTTTTTTATTCTATTTGTCTCCACATTTAACTCTCCACCAATTCATTTTCTCTCTCTTGGCCCACTTTCTAAAACTTTTTTATCCTATTTCTCTCCCCATATTTAGTACTCTACTAACCAATTTTCTCGCCCCTGGCCCACTTTCTTCCCCTCCTCTCTCTGAAGGGTAGAATGGGAAACACACAATATATGACTTGAGTCCTTAATCTGCGTGCAAGTCAAAGTTGATCGAATTATGTGGGACGGAGGGAGTAATATTCATAAGCGAGCACCTGGGTTTCTGGGCATTGCATTTTTTCTGTTTGCAGTGGTGTCTGAAATGGCTTTTTATGTTTCAGGTTCATGAAAATGCTTATCTTAGTGATTTCCATCATTGTTTTGCCCTGCCATCAAATTCATCAGGTGCGTGCAAAAGTGATTTGTAGTTAAGAATATACCTTTTGTTAACCCTAAATCATAACTAGTCTAGTCTTTCGATTGTGGCTTAGGTATGGCTATTTGTTCCTAGAAAGCGTTTGGATTATATTGCCAGTGAGGTTTTTTGGAGTAAGAAACTTGTAGCATTAAGTATTAGTTGCTTGAAGCTTTTCTTAGTTTTACTTTAGCTATTTGTGTTGTGCTCATCGGATGGGATTGGTTCAGACGTTGATGAAAGATAACTCTGCATGTGCTTCACTCTGAAGGAAACATCCAACCTGGCATTCAATGCATCAAGAAGAATCCTACTTAAAATACGACTATGTTAGGAGAAGCACCGAAGAAGCTGCCATTAGCGAGTGAACATTTCTAGAAGGCGCGGCAGAGATGAACTCCACTGATTCCATATCACCTTGGCATCATAAATTGTACTTCTTATGAAACTCTAAACGTTATGTAGTAGTAAGACAAGAATCTAACTTTGAAGTGATTTGACTGGGACTTTGAACAGCAAGACGAGCTCACCCTTTTATGAAATTTTTTACTGATGATGTACAATTGTAAGAACAAACAACCACGAGAGGCGATAGAGCTGTCCATCAGGGGATTAGGGCTACAGTAATATCTTGTGCATTGAATATGAATATCCTTTTTTGTGTTTTTGGTTGCTTTTGAGTTTTTCTTGATAAAACGCCGTTACCCTACCGCAGCACCACCGTCAGCCCACTGCTGCTTCCACCTCCACATCCACTACCGCCATCACCATGGCACCACATTAACACTGTTATCTATCCTGGGCTGCTGCTCCTTTTCCACCACCGCATCCAACATCTAATGATGCAAGAAGTGGACAAGATAATGCGTTATCTGGCTGGATGTGCTTTTTTGTACTATCCGATCATTTAAGGCAAAACTTCAGTTTGCTAAACGAGCCATATGGAAAAAGCTGAGGGAGGGGAAAGACAAGTTTCCAAATATAATAACCCTCCATGTTGGAAAAGACAGAACTATGGAGAAAAACATGCGCATCATTAGCAGGATCGGAACTTAATATATATTTTTTTTCATGCATTTGCTCTACCACCCTCCTTTTTTTATTGGGGGGTTGGGGAGGGAACAACTTTTTAGTAATTTGTTTGTACTCTCTCTCTCTCTCTCTCTCTCATTTCCTCAGTCACTTAACATTTTGACCTTCCGCATTCCTCTTATTCATTCAAACTTCCAGCATTATTGGCTTGAATCCATCACTTGTTGCTCCTTTCATCAGCGGTCTCGTGCACATTTGATTAAACCAACTCATTTTTACATTGGTCTCGTTCTGAAGTTCGAATTGCCACAACATGTCGCCTACATTTGAGCCTTGATGTATCGTGGATTTACTGTCTTATTAGCATACCAATTTGTGGAAGAGAATCGGAGATAAAGTGTTCTTCAACACGATTCTGTCAATAATTTCAGTTGCAAGATAATGTCAACGCAGGCATGCACTACTAGCACAGCTATGCTCTTGTACAGTCATTTTTAACGGTACAAGAGCATTGGTAGCGGTGCTAGTAGTGCAAGAGCAATGATAGATTATAATTTAGCATGCCAAAGATAATTCTGATACATGGCATGCACTACTAACACTGCTACTACTGCTCTTATACATGGACTATTACTCTGTTAGTGTATCGATACTTGTACTGCTAAGTGCTACCAGTGTTCTTTGCTAATCGTTGCAGTAGCTTGTGCTTTTTGTTCAATGCTTTGTCTTTCTTGAAGGATCTAACTTGTACAGTTTCGAATATTTCATGCAACAGGGGCTACTGAAAGGCCCCTAGAAACAAGGCTAAGCGGCATTAACATCGTTATTGGCAAGTGAGTTATCAAAATGTTATGATGCTTATGATCATATTTTATAGTAACACCTGCGTACATTAAATTGTTTTCTTTGTGCATCACATGAGTGAAGGCAAGGACAGTCATGTGATTCTGCTTGCAAGTCAAATGGGCAATCATGTGTACCAAGCAAACTCGTACTGCTTAATCAGTGTGAAATGTAAGCTTATATTTTTGTAATTAACTTTGTTTGTCTTAGTCAATTCAACTTCGTTGTTTCCTAGACTTCCATACTTGGGGACCTCTCTGGCATTAATTGTTTCTGGCTGTGCCTGGATACCCTCTTTGCTCGAATTATCTTGATAGTTTCAAAAATACAAAAAAGGGCTCTTTTAAAAATTGAGAAAAATACACCAATGATCATTGAACTATAGGCCAAATTTTACTTTGCCCACCGAAATTAGATTTGTGTCATTTTAGTCACTGGGCCCACTCAAGCCATTCCGTTAGCTGTTGTTAACGATATGTCCGTTAAGTTGTCACGTGACTCACACGTGGGCTCAAGTTTTCCATTAAGTTGTACACTACGGGTCACCGCTAACTAGCAATATATGTGTTATGTATGGGCATGTTGATATAATTTTCAAACACATTCCGTCCTCCTGAGAAGGTAAAAACCAATTAATAAACCACAACTAAATTTTATACTTGCAATCAAGTTGTTATAGCTAGCAAGGCAGGGCAAAATCCCATAGAAACAAGCCAAAAGGAAAAAAGCAACAACTTTCATCCCTTCCGTCCTCAAGATTCAGTCACCATTGCTTCATCACGTCTATCGTCCTCGGGCCTCGATCATCAACCTCTTCCCTGCACACACTCATCAATAGAGAGATCTTTCTATGTTAGATTGCCTTCGTTGAGGAGCCTCATCTCCCTCTCAGTTAGGCAGATGGCGATTGGAACAAAAGGTAAGAATACAATCTACAATTGGGGTTTACCCCGTCTTTTGATTCATGAAACAACCCCAAGTTTCCCTAATATTCGATCATGACCCCCGAATTGAGTTTAAAAAGTTGCAGTTTTGCCCCACAGGTGTCGGACACTTCTGCGTAAGGTGTCCGATAATTAAAAATAAACAAAAAATATCAGGACACTTTTAAGAGGTGTCCGACACATGTCTGGAGGTGTCCGAGGGGTGTTAGGTAGGTGTCAGACACGATACCTCGACCTAGAAGAGGTGCCCGTGCTTCCTCGCCTCAACCCCAACCCCATTCCCTGCTATCCTCTGTTTGATGGTCCTAGTCAATTATTGGATGTAGAATGCAAATACGCTGAGTTTCATTAATTTGAAATCATGAAGGGTAAATTCTAAGATAGAAAGCTTGACTTTAGCCATTAGCTCCACTTCTGTTACCGAAGTGGCGATATGTAGCGACACCTCCAAGTCTTCAGCAACAAAAATGGAGCTCAAACATCACTTCCCAAAAGAAATTGTACAGCAGCATCTCTTGCAGTGATTAGATATTGTTCTCTTAGTTTTTTTTTTATTACATTTTTGTTGGCTTCTATGTTTTTAACGTCGTTGTTGTTTTTCTTTTCTGAATAGCATGCAGAAATATATGAGCTGTAGAGGAGCTTGTCTGGCCAGCATCGGAGCAGATCAACCTGCTGAAGTTGTTGAGGATGCCCCAAGACATCTGGTATAACTCGTTAATTTGCATTGGTTATCGTGGTACACATTCACTTCCCAAAGTTATCGATTGCCGTAGCTCAAGGAAATTTTGCATTCAGAACTAAACTCTCTTTCTGTATAAAGAATTTTGCTTCTTTTGGTCTGGGAGTTATTGCTCATTTTCATGTAAACTAAATTAGTTGATGAAACTTATTAGAATTTGTGTAGCTCTAAGATCGGGTTTAAAGATGCAGACAATTCGCTTAAATTGTGGGCTATTAACTACCACAATTTATTGGTTTTAGAGTTCAAACACAGCATAAGGTTGAAAGAGTGAAAGCATAGAAAAAAATCGGATTATTTGGTTTTAAAGTCCGAAAGCGGCAGATAATTTATGCTATTCCATATTATATTGCATAATGTTCTTCAGCAGATATATTTGTAATATTGGTTATACAACTCATTACCTGTTCCTCATGATTGTGATGTGTACGTTTATGCTGTGAAAATGTAAGTGCATGATTTATTTCAGACTTGGCTGTTACTCTTTTTTGGATTTAATCTTTCCTCGAGAACAATGTAACTGCCCTCCATCTCTCTCTCTCTCTCTCTCTCTCTCTCTCTCTCTCTCTCTCTCTCTCACATCCTCTTCCCACCCTCCCGGGTCTCTCCGTCCCTCTCCCCTATTAATACTTCCAAGCATCTGTTTTATGGTATGTTGAAATATTCCTGAATTTTCTACTCATAGTTCTTGTCTTGCCTGTGGGATCTTCTATTGTCTCATATTTCGTATCTACAATTTCAGGATTATTTTTATCCTTTTAGCTATATATGTTCGTTGTTCAGAGAACTTCCTATCCTCTTGCATTTTACTGCCATCTGTGCTTTTGGATGGGAGAATCACACTTCAAAACAAAATTTCTTATACCTCCCTGTTATTTCACTGAATCTTAACTTATGGACCAACAGCTTTCAGCTTGAAGATTATCTCTTGCGTAACCGTAGTGGGAAGTGAAGGGTTCAAGTCTGATTGGGCATGGATAATTATGTTTCAATTATCATGATATACGTGGGCATAGCACCTGTGTTGAACAAACTTATTATGCATGTTTCAGTATCAAAAATTTTTGCGTATTGCTATCCCTCCCAGATTTTCATCCCAAAATGTTGTGGAAACACAGTGGGATCCACTGTTTTTAAGCCGGAATGTGCCACTTCATTTGAGAGTCAAGATTTGGGTAGAAATATGAGAAGAGGGCACTACTCAAAACTTTTGACCGTTACCTAAATATATTAAATTCGTGTCTCTTACATGTCTAAGAAAAAATACACGGCAGATGAGAACCAATTGTATGATTATAATTATGTGCCACATTTGATCATATTATTTTTGGCCTTTGGTTTTCAGAATCCAGGAGCATGCTTGTACACGCAAACAGAATCCGTGCTATCATGTGATGGTTCCCATCTGCATACGAGGAGGCTCTGTCCCTGTGCATAATCAAAAGTTAGAAGCAAGTATTTGTTGTGCTCAGTACATGGCCTTCTTAAACACAAGCCCTACTCTTTCACTATATTATATTCTCTCTCTGCATTTTCTTGCAGAAGGCTCCACTTTTGTGCATGTTTGATCATGGTGGTCTTTTGTGCTATGTCAAGCTTATCCTAGGAAATTTTGCTGGTCTGGAATTGCACAAAATGTACTGACTAATGTTGCATAGGAGAAGAAAGATCACACTGGCTCTTTTCCTTGTATGCTGCTGCAGTCTTACTAACTCTGAAGAAGACATCCAATGCTGAATTGTTTCTGAAGCGAACCAGTGATGATCGGCTGTTGTGAAGAGAAGGTACATACAGTTTGAATTGTTCGTTTCTCAAGCACGGGAGTTATGCCACGTGCATATAAGGTCGTTCTTGCTTCAATTCCCGTACCATGAAAATGCATAATGAAGCACAATGTCGTTCCATAACATCTTTTTTGGTAAATGAGTGAAAGTCCCCTTGTGTGTAGTGTTCACTGGTCCCATCCCATTCTGCCCCCCTTTCGTTGTCCCAATTTTTTGATGGAAGTTTCGGACGACTCTCTTTGGCAGAATAACATTGATCACTGTTTTGTGAAATTCAGAGTTATCTAAAATGGAGCAAAGTTTGTGCATGGAAGGCGTATCTGCGGTGGTGGCAAAATCATTAGTAATTCCACGTGGATTGTGTGCTATCTTAAATGACTGGAAAATGAAGAGGCCAGGAACTAAATGCAAAGTAGAAATTTAGCCCCAAGAAAAAGTTATGATGCTGATGCTACTGGCATGTCATTTAGTATATAAGGTTACACAACAGTGGCGATGAATCTACATGTTCTTGGTTTGGAAATGCCTATTGGCATGTGTTTTTTTCTAGGAAAAGTAGTAGAACCATACACCGGTTAACCGAAATTTGCAGCAGGTCACTAGCGGAGAAACGACGTGAACAAAAGTGAATTAAAAAGGTGGATGACAACCCCATTCGCTTTAGATCCTATCAAAAGGGGGCACTTGTTTGCATGAAATCAAATCATTTGTGGTGCATAAAACTCATAACTGACTAGCATAAGAAGCTGAAAGACCCTGGCCTTAGAAAGATAAAGCTCATCCTAGCGAGATTTGTATAGAGCAAGTCCATAGCAGAAGGATCACGTCTGCAGAATAGAAAGATAATATGAACCGATGTGTTCCTTCAATAAAATTTCAAGGGCTTGTTGCAAGAGACCCTGTCTCTAGTTGTGAAAATCCATCAAGGTTCAAAATTTAGACCCTGGTGCAGTGAATAATGCAAGGGTGTTGAGGCATCGAAATGCACACAATCCAAGGCCGCCCACCTTGTCTAATTCACCCTGCCCAAGGGGTCAAGCATCGAGTTACAGTACAAATATGTATTGGTCACTGAGCACACATAACAGTATTCTGTCTCATGCCTTTTTAATTCACTTTCAGCAGTGCTTCGGACTGTGCACCCATACACATTTTGACCAGACTTCTTCACCAATTATGAAAATGACTCCATATTATACAACAGAAGTATCGATCAAAAAGCAACCCTTTTACCCAATAGCTATGATCCACTGGGAAAAGTAGAAAAGGGTGAAGTAGAATAGAAACAATAATATTTGAAGGATCAATCAATTAGCCGGTCTGAATGCTTATATAATATGGAACAGAAAACTCCTTTGTTTGTGTAGGGGGTACTTTAATTATCACAAAGGCTGCCACAAATTCAAAAACTGTAGCCTGGTTTAAACACGGTACTTTTGCTCAATGGCTTTGAAGTACTCGTACTGCTATTGCTACTGCTACTGCTACTGCTACTGCTGCCATTTCCACTCCCTGCTTCAGCAATTTCAATCCCTCCTTCATCCTCTTTCACGGCGTCAAAAGCTGGGTGGCAGAAGATTTTGCTCAGCAGCTGAGTCCCTCTCAGAGCATTCGTTAATGGCAGGTGACCCACAGGTGTGTCATCATTGAGTTCCCAGACGAACTCATTAGGAAAAGCCCTGTAATTGTACTGCTCAACTTCAGTGTCAAGCTTCTTCATCCAACCAACCCTGATGAAGAAGGTGGTGAATTCTTGGCTTGCCTTGTTCCATATCTTCTTCTGCACACTGTAGCCAAACCTGTTGTCGCTGTGCTGTCTCCACAGCTCGTCTATGGTCCTGAGGTCGGTCTCCGAGATGAACTGCACCTCGGAGAAGAACACGTAGCCGCGCTTCACGGCCGCCTCGCCGGCCACGGCGATGAGGAGGCGGCGGGTCTCTTCGTCGGCTTCTCGGAAGTTTTGGGTGGACAGGTGTTGTTGGAGGAGGTCATAGGTGAGAGTCTCTGAGGTGGAGGGACTGGTGGGTGAAGTGGCAGTGGTGGAGGAGGAGGAGGAGAGTGAGAATGTGATGGAGGAAAGGGAAGTCGGATTGGTGGTGGTGCTGGTTGGTTTGAGGAAGAGAGTGGTGGAGGAGAGGGTGGAGGGAGGGCAGTCTATGGAGAGGCGCCTAAGCAGAGAGTTGTGGTGGTGAAGAGACTGAAGAGAATTAGTGGCCATGTGTGTGTGTGTGTGTGTGTGTGCGTGTGAGATTTGGAGAGGGGGAGAGATTGTACGGGAGATTTAGGAAGCCATGAGGGTGGAGAAGAGAGAAAGAGGTGTATGGAGGGAGGATTGTGTTGTGAGTTGGTTGGATAGGGGGATGTGCGACTTGGGCTTGTTGGGAGATAAGAAAGGAATGAAGGGGTGAGGTTAAAAAGTTATCATGGGGACGATATGATGGAAGATGGTGATTGGCTACATATGGGTGAGGCCGGATACTCTCTGTCTCTCCCCCCACACCTTGTCTCTGCTCTTGCCTTCTAATCTAACATCAAACAAGTTACACCTACACCTGCTGCTGGTAAACTTTTGGGTTAGCATCCTGAGGATTAACAAATGTCACAAGGGGGTCTTAATTCATAATTGGAAATTTCAAGTGCATCTACAACTTTTTTTTATCATAATTAATAACACTTAGTGAGACGTAGGTAGTGAGTGAAAAATGTGTGTTACGCCAAGAGATTTAAGGTTTATCCCATTTTATACAAGTGGTTAGATAACTAGGGTTAGTAAAAAATAACTAAGATGAGATAAAAGTATAGATATGTTATATTATATACGATTGGTTCGATTTATGCAGTTTCAAAAAAATCCTAACCGAATGTACAGTTTGGAGAAAAAAAATTAAACCGACTGATTTTTAGATCGGTTTGAAAATAGATGGATTGGTTGGCTCGGTTTTTACGGTTAGATCAGTTTCAACGGTTTAAATACTCACCAGTTAAAAGGATATCACTTGTCATTAGGATATTTTTTTAATGGTTAACATAGAGTAAAAAAGTAACAAGCCACTAGAAATTTAGAAGAGGCATTTCCTTCGATTATCATCTCCAATCCACAGTGGTGCTATTCATTAAAATTCATAGCGAGGCCCAGTCCAGCTTAAAGCTAAATGGAACTGAAGACAAAGATGGTCCAAGTTCAAACTTTTTTCCTATTTTTTGCCCGGTCTTGGCCTCGTTTTCTGTAGGCGTAAAGCGGGTCTAGATCCCCTGTGGTTGCTAAGGTTACAGCAGGCATGCTGTAGCCCTAGCAACAGCCGTCGGATCCAATTAGTTGGGATGGAACGGTAAGGATGAAGCCACGTCACCATATCTCTCATTTACTCTCCCAACAAACTCTGCCGACAACCATTCACTCTCTCCCTCTCTCTCCCAATTCTTCTGCCGGCGGCTTTGAGCTCCTCTACGCCGTTAACTTTGTGGCGATTGATTTCAAGGCGACGCACATCCACCTTCCTGCGATCCGACACCGGATCCAATCTCTCTCCTCCGCCAAACTCCGCAAGGCAAGGCGACGGCACATCCGGATCTGAAACTTCCAGCGCACATTAAGTGACACTCCCTATCTCTCGTCCGACGGCCTGAAATCGCACCGCTGCCCCCTTCCAACAACGCCGATCTACAGCCCGTCTCTCTCCCCTCCAAAAATGGGTCTACATTGCCATGGAAGAACCATCATCGTCAACTTCGGCCACCATAAGGTATCCGAACATTGACGTATGACGGATTTAATCATGTATCATGCCTGAATGTACCTAAATATGAACTTCATCAATCTTTCTTTTTCATCAATCTGATATGTAAGTCTTCCCTTTGGGTATGATACTTCGTGGGTCTGCATTTCAGCCCCACCTATTCAATTGAAAACTTTCAGTTTCATTATATGTCTCAAATGAATAATTTGGCAGCAATTTCATCTCAAACTTCCCTCCCCACACCTCAATTTAATAATTTTCCATTTGTGATCTTTGGCATATATTGTTGAAAGATTTATACTCATTCTAGTATACATAGTAGTAACTGTTTGGTGGTGTTCTTTGTGAGAGCCCTGTTTAGTGCTGTTTTTTTATTGAAGTTTTAGAGCATTGTGCACTCGGTATTCTTTGTGAAGTTTTGGAGCAGAATGAACCTGTGTTGTGTAGTGTTGTTCTTTGTGAAGGTTCGGCTGTCTTTGGGTGCCAACTTTTATTTACTTATCTCTTCATCTTTCTATTTTTTCTATGTAGGCCGGCTTGGATGACAATTTGTTGTCAAGTTTGTCTCAAGGTTCAAACCGTTCCCAATTCAATGACAAGAATGTAATGGGGGAGTTTAACGTGCTTTGTTCAAACCATATCCAATCCGACGACAAAAGAGTACTTGGAGACTTCAATGTGCTTTCAAGTCAAACCTCGACGACACTTGGAAGCTATATTTTCAAATGAAAGTTGTTCGTGATAGGACCTATGTAGCATTTTCTGTTTTGGAAGTCTTGCATGCCTAAAGTATGGATGATTATTTTGTTTTAAATGGATATCCAAGTTGTTGCATGCCTAAACAATGGGATTATTTTGTTTTAAATGGATATCCCAGTTGTAGTTGAAGACTATCCTCCGATCAATGTTGAGATGGTAGGCTATTTTAATTGTGCAAAAGGCACTGGACAGTGGAAGTAAATGCTGAGAGATCCACAAGTACATGCTATCAAAACTGAGATGGTATGTGAAACAGAGAGATCCTCGAGTACTAGGAAGCTGATAAAAACACATCAAAAGCTGATTGGCTTAATATCACAGCATTGAAGCCTAGCAAAGGCCAAGCATAAAATGTAACTAAACAGGCCAAGTAGTTAAAGATGAGTTCTATATACTGTCCAGGGCAAATTAAGCGGTTCTAGTGCCAGTGATACAACTGTACAAATACATGTCTTCTTTTAGGTAAAAGGTAATACTATCAAATTCAGGAGCAAATGCTCAGTACACATAGACAAGAACTAACTTGGTAAATCTTAACACAAAATACAGCCTAATAAAAAAGGAACTAGCTAAGAATGCACTAAAACACATCCAACACAGAGATTCCAATGTGCTAAGCAGTACGTAGCAGCCATTGGAAGCCTTCTACGTCGAGCTAGAAAAGTTGATCACTATAATCTTGAGCAAGTTGAGCCAGTTTAGTCTCTCATGAGTCATGACCTTGGAGCAAATAAGAATTGGTTACGGCCAAGCACAATCTTCTAGATGGCAACTGAGTAACGGTAGAGAAAGAAAGATGATTCGGAGACGCTTGATGTTGTTGGCAAGGCACACAGCCATCCCCATAATTTGTATATACCCTTAGTTCTCAGTTTTTGGCATACTACTGGAGTATAAAAGTTGTTCCAGGAACTTAGTATTGCTTGCACCAAGAGGAATTGAACAGTTCAAAAGGTTAGCATAAAGAAATCTCATGTAGGTAAAAGTAATAACATTAATCAGAGAAAGGATAATAGGACTTGCCAAGACAATCAACAACAAAAGTAAGAATCAACTGAGCACTACCAGCTACGATAATCTAAGATCGTGATCTATACCATGTATATTTAGATTCGAGCAGCACTCTCTTCTCTTTTCAAAGTTCCCATTCAATTCTCTAAGTTTTTTGGATTTCATATAAAATACAAAAATAGGTGGTTACATGTCACTGGTAAAAAATAAGACAAATAGAAAACAGAAAGCAGTTGTAACCCCAGTAAACTAATCCTTACTTCCTTTCCTTCAGTATTTGTTTTTTTGATGTTTCCTGATGTTTAGCCAGTAACTTCCTTTCCTTTCCTTTTTGATACATCCTGATATTTAACCACTCTGAGTTCTTGAATCTCAATGGAAGCATCAGCAGAGATCACGTATGACAGTGAAGAATGAGTCAGATTTTGGAGGCATATAAGTAGGTTCATGTTTCTCCTTTGTTAGCTAAAAGAATCTGTTCTTTTGCCATCTTTACACACAATTATACAAACGCAAACCAAAAGAGAAAATGGTAAAGCAAGACAAAATGGCTAATGACAGTTGATTGCAGATCTTCCAAGAAAGATCAATGTTACTAATCATTGCATTACATTCAAGACTTCAAGTCAGTGATGGTATCTGCACTACTCCATTGGTTTCTCAATTTCAACAACATACTTTTTGATCCAAGAACCAAACAACAACATCAGGGTCCTGGGCAATAAAAATTTAAACTCCATGAACCTTCAAAACCGCATTTACCTAAAGCATAAAAAATCCGCAATGTTTAAGCATGATATAATTACAATCACACACAATATCAACCAAATTATAGGGCTTCCAAAAGCCCTAGAAGCCCCAATAAAAGAACACAAAATCTGCCCCAACAATTTCCAAAAAAAAACCTGAGCGGAATTAAATTTTATGAAATGAACAAATATAAAACTTTGCAAAGTTAAGAGAGAGAGAGAGAGAGAGAGAGAGAGAGAGCATACTTAAACGGCGTCGATCAATCTGAATAGTGGATCAAACGGCATTGCCGTAAAATTTTGGAGATATTAGAAGGATGGTGTTGTATACTCTCTTTTAGTAGTAGTGGTCGCCTGTGGTTGATGGTTCGTCCATTTGATTTTTGGAGGAGAGAGAAGGGTGTAGATCGGAGGAGAAAGAGGGATTTTTTCGTATCAATATCAATGTGCTACAGCGGCGTCGCCAGGAGGTGGAGGCGTCGTCGCCGGAAGGTGGAGGGGCTTCTGCCGCCGGTAGAAGCCATTGGAGAGAGTGAATGGTCGTTGGTCTGCTATTTCAGGCCATCGGAGGAGAGAGAGAATGGTCATTGGAATGTTCACCACCGAATGTGTCGTCGCCAGAAGGTGGAGGGGCTTCTGCCGTCGGAAGAAGGAGTCAGAGAGAGAGAGAGTGAATGGTCGAGAATTTTGGAGAGAGTGGTTGTCGACAGAGTTTGTTGGAAGAGTAAATAAGAGATATGGTGACGTGGCTTCATCCTTACGGTTCCATCCCAACTAATTGGATGCGACGGCTGTTGTTAGGCTACAGCATGCCTGCTGTAACCCTAACAATCGCAGGGGATCTGGATCCGCGTAAAGCCCATAAATAACCATGGAAATCCAGCATTCTGGGATTTACGCGTAAATTGGTCATCTGGTTGACCGACAATGATAGTGGCATTCATGACAATTGTCACTTAATTTAATAGCTATTTATAACCTTTAAATGTTCAATAATGACGCTAAAGTATCCTCATCTTTATAACTTATTTTGAGGATTCCAAGCTTAACTTGCAAGAAGATTTTGAGATGATGTTTAAACTCTACAAATTTACCATTTGGGATCTACAGAAAGCCATTAAATAATTGCTTTGTGCATTCTAAATCACCGTTACAAGCATACGTGGAGCTCAAAATGGATATACTCCAAGGAAAATTTTTTTCGCCTAATTTGGTAATAGATATCTTCTTCTACCCCCTACGTGGCAGTCTTTGATTGGTCATCAGTCTGCCAATATGCTCTTGCACGTGACCAATTTTCCTTCAGTTAACGACTATGTAGCACAGGTGCAACAATGGGGGTGAAGCACCGGCACCGAGTGCGTATCCAATATTTATGATTTATTTTTTAATTTCTTAAATATAGGGTACGGCTACAATACGGATCGGGTGCATGTCGGATATTTATGGGCTGAAAACACAAAATTTAAAAGAATTGTTAGGGTCAAAACATAAAAAATGAGTTTTGGGGGTCAAAGTATATATGAAACATTAACCTTAAAACCCTAAATGAACAGATTGTTAAAGAGGGGAGAGAGACACTCTGAGAGAGATAGGGCGGTGGCGAAGTAGCCACGAGTGACCCCCGCGACCACCCGCGACAACTTAACAACTCTGGCGATGACCACCGGTGAAGAACTTGAGTGGAGAGAGAAGAGGAAGCAGCAGTCACAGTCGGAGGCAGCGCCGTCGATGGCCATTGCTGCTCCTATTAACCCAAGAAAAGGAAAAAAAATTAAAAAAAGAAAAGGAAAAAAATTAAAAAAAGAGCAGAAGGAGTAGAAGAAGAAGAACTCCGGCGACGATGAACACATCGCAACAGCTGCTTCTCTAATATCTGTCTTCCTTCACCATACTTCTTTTTCTTTTGAGAGACCAGACTCTCTTTTGGCTCAACTTTGTTTAGTCTTCAAGGCTTTGTCACTTGTGTGGCCTTTGGTAGTCCACGTGCAGCTTCTTTTGGATTTGTTCTTATATTTAGATGACTAAAATGACCATAATTTTTATAATTTGTACAAGAGGTTCATTAAAAAATATATTTCAAAAGCATATATCAAATATTTAAAATTATAAAAAAATTGTCATATTCTAGCCGCACCCGTATCAATGTCTTTTTTTTTTAAAATGCCATATCAATGTCTCCGCACCTGTATCGAGTTTGTTAACGGTGTTGTGCCGTCATGCAATCTCTCCAAAAATGCAGCTGACCGGAGCTGATTTTAGGGAGAGACTTGTATCGGGTTTGGTACTCTCTCTCTCTCTCTTTCCTTTTCCCGTCTTCTTCCTTCCGTACACTCCCGAAACTACTGGTGTGGAAGGACTTGGATGACGTGGAAGCCATGGAAAATCAGCCGTGGAGCAATGTAGGTAGTCACAATGACCTTCCCGTCTTCGTCCTCTCCTCGTCGTGGATTTTTTCATTGTTCATCATCTTCGTTTCTCCAACTTACACACCGTACAGCCCTATTTTTGCACGTAGCGACACCAACTTGCCGGCGTATTTCATGTTCATATCCATTCGTGTGAAACAAAAGATTACTTACAGGACCCAGTGAAGTGACCTTCCAATTGATTGAGAGAATATGTTCATTCATTTAAAGGCAATAGAAACTGCTGGTGTGCAACAGCTTGGAGTCTTCTTCCACCTCTCATTCAGCATTGAAAGAGTCAAACTGGGTTACCACAGTTTGATTTTGCTAATAACCATAGGCCACTGGTTTCTTGACATTTGATTATGATTCATGAGGGTTCTGTTTGTCCAAATCTTCCTGTACTTGCACGACTACTACGTTGAAGCAAAGGCATTACATACTAAAATGCCCTATCGTTTATGGATACTAGGACCCAGTAAAGTGAAACAGCAGGCCCAACATTCGTGCTAATGAGAAAGTTCAACATTCGTGGATGAGATACACCACTTTTGTCCTATTCAATTTTTTGTGACATAAAGCATAGTTTGAGAGTGGAGACCACTGTTGGGCGATGTACGTATGTGGGATAGATAATACTGGGTGAAGGCGGAATCAAGGGCGAGGAGACGGTGGAGAAGCATTTCAGTTTATTGCTGTTGATTCTTGGAAAAATAAGTCGAGAAGTAGCAGTTGCAATTGCATTCCATTGTGCTTGTTGTCTTATTCTCTCTTTTCAACTCAGTTAGATCGATGGAGGACCTAAACTACTGTCTCACTTTCTCTCTCTAAAAGACATTCTCTCTGCCTTCTCTCTAACAAGGTTTCAATTGACAGTCACCATGGCCGATCCACCCTGCTTCTGCACGCCTGGGGCTGCAGCCACTCCGGTCTATAGTTTTCGTTCTTCCATCTTGTTTGGTGATAGCCTTAAAGGTTTGATCAGTGGGTGGCCGACGGCGCAAGCGATGGTCGGTTGGCAGCGTGGCGCCTCACTAGATCTGATCGGAGACAGCAACCTCTCGATAAGTCTCTGACCTCGGTCGAACTTGGTAGATCCAAACAGATCTGCCCATTTTGTCTTTCTTTCCACCTTTCGCCAAAGGTGACCGGAATTTCACTGGCGGTGACCGGAACTTCACCGCCGGTAACCGAAATTGCGTCGACATTGCTTGACCGTCATTTCTAAAAGGCCCTTCAGTATTTATGCATTTCATTCTTATCTGTTCCGTGATGTACAATGGTGGAGATTTGGTTTGTGGTTGGTTGTGATAGCTTTGGTAATTACATGAGGGCTTGATTTTGAGGGGCTTGAGCCATGGTTATGGTTTTGCTATGTGGAACATGGGGGTCTTAGAGGGTTGGGGTGGGGGGGGGTGTTTTGGGGTAGGGTGTGTTCTGGTTGGGAGAAAAAAGGGGGGATTCGAGGTTCGGGGGTGGGGTAGGGCTTGTGGGGTGGGGGGTCGGTAACCGAAATTGCATCGACATTGCTTGACCGTCATTTCTAAAAGGCCCTTTAGTTTTTATGCATTTCATTCTTATCTGTTCCGTGATGTACAATGGTGGAGATTGGGTTTGTGGTTGGTTGTGATATCTTTGGTAATTACATGAGGGCTTGATTTTGAGGGAGCTGAGTCATGGTTATGATTTTGTTCTGTGGAACCTGGGGTCTTGGGGGGTTAGGGGGTGTTTTTGGAGTGGGGTGTGTTCTGCTTGGGAGAAAAAAGGGGAGGGATTTGAGGCCCGGGGGTGAGGGGGGAGGGAGTTGTTATGGCTTCTTTTGGTGATTGAGCATCCTGTGTATCTACCATGGTCTATTGTGGGTGAGTAGTGGTTTCTCCACTCTTCGTGAAATTTCGTTCGGATTTGATAAAGGACAGTTGAAGGATAACATTTGCTGTGTTGAAGATCTAGGTGGTGTACTGTGCCTTGTTTAATGATGTGCTCACCTTTGGGTCGTGCGGTCCCCAATTGTCTGCTCTATTGCTATGACATTGTGTTTTGTGTTATGTTCTTATTTCTGTTTTGTTCCTTTGTGTTCCTAAACCTGTAATCTTTGCATGTTATTTTAAGTTGAGTTATAGTGTAGGATGTGCTCCGCTCTAATTTAATTGTAATGTGTCTAAGTTTATTAGGTTCTTTGTTAAAATTGACAATTTTGGTCATGTATAACGAGTCACAGAAATGTCGTGACCTTTTTTTTTAGCTGTATGGCATTTCTTGTGATCACTGCAAAAGTGTTTTATTATCAATGCTACTCTCAACTTTATTAAAAAAAAACTCAGTTAGATCGAAGTGCTCTTTCACTTGCCACCCCAAATGGTTTTTTCTGGCCATTAGTTATACCGATAAAAAGTCCATAGTAATTAGATTATGCAGTGACCCTCTTGGTAATTATATAAATTGGCATTTAATAGTTCATATGAAGGAGTAAAAACAGATATATCTAATTCTTTTCAAAGCCTATGAAGGAGTAAAAACTCGATAGTAACTTAAACATTAGAAATCTTTCAACCGAGGGATACAAGTGATCTAAGCCAATGCATCTCTACATTATTCAAACTCTTCATAGCAGCTTGCGCCTGGTTGTTCATCGTTCATCATCGATCAACCCATTAAGTCTGTAACTTGGATAGGCTGGACGGGCCCAAGGGTTGGACAAAGTCCAACCCACTCTAAAAAACTCATGCCCATGCCCAGCCAACCCATCTAAGGGTCAAATAATATCTATCCACGCCCAACCCATGAAAGTTTTAGTGGGCACGGGCTCCACAAGGGCTGTCCACGGGCTGTCCATGGTTTCCTATTAGTTTTTTATTTACTTAGTTATAACGCATATCAATTATCATCCACGTCTATTAATTAGTCATGAGTTTTTGTTTATTTAATTTTTAAGCATATCATTTGTCATCGAAGTATATTATCTAGTCATGACATTAAAGAAGAGAATTCTCAAAATGAATTTAATTATCAGCATGGAAACAAAGTTTCAGGACAAAATAAAAGAAAAAGGAACGGTTTCAAACAATCTTATGAAGTCTAGTCCTGTAATAAGAAACAATGGAGAAATAAAAGGATTTTAAACGCATATGGTTAAAACAATTTAAGGACTAAGGAAAAAAAAAAGACATATGTTGTATACGTAATACTTACATGCATAATTCATATATTATATAAAAGTTCGATGGGCTGGGTTTTTCACGGGTTATGCGGGCGTACCTTCACTCATGCCCAGCCCATATTTCATACGGGCTCAAAATTTTGTGCCCGTGTTCACCACGGTCGGTATAATACTAAGCTCATGCTCATATTTCTATGGGCTGGCATGGGTTACCTAGCTCAAGTTGTACCCTTATAGCTCATTATTTTTTGCTTTCTTTTAGCAACCGCCTTCTCCCTCTTGCTTGTCTAAATTGTAGTCATTTTGGTTATGTTGTTGAAAATTGTTTGAAAACTGAGGATGCCAAGAAAATCAAAGAAAAGTTATAGCAAAAGTCTAAAGACAAAAATTTTATATCACATTATTTACCTGAAGCAAGTCGTGAAGGACATGTGACGATATGGTCATATCTTTGGACCAAAGTTATTAGTGGCGGAAGTTGTAATGTATTCATTTGAAAGCTCTTGCGATTCCCTTAAGATGAGAGGGTACTGTGCCTATAAACAACATTGAGGAAGAAAAGGAGAATCAACGGATGATCTAATTGGGCTCCAGAACGACAACATAGCACTTGAACTACGCCAATTTTCATAGTTACCTGAGTTGGAGAAAAATGTATGAGATCTATCATTAACAATATCATGCTCGTCATTCACATCACTATCTATAGTAGTAGATATCTGAAACAAAAAAAGTTCAATTAGTATTACATATAAGTAAACAACGTGCTCTTCCTAATATTCATTTTGTGCAATCTTGCCCGCTGTTTGCGGTAAGCCTTGTCCACTAGAAGAGTTGCCCTAGAATATATGGCATCACATTGAAAAACATTTGTGTGCTACCGTGTGAGTATAGTAGGCTAAAAATGTATCACTGAATTTCTTGGAACCTAAAGAGAGAACATTACTTATGTAGCTATTGCTTGTGACTTGCGCCTTCTGGGTTGCTCAAGTGGATCCTTGAACCTCTTACGTGGATGTCCGACTGTACCTCACCATCATCTACTTGGGGCACATTTCTAGAAAGGTCATCTTGTGTATTAGCATTCGGACTCAAAGTACTAGAGCAATAAGTTTCTTCATTTCTTCCAAATCCTTTAGCAGTTTTCTTAATTCTAATACACATACGTGTACATGTCTTCATTCTCTGCTGCAAGTGTCACCACTTCTTGAAAATCATGACATAAATAGGAATAACGCTTCCCATAGATTCTTGAGAATTACCTTGAATCTGAGCACCATGGTAGTCACTTACTATTGCATCCTTTGCATCTTTTGTCTATCTTTTCAGTATATATTGAGATGGTTTCCTCTTAATATTTTTTATCGAGAACTTTTTGGGCGTAAGTAACGACATAAAATGCCAACAAAGCTAACTTTCATACAACTACATTGTACAGTCATTGTCTTCGCTTGAAATTTCACAATATGTTCTCTTCCATTACCGCCACAAACAACTTTTTAATTTGACATGCATTCAGACTTGCTAACTCTATGAATACTATTGTCCTAGGCCCTTTTGTACTCATTTTGGAACATATCAAACATTTCGGCAATATATACCTCAACGACATCTCTTAGCATCTCAACATTAGCTATTGGTGGCGACGTAATTTGCCTCATTTTGAACTCTTGACTTCAACTCTGTGTATCGTCGATCTTGCAATAACAAGTCATACTGCTCAAAGAATCGCAAAAAGTTATGCCTTGGATCTAAGTATTGCTTCAAAACATGATTCATAGACTTGTTTCTTTGTGTGCTTTTCCAGTCGGTAGTAAACATATGTCGACCATTAGACCTGGCAAACGGGTATACCCGCCGGATTTGGGTAAAATCCGATCGGGTCCGGGTAAAAACGGGTCGGGTATAATTTACCCGAATTTTTTCGGGTAAGATTTTACTGGATCCGTACCCTACCCTTGCGGGTAGGGTATTACCCGCGGGTAAAACAATTAAATTATTAATTTTTTGCTAAACAGAATTAAATTACTAAAAAATACCAACTAGTTAGGGCAACTTTTTTCCGCCACCCACAAAATCCATAATAAAGCAAATACCATTTCCTACCAACAATCCTAAGTACAATAACTACTTCTGTCGAAAAAAAAAAATTCTAACGGATACATCACATATGCACAAATAATGAAAATGAAATCTCATGTTCTCGCAGAACTCGTGTCGAACGGCGATGGCGATGCGAGCTTCAGATCGGCCGTGGCTCGCATCAAATCGGCGGTGGCTCGCATCAGATCGGCGGTGGTGATACGAGCTTCAGATCCTCGGTGACTGGAGTCGGATCGGCGGCGCAGATCTGTGAGAGGGTTGAGGCGGCGCAGATAGATGGCGGTCGGCGGGTACTTGTTAGTTGTTAGAGTAAGGGAGAAGACAGTGATGGCGGTAGTGGTAGATCTTGAGGGAGAGGGGCGACGTCAGTAAAAGAGAGGAAGGGGGCGACGTGAGAGAGAGAGAGAGAGGGTCTGAAAGGTGAGTAAGTGGGAAGAGAGATGAGAATTGAATGTAGGACACAAAATTTTTCTTTAAATAGGCATGAATTCCGGGTAAACCGGGTAACCCGGTATCCGACCCGGACCGACCCGGAAATTACGGTTCGGATCGGGTCCGGGTCTGATTTCAGCGGGTCTCTCATATACGTACCCGTACCCGGGATTTTTGGACAGGTACGGGTAGACCCGCGGGTACGGGCCAAAAATTGCCAGGTCTAAACCCAGCATACCCCACCACCACAACGTATTCCTTCACCCAAATTCACAACCTGCCACCACTTAAATCCATAAGGTGTGTGTGGTGGTGGGGTGATAGAGGATGTGGAAGGAGGGGGAGACCTTGTGTTTGTGTGTGTAATGGCTAGTGATCAGGATAGGGATAGGGGTGACCATGGTACATGTGAGTGTTGCAAGGTGTGTGCTCACTAATGGTGAGTAATGGACGGTGGGGAATCGGTGCATAGTTGTTGTGTGCACTGGTGGTGGGTGATGGTGGATGTGGGTAGGAGATCGTGCAGTGTGTAGTGGTCAGTTATGGGATGAGGAATGGGGGGCTAGGGTCAAACATTGTGTGTGCATTAGTAATGGGGAATGGGGGGCAGGGTACTATGTTATGTCATGTGTGGGTGCAGGTATGGGTTTGGGTATATGCACACTGATGGTGGTGTGATGTGGGGTGAGGGACCGTGGAGTTTGTGCACTGGTGGTGTATGGTGGGGGATGAGGGTTCGGACCGTGGTGTGTGCGGTGGTTCATTAGGGTAGGGACCAAACATTGTGTAAATGTGTGGGTGCCTGCGTGCGCTCGCCATTGTGGGTTGTGGGTGGTGGACATGCAACGATCATTGGGGTGTGGGTGTGTTCGTGTGTATATATGTCTCTTGAAAGACATGTTTGCCCCTTCACGTGGACGTTGTCACACCCTTTTTTTAATGCAGAGATGATTTTGGGTCCAATTGCAATGAATTTAAAATGCTAGGGTGTTGTGTGGGACAATTTAAAATATAAAATTTTAAGTAAGATGCCTCATAGAGTTATTTTTAGTTAACAACTAACAACGCCTAACTTGTCAAAAGAGTCAAAACTTGTCATTTCTATCGCTTATTATTCCCTCCGCCCGACATAAATAGAATTTTTTTTTGTATGTAGATTAATGATTTAAGTCATATATTTTGTGTAAGGGAAAGAAAGTGGGCCATGAGAGAAAAAATGATTTAGTAAAGTGTTGAATGTGGAGAAAGAAATAAAAAAATGAAAGTGGACCACGAAAGTAAAAATGAGTTGGTAGAGAGTTAAATACAAAAAAGAGAAATAGAATAAAAAAAGTATGAAAAATAATAAATATATAATTACCTAATTTTTTTTAATTTAGAAAGTGAGTAATTTTTATAAGATGACCCAAAAAGAAAATATGATTAATTTTATGAGAGGGAGATTGTATTAATATTAGAATAAACTTTGACTCTTACCCGAGTTGTAGGAATCTTCCTCTAACCCCGTAGATAGTGTCAATTGATAGTCGTTAAATGTTTCTAGTGACTTTTTTTCTAACACTTTTAGCGACAATTGTTAGCAGCACTTTTTTAGTATCACTTAATAAAAATCATTAACAATATTTAGAGACGATTGATTATCACTGTATAAGGGTTCGAAAGAAGATTCGTTAGCACCCAATTTTTTTCCAAAAAAAGAAAGCGTGTATTCAAAAGGCGTCTGAATCCTGCCTCAGCCCTGCTTTAAAAGACCTCCTCTCTCTCTCTCTCTCTCTCTCTCTCTCTAGGGTTTTAACTTTTTCTTAATCCCCTTCCCTCCTCTTCCTCTCGCACTCTCTCCTTCTCCGATGGCGTCAATGCTGGCTTGCCCCGCCTTCTGTCCACCCACCACTGCCGCTGCCTTTACCCCTCTCCGCCCCCACTTCCACTTGCACATCCACCACCACCAACACCCCGGCAAAACCGCCGCCTCCATTTCCGGCTCCATTGACTCCCACTACCGCCGCCCCAGCTACACCCCCAGCCATATCCCCGATCCTAAATACATCGGCATATTCGACACTACCCTCCGCGACGGCGAGCAATCCCCCGGCGCCACCATGACCACCAAAGAGAAGCTCGACATCGCCAAGCAACTCGCCAATCTCGGCGTCGATATCATCGAGGCTGGCTTCCCCGCCTCCTCCACTGCCGACCTCGAGGGGGTCAAACTCATAGCTTCCGAGGTAGGAACAGCGGTGGACGAGGACGGGTATGTTCCTGTGATTTGCGGGCTTGCCAGGTGCAAAAAGAGGGACATCGACCTGTCGTGGGAGGCGGTGAGGGGAGCGTTGAGGCCGAGGATAAACACGTTCATTGCGACGAGCAGGATTCACATGGAGGACAAGCTGAAGATGACGAAAGAGGTGGTGGTGGAGAAGGCGCGCAGCATGGTGGCGTACGCCCGCAGCTTGGGCTGCGACGATGTAGAGTTCAGTCCCGAAGACGCCGGAAGGTTTACCCACCCAACCTCTTTTTTTTCTTTGCCTCTTACCAGTTTTTGCTGTTTAGTTTTTATGAAGCTTGAGCTTGCGGGTTATATGTCTACAGTTTGGCTTTGCGTGGTTGTTATTGTGGAAATATGTAGGGAAGGAAAAACAATGTATGTAGGGATTTGGACGGTTGTTTGGGCTCGTGGAGGAGGGGGGGAGTACTTCTTGATCATTTCGACAAGCTTCCCAAATTGTGATTCCTTCTACGCATAGAAAATTCCTGTTGCATAACTTGCATGATGTCTATCACAAAGTCCAACTTGAAAGCAGAGCAGAACCTTTGATGGTTACATGACAAGACATTCGGGATAAGACGACAAAATAGCAAGATAACCTCAGTCGATCTTACTATATCGTGCTGTCGTGAGCCATCGTTGGGAGATATGTAGGGAGGAAAAACAATATGATATTGGGAGTTAATTCAATATTATTCCATGAGAAGTCATTTGGAATAAGATAGTAAAATAGCAAAATAGGCTCAGTTAAGTCCACCTACACTACAACTACGAGAAAAAGATATTTCTGAAATAAGAAAGAAAGGCCAGGGTACTAAGAGTGTGATCTGCTAAAATTTCTCGTTTTACAGAATTAGGAAATGAAATAAACATATTAGAGAGTATTTGTGTTGGTGGAAAAAAGGATTAGAAGTGTTTTTGACATGTATACCATATACCCTTGTCCCAGTATAAGATATAGTTGGTGCTTAACCTACTGCTTCATGTTAACATAAGCATCTCTTTCTGATTTTTACCAGATCCGATAGGGAGTTTCTGTACGAGATTCTGGGGGAAGTTATTAAAGCTGGGGCAACAACTCTGAACATTCCTGATACTGTTGGCTGTACAGTCCCTCATGAATTTGGGCAATTGATTGCTGACATAAAGGCCAACACCCCAGGGATTGAAAATGTCATCATTTCTACACACTGCCAAAATGATCTCGGGCTTTCTACTGCCAACACGTTAGCGGTATGCAATTTCATTTGTAGCGTGTCCCTTGACATGATCATGGGTCTGCACAGTTAGCTCATCTAGGTGATCTCTGGATATGCGTCCTACTTATTAGCTCGTATAAATTCAGGGAGCATGACAAGTCGAAGTAACAATTAATGGCATTGGTGAGAGAGGTGGTAATGCTGCATTTGAAGAGGTAGTCTTCATTACAGAGTGCAAGTTATCTCACACCCGCACATACTTGAAAATTATCTCCTTAGAAACACAGATGTGCATCCAAAATGCAAGTTGTTTACATCTATGAGTGTGATCCGGATCACAAGTCTGTGACAGATCATGAATTGCTTGCCCTGTTTTTCTATCCTTTGTGGTTGCCCTCGTTGATTTTCTCTTATAATGTGACTCTTTGCATCACTTTACTTCATTGACTAAGTGCTGTGATTCTTTTATTTCTGACGTAGGTTGTAATGGCAATTAAGTGCCGTGGGGAAGTATTAAATGGCCTTTACACTGGGATCAACACGAAACACCTTGTCACGACTAGCAAGATGGTAATCTATGATGGTGTCTTGTGCATTTATGGCATTTCCTTTCCTTGATGTAATTTGCTGCCATTCTTCATCCAGGTAGAAGAGTATTCTGGCTTCGACCTTCAGCGACACAAGGCTATTGTTGGACAAAATGCTTTTGATCATGAAAGTGGTATCCATCAGGTTGGTGTCATGACTACAGCCAAGACAGATATGCTGGAAACTTTACCTTGGAGTCTCTTGCTTCTGTTTTGTTACTAAAGTTGCTTTTTACATTCTTATTGCTTGATCATAGTTGACTTGAGCATTGGCATTGTTTAATCACGACTTGAGGTGGCGGGTTGAAAGCGAAAGAATAGCCTCTCCTCACAGCGGGGAAAGGCTGTGCGAGCCTTAATTGTAGTTTCTCTAGATTATTAGCTGATTGATGGAAAAGTTACTGCAATTGTTCTCCAATTCTTTGTGTCTTGTAGGATGGAATGCTTAAAAATACACTCACATATGAGTTCATATCTATCGAAGATATTGGGCTTCAGCACACTGATAAACGCGGTGTTGTCCTTGGAAAACATAGGTATAGCACCCCTCTCAAATTGTATTTATGGGTGGCTTGTAGATTGTTCAATTTCTTCATTTTCAAAAATCTTAGTTCTCTGCTTGTCTACTGATGTTTCTTTGTTTTGATTTGATACTTCTTAATACTCTATTTACGTTGAATGTGTCATTATGTTATCGACTGTTGGCCTGTGGGCTTGGAAAACGTCATATTGAGTGAGTTGCTCTCGAGACTACAACAGCATTAACGGCAGACAAGGATAGAATAATGGCCTTAGGCTGTGTTAATGGTATTAACAGAAAGGGACAGAAGAAAACCATGTTGACGGTATTAACAGAAAGAGACAGGAGGAGAGAAGAAGAAGATGATATATTATAGGGCTAATTACACCTATGTCCCTGAGGTTTGGGAGTAATTACACTCGAGAACACAAAGTTTCAAAATGTAACATTCCGTGACCAAACATGTTTCAAATGTATCAGCCGTGTCCATCCGTTAGGGTTCCGTCCAAAAAGTGTATTTTTTTGCTGATGTCATCAATACATATTTTTAAAATGATGATACTACCCCTTTTTTAATTAAGAATTCAAGCCTTAATTAAAGATTAGGGTTTTAAAACCCAAAATTAGGGTTTTGTTGAAACCCTAATTTGCAAATTAGGGTTTTCCCGAAACCCTAATTTCCAAATTAGGTCCAATCCCTCACCCCAGGCAGCCCCTTCCCTCCCCGCCGGCAGTCCCCTTCCCCACCGGTAGCCCCTTCCCTCACCCCGATAGCCCCTTCCCTCCCTGCCGGCAGCCCCTTCCCTCACCCCGAGAGCCTCTTCCCTCCCCGTCGACAGCCCCTTCCCTCACCCCGACAGCCTCTTCCCTCCAGGCCGGCAGTCCCCTTCCCCGCCGACAGCCCCTTCCCTCACCCCGGCAACCTCTTCCCTCCTCGCCGACAGCCCCTTCACTCACCCCGGCAACCTCTTCACTCCCCGCCGGCAGTCCCCTTCCCCGCCGACAGCCCCTTCCCTCACCTGGCAGCCCCCTTCTCCTCCGGCAGTCCCTTCTGTTATTCGCCGAACAAAGCAGATCCACCACCGGCGACGTCGCCATCACTCTTCCCCTCCATCTCTTCTCTTCTCCCCCGCAGCAGGGGTGTGGCGATTAGGGGCTGTCCTTGACCCCGTTCCGTTCATACAGAAGTGTCAGAAATGGGGTTGGGGGCGCAGGGGGGGTGGGGGCACGGGGGTGTGTGTGTGTGGGTGCTGGGTGTGGGGAGAGGAAGAATAATCAGTAAATTAAGTGGATAATTTATTTTAAAGTCAGGGGTAATAAAGTCATTTTGTTAAAACCGTTAGAATTTTTAGGGTTCCGTTTCTCAACGGACATAAGTGTTACATTTTGAAACTTTGTGTCCTCGAGTGTAATTACCCCCAAACCTCAGGGACATAGGTGTAATTAGCCCTATATTATATTAGATGGTGTGTGGAATGGTGGATACAATGACTCCATTTATGGAGCAGGATTAGGAGATTGTGTGGAGAGGAAGAGTGCTAGCTATTTAGGGTCTATACACCTATGTTTACATAAGAGATATTTTTACATTAACATCCCCCCTCAAATTCAAGGTGGTGAATAGGACGCCATCTTGAGTTTGAAAATTAAATCTTGAAATCGTCCGGTTGAATGTGCTTTTGTGAAGATGTCTGCTGGTTGTTCAAGGGAAGCGATGGACAGAAGTTAAACAGTGCCACGAACAATATGTTGACAGATAAAATGACAATCAATCTTGATATGTTTAGTTAGCTCATGAAATACATCATTGCGAGCAATCTGATTTGCACTATGGTTGTCACAATGTAACTGAGTGGCAGTTGAATGAGCCACCCCCATGTCTCCAATAACCAACGAGGCCATAAAAGATCTTGCGTAGTATCGGCAAGAGCTTGATATTCTGCCTCAGTGCTTGACCTAGCAGCTAGTGTCTGTTTCTTACTTCGCCATGAGATTAGATAATCACCAAGAAAGAAACAAAAGTCAGTTGTGGAACATCGGTCGGTAGGATTGCCAGCCCAATCAGCATCCGAGTATGCACGTAGTTCCAGAGAAAAATGTTTTGAAAAAAGAGACCATGAAACAATGTTCCTTTTATGTACCGTAAAATACGAAGAACCGTAGCATAATGAGTTAAACGAGGAGCTAATAGAAACATATGCGATGTCAGGCTGAGTAACGGTGAGGTAAGCAAGGCTACCAACTAATTGTTGGTAAAGTGTGGCATCAATGAAAGGTGAACCATCAAAAGGAGTGGGTTTGACGTTGGGCTCAAGAGGTGTTGCAACAGTCTTGTTACCGGTCCGTCCAGCACGAGATAAGAAATCTAAGGCATACTTGGCTTGCGTGAGAGTATATTGTTAGCCCTATGGTTGGATAACCTAGGCTTACATCTTGTTTGATGATAACTACACATTGATTATGTTCTAATGTGTGTTTTGAGTGGATTCTTAGTAGATATATACATGACACTCATGAAGACACATTTGAGAAGTTGGATAGATGGATTGAAGCCAAAGAAGCTTAAAGTTATAGTGGACATACTATGGAAGCTTCATCAAGTCATATGTCAAAGAGCAAGAAAGAATGCAAAGGCTAAGTTACTACGATTATGATTGGTCTTTACTATTATGTAACTAGTCTTGGTTTGATGGTTGGATTGATGACTATGACCTAAAAAGACCTTAGGACACCTTGTGCATTGCATGTGAGTTCATAACCTTTCACACAAGTGTGGTTCTTGAAAATGAGTGAACTTTGGAGCTCACTCAGATTTTCTCAAAAACTATTTTGGTGCCAATCTTTTCATATCTTGATAAAACTTTTCATTAGCTTTCCAACGCAAAAAACGGCACATCAATTCAATTTTTCTAGAGAAAGTTATGCCTAAAATAGGAAAGGGGGTTCCGTGAGGCAGCTGATAGGCAGTAGGGTAATACAGTCGACTGTATTTGAATCCAGTCGACTGCATTCCAATGCAGTCGACTGCATTGGTCAAAATTCAGTTCCAACGGCTATTTTCAAGGACAAAACTCCAACGGCTATTTTAGAGGGATTACAGTCGACTGCATTGGGAATACAGTCGACTGCAATGGCAGTTTTGTCCATATTTTGCCTCTAACGGCTATATTTCATTTGCTCTCTATATAAATGATTTGGGGCTTCATCATACACCATGGAAACCACATTCTAAGCCTCCATTCATTAGAGAAACATCAAGGCTCATAGATTAAACTTCTCTCTCTTCATCTTCATGATTTTACATCATTAAAGAGAGCATCTTTGTGAGCAATTCTTTGATTGAGAGTGAGCATTCTTCAAGTCATCAATTCTCTCATCTCTCTATTGTACTAGAGCTTCATTTGTACTCATTTCCTTTCAAGAAGGTTTCTTTGTACACAATTGATCTTTGTAAAAGGATTGTGATCAAGGCTTGGGTTTGTCAAGTCTTGGGTGAGCTTTGTGGATTCAAGGCTTGTGCTTGGTGTGGGAATATCACCAAGTGTTGTAAGGGTTTTGATCTTGACCCGGAAGAAGATTGTTGCTAGTGGATTCTAGTGCTCTTGCAAGGGACTTCCTTGAAGAGGTGGATGTAAGCTTGTGGGTATATCAAGCCGAACCATTTAAATCTCCTTGTCAAGTATCTCTAACTCAATCTCTTTACTTATTGCTCTTTAATTGTTTGAGATTGTTTAGTTAGCATCTTCATTGAATTATTACTTGGTTTGATTGAGTTTCATGATTGTTTCTTAGTTTAAATTCCTCATTATATTTCAAAAACCCTATTCACCCCCCCTCTAGGATTGTTTTATTGGTTTCATATATCCATCAACGGAAGAGGAGATCTCAAGACCCAAAAAATAACTGAGGATCCCTAGGTCTTTAATCTAAAAATTCTGACCAAGAAAATGTTTGAGATTAGAGATACCAGTTACATCATCCCTAGTGATGATCATATCATCAACATAAAGTAACAAGATAATGGTCCCATGCTTGGATTTTCGAATGAAAAGTGCAGAATTGTGAGGGCTTGAGGTAAATCCAAGCTGGCAAACTGTGGTACTGAACTTAGAAGACCAAGCTCGAGGGGCTTGTTTGAGACCATACAATGCTCTATGAAGTCTACGAACTTTGTCCGGTGGATGATGATATCCTGGTGGGGGTTGCATATAAACTTCCTTTGTTAAATCACCATTAAGAAATGCATTCTTAATATCCATTTGAAATAAAATTCCATGTACGAGCAGCAACAACCGCAATTAAGCTCTGAACTGAGGTTAGGTGAGCGACAGGAGCAAAAGTTTCCTCATAATCGATGCCATATTCTTAAGAGTAACTTTTTACAACAAGGCGAGCTTTATAACAATCTATATATCCATCTGAACGGGTTTTGATTTTATATATCCATTTGCACCCTATAGCTAATTTTTCGGGCGACAAATCGACAAGATCCCAAGTACAAGTTTTGTTTAATGATTGTAACTCTTTAGTCATTGCTTTTTGCCAAACAGGATCAGAACTAGCCTCACGGTAAGACTATGGTTCATGTAAAGAAACAATGGCAAAAGAACAATGATAATCTTGAAAACAAGTAGGTGGCTTTCTTGCCCTTTTATGTGAAGGAGGAAGTTGGGACTCAAATGAAGATTCGTAGGACTCGAGAGGAGAAGTCACTAGAGTGGGTATATGGGAGTCAGAAGAGTCTAGTTCCTCAGGAGTTAGAGTAGCTGAAGTGGAGTCCTCAGGCAGGTCAGGTGTCTTAAGTTGGGAAATCTGTGGAGTGTCAGGCTCTTCAAAGTTTGAAGGATCCAAAGATGGATCATGAATCTCTAGATTGGTCGTGGGTGGATTCATTGTGATGAGATCAAGACGAAAGCTTGGATCGGGAAGTAAATCAACAAGGGAGTCAGTAAAAAACAAATTTGTAGCTGATGATATTTGAATTTTTGACATGGACGAAAACATCTTATTTTCCCAGAAAATGAAATGATGGGAGACTCGAAGATGATTTGAGATGGGATCCCAACATCTGTAACCTTTATGTTCAATGCCATATCCGAGAAAACAACAAAGGCGAGTTCGAGGTTCTAGTTTTGTTCGCTCATGGGGCTGAAGGAGAACAAAGCAAGCACATCCAAAAACTTCGAGGTCATTATAGTTTGGAGAGCTACCATACAATCGTTCATAAGGAGATTTATTCTTAGTGATGGGAGATGGTATACGATTAATTGTATAAATAGCTATTAGGCAGCTTCTCCCCAGAAACGTTCAGGACAAGAAACAGATATAAGCAAGGCACGAGTAGTCTCAAGAATATGTCTATGCTTGCGTTCTACTCGACCATTTTTGTTGTGATGTTCCAGGGCATGACCGATGAATAATGGTGCCATTTTGTTGAAGAAAGTTCAAAAATTCTTTTTTCTTGTATTCCATGGCATTATCAGTGCGAAATATTTTAATTTTGCAAGAAAATTGAGTTTGTATCATGTTGGCAAAATTTTGATAGATTTTGGGCAACTCAGATCAATTTTTCATAAGATAAAGCCATGTGAACCGAGAGTAATCATCAATGAAAATCACAAAGTATTTCGATCCCCCCATGGTAAGATTAGGAGAGGTCCCCATATATCAGAGTGGATTAGATCAAAAGGTGCAGATGCAAGAGATGAACTTTGATTGAATGGTAAGGCCGTTTGCTTAGCAAGTTGGCAAGGTAAACAATTAATTTGTTCATTTTTTATTGTTACTAACAGACCACTTGAAACTAAAGAGCGTAAATGATTGAACGATAGATGATCTAATCGAGAATGCCAGAGCTCCATAAGAGTTTTTGATGATGTAGATGCAGCAGAGTAATATTTTGAAGAAAATTTAGATGGAATGCAAAGATTAGTGAGCTTATACAATCGCGCAGCCTTACGGCCAATCCCAAGAATCTGTCCTGTCATTAGATCCTGCACATAACATCTAGAATTCGTGAAATGCAAGTGAAGACCAAGTTCACATAACTGACCAACAAAAATTAAATTGAGAGTGAGGTTTGGTATAAAATAAGTGTCTGGCAGAGTAAGGGTGGATGTAGAAACATGCCTAATATAACTAGCATGCATATGCGAGCATCAGCTGTATGAAAAACTGGTGAGTTGGTGGTTTGTGATTTCGAGGAAAAAATAGTAGGATGTGATGTCATGTGATTACAACACCCAAAGTTGAAGAACCATGAAGAATTACCTGAAATGTTGGATAATGTTGTGGAATGAGGACTACTAGTGTTAGATAGAACTTGTTTAAGGATATCAGTGATCTCAGAAATAGAGATCTGAGAGGTGGAAATAAAATTCTTGTTGGGAGAATATGTGGTAACAACAGTCAATTTGAGACATACTTGAAACCGAATTGAGTGCTTTGAGGGCGATGGCTGGTGACTTGCTTAATAGGATTCTTGGGACAATCTTCTAAATAATGACCAGGCCCTTTTTGTTGACACATTTTACAAGTTCTAATTAGACAATCCAGAAGAAAATGACCAGACTCATGATAATATTTACACCGCTTCTGATGAAAATCTAAAAAATTTCCTTTGAAAGGCCGAGAAGAAGAAGTGGCTAGAACTGCGTCAGTGCGTAGTGATTTTAGGGAACCAAGTCGTGTTTCTTCATAAAGAAGGTAAGAGATACCAGCTTCAAGGATTGGAAAGGGACTCCGGTAGAGAAGAGAAGCACAGACAGACTCAAAATCATTAGTGAGAGCCATAAGAAACTGAATCAGGCATTGGCGATCTCGATGAATAATAAAATTTTGATTGTCAGCATTACAGTCCCACTTTGGCTCAGATAATGCCAACTGATCCCAAATAGATTGTATCTAGGATAAAAAGGTATTGATAGACTGTCCAAGTTCCTGCCTCATACGATGAAGTGTATCATTGAGATAATAAATCCTAAATTTCTTTAGCAGTGTTAACGCGGCTAAACTGAAGATGAATGGAGGAAATGGATGTATTTTGGAACCATGTTATCATTTGATGATTTTTTGCATCCCATTCATCATGTCGCGCGGTAAATTTAACAGCATCCTCATCTTTTTATTTTGTTGATTTGCAAATATCGCCTATAATGTATCGCCAATATTTACAACCTTTTAAAAATTGCTCATTGATTGGGCCCAAAGAATATGATTACTACCATCCAAGATGGTTTGAATACATTTTGAAACATTGGTGCGATCCATGTTTAAAGTCTAAGATGACAAATTGACTACCTACGAATGGCCTACCTTTTTTATTTTAATGAATATGAACCAAGTTTTAATTATAAACCGGTTAAAAAGGGTAACAGTTCTAAAATTAAGCAGACAAAAGACCAAAGAGGGGAACACAATAGTGTGTTGGATTTTGGGCGAGATTGAGTCAAAGTTCGAGATCGAGGTTGGTGTGACTGATGGTGGTCGGCGACGTGTCAACGCCGGTGACTGAAACGGTAGGTCAGGTGGAGTAGATCCGGCCGATCTATGCACCGTTGAGGTGGCTGATGTGGTGGCGGATTGTGATTACAGATCGGTTGAGGCGAGATGAGATAGTGCGACGGCGAGACAAGATCGCACGTCGGCGAGGTTAGGACGCCTTTGATGGTGATGATGCGACCAGATTGGCGGTGGTTAGTGCATATTCAGGTGGTTTGCTTTGGTGGGGCTGGGTTCTTTGGAATGTGGTTTGGTTCAAATCAGTGGTGGTGGTGGTGGTATCAGAGAGATCACCCTTCAGTAGCTCTGATACCATGTTAATGGTATTAACAGAAAGGGACAGAAGAATACCATGTTGATGGTATTAACAGAAAGAGACAGGAGGAGGGAAGGAGAAGATGATATATTATATCAGATGGTGTGTGGAATGGTGGATACAACGCAAGATTAGGAGATTGTGTGGGTCTCTACACCTATGTTTACATAAGAGATATTTTTTAATTAACAGGCTAAATTGTAGGCTCTATTTGACAAGATTTTTTTTTTTTTTGGTTTTCAGTTTCCTAAAAAAATAAATTCAAGAGCAGTTTAATTCTTTTTATTTTTACAAAAACAAGTAGATGCTTGATAACACAATTTTTTTTTTTAGTTTTTCTTTGAGTATTTGATAATCCAGTTTTTTTTTGTAGTCTTGGTTTGTAGTGGCCATGGTTAATGGTGGTGGTGGCCGGCGGTGGTCGGTGGCTGTCGGCGGTGATCGCCGCGGGCCGTCGGCGACAGTTGCCGGCGGTCGCTGGCGGTGGTCGTCGGCGGCATTTGCCTACGGTGGTCACCGGCCGCCGCTAGCAGTCGCTGGCTGCCGACAGTAGGAGGGTGGTGGTGGTTTAAAAAAAAAAAACAGTTTTTGGAGTTTTTTAAAACAGCCTTGTTTAAAAATTAAAATTTTAAACTGAAGGAAAAAAAAAAAAAAGAAAATGGTTATCAAACGCAACTTTTTTCCAGTTTCTAAAGCTGAAAAAAATTTTTTTAAAAATAATGTGAGTCAAATAGGCCTAATGTTTCCTGCATGAATGAAACAAAATTATTCCTTGGCGTATGAAACTAACATATTGGTCGATGGCCAAATGACATGGCCTTGCAGATACGCTGGGACAGTGACATTCCTCCTGCAGCAGGGTCTTGTGGGGTAAATTTGATCGTGTGGGACTAATTAGATTTCTCGGGCATTGTTAGATCACCAACCAATCGAAGTATTACTTGTGCACTGGTAGATCACCAACCTATTTTCTGGGATCTAACCCAATAATTAACGAAGATAGAAGATAAATAATGTTTGATGCAGAACATTAGAAAGGTAGGTGGTACCTTTTCTTTGGATAGGTAAGTATATGTTGGAGAAGTGCAAAACAAAAGGAAAACCAAAGCATCTTTTTAAAAGAAGACTTGCAAGGCTCACAGTTAAGCCGTTTCTTGCCAACAGCATCTCTTCAGTCTGATTATGGGACGTATGTAATCTGCTTTACATCAGTACAGATACCGGTCCGTTCCAGCCGATACTGTACTGCTATATCTTCTGGATTTTCAGTTCTTTGTGTTTTCTTTTCTATTCTGAATTATTGCATCTTGGATAATTAAGCTAGCACTATGGCAATAATGGGTTTTATTAAATAAATTGATAAGAATAATACTCAAGTATAGATGTTGCACTTATGTAACACATTGCGGAGAACTCCAAAATAATACCAGTATCTCATTGGTTTAGGTATCATATTAAGCAGTTCGATCACCTTCCGTATTGATGAATATGATAACTATAATACTTTTCCCGCCCATTCTTTTAATCCGAGACATAATAAGAAAACTCTCAACTCAAACAATGTTAATTATGTACAACATCTATATCTATATCTATATCTATATCTATACATATATAAAAGCACGTATGAGCTTAAATGATTAATTTTTCTTTTCTTAAAGTACCCTTTTCAAATTGATATCTTCATAAAAGATTAAGGGTGAGTGAGGGTATTTGTGACTTATAACATTTTTTTCCATTAAATACCCTTTCTAAATTAGAGTTTTATTTTAAAATGAGGATGTTTTGGACTTCTCATAGGATATCAAGCATCTTTCCTTAAAATATCATTATTGAAATATATGTTTTTGTTAGAGTTACGGATTATTTTGACTTTTGATTAAAAACTTTTCTTTTCATTAAATACCTATATTTAATAAGTGTTTTAAAAAATAAGGATATTTTTTTACTTTTTATATAATATCAAGTCTCTGTCGTTAAATTGCCTTTATTGGAATATATGATTTTATCAAAATAAAGATATGCTTTGACTTAAACTACCAAATAATACCAGTATCTCATTGATTTATGTAACATATTAAGGAGTTCACCCCGTATTGATGAATTTACTATAATACTTTTCCCGCCAATTCTTTTAATCCCAGACATAATAAGAAAACTCTCACGTCAAAAAATGTTAATTATGTACATAATTTATCAAAAACATTGAAAAAGCGGGTCGAGGTAATTAGGGCAATGTAACACCCAATACTTTTTCAGAGTTATTTAAAATTTTTAGAAGCGAATAAATTTTTCTGAGTGCCGATAATTTTTTTTAACAACTTTTAGCTGCAAATTAAATGTTTAACGATTAGCGTGACCGAACTTTATCGGCTAACTTCTAGCGACGAAACATTTTTTTATATATACTTAACTTTGACGTATATATTTTTTAACGACGAATTTTTATTTAGTTACCGTTGATATTTTTATGTAGCCATTTTTAACGAGGAATTTATATACTTAGCACCGGTATCCTATTAGTTACAATTAAATTTCTTTTAGCAATTATGTACTAAGTAAAATAGTGAAGCGGGGTCATGTGACAAACCTATTAAAAATTTTCTAGCATGAAAAACATATCATGAATATTATTCTGGACCTTTTTATAACAAGAAAAAGGCTTCAGGTAAAAATAAGAATAACTTGAAAATTTGAGGGGGCATTTTGATTATGTTCCAAATTAGGGTTATTATATATAGATAATAGAATAGTGATAGCTGCCCTAGGCTTTGTTGGAGATCTATGGTGGCAGAGAGGGATACCGAGGGGGAGAGAGAGAAGAGAAGGAATCGAAGGAAGAGTTTTCCGGCGATTGGGAATTGGTTTTTCCGGTAAGTCTCCTTTTAGCTTCCTTTCTATTTTGTTTTAGAGTTCAGTTAATGGGGGGACATGAGAGAACCGTAAGGATTTTGGGTTTAGGTGCTGCATGTTTTGTTGTTTGCAGATCCGTGTATATGTCCAGGGACGAGTCATTGCCATGAGGAAGTTTAAATTGTAGGTAGTAAGATACGTGATGAAAGTATATGGGTTTGAGTGAGTTGCATAAGAGTGCTGGAAAAGTGATAAAGGGAGAGAGTGGACTGAAGTGGGCTTTGTGCGTGTGTTTGTGGGAGCTTGTGTGTTGTATATATGTGGGTGTGTATATGTATATGCATGGTGAGTAAACTGAAATGGTGCATGTAAGTGTTGGACAAACTAAAAGGAGAAGAAGGGAAGGAGGCTGTTGAATAAAATTATTGCACCACCACGTAACACGTAGTGGGTTCAGAAACATACCGTACGAAATCTCCGAAAATTCCGACGTAGGATCCTTGTTGTTACGAGCCTCCAACACGCTTGATCTTTTTCGCAGGTAAGAAAATGGCTACTAGAGTCGAGTTCTTTGTCCACGAACCAAATCCTAGAGCTTGGTGATTGCTCTAGAAAAAGTGCAATAGAGAGAGGGTTATTGCTATGACTTATGACTTATTAGGATATCTCTAGCCTTTATATAGAGATACAATTAGAGACTGACTTTATCTCAAACTTTTAGGAGATAAAGATTGTATTTCTCTCAAACACTTAAGAGATAAATATTCTCTAAATAACTGTATTTATCCAAACTAACAAATACACATTATCTGTTAGTGGGCGGATAATGGGTCCATTGACCCAATTTATTAACAGCTCCCACTCGCCCACACACAGGGCAAATAAACAGTCTCTCTTTATCTCTCGTCCACTCATCTCCTCATACAGGAAATGGAACGTGCGACCTACGAGAAAGGATGTCCAGTTGAGGAGTATTGTATTAAGTTATCACCAAACTAACACAATACATCACTCCCAAAAAATCTCGTATGTACCCCAGATAGTTCAACTACACCAGATTAAACACTCTCAAATCCCTCATAATGAGCAGTGTTAAACCTCTCATATGTTATGTATTCATGACTCATATCGAAACAAAAATCGACAAAGTCGCCCGGGCTATGAATCACACAACATGATGTAATATTGAACTTTCTTCCCAAAGCCCTCATGTCATTCCAATTAGACCCAACCGCTTTCCTAGACATGCCCCGCGAGACCGCATCATCCATGATCCAAGGGTACATGCTAAAGTAGCGACATTGAGTATCCTCTTCATGACATAGTCTAAGGTAATAAGGGTACCATATCGGATCAAAAATATTTCGATCCAAGTGGCTCACACAGTGACGAAGCAGGGATTCATTCATCACTCCCACTGTCGGTCTGCATTTAGCACATGCAGTATGATTTGCATGCTATGGCGTAACCCGCAAGGGCGTGTCACATAAATGTATAATAAAATACGCCATACGAATCTAAGTCTAGTCTCTGTACAAGCGCCTAACTTGAGTTCTAATGAAGTGATCAACCTACATTTTTTTAGGTCTACATAGAGTTGTGGAGATACTCTATGATCGACCTATATTTTTTTAGGTCTCATCTTAGCTCCAACTAAGGCGACATGTTTGCTTTATAAGCTGTATCATCTTATTCGCCCACTTGGCGCTTAAGACAATTATGTCTCATCTTGCTCGCTATCTTAGCGCCAAGGTGAATTACCCGTGTGAGTGGGTCAATTCGAGCCTGGTGACACTCTCAATAAGGATGTATATGTAATCACAAAGATTATCCATTCATTCCAAAATAAACTCAAATCAAGGAACGAAAAATTAAATGTAATAAATAATGTCAAGTACATAAGATGCCATAAACATATCAAAACCTACGTAGTCCTATACTCCTAATGTGAGAAAGGAAAACATCTCTAGCAATAGGCTTGGTCAAAGGATCAGCCACCATTCTGCCAGTAGGTATATGCTTCATGGTCACCTCTCCTTGCGCAACTAAAGTTCTAATGAAGTGATAACGAAGGCCTATGTGTTTGGCCTTCCCATGATATTTGGGGTCCTTTACAAAATCTAGGGCAGCTGTATTGTCATAGTGAACAGTGACAGACTCGTCTGCATGAGCTGTAACCCCTAGAGCCTGTAAGAATGACCTCAACCAAACAGCTTCCTGGACTGCTGCTGAACAAGCAACATACTCTGACTCAATTGTGGATAGGGCAATGCAAGTCTGTTTCTTGCTGCACCAAGAGATAGCTCCACCTCCTAGTATGAATACATAACCTAAAGTGGATTTGTGCTCATCTCTATCACCGCCCCAATCAGCATCACTGTATCCTCTCAGTCTCAAGTCTCCACCATGATAACACAGACGAGATCAATTGTTCCACGCAGGTATCGAAGGATCCTCTTCACCGCATTCCAATGAGCGGGTCCATGATTACTCTGATAACGACTCACCATTCCAACGGCATAGCAGATGTCTGGACGCGTACACAGCATAGCGTACATCAGACTTCCTACTGCAGCCGCGTAAGGCACTTTGGACATCCGATTCTTTTCCTCATCATTCTTTGGGCATTGGTCTATTGTTAAAGTACACGCCTTGTCCATTGGAGTGTCTATGGGTTTTGAGTTATGCATACGGAATCGTTCAATGACTTTCTTGATGTATGTCTCTTGAGACAAACTGAGAAGTCTCTTTGGACGATCACGTACGATTTTAACCCAGAGCACATAATTAGCTTCTCCATGTCCTTCATCTCAAACGTTGAGGACAACCACTGCTTAGTGGTGACAATGGAACTCATGTCATTTCCAGCTAAAAGAATGTTATTCACATACAAAGAAATGATTAGAATATTTTTCTTGGATCGTTTTACGTAAACGCAATGGTCTTGTTCAATCATTTCAAAACCTATAGAGGTAATGGCATGATGAAACCTAAAGTACCACTGCCTAGATGATTGTTTGAGACCATATATAGAACGTTTGAGACAGCAAACTTTGCGCTCATGTCCTTTGACTTCAAAACCCTCGGGTTGAGCCATATAAATCTCTTCGTCTAGTTCTCCATTAAGAAATGCAGTCTTAACATCCATATGAAAAAGTTCTAAATCCTACTAGGCGACAATAGCTAGGATCAGGCGAATTGAAGCAAATCTCACCACTGGGGAGAAAGTGTCTTCATAGTCCACACCCCGCAGTTAGGTATAGCCTTTCGCCACAAGACGTGCCTTATATCTGTCAGTTGACCCGTCTGCCTTGCTCTTGACTTTTAAAACCCATTTGTTTCCAATAGTCTTGCGCCCTGGTGGAAGGTCAATCAACTCCCAGACCTGATTCTTTTCCACTGAGCTCAACTCATCCTTCATTGCAGCCATCCACTCATTACTAGCAGACAAAGATAAGTCTTCTTCCACAGAAGTAGGCTCGTCTTCATCATTTGGAATGCACATAAGAATTTATCCGTCAATCTCAAAACGACGACGTGGAACTCTTCCTCGTGCACCTCTACGCATTTGAGAATCTTGTTGACCTAATGGTCCTTGTGGTGTGCTCCCACTTTCTGGGATACTCGCACTAGGTTGAAAGTCACTTACACTATCTTCAGCGACAACCAAATGAGGAACTAATTACTCACCTTCGCTTGGAGATGGTAAAGTGGCTTCAACCTCCTCTAACTCATAGAGGTCAAGATTCTTACTCTCGTCTCCAATGCTAGGAAAATCATTCTCTATGAAATCGACATCACGAGACTCTATTTCAGTGCTTCCACCATTTGGATGTTCACCATACATCACATAGCCTTTAGAGTTTTTAGAATACCTTAGAAAGATACTCTTCTTTGCTCTAGGCCCTAGTTTCCCATACTTATGAGAAGTACTGTGAACATAACCTGCTGAGCCCCATGGGCGCAAGTTATCCAAATTTAGCTTTTGGCTATTCCAAAGCTCATAAGGGGTGGATTTGACTAACTGTGAAGGCACACGATAAAGTATATAGGCTCTAGTAAAAAAGGCATCCCCCAAAAAGATATTGGAAGGTTTGCTTGCGCCATCATAGACCTAACCATGTCTAACAATGTTCTATTCCTTCTTTCCGCAACACCATTTTGTTGTGGAGTATTAGGAATAGTAAGTTGCATGCGTATCCCTTTTTCCTCACAAAACTTCTTGAAGTGATCTGACAAATATTCGCGTCCCCAGTTAGTGCGAAGAGTTTTTAAAATTTTCTCTTTCTGATTCTCAACCTCAGCTACAACGCGTTTGAAACAGTCCAAAGCTTCATAGCGGTGATATATCAGATGCACGTAACCATATCGCGTATAATCATCTATCAGTGTAAGGAAATAAGACGCGCCATGGCATGCCTTTACTCTTATAGGTCCGCATATGTCAGAGTGAACTAGCTCAAGTGGTTGAGTTACTCTCACAACCTTTCCAAAAGGCTTCCTGCATGCTTTATCGGCCAAACAAGCCTCACAAATTTGTAAATTGACTTTTGTGAGTGGGCCTAAAAGGCCTTCTCTAGCCAAACGAGTCATTCTATCTTGGCCTATGTGGCCCAGTCTTGCATGCCAGGTGGTAGAATCATTCACAATATTATCATTCACAACATAAGAATAAGAGGACCGAGAATCATTTAAATCCAATTAAAAAGGACTATCCATGTGAGAACCATGTCCGAACAAAACATCATCCAAAAAGATGTACAACTTATTACCCCTAAAAATAAAGGAAAAACCACAGTCTAGTAAAGCAGTAACTGAAAGTAGATTAAGCTGAACAGTTGGTGCATATCACACATCTTCAAGAATCAATGTGCACCCAGTGCGCAACTTGAGCTGGTAAGAACCAACCCCTAGCACCTTTTCGGAGATATTTTTTCCCATGAAGATATGTTTGCTTCCCACTGGAATCCGGTGGTAATCTACGAACCCCTCTTGATCACGTGCCACATGTTTTGTTGCACTTGTATCCACAAACTACACAGGTTGGGAATGAGCAACCATCACATGTGAGAAAACATATAACTGAGAGAGAGATTCAGAAAGTACCTTCTTCGGCTCAGTGCAATCACGAGCGAAGTGTTATTTCTGTTGACAGTTGAAGCATTTAACTTTAGACAAATCCTTTTTTCCACCACATTTTCCTCTCTTGCATTTCTTCATATTCCCTTCATTTGGCGCAAAAGTGCTAGCCTCGCTTTTGTTGCCTTTCTTACTTTGTCTTTTGCGCTTACCATTTGCATTGCGCGATCCCACTTGGGCGACATAAGTGAGGGTCTTGTCAACGTCTCGAGTTTCAGCCTCAAGGATGACATGCTGTGAAACATCAGAAAATTTCTTGATGTTTTCACTATGGGTCAATATCTGTTTCATATTGGCCCATGAGGCAGGAAGGGACCTTATGACAGCTCTGACTTGCTACTCATCTGTGAGCGCATGTCCAGCATCCCTCAGCTTACCAATCATATTGGACATCCTCCTTAGATGTTCACTCAACGTATGTTTAGGGTCTTTTGTGTACTCCTCAGACTTAATCACAAGGCTACGAAGCCGCGTAGTTGAGGTTCCACCAAAAAAGAACTTGAGCTGATCTCATAAAGCGTTGATCTCATAAAGCTTTGCAAGTTGGAAGTTCATCATACTGCCCGATTAGATCATTTTGCAAGCTTCTCAATAAGGTGTAGCGCGCACTACAATCTTTTTGATTCCATTTTTGGTAGTCAGTGTGGTCTCTTAGGGGTTGCCCCTCAGTGGGCGCGACCATCTCTTTGGTCAAGTGCTCCTCGAGCTCTTGTTCGTTTCACATGAATTTCATCTTTTTGTGCCAAACGTCATAATTATCTCCGTTAAGTTTCTCACCCTTAACGAGATCAGCTATGACATTCTTGGAGGCCATTCTATTCACTACATTAGTTTGCGTAAAGAAAAAGACATTAATCATACATCATTCTTTTTATTTCAAAAAATTCAAATGAAAAACATAATCCTTCCTCACATCATGAAATCGAAAATTTGCTAAGCTCGTAATCATCTCCCATGTATGTGAGTTGGGAAAATACTTTCCAAGTAATTTTTTGCAATAAATTTCATTATCATATAAGCCACAATGTAATAAATCATTCACATGATAATTTAGAACAATATAATTGTACCATACAATAAAGTGTGCAAGGACTCCGTTGAGCCCTTTTGGCATTCTAATAACTTATGCTAAGAAAATTCTGGCTTGAATAATGTGCGTGCAAAATTACATCCCCGTACAAGGCTTTCTAGAAATATACAGGAAAATAGTAGAATACAATATCTTTGAGAATCCTACTCCAATAAAACAAATGGAGATGCCGCACAACACATTATTCTCAAAAGAATTTTCTTAAAACAAGAGTAAACACATAAACATAAGTTTCTTTAGAATGCCAATCTAATTCCCATCCATTTAACCTAAAACTAGCATGCTCTAATAACAAGTTAAAGGATAATTTAAATGGATGAATAGGCCACATTCTCCTTCCAAGGAAAACAGGCGTAAAGGCCTTGAAATTGAGTTTAAAGAGGTGTGAGCTTGCCAAAAGGCCAACAAATATATATGCAAAAACATATTTAAACCATAACACTAATCAAGGCAAATAAATAAAACATAATTCATCTATGTCATATAGCTTTCCATAATATTTATTTATGCTCACAAAGTGCAAAAATTAATATTTGAGCATTATTCGTATTTTTGGGATCACAAAAGTACCACAAAATTACTCACAAATAACCCAAAAAAATGAGAGATAAATTCTTAAAAGATGACAAATAGTAAATTTAACTTAATATACCCTTTGGAATTAAAGAAAAATTTTGAGTGCATCAAAACAAATTTTTAAAGCTAATTTCTCTAGAAAAAATCATTTAAAAATTAAACAGAACACACACAGAGGGTATTGAGGTAAATTTAACACCATAGAAAAATTACAGAAGCCAAGAAAGAGCTCCACATGCCAGCGGTGGGTCAAAAAACCGCTAGAAAATACCTCACTCGCCTCTATGTGCCGCCGTGCGCGTGGGGCAGCCACTGGATTCTTGAAGCAGGCGCGTGTGGAGCACGCGCGCGTGGAACGCGTGGTTATCTGTCCGCATACTTGCGCGCGCGTGGGCGCGTGAGTACGCGTGCAGCGCATGAGACCACTGTTCATCTTCTTCTTTAAAACCCTAATTTTCACAGCCGCCGCCATGTCGCGAGGCCAACTTTCGAATGCCATATCTCTCTCATTTTTAGGCCAAATAATGCGTTCCATATATCGTTGGAAAGCTTATGCGACATAGATTAATTATGTACCAACCGATCATGATAAAAGCTATATGTCATGCTCTGAATGTGAGTCCCAAAACTCAAAAAAAAATACTGCTTTCTTAAAAAATAAAATCGTGATTTCTCACAAACCATGCATCCAAAAATCACGAAATTTTACGTAGTTCATCCTTAACCATAGGATAACAAAAACATATAATTATTTTTTTCAGAAAAACATGCTTAAAAAATTTTGAATTTTAATAATGGGTCCCATTCATGTATCCGGAAAAAAATCGCAACATGCACATAATTTATTCTAGCATGTTAAAGGTGAATCAACAAGTAATCATGCTATGATACCAATGTTGAATAAAATTATTGTGCTACCACGTAACACGTAGTGGGTTCGGAAACATACCGTACGAAGTCTCTGAAAATTTCAACGTAGGATCCTTGTTGTTACGAGCCTCCAACATGCTTGATCTTTTTCGCAGGTACGAAAACGGCTACTAGAATCGAGTTCTTTGTCCATGAACCAAATCCTAGAGCTTGGTGATTGCTCTAGAGAGAGTGCAGCAGAGAGAGGGTTATTGCTATGACTTATGACTTATTGCGATATCTCTATCCTTTATATAGAGATACAATTAGAGACTGACTTTACCTCAAACTCTTAGGAGATAAAAATTATATTTATCTCAAACACTTAAGAGATAAATATTCTCTAAATAACTGTATGTATCCAAACTAACAAATACACATTATATGTTAATGGGCGAATAACGGGTCCATTGACCCAATTTATTAACAGAGGCAAATAGCAACGTGGGGAGGGGGTTGCTCCTATGTTATTATGTGTGTATTTTTGGTGTAAAGTGTGCTTGTATGTTTAAGGAAGAGAGGGAACAACCAGGTATAATTGTGTGCTTGTCTTTGGTGTAAGCAGGTGAGTGAACAAGAGCGCAATGTGTACATTAAAAGTGTGAGTTAGTGTAATGGAAATGAGAGAAGCTGGGACAACCATGCGGGGCTCCCATGAATGCAGGTGGGTTGCGAAGGAAGCAGCATAGGCTGCTGTGCATGTGGAGTTGTTTGTGTGTGCCGTGTGTTGTGAGCTTTGGCGTGCGTGGGCATGCGTATATCAGGGTGTGCGTGGTACAGTGTTGTGGGTTTGTGAGTGTAGTTGTAAGAGAGAGACATGGAGAAAGAAAGGGCAGCTGAGTCAGTGCTCATTATCAAGAGATTGTAACTGTGCAGTGTAGTGTGTCTTGGATGAGAGGGGGATAAGACCCACTACCGTGAGGCAGTGGGTGTGAAAGAGTAGAAGGTATTCTGTGAGAGTGTGAGAGGGTGAATTGGTTCTTGTGCATGCATATATTCATATGCATGTGTGTGTGTGTGTGTGAGTTGTGCTCAGGTGGTGTGCGTTAGTGTTTGTTGTGTGGTTAGTCATGCATGTGTGTGAATGAAATGAAAAGAAGTGGGGAGAGAGAGAGAGAGAGAAAGAGAGAGAGAAGGGGCAGTGGGTGAGAAGGTGGGTGAGTGCTTGAATGAGGGAGTGTGAGACTGTGTAATGTTTGTGTGTTGTGAGGGTATGTGTGTATAATATATTTATGTATGGTGATGGACTGAAATTTGGGATGTTTTATGTGTGCATGTGTGTATATAGTGTGCGTTTGAAGGTGAAACGAATGCATGAGTGTGTGCATATGTGTCTTGGGCAAAGAAGAAGAGAAGCTACTGCCAGTAGCTGTTACGGGTAGTGTGTATTTTTGTGTGTGGTGTGTGTATAAACATAAGTGTGTAGTTAGTGGGTATGTATGTGTGTGTGTGGAAAGTATGTGTAAGTTGGTGTGTATGCCTAAGGGTATGCATGCGTATAGTGTATATTAGGAGTGAGCGAATTGAGAGAGTTATGTGAGTGAGTTGATTTTAGGAAGACTGTGCGTTCAAGGGATGAAAAAAAGAAGAGAAGTACGGAGCAGGTAACAGGTTGACGTTAAGTTCGGCGCGTGCATACGCCAGCACACGCTTATCATTAGCATGTGAAATTTTATAGTATAATACATTAGGCTTTATAAGAAACTCAGACAAAAATTCATAATTTTATGAGATCGTATGAAATTTTAGTATTTTCTGTAATTTTAGATTTGTAAAATTCTTTTGGAGCCTTAAACCCAGAAAATGTTCATGGAAAAATTAGAGTAATGTCTTTATGGTATAAATAAGAGTAATGTCTTGATGATTTTTAAAGTTTATTTGCTATAGTTTCCGTATCGCATTGGTTTTAGCAAAATAAATAATTAAATACTAGTTTTAATGCCTTTTAATTTTTGATTTCAATTTCTATATCTTTTATACATATTTTAAAGCTGTTACAAAAATTATGGGACTTTATCTTCAAATAGAGGCAATTTTGGCAATTTATGAATTTTTATTTAAAGAAATTATTTTTAATTCAAAAATATTCAAAACTTCAGAAAATTTACATTTTAACTTTTTATAATGTTTTAAGCTATAAAAGTGTTTTAGTGTAATTTATTATAAGTTTAAGAGTATCGTTGCACATTATGAAGTGTATAGGGTAATTATTTAGGTTGGCCATGTGTGGAATCCGCTTTGAGTTGTGTGATTCTGAGGTTAGAAGAGAGTGTCGTTTAGGTAGTTGATATTAGGTTTGTAGTATAGTAGCATATATTTTGTTCTAACGTATGGATTTGCCAATCTAGTTATTCAAAAAATATTGATCGAGGTTGTTAGCATCGCTTAGCTTGGATCGAGGTAAGGAATTCTATCCGAACCCCCATTTTGTTATTCTGTTTTCAAATGTTTAAAATAACAGTTTTATAGAATACATTGATTGTTGATTTCTATGATTGTATAATTTTTTTTAAACTGCCCATGAAATCCAAATTTGAGCCAATTAGCGATCGTTTGAAATTCTGATTCACACTTATCTATTTATTGACTCAATCATCATAAAATATTTTCAATTCTATTTATTGCTTCTCAATGTTGACATGAGTTGGTAACTTAGGAGCCATAAGGATGGTCTGTATTGTTGGCGTTATAAGGATGGTCTGTTGGATGGGTTTAACTAGTACCTAGATGGACTAGTCAATGTACATAGTGTATCGAGCACTGCCAGGGTGGCTTTGCTACAGCGTTCAACTCATGTTTAATGTTTCCTATTTATGTTTTATTCGACTTGAATTGTTCGAAGTCTTTCAAATGATTATTATTTAAGGGATTGAGTTGAATACGCATTCTATGTTTATATCATATTGTAGTGATTTCATCGAAAGCAAAATCCCTCAAAAAGATGTTATTGGACTTGAATGTAAAAATTGTTCATCTTTGTCGAAATGCTGTCTTTTTATTGAAAATATTTTTAAAAAATTTTGTTTGACTCTATATAAAAATCCGTCCGAATCGTTTTGTGATTTTTAAATCTTTGATCGACCTTACTAGGCTCTCGAAAGCTCACTCTCCTTTGACTTTATTTCTGCAGGTGATAACCAACATTTAGGTTGAGGTTGCCTGCACAGATTAGAGCCGAGCTAGCTAAAGAATTTAAAGTTAAGTTTAGTATTGATCGTTAGAACTCCTGCGTGGGTAAATATTATTGTTTAAATTTTTTTTAGACTTAGACTTGGTATTTCGATTATGGCAGTTGATTGAGAGTATAGTTTAATGGACGGATAGTTGCTTTGACAGCTTGTTGCATTATTTATTGAGGTTAATGACATTATTGTCTTAGTGTTATTGATCGATTGAGTGTTAACATTTTGGAAAATTTCGGGATGTTATAAATTGTAATACCCCACATCGGTTGTGGGAGAGTTTATGATTGGTCTTATAAGACTCTGCCTATGAACTCATAAGTACCCACTTGGTTAGCCCTTTTGAGGAAGGTAATGCCCTGTGGTGGGGCTGTGGACCGGGTCATTACAGATGGTATTAGAGCCGACTCTCAAAAGCTCGGGCTGGGCTATCCTGTTGGGTTGCTGATGGTTGGGAGAAACAAAGGCAAGTCAGGGTATATCCCACATCAAGAGGATGGTTGGGGCAACGAAGGGTGAGCTAGGTATATCCCACATTAGCTAGAGAGGAAAATTCTGAGCTATGTGTGATTAAGCCTTAGTGAGGATGCTAAGGAATAAGGTAGGGAGATTGTAATATCCCACATTGGTTGTGGGAGAGTTTATGAATGGTCTTATAAGACTCTGCCTATGAACTCATAAGTACCTACTTGGCTAACCCTTTTGAGGAAGGTAATGCCCTGTGGTGAGGCTGTGGAGTGGGTCGTTACAGGCAAACTTCATCCGCAATAGTTAAAGGGTTGATTAATTATTCTCATTGAAAATAGTTAGAAGTGCATAGGTTGCCATGAACATGCATAAGCCTTCTTTTGTCGGGGGTAATATCTCTCCTTCCTAAGAGTTGGGTGGTGGTACTGTTTTTGCCCCATACTAGGTGTTCAACGAATCCATCTGCGTATTGATATTGTGTCACAAAAAGGTTTAGAATTTTTTAATACTCCATTGTCCTTTTAAAATGCTAACGATCAAGTAAAGATCTCTCTCTCTCTCTCTCTCTCTCTCTCTCAAATATGCATTCACATCCGCCTCCATAAACCTTCAAGCACACAGCCCATCTACCCCCCAACATACACATTTTTTTAAAGTGCATGCTAACCTCGTTGTATTTGTTTTGTTGGCAGTGGACGCCATGCCTTGGGAGCTAAGCTTTCAGAGGTAGTACAAATGTTCATATGTCATCTATAGAGAAATAGTAAAATGACTCCTTTTCCTTCGCTATTATGCATCAACAAGCTCGTTGTTTTTCAGCTTGGGTATGACATTGATAGGAAGGAACTTGATGATCTCTTTTGGCGTTTCAAAACTGTCGCTCAACAGAAGAAGGTGAGTTGCACTCCTCGACATCTTTATAGCTATTCTTTTGCCTTCCATCCTTATTGCAATTATATGCCTCCTGTATAGTGCTTCACAAGTGGATAGATGAAGAAGCCAGTTAACGGTTCCACGTGTTTTTTTTAGGGAGTTTTAGCCTTTTTAGTATTCCTTGCTTTCTAGTTTGAAGATACTCTTTATCTTTTTGGGCTGAGCCTTTCAAACACCAAGCAAACCCTGGGTTCAGCCCCTCATTTGGCAATTAACAGTACTAGCCCAGAATCCCGTGCCAAGCACGTGATACTTTATTAACAGTTATTTATTTTAATAGTCTTGAAATGCACAATAAAATATCCTACACAATTTTATCATTTTATGGTTATTTCATCAAAGATAGTTACTTTAATTTTTGGCTTGAACTTTCTTATAATAAAATAAATTAACCCTTCTGATCAAATATCAATAAGCAATGTTCTTATACATATTCGCTAATTCTGATTTGGTAACTATATAGATGAACAAACATTAAAAGTTTATTTCGTACACAAAAAAAAAGTCACTGATAAAAATATGTAGAAAACATATTGAGATCGATTTGCTATTGCATAAGACATTTTTATTATTTTCTATGTATCATTGAAAAATAATTTGTACCTTTGAATGGGTTGCCCATAACATTAGTTATATATTAGTTTAATTTTGATAGAAAAAATTTTGGTCCATATATTTGTTTATAGCATGTTATAAAAGTTAATCAACTCAAGTAATTAAGTAAGGATGGTGTGCTACTAAGTGAGATTTATCTTCAAATATAATAAGGTTTTCGATCTAAGTTTTAGTCTACATTCATCACAATATAAGAAATATCTATTTAGATTTTATATGTTATTCTATTCAGAATTATAAAGTTAACATAAAATCATAAATGGTATATTGCTAATGTAGAATTTAGAATGCTTAATAATTTGATTACTCACAATTAAGATACTATAAAAAAATTGGTTCAAAACATTTTCAACATAAAAATAGTTGAATTTAAGAAATGATGACATAATTAAGGTTTTAAATTTATGCTATTTTTAATGTATCTCATATAGAATCTGCATATTATGATATTTTTACATTTAACCAATGTGACTAAATAGGATATCACAAAACTTTAGAGTAGGGAAATTACTGACCAAAATCTTTAACCAACATATTTATCTGTTAGATTCATATTTGAATTTACAGAAAACTTAAATATGAATTTAAAATAGTACTTAATTTTTCTTATTAAATCTCTTAAGTAATTTTTGTTTTACAGGTTAATATTTCATGTTAGAGAGCTTTTTTGATATATAATATTCAAATAAAGTCATAATATGTTACTATATTGGTTAGAAAATTTTGAATATTTTGAATTGATTTTTGAATTGCATAAGGCTTATTATTTAAATGTCTATTATATTTGCTGATTAATTAATTGCAAAACTAAGAACCCCGTTCAAAATAATATTTTGAGATCTAGCAATATTAATATGTTTAACATTAGTTTTTATAATTCTTATTATGTTAGAAACACAATGCAATGAGGTGTCATGAGCTATCATTGCATTTTTTGTTTCAGTTATTAAATATTATAACTTAGTATTTCAAGTCAGTAAGTTAACAAAATATTTTTAAAAGCTACAAAAAGTGTATTAATGAATACCACATTTCAAGAAACAAAAAGAGATGAACATCTTATAAAAAAATCTACTTCTTTTTAAACTATAATTATTAGTAAGAAAATTTTAATACTCTATTTGTAACAGTTCCTACAAACTTGTTAAGACTATATTATTATTAAGTTCTTTTAGTGGCCCAATCTGTAACATTTCAAAACCAAGTCTATTAACTTGAAAAGTTAGGTTAAGTTCTTTATCTTTAGAATCGTAAATGTCATAGTCCATTCTTATTTTCTTCATGGATCACTGTTTCAAGAAATCACCAACTTATTAAGATACGAACATGATATCCAGTAGAATTCTTTTTCATCTCATACATATTTAAAATTGTAGTGTTGATTAGATGGTAATGTAATTGTTGCGAAGTGTGTGTGTGTGTGTGTGTGTGTTTGCTTTAGTTTCTCTGAACTTAAGTTTAAAGAACAATGAGTACATTGTATTAACGTGTCATCGCTAGATTTTTGCGTTCTTTAACCTTTTCTTTTACATCGTCAAGCGATACTATAATATAATTTATTCATTATTCTTTCAACATACATTTGGAAAGAACTAAAGCAAACATATATGCCTATGCAGTTATTACGCAATAATTGCATTACAATCTAATCCAGGTTTCAATAGTCAAAATCAAAGTCTAATACGTAAATATATTTTTGTAGCATAGAATTTAAATGTTGTACGATTGATTTTTTAGATTTATAAAGTTTACCAATATCGCAACAATTATACCATGACTTTTTCACCAATAAATTGTAATAAAGAGTGTGATTTGTTTTCTAAATCCTTATATACAGGATATAACCAGTTTGGAGGTTATGAGGTCTTATTTTAAAATACTGACTTATATATCGTTCATCAAATCTATATATCACATTATTCATTTGTAACGATGACTATCTTATGTATATATTTGAATAATGATAATAAATTCAACTCAATTAGAATGCCATTTTTCTCCCTTTTAAATCTAATATCTTATTTTTATTTTTTGATATATAGATTTTTATATTCACATTAAAGAGTGATTTTAAGAACACAATAGTTAAAATTAAATCATAATAAGTTAGTGTATAATTTGAGTTCTAAAATGTTTAGATTTAGTTTTTAAATTACACAACCCTCATTATTCTTGCGAAATCAATCAAATTTAAAGATAAGGTACCTATCAAAATTCAAATAAATTGTTATATCATTTTTTGAAGTCTCGTAAGTTGTTTAATCTTATATATGTATGGATGAGTCTTTATATTCATATTAGAGAGTAGTTTGGAAGATATAATAGTCAATATTAAGTATCAATAAGTTAGCATAATGATTAGGTTGAGTTTTAGAATGATTAGAATTATTTTTTGAATTACATAGGGCTTACAGAAAATCATATTACTCCTGCAAAATTAATTAGATATAAAAAAAAGAATCATATCATAATTTAAATTTAATTATTGGAGAGTGATTTTGAAGATACAATAATTAATATTAAGTTCTAATAAGTTAGTATGTGATTAGGTTGAGTTTTCAAATGATTAGAATTAGTTTTTAAATTACATAGGGGTTACATAAATTCTCATTACTCCTGCAAAATTAATTAGATATAAAAATACGGATCCTATTAAAATTTAAATAAGTTATTTTTTAGGTCTATGGATTTTAGTTTCCATATTAGAAAAAGCTTTCAAGGAAATACTTGTCAAAATAAAGCCTTAATATATTAGTATATTGATTAGATTGAGTTTTAGAATGATTAGAATTGGTAATTAAAATCAATTTTTCTTCTAAATCAAAAGTATATATATATATATATATATATATATATATATATATATATATATATATATATATATATATATATGAGTTTTTATATTCATATTAGAGAGTAGTTTTGGAGATACAATAGTGAATATTAAGTCCTAATAAGTTAGTATAATGTTAAGGTTGAGTTTGAGAATGATTATAATTAGTTTTTGAATTTTATAGACATAATTGTCAAAAAGAAATCTTAATAGATTAGTATATTAATTAGATAGAGTTTTAAAATAATTAAAATTGATTTTCAAATTAGTTATTTCTTCTAAATTGAAAGTATTATTTTCGGTTTTTTATATATATATGAGTTTTTATATTCATATTAGAAAGTAATTTTAGAGATACAACAGTGAGTATTAAGTCCTAATAAGTTAGTATAATGATAGGTTGAATTTGAGAATGATTAGAATTAATTTTTTAATTTTTAGGAGATAATTGTCAAAAAGAAGTCTTAATAGATTAATTAGATAGAGTTTTTGCTTCGCTTATTATATATTATAGATATTGATATGCAATTGTGGTAAAATAGGACGGGAGCAGAAAAGAAGCCAAAAATTTTGCCTTGAAACGAACAAGGTTCGTTGTCCGAGTACCCGTTCTTCTCTTTTTTGTTTTCTCTATGGTTTGAAGCAAGCGCCAGTCTCAGGACGACGCTAGCTCCTGAAATTAAAGCTCCTAAACAGGAACTGCTAAAACCATTACCTAGTGGTCGTGGTAACATGTGTATTCATTGTGTTGCTGGTTCCTCGTCTCTCTTTTAATTTTAACTTAGTTCTTTTGTTTTCCAGAATTTGGCTGATGATGACCTAATGGCATTGGTGTCGGATGAAGTTTTCCAACCGCGAGTTGTCTGGAAGCTTGGGGATGTGCAGGTGTGTAACAGCTCCACATTGATATTATAGTTGTTTAGTATTCAGTTGGGTTAAAAGACAGTATTATATTGCAACCCCATAATATGCAGGTTACATGTGGAAGTACCGGTCTTCCTACTGCAACAATTAGACTCGTGAAGGTTCGGTTTGAAATGCTCTTATTCTTTCTTTACTCTCCTTTTCATATCGAGAAAAGTTTAAATTGTTTAGGGAACTAGCACAATTGCTCATTTTTGCCAATGTTTTATGAGCTATTCAGCTTATGAGAACGCTGAACAACTTGACACACAGTTCTCTGTTTTTGACTCTGCTAGTACATAGCACTTTTAGCTCTCTCTTTGGTCTTGGCGGCACATATCGATCACCGCTTGCTTTCTTAGTGGCCTCGAGCGCACTTAGGAGTTTGTGCATTCTATAAAAAGTTTTCGTGCTTTGCTTTTTGGCTTAGGGCACACAGAGCTTTTGGTTTTCCATAACCTTTGAGGGTGTTGTGGATATGCTAGAAGCTCTTAGAAGCATGATTATTAAGCAGTACCTCAGTATCTACGTTATATTGTCATTTCCTTATTAGTCCCACGATACTTTAACCCTGTTGGGTTCTTGTATTATGTCATATATAATAGTTTGTGCATTACATAAAGAACCCTATTTACGTTGTTTAGATGGTATGAGAGCCCTAAAATTTGATCCTTGGCGCTTCCTGCGTAGCGTGGAGAATCTCTTCTAGTGGCACTATACCCCGTTGGTACGATCAGGTTTTGATTTTTGAGTTTTGTTTGCAAGGTTTGTCTTGGTTGCTCAGTGATTGTTGAGCTAAGGCTTGCTTTTAGTCCGATAACAAGACGATCCGTTTAGCCTCTTTTCCTGAAGTCTCTCTCCCCCATCCTTTTTTATGTTTTCTATCTGCTTTTGGCTAACAACCTATCCATCCATACCCCTTTCTAGGGGATGTTACGGAAATTCCTGCACAGGTTGGCGCCCTTTTTTTTTCCTTCATGCCCACACTGATTTTATGCACATAAAAGACCACCCTTTTGAAGATATGCCCGTGTCTTTGCTAACTAAAATTATTTAATTTTTTCACGTCTCCTGTAGAACCTTAGCGAACATCAGAAGTAGGGTTTTATACGAATCGAGTTCGAGCCGAACAAGGGCGTGTTCGAATTCGGTTCGTATATTTTTAGGCATGTTTGGGCTCGACTCGTGTTCCTTAAGAGCATAAATCTTGATGTCATAGTTATCAATACCGTACCGGTACCGGCCGGTACGTACCGTTTTTGCCTTTTGCTGGTACGGTATCCCTTAAATTTTGTACCGGTCAAAATACCGCTCGGTACCGGTTGTACCGGCCGGTACAAGTGATATTGGCCGAAAACTGCGTACCGGCCGAGATATTGTGTTTTGTACCGGTTCCTTTAAAAAATGTAAAAGTAACAAATTTTATTAGAAATTTTATAAATTGACCATATAAAGACTAAATATAAAGACACTATAAATTCTATTATACTAATCAAAATCTCTGTAGCCTCCTGCTCATAAAATTCATTACAATTTACAAAATCGTTCCTGATAAGTTTTCAATATTCACTTATCTTTGATTACTTCATACCTATAAACTTTGATCATATTCTTTCATCTATATGATGTACTACTTTACACACACATGCTCGCGCACATACATGTTGACACACAAAAACAACTTATTCTTGAACCCAAAGATATTATTATTTAACAAACTAGCTTATTTGAAAATTATGGTAAATCAAGCTTCATAAAATAAACAGTTTATTTTAGAAGGGCTGTAAGTAAATATATATATATATATATATATATATATATATATATATATATATATATATATATATATATATATGTGTGTGTGTGTGTGTGTGTGTGTGTGTGTGTGTGTGTGTGTGTATTGTTAGTTTGCCGGTGAATAAATAATACAAATATATATTGTTGATAAAAATCTTGAGACGGTACCGGTATTGCTACGTACCGTTTCGTGAAGAAAATGGTATGCACTCCGGTACGGTATTCATAACTATGTTTGATGTTTGAACTCGGCTCGAGTTCATCACCATAGAACTCGGGCTCGGCTCGGCTCGTTCGTCTAACCATGCGAACCGAGTTCAAGCTTCAAAATCCGTTCAAGAACTCAAGATGGAACCGCAATGTACAGGCCTGAGCTACCATTTCAGACCACCGTACTACAAACATCTCACAGATTGAGACCCTCCGTCGACGAAATTGATAATATTGTTTGGATCTGGAGATGAGTCTTGACGAACATTTGAACGGAGATGATGCCGGATCCCAGATCTGATGTTCTTAATGGCTCCGAGGTAGGATCGAAAGTTGTCATCACTCCGCTGTCAATCCATAATGTGGCCGTGTTTGTATGTGAGGGTGAAAGATGGTGAGAGAATGTCTATGTGCAGGTTTTGTAAGTCTCTGTGCATGAAGAGAGAGAGCCAGAAGGTGGGTGCGGCGAGAAAGAGAGAGAGAGAGGCAAAAAGCCGTGGACGGGGCGGCTGTTTGAGAAATATAAGGAGTGCTTGTTAGGGTTTTCTTCTTAGGGTTTTTAAATGAGTTAATAGTTTGAGGTTGGACTTGGGCTTTATTATATATCACATGGGCTATATGTTTAAACGGGCTTAAGGTTTTGGGCTCATTGATTCTATGGCCTCTAGATTTAAACTTTAATGTATATGATTCATGTAAATGGTATATTTAAAATATATTATAATTTATTTTATTATTGAAACGAACTGTTCATGAATACATTCGCGAATATTTTGAGTGTTCATGTTCGGTTCGTTTAATAAAGGAGCTCTAAAAATTTGTTCATATTCTCTTCGTATATTATTCGAACGAATACGAACGAGTGCTTAGAAAAACGAATCATGAGTCATTCGTGAACAACTCGGTTCATTTACAGCTCTAATTAGAAGTGTAAATATCATGAATGAGGAAGAGCTTAACTTTGTCATGCCATTGTTCTGGTGAAGGTACCTGTGATACTTCTTGAATATTCCTTGATTGCTGCTACGGAAGGCATTGACGCTATAGCCACCACGCGCGTTTTAATACGTGAGGAGAAAGACGACATATCAACTCATGCTTCGATTGGTGAAACTATTCATCGTACATATAGGTCTATTAGTTATCTGATGTACTTTTCCTTTCAAAATAGTATGCATGCTTTTGTTTATTTTGTTGTCAGCGGAACCGGAGAATCGATGGATATTGTCATTTCTAGTGTCAGAGCCTACATCGGTGCACTAAACAAGTTATTAGGGCATAAGAACCGTTCGAGTAAAGATACCACAAAAAGAAGAACAGTGCATGTTTAGTGGGCTAGAGTTGCTCAATCGAGATCTAGTAATTCGCAAAGGTTTGGAATATCAGAGCTTATTCAAATTATATAATTGGTGATTTTCCTCATCTTCTGTTTTCTAATTTTTCTTTCTTTGGAGGTAGAACTCTACTAGATAGATGGTAGGTGGTGGTAAATTTTTTTCAAGGTTGTTTTTGAAGCTGAACAAACATCAATCTTCGAGATCAATTGAAATGGCTAAATCATAGCTAAAGTTTTCTTGTTTTATAGATGGCCACTTTTCTTTTTTCTTTTTTTTTTTCTGGTTTTTTGTGGATTTGTAAATATATTTGATAGAACAGAGAGGAGTTAAGGGCTAAGAGGGCCAAAATTCCTGTGAGACTTACTTCCTTGCTAAAAGGCCTTTCTAGTACTTCACCTTCAAATTTTCTGTCAGGGAATCTATTACCGTCATGTTGTGGTCCTAAAATTTGACAAGAATAACTTTGTTTTTTCAAATGTAAGTCACCTGAGCAATTCACCCCACCTAAGTTAGCCACGGTCTACTACTTGCACCTCTTGACAAATCCGTTGCCAATCCCTCCTTGCCCTTACATTAGCTGTGTTAATCCACTCCGGTCCCTCTTTCCCTCACATTAGGTATATCTAGTGAGCCTTGGTCTCTTACTTGCACGTCCTACTTGCACGTCTTGACAAATCTGTTCCTAATCTCTCTTTGCCCTTGCATTAGGTGTGTAAATCCACTCCGATCCCTCCCTGCCTTACATTAGTGCGTCATCCTCTCAATAATATCCGAGTATTATTACACTTGAAGTCCCACTCCTATTTATATCAGTCAACTTCTAATTAAGGATTATTACAACTGAAGTCCTACTTCCCTTTTATAATACTCCACTTTCTTAATGAATGGTGGTGATGATTTATATCTGACGGCAGTCATTATAGTTTTAGAATCCCTAAAGATTTCTATAAAGTTATAATTTCCCAACATTTCTATATTGCTTTGATAGAACATACCATTACTAGAACATACAAGATAATTCTAGATTACCTTATAGTAGTAGTAACACAATGAGACCTGGCTTAGAAGCACATATATAGTTGACTGAAGAAAGCCTATAACCAAATGACACTCACGTAACGAGGTTCGCACTGTTCAAGCGGGCAATTGTTGCTTCTACATGTACAGGAGGAGCCAATTGGTTTTCGGCATACATAACCAGCTACAGTGAACTGCCGACTCAATCCAATTGTAAACAGTATGATGAACTCTCGTTGCAAACGTGGCCTGCAAAGCTAGTTCTTCAAAGCTCCCCAAAGAGTATCTTCTCGGGATGGAAAGGTCCGGCTTCGCTATGTGACAGCTTATTGTTCCATCTCAACTGTTCTGTAAGGTCTTTTACTTTCCCAATGATATCGACATGGTCGGTCTCTTATAATTATGGCCCCCTCAGGTCGAACAATCCGATGCATCTCAAGTAAAATGTCGAGAATGTCGCACCTGCATTTAGACAGTTACTTTGCTGAAGTCAATAACATCATCATCATAAGTGGCAATTTATTTACTAGTTTCCTCTGTGCTTGACCAGCATCATGCAGGAGATGGACACAGCAAAACCTTATGAGTCTAAATAAATTACAGAGACCTCAATTCGGAACCAATTTTGGGGGACTATGCTTATACCAATCAAAATATGAGTACACTAGCTTCCTAGCTAATAATAAAGGTTCAGGGGATCTGAAGAAACTGCCTAACGAATCAGGAGAAATTATGCAACACTTACTTGGTTTTGTACATGCTAAACAAGCCATGGGCATGAATTAGATCATATGTTCTTGGGTAAGTTGAGAAGGCCTCACATCTGCAAGAAAAGAAAAGAGTGAGGAAGAATTGCTTTAGAAATCAGGTCACCAATAAAGATCGTTGAGGGAGTGGTCATGCAAAGGGAACACATAATTTGCATAACAATCTCAAGCACAAGAGCTACGTACTTTTATTCGAGGGTGCAAAGCTAGATACTCTAACATGTTCTTTAGTCACAATTGTTTCCCTCACTCTTGTTATATAAGATAGGCAATAGATGGTAGCAAACTCACCAAGCTGCATCGGGATCAGCTTCATTACAGAATTTAGGAGATTTCAAAGCCTTTAACTTTTGAGAGCAATGAACATGATTAGTGGGCTTTTCCCATACTGCAAAGAGTCCCTTCTCTCTTGAGTTTTTTCCAGCACAGTCGCCTAGCAAGATCTTCTAAATTGTTTTGCTCACTTTCCAGGTCCTGAGCGCTTCTTTCCCAGCCCTTGTAGCTAACCCTCCAACCAATAGGTGGCCCAGACAACACCCAGTAAACACCAGCACGCAGAACCCGGTCAATTTCCAGCAAATTTAGTCCATCTGAACTTTGACGAAACAAACATAAGGAGTTTAGAATATCTAAGATATAGTGTGTTACTTTCACAAATATAAGAGAATTGGAAATCACATGAATATCAAATTATCCATCTTATCTCTGATATAAGAACACAGGTTTCTCAATTTTACATAACTCTTTTAGGTATACACTTTCTCCATATGGGCAAGATCACTTTTAGGTTTGTTGATAGAAATGGCTTCAAAAAATAAACCTCTGAAACCATAATGCCGAAAACTTTTAAGAAAACCCACTCTGAGCAACTTATTCTGCATTTGAAGACGAACTAATGACCGCCTTTAAAAGTCAGAAGACCTTTTACCATAAGCAGTCGATTGTACAAGGCATCGTGAACAATGAGCCATATCGAATGATCTTGATGGATAAGGTAACCTGTGCATGCTAAGTACCCCAAGCATGGCAGGAGCTCCTCGTTCCAAGGCAAACTGGTGCGATGGACATCGTCAAAATCTTATAGTCCATTAGAGAAGCTCCAAATTAAGCTTCAACCTGAGAAGGATGTAAACCAATAACTGAATTTTCTTTGAAGCATGAATACATACTTCTAGAGCACCTCATATCAATTACTAATTAAACATGATGCGGAGGTCGTGGGACGATTCAAGAGTCACTTGGCTATAAGAGAACATGCCTAATATTCTTGATCACTATAGCTAATAGCTCTGGTGAGAATTATCCATAGTATCACTTAACATAAAACGAAGTACATGTTGGGAGTTAATCGTGATTCACATAGTTATGACAATTGATGAGGAAGAATGAAGACATGAATAAATGAAGAAAAGCTGAAAAGTGAAAGGGTAGAGGAGTTACTCATAACCTATGAGTGATTAACTAGGGAGATGAAAAGTAAAAGGTTTGAGAAGTTATCTTTATGAGTTAAATGAGTCTTTAAATGTCTTAGTATAAAAGGGTGTGTCACCTAGTTATTTTAAGAATAGAAAAAAAAAAGTAAGTGAAGTGAAAAAGAGAGTATTGTAAGTGTGGAAAGAGTGAGTGAGTTTTATGCAATAGAAGTGTTGATTGAGTAGTGATAAATATCCAAGAGTGTTTTCTCCTCTCCACTTTCTCCTCCTCTACTATAATACTCGAAAGTATTTCCGCTGCAAATATATCTCCCTTATATTGTGCCCGCCACGCAACAAAGTGGTATCAGAGCTGAGGTTCTAATGGCGGCAACAAGTGGAGTATTTCCTTTTCCAAAGGTCGTGAAAGACAATTATGAAAGGTGGAGCATCCAAATGAAAACCTTTCTTGGTGGTCAAGATGTTTGGGAGGCCGTAGAAGAAGAATATGTGGAACCGAAAAACTTGGCCGGTGCTAGCCAAGCGGTGATGAAGGTTGCCAAAGAAGCCTGAGTGAAAGATCAAAAGGCTCTTTCACTCATCCAACTTGGCATTGATGACAATATTTTTGAGAAGATTGCACAGGCGACCACCACGAAGAGAGCATGGGATACGTTGGAAAATGTTTTTAAAGGCATCGATAAGGTGAAAAAGGTGCGACTCCAAAGCCTTCGAGGTGAATTTGAGTCTTTACAAATGAAAGACTCCGAGACAATATTTGACTACATCTCTAAAGTTCTATCGGTTGTGAACCAACTTGCAACAAATGGTGAAGAGATGGAAGATAGTCGGGTGGTCGAGAAGATCCTTCGATCTCTTGATCCAAAATTCGACCATATAGTTGTTGCTATCGAGGAGTCCAATGACACCGAGACTATGACGGTCGATGAGCTCTCGGGAAAATTGCAAGTCTATGAGGACAAAATCAAAAGGAGGAACAAAGAGCCTATCGAGCAAGCTCTTCGGGCCAAGATGAATATCAACGATAGAAAAGACGACACCAATAAGAATCAAGGCGGTCGAGGTAGAGGCCATGGACGAGGCCGCGGATGAGGTCATGGCAGAGGCCGTGGTGTACCAACACAGTACAAAAATAATGAATTGGGTTCAGAATTTCGTCCATCGAGAGGACGAGGACGAGGTCGAGGAAGAGGTGGCTATTATCAATGCCAAAAACAAGAAAGATGTTGAATGTTTCACATGCCATCGATATGGACACTACTCTTGGGAGTGTCGAGACGAACAAAAGGAGGAAAATGTGAAGGCCCATTATGCGGAGGAAAATAAGGTGGGCGATGACACAGTCCTTTGGCACACGATGGATCAAAAGAAGAAAAGAAGAATTCTTGGTATCTCGATACCTGTGCCAGCAATCACATGTATGGCTACAAACACATGTTTGTCGAGATGGATGAATCGATGATGGGAAATATTACATTTGGAGACATGTCCAAAATCCTAGTCAAAGGCAAAGGTAAAATTCTGATCAAATTGAAGAATGGAAGCCATCAGTTCATCTCAAATGTTTATTATGTTCCGGAGATGAAGGCAAATATTTTGAGCATGGGTCAATTGTTGGAGAGAGGCTACGACATACATATGAAAGTTAAATGTCTTTATTTGAGAATGATAGAGGAAGCTTAATCGCTCCTGTTCCGATGTCGAGCAATAGGATGTTCTTGATGAATATCCATCATGATGCGCCTAAAAGTTTGAAGGCCTGTTTTGATAACCAATCTTGGTTATGGCATTTAAGGCTTGGACATCTAAATTTTGGAGGTCTAAAATTACTATCGACGAAGAATATGATAAAGGGATTGCCATCGATAGATCAGCCAGACCAACTCTGTGAGGCTTGTCTTGTTGGGAAGCAACATTGACACAGTTTCCCAAAGGAGTCGATATCGAGAACAAAAGCGCCGTTGGAGCTGATACACACTGATTTGTATGGTCCAATCGATCCAGCATCTCTTGGTAAGAACAAATACTTTCTACTATTCATTGATGACTATAGTAGAAAACATGGGTTCATTTCCTCAAGCAAAAGTCAGAGGTGTTCTCAACCTGCAAGAGGTTTAAGGCTCTTGTGGAGAAGAAGAGTGGATATCAAATTAAGGCGATGAGATTTGATCGAGGTGGAGAGTTCATATCTAAGGAATTTAAGGCATTCTGTGAAGAGAATGACATCCATCGACCACTTACCATTCCATATTCACCCCAACAGAATGGAATGGTGAAAAGAAAGAATCGGTCGATAGTGAACATGACTCGAAAGCATGTTGAAGAGCAAGAATTTGCCCAAGAAATTTTGGGCTGAAGCAGTCGATTGCGTGGTCTATTTGTCGAATCAAAGTCCAACAAGAAGTGTGTGGAATCAAACACTACAAGAAGCTTGGAGTGGGTTCAAGCCAAGTGTGTCCCACTTGAAAGTGTTTGGAAGCATTGCATATGTGCATGTTTCTGATCAGCAAATGAAGAAGCTCGATGATAAAAGCAAGAAGTTATCTTCATCGGTTATAATCAAGAGTCAAAAGGGTACAAGTTATACAATCCTGTTGACAAGAAAATGAAAGTCAGTCGAGACGTGACTTTCGATGAGAAGAGCTCGTGGGACTGGACTGATCGAGACAAGGAGCAGTATGTTTTCTATCCAATTGATACTGATAGAAAAGAGGTAGAAGAAGAGCCAATTGAACCTGAGAATCCCTCGAGTCCCGTATCTCCAACTCAATCGAGTCCATGATCATCATCGGTCGATAGTCCTGTCAAAACAGGACCACAAGGCAAGAGATCTCTGGAGGAGATTTATGATGACTTAAACCAAAACCAAGGCATGTTCTATCTCTTTGCCGATACTGAGCCAATCGATTTTGATGAGGCATCAAGAAGCGAGAAATGGAGGAAGACCATGAATGAATAGATTGGTGCCATCGAGAAGAATGATACTTGGGAGCTGACTACTTTTCAATCGGATGAGAAGCCCATTGGTGTAAATGGATTTATAAAGTGAATTCCAAAGGCGAGGTTAAGAGATACAAAGCAAGGCTTGTTGTCAAAGGATACAAGCAAAGGGCTGGAATCGACTATGATGAAGTCTTGGCCCAGTCGCCTGATCGGAAACAATACGATTGTTGATATCTCTAGCAGCTTTAAACAAGTGGAAGATCCATCAAATGGACGTGAAGTTAGCTTTCGTTAATGGTATTCTTGATGAAGAAGTCTATATCGAACAACCCAAATGATATGTTGTTCAAGGCCATGAAGACAAAGTGTTAAAGTTGAAGAAGGCCTTGTATGGATTGAAACAAGTGCCAAGGGCGTGGAACAGTCGCATCGACAAGTATTTTCAAGAGAGAGGCTTTAAGAAGTGCCCACATGAGCATGCCCTCTACATCAAGATGAATGAAAAAGGTGACATCTTGATAATTTGTTTATATGTCGATGATTTAATCTTTACAGGCAACTGTGTGAAGATGTTTGATGATTTAAAGAAGGAAATGGCCAAGGAATTTGAAATGACTGATATCGGTTTGATGTCATATTATCTTGGGATCGAGGTAAAGCAAAGAGATGATGGGATTTTCATCTCGCAAGAGGCATATGCAAAAGAAGTATTGAATAGATTCAATGTGAAAATTTGCAACGACCCAATCAGTATCCCCATCGAGGTTGAAAAGAAGTTGTCAAGACACGTCAAAGAAGGTCCAATCGATCAGACCTTGTTCAGAAGTTTGGTTGGTAGTTTGAGGTACTTGACGTGCACAAGGCTTGATATCCTATATGTAGTTGGTTCTATTAGTCGATATATGGAGAATCCGACAACTTATCATTTCAAAGTGGCGAAAAGGATACTTCGATACCTTAAAGGTACAATTGATCTTGGTATATTTTATCCTGCATCAGGTGATATGAAATTAGTGGAATATAGTGATAGTGATTGGGCTAGAGACGTGGATGATCGAAAGAGTACAACTGGATTCGTTTTCTATTTTGGTGAAGCAGCATTCACATGGACATAAATAAGCAATCAATAGTGACTCTATCGACATGTGAAGCTGAATATGTGGCTGCAACATCAACTATTTGCCATGCGATATGGCTAAGAAGTTTGCTTAAGGAGCTCAGTTTTATTCAAAATGAATCGACACAGATTTATGTCAATAACAAGTCAGTCATAACTCTTACTAAGAATCCAGTCTTTCATGATAGAAGAAAGCACATCGATACACGGTATCATTTTATCCGTGAGAGCATTGCTAAGAAACAAGTCCAAGTCAAGTTTGTGAAGTCCGAAGATCAAGTTGCAGATATCTTCACAAAGCCCCTGAATAGAGAAGTATTCGAGAAGCTACGGAATCGACTTGGAATAAGAGAATCAAGTTTAAGGGGGCGTGTTGGGAGTTAGTCTTGATTCACATAGTTATGACAATTGATGAGGAAGAATGAAGACATGAATAAATGAAGAGAAGCTGAAAAGTGAAAGGTTAGAGGAGTTACTCATAACCTATGAGTGATTAATTAGGGAGATGAAAAGTGAAAGGTTTGAGAAGTTATTTTTAGGAGTTAAATGAGTCTTTAAATGTCTTAGTATAAAAAGGTGTGTCACCTAGTTATTTTAAGAATAGAAAAAAAAAGTAAGTGAAGTGAAAAAGAGAGTATTGTAAGTGTGGAAAGAGTGAGTAAGTTTTATGAAATAGAAGTGTTGATTGAGTAGTGATAAATATCCAAGAGTGTTTTCTCCTCTCCACTTCCTCCTCCTCTACTATAATACTTGAAAGTATTTTCGCTGCAAATATATCTCTCTTATATCTCCCTTATATTGTTCATAATACCATTTTGCGGTAATAGGAACCACCGGTACTTGGTTTGCTATGAACCAACTCAGATGGCCATATAAATCCTCGAAAGTCTCTACGACGATGCCATTGCGATGACCGTGAAGGAGCTTTTCAAATACCTTACTTGAGTGAAGCTTGAAGCAAGTGTCACTTGAAGCTTGGAACTTGAAGGGAGCTGAAAATGGAAGCAAGTGGATCTCAAGGAGATAAAAATAGAAAAAAGAGCTGAGAATTAGGGCACTTTTGGGTATATCTGTCACGTCGTCTGCTACATAATGTAGTGGATAGTGTGGATAAGGACGAGGGACAGGATGTGACATGCGTTAGCAAAAAGTCGTCCATTACACTGTGTAGCGGACGACTTTTTTACCATGACAATTGGCAGTCAAAAAGACATCCGCTACACTGTGTAGCGGAAGACTGATAAGGGGCATTTTGGTAAAAGAAACCGTCCTCTATACTATGTGGCAAAAGGTTTCACTTTCTTTTTAAAAAAAAATAATATATCTGGGCCATCCATCTTTTAAGGATGGACGGCCAGATCGCGCGGATAACTTCTCTTATTTTGCCAGCGCGAGCATGTATCAACTCACACACACACACACACACACACACAGACATATATAAGTAAGAAGTAAGAAACTGTCCATCGTTCAGATGAATTAAATGTCGGTGAACCATTTTGTACTACTCTGTCTTGTGGCATGTGAAGGCTTGTGGAATAAATGTAACACCCCGAAACCTTTTCGGATTTAATTAAAATTTTTAGCGACGATACATATATGTATACATATATATATATATATAGGGGGCCGATCCACACCCACCGGTGGAGAAATAACAATTTCTCCACCGAACCGCGGGTAAGAGCAGCGGTTGGGAAAAAGTTGTACTGACACTGCATTTATGGCAAAAAAGGCATGAGAAAATGGTGAGAAAATGGCGAAAAGGAGAAAAAGGACACCAACCGCATGAAGAAGCAGCGGTTGGCATTAATATCCCCTGCCACGTGGCCCAACCCCATGGGCCCTGCCACGTGGCGTCCCCCACCCTTGCCACGTGGCCCAACCGCGCATACAACCCGCGGTTGGGGCATGGCCCCTGCCACGTGGCATCCCCCACCCATGCCACGTGCCCCAACCGCGGGTTGTATATGCGGTTGGGGCGATGGCCCCTGCCACGTGGCGTCCCCCCACCCATGCCACGTGGCCCAACCGCGGGTTGTATACGCGGTTGGGGCGATGGCCCCTGCCACGTGGCGTCCCCCACCCCTGCCACGTGGCCCAACCGCTTATACAACCCGCGGTTGGGGCGATGGCCCTGCCACGTGGCGGCCCCTCCCCTTGCCACGTGGCCCAACCGCATAAACAACCCGCGGTTGGGGGCGATGGCCCTGCCACGTGGCGCCCCCCCGGTGATGCCCCCCTCCCCCCATGATGCCCCACGTGTTGTCCTTCTGCAAAATTTTTTTTTTGCCGCAGCCTTTGACCGCTCAATCACGGGTTTTTTTTCTGTCTTTTTTCTTCTCTCTTCCTCACTTTTTTCTGTCTTTTTTCTTCTCTCTTCCTCACTTTTCTCTCTTTATAATCCCCTCCCCCGAACCCTTCTTCTGCACTCTATCATCTTTACCAACTTCCTTTGTACTTCATATCTCACCTACATAATCTCCACAACAATACAAACCAAAAAATTTTACGCTAGAAGATCGGTGGATAACCGCTAGAAGATCGGTAGATTTTTCTTTAAATACATCAAGTCACAACAAGTAAGTATTTTGAATTTCCTTATAATTCAATGTTAGGTTTATACAAATCAGCGTATTACATTTATAGATTCCAAAATAGCGATTTTTTAGGGCGCCAAATATAGACAGTTTTTCACGAATTTATAAAAAATAGCTAGAGCTAGATTTTGGCAAAATGCAAAAAAGAGACCCTAGTTATTCTTAAAGGATCTGTCTCAGGTAAAAATTTCCGATTTTTCCAAAGACTGGAAAGGTGTTAACTGATACGGGGAACCTTGTAATTCTGCAGTGTATTTTAAAATATCAAGCTAGCGCGATTTCGCGCGAAAATTTTATGAGAACCCTAGGATGTTGGGAAGTTCCATTCCCCAGGAATTCGGGCCATTCCAAAGCCGTTACCTATTTTTTTGGCCGAACGGCCCTTTAAGCTCTTGATCCGGAATCGGTTCGGGATTTTTGGGCGAAACCTCCGTAAAATACTTTTTAGGTCAAGAATGAATTCAGGGAGCCTAAAATAGCATTTTGAAGCACTTTTGATATTTTTCGATGCCAGGGGGCATTTCGATAATTTGCCGCCCCGAGAGGGGTATTTCGGTAATTTTACAGTGCTAAGTTTTTCGACGGACTTTTTAGTCCAGAAATGTAATTACAAAACTAAAATGTTGTTTTGAAGCTGATTTGGCGCGCGTAGGGGTGATAATGAATCCCCGGGGGCATTTCAATAATTTGTCGCTCAACGAGGGTATTTTGGTAACTGAACGTTGTAACACAACTGGAGGAAATAATTTTCAACACTATGTGTATTCCTAGGGTGTAACACTATGACTATGTGTGTTTAATGTGAATACGAAACGTAATTGTCGCTAAAGGTGAAAACTTAATTAGACAGTTTTTCACGAATTTATAAAAAATAGCTAGAGCTAGATTTTGCCAAAGTGCAAAAAAGAGACCCTAGTTATTCTTAAAGGATCTGTCTCAGGTAAAAATTTCAGATTTTTCCAAAGACTGGAAAGGGGTTAACTGATACGGGGAACCTTGTAATTCTGCAGTGTAATTTAAAATATCAAGCCAGCGCGATTTCGCGCGAAACTTTTATGAGAACCCTAGGGTGTTGGGAAGTTCCATTCCCCCGGAATTCGGGCCATTCCGAAGCCGTTACCTATTTTTTTGGCCGAACGGCCCTTTAAGCCCTCGATCCGGACACCGGTTCGGAATTTTTGGGCGAAACCTCCATAAAATACTTTTTAGATCAAGAATGAACTCAGGAAACTTAAAATAGCTTTTTAAAGCACTTTTGATATTTTCTCATGCCAGGTATCATTTTGGTAATTTGCCACCCCGCGAGGGGTGTTTTGGTAATTTTACGTTTCGGGGGCGTAATTGGCGCTAGGGGTGAAAACTTAATTAGACAGTTTTTTCACGATCAGGACACCGGTTCGCGATTTTTGCGCGAAAGATCCGTAAAATACTTTTTAGATCAAGAATTAACTCAGGAGGCGTAAAATAGCATTTTAAGGCTATTTGATATTTTTCCTGATGCCAGGGGCATTTTGGTAATTTGCCACCCCGCGAGGGGTGTTTTGGTAATTTTCCCTCGCCAAGTTTTTCAAACGACTTTTTAGTCCAGAAATGTAAGTAAACCACCTGAAATGTTGTTTTGAAGCTGGTTCGGGGGCGTTGGGGTGATAGTGAACCCCCAGGGGCATTTCGGTAATTTACCGCATGATGAACGCAGACTATCAATGTCCCGCTGCTGATGCGAACCTTATCATGATACCTTGTCATCATGCAAACCACTGGTTCCTATTAGTTCTCCATCCAGCGTTCAGAACAGTTCACATATACGATAGCCTAAGGGAGGACGAGCCTGGACAGCTGCTGGCACAGATGTACAACGAGTACATCACTTTAGTGGTTAGTTTTTATTTTTTGACCTTGGCTCATAGTATATTGTTCTTGTTTCATAGGCTTGATTCTCGTTTTTATTGTTGGATGCAGACTACTGTCCTCTCGCTAGCGTGCGAACGGCCACAGGGGGACCCTTGGACGGTCGTGATGACAAAGGACCGACCAAAGCAATATAACGGTCACGATTGCGGGATTTACGTCCTCAAGTACATGGACTACATTGCTCGCTCGGAAGTGCTCAAACACTCCTCGTGGACTAGGAAGGATGCCTTGACGTTTAAGTATAGGATAGCCTGGGAGCTGAAAAAGAATGAAGCTAGACGCCTTCATTACCATTATCCTGACGTGCGTGGCTAGCTGCTGTGATGTTACAAAAAACTGTACCAAAAAGAAATGTACATAATTTTTTGCATGCTATGAATTTGGCGCTAAAATGTGCGCGAATATACCTTTCATATGACGCATTCGAAAAAATTACGCGTCTCGCTTTTCGCCGAAATTCATATAAATGGGTTAACTAGCGTGCATGAGGTGCAATGAGAGAAAAAAAAGTGACAAAAAAAATTGTAACTTTTTTCGGAAGCTATCAATTGGGCCTTAAAGTGTGGCCGAATAGGCCCTTCCTAGGAAAACTCAAAAAATAATGTGTCCCGTTTTTCGCCGAAATTCTTACAAATGGGCTAACTAGCGTGCCTGAGGTGCAATGAGAGAAAAAAAAGTGACAAAAAAAATTATAACTTTTTTCGGAAGCTATCAATTGGGGCCTAAAGTGTGCCCGAATAGGCCCTTCCTAGGAAAACCCAAAAAATAATGTGTCTCGTTTTTCGCCGAAATTCTTACAAATGGGCTAACTAGCGTGCCTGAGGTGCAATGAGCGAAAAAAAAGTGACAAAAAAAATTACAACTTTTTTCGGAAGCTATCAATTGGGGCCTAAAGTGTGCCCGAATAGGCCCTTCCTAGGAAAACCCAAAAAATAATGTGTCTCGTTTTTCGCCGAAATTCTTACAAATGGGCTAACTAGCGTGCCTGAGGTGCAATGAGCGAAAAAAAAGTGACAAAAAAAATTACAACTTTTTTCGGAAGCTATCAATTGGGGCCTAAAGTGTGCCCGAATAGGCCCTTCCTAGGAAAACCCAAAAAATAATGTGTCTCGTTTTTCGCCGAAATTCTTACAAATGGGCTAACTAGCGTGCCTGAGGTGCAATGAGCGAAAAAAACGTGACAAAAAAAATTACAACTTTTTTCGGAAACGGGATTTTAAGCTTCCTTCCTGAATTCACTCTTTAAAATAACTTTTCAGGTGTCTCACACCCTTTCATGAACTAAAAGTTATTTTAAGCACAAATTTTTGTAATGTAAAATTAGCAAAATAGCCCCCGATGAGTGGCAAATTACCGAAATTCCCCCGGGGGTTCATTATCACCCCAACGCCCCATATGGCGGCTACACCACCGGCAGTCTCAAAACCGCTTTGCTTACTACTTTTTAAATGTATCACATCAATTATATACCAAATATTTCCTCCGAAGATTTTAAAGGGGATGCGTTAACAAAAATTACCCCGCTACGTATGCAAAACACCCCCTGGCAGCCATCGCCCCAACAAACATCTCAGAACAACTGGAACAAAATAACTTTCCGGGTGTCTTACACCCCTATCCTATAACTAAAAATCATTCGGGAAATTTTTCAAGCTGGTTCAGTTAGCAAAATAGACCCCGTCATTGCGGGCAAATTACCGAAATGCCCCCGGGGGTTCATTGTCACCCTAACGCCCATCAAACCAGCTTCAAAATAACCTTTCAGATGTTTTACTTACATTTCTGGACTGAAAAACTTGACATCGTAAAATTACCAAAACACCCCTCGCGGGGTGGCAAATGACCAAAATGCCCTTGGCATCAGAACGATCTCAAAAGTGCATTGAAATGTTATTTTAAGCTTCCCGAATTCATTCTTGATCTAAAAAGTATTCTACGGACTTTTCGCCCAAAAATCCCGAACCGGTGTCCGAATCGAGCGCTTAAAAGCCCGTTCGGCCAAAAAATTAGCTAACGGCTTCGGAATGGCCCGAATTCCTTGGGAATGGAACTTCCCAACACCCTAGGGTTCTCATAAAAGTTTCGCGTGAAATCGCGCTGGCTTGATATTTTAAATTACACAGCAAAGTTACAAGGATCCCCGTATCAGTTAACCCCTTTGCCCCGCTACGTATGCAAAACACCCCCTGACAGCCATCTCCCCAACAAACATCTCAGAACAACTGGAACAAAATAACTTTCCGGGTGTCTTACACCCCTATCCTATAACTAAAAATCATTCGGGAAATTTTTCAAGCTGGTTCAGTTAGTAAAATAGCCCCCGATGAGCGGCAAATTATCGAAATGCCCCCGGGGGTTCATTGTCACCCTAACGCCCATCAAACCAGCTTCAAAACAACCTTTCAGATGTTTTACTTACATTTCTGGACTAAAAAACTTGACACCGTAAAATTACCAAAACACCCCTCGCGGGGTGGCAAATTACCAAAATGCCCCCTGGCATGAGAAAATATCAAAAGTGCTTTAAAAAGCTATTTTAAAGCTTCCTGAGTTCATTCTTGATCTAAAAAGTATTTTACGGATTTTTCGCCTAAAAATCCCGAACCGGTGTCCGGATCGAGCGCTTAAAAGCCCGTTCGGCCAAAAAATTAGCTAACGGCTTCGGAATGGCCCGAATTCCTTGGGAATGGAACTTCCCAACATCCTAGGGTTCTCATAAAAGTTTCGCGTGAAATCGCGCTGGCCTGATATTTTAAATTACACTGCAAAGTTACAAGGTTGCGCGTATCAGTTAACCCCTTTCCAGTCTTTGAAAAAATCTGAAATTTTTACCTGATACAGATCTTTTGAAAATAACTAGGGTCTCTGTTTCGCACTTTGGCAAAATCTAGCTCTAGCTATTTTTTATAAATTCATGAAAAATTCTATAATAATAATAAAAAGGACATGAAAGGATATTATAATAATAATAAAAAGGACATGAAGGAAAATGGAGAAAACCCAACCGCCACACTTAGTGGCGGTTGGTATCATTGCAAATTTTTTTTTTCTGTCGCTAAATGTGAAAACTTAATTAGACAGTTTTTAACGAATTTATAAAAAATAGCTAGAGCTAGATTTTGCCAAACTGCAAGAAAAAGACCATAGTTATTTTTAAAAGATCTATATCAGGGAAAAATTTCAGATTTTTCCAAAAACTAGAAAGGGGTTAACTGAAATGGGGAACCTTGTAACTTTGCAGTATAATTTAAAATATCAAGCTAGCGCGATTTCGTGCGAAACTTTTATGAGAACCCTAGGACGTTGGGAAGTTTCATTTTCCAGGATTTTGGGCCATTCTGAAATTGTTAGCTAATTTTTTGGCCGAACGGTGCAATTTTTTGGGAAATGGACCTAAAAAAATTAGCCCGTTCGGCCAAACAATTAGCTAACGACTTCGGAATGGCCCAAAATCCTGGAAAATAGAACTTCCTAACATCCTAGGGTTCTCATAAAAGTTTCGCACGAAATCGCGCTAGCTTGATATTTTAAATTATACTGCAAAGTTACAAGGTTCCCCATTTCAGTTAACCCCTTTCCAGTTTTTGGAAAAATCTGAAATTTTTTCCTAATATAGATCTTTTAAAAATAACTACGGTCTCTTTTTTGCAATTTGGCAAGATCTAGCTCTAGCTATTTTTTATAAATTTGTGAAAAACTATCTAATTAAGTTTTCACTTTTAGCAACAGAAAAAAAAAATTTGCAATGATACCAACCGCCACTAAGTGTGGCGGTTGGGGTTTTCTCCATTGTCCTTCATGTCCTTTTTATTATTATAATAATATATATGTGTCCTTTAAATGTCCTTTTTATTATTATTATAATATATATGTGTCCTTTTTTTAAAAAAAATGCAACTTGGCAAATAATTCCCAACCGCATGTAGGGGTTGCGGTTGGGCATTAATGCCAACCGCAACTCCCACACGCGGTTGGGCATTATGCCCATTTTCTCGCGAGATTTTCATTTTCTCGTGATATTTTGGTGAATTTCTCGTGCCATTTTGGTCCTTTTTGGTCTTTTTCGTCCTTTTTCCGTCCACGTGGCCAACCGCTGCTCTTACCTGCGGTTCGGTGGGAAAATTGTTATTTTCCCACCGGTAGATGTGGATCGGCCCCCATATATATATATATATATATATATATACAATTTATTTTTTAGCATCGTTATATTGATTAGCTACTTTTAGCGACGAATAATGAAGTAGGTTAGCGTAACAGTCGTTAATAATTTTTCTAGCAAATAGTTTATCCTAAATAATCATTTTGGGCTATTTCGTAATAATAAAAATTTTCGGGTTAGTTTTGAATAAGTATCAAAAAATTAAGAGGGTTTATGATAATTTTGCTTTTAGGGTTATATATATATAACCTACATACTATAGAGCAGCCGCCCCAGGTTTTCATTCTATCTGAGACTCGATAGTTAGAGAGAGAAAGAGATCGAGAAAGAGAGAAGGATTACTCCGGCGATCAAATTTTTCAGCAAGCTTTTTCCTTAGTTTTTTCTCATGATCGTTACTGATTACGGGATTAAGATGGGTAAGGGAATTCTGCCATGGGGTGGTAGTGTTTGAGTGCGTGTATGTATGTATGTATGTATGTATGCATAGGGGTGTGGGTGTGTAACGAGGGAGGAAGGAGGATGTGCATGGTTGACGAGTGTATAAAAATTGTGTACATGTTTCGTGTATGGATGGTGGGTTTTGGGCAGCCATAATTCCAACAGGTAATGCCTGCTGTGAGATTGAATAGATGTGATTCAAGAACACAGCCATGGTGGCTGTCGTGTGTATGGTGTAGATGTGTATACGGGTGTTGTGTGTGTGTGTCTACGGTGGTGCCGTAAGGTGTGCACAGTTTGATACCATAAGATGGAGTCATCACCAAGAGAGATGGCTGCCATGAAGGGTAGGGGATTGGGTTGAGAAGGTCACAGTCATGGTAGTTGTGACTGTGCTTATGAGCAGGAGTGCAAGGGAAAGGGAAGGGAGGACTATCACAAGGCTGCGTATTGGGTGTATTATGTGTGTTTTGCGTGTGTGACTTCAGTGCTCGTGTGTGTATAATGGGTATGTAGGTGTGAGTTTGTGTGTGAGTAGCGCTGTGTGCATATATAAGTGCATGAGTGTGTGGACTGTAGTGCTTTGTGTGAGAGTGCTTCATGGGTGAGTCTACGGGTTTGTGGGTTATTTCTGTAATGAATTTGTGGGGTTTCTTGCCTATGGGTTGCTGTTCTTGACCATCTTTTCCACCGAATATCTGCAACAGATACATACTTCTTATGCCAAAAGTTAAAAAAAAAAATTTGTCTTTATAGTTTTTCCTAGTTAGAAAGTTGACTTTGTTTCCTGCTTTGGTTTTATTGTTTGCTTTTCTCATTGTGATCATGATTTTCATATTATTACGTTCTATTCAAGAAAATCAGCGAACACTTTTTTGGGCTCGTTGTATTAAGATTTCATTTTTCTTACTAAAATCTTTCATTGTCTTGTTCCTTTAGACTCTTCAATATTGTCAATCCTCTCTCAACTGGATTTTTATCATCTATCAATAGTTAACAGATTCTTTTAGATATTTAACTGTATTGGGTCTTTTTTTTTTTTTTGTTAGCTTGCTTGTGCCACTTCTAAAACTTGAAACTGTGTATCGCGTATTTTGATTGAATTTGGTTTGCTACCTATATTTATCGCAAATTATCCGATTGACTGATTTTGAACTTAAATTGTTTTGATTCTGGGTTAATCGATACTTGTCAAAACGCTTGACGGCGTGAAACAAAAAGTTGAGGCAGCTAGGTGTGTGGGGGTATCTGACTTATGTGTTCGCGTGTGTGCGTGTACTGTGAGTGGTGTGTGCATGGGTTTGTATTTTGAGTATGTTGTGTGTGTCTTTGGTGTGTTGTGTGTATATATATGTGAGTTCAAGTGTGTGTCGTGTGTTTTGGAGTGTGTGGATTTGCAAAGAAAAGAGAGAGAGGGATTAAGAGCTGTTGGGTGTTGGGTTTTGGACTGTGAGCAGAAAGGAAGAAGAAGAGAAGTACGGAGCGGGTAATTTGGGTTAGCATTAAGTGCGATGCGTGCATAAACTAGCGTACGATTATCGTTAGCACGTAAAAATTTACAATATAATATGTTAGGATATATTAGGATTTGTGGCAAAATTTAATAATTTTCTGAGATCATATGTATTTTTAATATTTTCTGTAAACTTAGAAATGTAAAATCTTTTAGAACCTTTAAACTCATGAAAATGTTCTGAAAAAATTTGAGTAATATTTTTATGGTATATATAAGACTCAGTTTGAATTTGGGTGATTTTTTGGAGTTGATTTGTTATCATTTCTGTATCGCATTGATTTTAGTAAAACAAAATTTTTTTAAATAGTATTGATGTCTTTTAAATTCTAATTTCAATTTCTATAATTTTTATAAGTAAAATAAATCTGTTAAAAAAATTATGGGACTTTATTTTTAGCTAGAAGAAATTTTGGCAATTTATGGGTTTTTAGTATATTTAAAGAAATTATTTTTAATTCAAAAATATTCAAAATTCATATTTTGACTTTTTATAATGTTTTAAGCTATAAAAGTGTTTAACTATAATTTACTATGAATTTTCGAGTATTGTTACGCATTACAGAGAGTATAGGGATTTCGGTTAGGTTGGCCGTGGGCTAGACCCTTTTGAGTTAAGTGAATTCGGAGTTAGAAGTGAGCACGTGGTGGGTAGTTTATATTAGGTTTATAGTAATGTAGCATATATTTGGTTCTAACCAATGGATTGCCATTCTAGGTTTATTCAGAGATTATTGATCAAGATTTGGTAACATTCCTTAGCTTGGATCGAGGTAAAGAATTCCATCTGAACCTACTTCATCGTTCTAGTTTCAAATGTTTTTATTATAACATCTTTATGAATTGCAGTGAACTCTGATTTTATAATTTTCATTAAAGGATAAGGAATTCTATTCGTACCCTACTTCATCGTTCTGATTTCAAATGTTTTATTATGACAGCTTTATGAACTACATTGATTTGATATGTTTGATATAAAAGATATTTTGAAATTGTCCATGAAACCCTAATTTGAGCTTGATAGTGATCGTTTGGAATTCGTTATTCTTCTTATCTCTTTATTTAATTCAATCATTGTAAAACATTTTTTATTGTGTTTAAATTCCTTGAATATTGACATGAGTTAGTAGACCTGAGAGTTATAAGGATGGTCTGTATTGTTGGAGTCATAAAGATGGTCTGTTGATTGTGTTAAACTAGTACTTAGATGGACTAGTCAGTGTACATATGCATATGCAAAGCCTATCGAGCACTGTCGAAATGGCTTTGTTACAGCGTACTACTTATGTTCAATGTTTCCTATTTATATTTTATTACACTTGTAATACTCCAAATCCTAAAATACTCTTCGTAAATTAAATTGGTATTTTTAGCGACAAATTTAAAATTTTTTAACGTTGATATTATTATTTAGTGACGATATATTTTATTACCTAACGTCAATGTGTATTTTAGCGACAAATTAAATTTAAGCATTGGTATGCTTTATAGTGACAATCAAATTTTTAGCGGTCTACTTATTAGCGACATTTTGGCAAACGAGACATCATAATAACACGTCGCTAAATTTCTTAATGCTTAAATGATCATAAGATATATCGTTGGACCATTTTTGCAATAGTCAGTTTGGGTAAGAGAATTTAGCGACAAATGAAAGGATAAGGTTTTCTTTCTTTGTCTAACTAGGGTTTCAATTCATATATATATACCTAATCTTCTCTGGCAGCCGCCCCAAGGGCTCTTATTCAAGCTGTCGAACACACTACCTAGAGAGGGAGAGAATGAGCATAGAGAGAGAGAGAGAGAGAGAGAAGCTAAGGACTAAGGGAATCACACGGTAAGGATTCTTATTCCCTTCAAATTTTCATCCGTTATTTGGATTTATGTGAGTGCTTCTATGTGTGTTTTACTCATGGGGTACCTCGTATGTGTGTAGATGAAAGGGGGAAAGGAAGAAACTGCCGTCAGGCAGTGTGTGTGCGTGTGTTTAGGGTTCGTCTGTGCTGTATGGGTCACAGCCGAGTTGGGGCTGGGAAAGAGGGGATGTGGCTGTTGGGTATCTATCGATTAGGGTGTGAATGGGTGTGTAAGATAGGGGCGCTGCCCAAGCAGCTTGATGGTGCATTAGGTATTTTCTTGTGCCGTGAATATGTGGTTGAGGCTGCGTTGAGGCAGGCCTTTACGTGCACGCGAACTCCGTGGGTAGACAGCCACGGATGTCCAGTGAGGGTGCGCAAGTGTGGGTTGCTTATAACACGGTTTTTGCATGGCTGCCATGGCCATGCCTTTTCATGTGGGTTTAGAAGTGTTGTAGGTGTAGCAGGTGAGTGACTTGTGTAAATAATGTGTGTGTGAGTGTCGTGCTTAATGTATAGTGTGTGTATATATATATATATGACTTGAGTGCAGGTGTGCAAAGGTGTGTGTATAATATGTAAGAATGAAATGAAAGAAGAAGGGAGACCCACTATCGTGAGGCAGTGGGCATGGCTGGATCAATGTAAGGTAGGTGGGTTTGTGTCAGGTGGGTATTGAAGGAGAAGTGAGGATGTAGTGTGAAATGGGTTTGTGTGTAAGTGCTGTGTGGAATGAATATATGTGGGTGTGAGAAGCAGTGTGTTTTGAGGTTCAAATGTGAACCTGATTGGGTGAAGATCTTGAGTGCAAGAGGGTGAGTGAAATGAAAAGAAGGGGAAAGAGAGAGAGAGAGAGAGCACTGCAGTGTGAGATGAAGAATGCTACGTGAGGTGTGCATGAGTGCAAACCGTGTGGGTGTGGGGAGATTTTTATTTTAGTGTGCCTGTGTGTGATGTGTGTGAAAGGGTATGTGTGTGTGTAGTGCTGTGTGTGTGTGTGTGTAGTGCTGTGTATATAGTGTGTGTGCTTGAGTGTGCTGTGAGGTGTTTTGGGTGGTTTTGAACAAATGGAAGGAGCGCAGTAGCTCTGTTTTAGAGAGTGTGTGTGTTTTCAGTTGTGCGCATATGTGTGGGTACGGATTAAGGTTAGTATGGCGTGAACATAAAATAGTGTACGGTGGTCTTCAGTATATGAAAATTTATAGTATAACATCTTAGTTTATAATAGAATTTATGATAAATTTTTACATTTTTCTGACAATGTATGTATTTTTAATATTTTTCGGAAGTTCAGAGTTATAAAATCCTTTTGGAGCCTTTAAACCCAGAAAATGGTATGGGAAAAATTATGGTAATGTACTTATGGTATAAATAAGACTCAGCAAAAGTTTGATAATTTTTGGAGTTGATTTATTATCGTTTTCTGTATCGCATGGAATTTAGCAAAACGAAAAATAAAGAAACAGTTTTAGTGCCTTTTAAATCCTGATTTTTATTTCTATAATTTTTATACATATATTAAGGTTTGTATAAAAATTATGAGCCTTTATTTCTAGCTACAAGCAATTATGGCAATTTATTGGTTTTTAATGTATTTAAGGATATTATTTTAATTCAAAAATATTCAAAAGTTATATTTTTATTCCATATACTGTATTATGATATAAATAGTGTTTAGTGAACGATAAGAATATTTTTGGAATATTTTTGAGTCTCGAAAAGTGTGACGAATTTCGAGATAAGTTGGCCGTGTGAGAAATCGCTCTGAATTTCATCATTTTTGGGTAGAGAAATGGGCACACTGTGGATAGTTATATTAAGATTATAATATAGTAGTATGAATAGTATTCTGATGAATAACTTTGCCAACCTAGGTCAACACCGAAGATTTGATCGATAGCATTTTAACTTCAGCACTTGGATCGAGGTAAGGGATTTCTATCCGAAACCCAGTCTCATCTATTGTCCTCTTGAATATTTTTTCTATATTGTTTTCAAATTTTTTTTGGACCCCGTTATAGTTGAAATGTGAATTGTTTGCCCCTAAAACCCTGCTTTGAGCTTTTGACGTTGTTGGAATCTCATTCGATACTCAGTATTTATTTTTCTTCGAGTGTCGATTTATTAATTGTAATATCGCTTATTGCATTCTGCATATTGGCATGAGATAGTGTATTGAAGAGTCATAAGGATGGTCTGCATCGGGGGTGATATAAGGATGGTCTGTTAGTGTCGGGAGATGCTAGTGCCTTGAGGGTCTAGCTAGTGTTCATATGTATATGTAACCACAGTGTTATTGAGCACTGCCTGTGTGGCTTTGCTAAGTGTTACCCTGCACTGCCTGTGTGGCTTTGCAGTATGCTCATGTCCAATATCATCTGTATTGCTTTAGTGAAATCGAAAGTGTATTTATTGAATCTTGAATTGCGAAATTGAAAATATTGTTTTTATATTGTCATTGACATAACCTTACCTTCTGACCAAATCGTTTGTAATCTTACTGAATGTTGAGCGACCTTACTGAGCTCCCAAAAGCTCACTCCCTTTTTCTGTTCCATTCTGCAGGAAATAATCATCAGTAAGAGTTCGGAACCAATGAGGTTGATCATGGAATAGCTTAGCATTTTTATTATTTGTTATTTAAGCCCCTGAGAGGGAACTAGTGTGTACCTTAATAAATGAGTACTTTAAATTCGTCTTGTGTTTAGAAAGGTTGGCAAGCTAATTAAATTGTTGTAGTGCTTTGACTTTGAGGTTATTGGGTTTTTCTTAGTAGGGTTGTACTGATTGGATAATTGAGGAGATTGAGTGAGTGTTAACGTTCCCGAAATTCTGGGATGTTACAACACTTGAAGTGTTTTAAAATGATTCTTGATTTAAGGGATTGAGTTGATACTCATCCCTATGTTTATATTAGAATACTGTGGTTTTCTTTGAAAATCTTTTCAAAATTATCATTTGATTATATATAGAAAATCATTTGAATCGTTCTGTTTCTCCGTCTTAAAAGTTGTAATTTGGTTTAAATGTAAAATCGTCCAAATCGATTTTGTTGTTTTTAAATCATTGATCGAACTTACTGGGCTCTCAAAAGCTCAATCTCCTTTGACTTCCTTTCCGCAGGTTACCTGAGTATGGATTAGAGCAAGTGAAAGAGAAAAAGAGAATTTAATTTTTTGTATTGATCATTAAGATCCCTGCGCATGTGAACTTCTCTAGCTTGTTGGTTAGTCTTAAATTGATTTGAGAAATTGAAATGATTAGAAGCTCTGACATAGTTTTTTTTTTTTCATAGTTAGTCATTTGAAATTGAGTTTTTTATGTCATTAAGTAGTGATTGCTTTAATGCTCTGGGAGTTCGGGGTGATAATGCTCCGAAAAAGTCTGAGTGTTAAAGATTCGAATTTTCGGGATGTAATAATAAACATGGGGTTTACATGTGTTAGCTGCTACAACGAGTCAGTTCATGTGGAAATATTGAGAATCATAGTTGTCAATGTTCTTAAGGATGTTTGGTGGAGATCAAAATTTGAAACTGGTACAAGTTATGTTTATGTTGTCTTTGGATTCGTTCTATGAATAAGTGAGTACTTAGGATTGGTGATAATAGATTAAATCACTTTTCAGATTCAAGTTTGGTCAAGTAACATACTATATACCTTTATTAGTTATAACGACCATTAGCATTTTAATTCAAACACCAAACTGCTTGGTCATTTGCCATATTTAAAATTGGTTTTAGTTTTTTTTTTTAGCGAAATATCATCCTTAGTTTCTAGCTAATTGTGCTAAACACCTAGCTTACAGCTAAATTTAAAAACTGATTATGAGTTTATATAAAATATGACTTTGAGTATTAATCTCAAACGTGCTCATAGTGGAGCTATTGGTTCGTCTAACTTGCAGCAATATGTGATCATATCTTCGCCAGGAAGCATGGAACTTTCTATCCTCAAAATTCTTGTTTCCATAACTATTGTATAATTTTATTTTTGTATCAATTGATGTACAATAGAAGAGACTGTTCTATTTCATAAAAATTTGGACTATTAATTATAATAAAAAGGATTTGTATGTTTTTGTTGCAATCTTGACTTTTCTGTAATTTGTGCTTTGCAATGATTAGAGGATTTATGAGGTGTTGCATCTATTCTTGGACGATGTTAGATGACTCTATGCAAAGGGTTTTGAATGATGAAGATAAATGGATGATGTGGTGCACAGAAGCTGTGGCCGTCAAGATGGCAAAAGAGGGATGCTAACTCATTACGGTTTTAATTGCTTTTTGTACATGATGCATGCTTCTTTGATTGGTTGCTTCTTAGGGTTTCATTTCCATTTTATTGGTGAAGTTTATTTAAATTTGTTATCTACCCGTGTGACCTTTGCTACGGAACAGATAGAAGCTATACAGATTTATTAGATAATTGTTTATTTTGCTAGTGCATCTATCAAATAATTATCTACTCCATTATTATTTTTAGCTCTATGATCTTTTTATAATTTATTGCAGCTGGTTTTGACTAAATTTTTGGTTGAAATCTAACAAGTAGTCTTCCTCTATTCATTTTGTTCATTGTAAACGAATTTGAACAACTGATCTTCATGTTCAGGTTGTGATCGACAAAGAGAAACAACTAACAATTGTGGACAGAGAGATATTGTGCAAGCTTCGAGTAGCAACGATCTTGATATATATTTTTTTACTTTCAATGAAACTTTTAATTTTGTTTTTGGAATTTGTACGATATGATCTATTGTATGTAGTGAACATGTAATTTGTTGTGTTGAGTTTTAGTTGGTGGTGTATATGATTTAAATTTATTTGTATTACCTAGAATTTAGTAAAGGGTGAATCATTGTTTAAAGAATAAATTGTTGTTGGATTGGTTGGTTAGGGTTAATTGTTTCAAACAGGTTTGAATTTATAAAAAATAACAAAAAATACAAAATAGCCTTTTTTTTTAATTTAGCGACGGAATTACGTCGTTAAAAGTCCTTCTATAGATCAATAAAGTTTTTTAGAGACAGTTTTTTAGCGGCGAATGTTCCTAAAAAACTTTTGTAATGGACATTTAGAAATCCGTCGCTAAAGTTTTTTGAATTTTTTTCCAAAAGATGAAATATAAGAAAATATCTTTAGCGACAGATCACCAAATGCCGTCGCTAATCTTTTACACCACAAGAAAAAAGGCTTTTAGCGACGGGAAAATTCGTCGTTAAAAGCCTAAAATATGTCGCTAAATGTTTTAGCAATGGATTTACCGTCGCTAAAAGTCTCTCGTATAAAAGCCCGTCACTAATTGTTTGGCAATGGAATTTTCAAATCCGTCGTGTAATATTTAAGTTTTTGCGACGGATTTATTTATTAATTAGCGACGAAATATTCGTCTCTAAATATATTTTAAGTATTTTAATTAAAAAAAAATTTGTTAAATTAGCAACAGAATATTCCGTAGCGAAATGTCTTATTTAGCGACGGAATAATCCGTCGCTAAACATGGATAGTAATAAAAAACTTTTAGCGACGGATATAATCCGTCGCCAAAAGTCAAAAAAATTTTAAAATAAATTTTTTTATTTTTCTAATGCCCAAACCTGTAATAAAAAATCAATCCTCAACTACAACGCGCAATAATCAATCCTCAACAACAACGCGCAATAATCAATACACAAAGAAATATGTAAACTTAATCATAAAAAGACTATTATGTACAAGCTGGGAACCGGATACAGCTGGTACGGGAGGGGAGAAGAGTACAAGCCGGGCGCGGGGGCCGGGGGGGAAGCTGGGACCGGGCACGAGAAGAGGCTCATCAGGGATTGCCAAGTCCCGGATCTGGATCCTGCTGATTCGGGGCCGGCTCGGCATGTCTAGCAGCGGTACCCTGCTGATCCTGCTCCCTGATCATCCTCAACACCACCGTAGCAATGCGCGCGATCTCCTCATCGTCCAACGGATGCCGAGGAGCCGGTGTCTATGGAGGGGCAGTGGGGGGTGAGGACGCTCCTATCACGGCACGAGCAGTCCGACTAGGCAGGCCGCGTATGCGGCCTTTCGGCCGATTGACGACCTCCGGCGTATCCAGCCATCGCTTCAACGACCCAGTACTCGCACCCGTACTAGTGGACGCTGATGGCTGTCCGGACTGCTGCTCGGCCCCCTAAGCTGTTCATACGAGGCCTGCAAAAATACAGTGATATAAAGATATGTTAGGGCATTAATTAACGCAACAGACATTGAGGATAAAAGACAAAAAATTAACAACTTAAACAAATTGACTCACATCGATCCGCCGGGCAATATCTGAAATATAGTCGCCCGCTCGGTGCGCCTCGTCCTTGTCCTTCTTCCGTACGTGCGTCTGATTATACGTCAGAGCTATAACCTCATCATCCTCCAGATCTGGGTGCTCGACCGCATTCTTGTGTCGGACGATGTCGTGTGGCACCGACCCCCCCGTGTGCGTCAGATCTTTGTTCTGTCTGTTCTCAGCCCCGCACTTACTCTTGGCGTCCCAACCTGGATCTGCAGCCCACCGATCTATCATCGTCGTCCATACAGTCGGAGATATCCAATGTGGGGGATATCTCGTCATCTCCGTCATTGGGGCACCCTCGGGCAGCATCTTCTTCGCCCGGTCCCTTGCGTCGTGGAGCCATCGGCGGTAATTTTTGCCGATGTAAGCAAAGAAGGCCTGCTGCCCCAGTGCCTGCTACTCAGGCGAGTCAAACGTGAACCCCTCCTGTAAGGCATTCAATAACACAAATTAACTACAGAAAACAAACTCTAATTAAACAAATACTATCGCTGAAAAAAATACTTCACCGTACCAGCCACTCCTCCCATAGGGACTCCCTCGCAACGACATCCCAGTCCTTCCAGTACAGGCGTGGCTCGAAAATCGGCCCTTCACAAGAACGCCGATCTTCGTCCTCGCCTGATTCTCCAAGATCCTGCCAAAGAAGTAAATAAATAAATTAATACAGTTCAAATATAAATTAACACCCCAAAATTTTAAATATAAGGCATGGTGTGATATTTTTTTTACTTACAGGCCCTCCTGAGTGAGCGTAACTCTCTGTTTACGCTGGGGGTCGATGCGTACCCAGCGTGTCGGACCACGGCCTCGTCGAGATCCTACAAAACACCAACATTAATACAGTTCAAATATACTTTAAATATAAGGCTAGCGAAAATGTACTAAACACCGTTATCAACTATACTTGTGGTAGAACCCACGGAAGAAGGAGAATCAATGCGCGTGAGGGATGAATCTGCGTCGGGCTGGGGCGACGGCGACGGTTGGGGCTGGCTCTGGCTCTGGGGCTGGGGCTGGAGCTGGGGCCCTATCTGCTGTACACGATCACTCTGTGCCTCGTCATCAGTGGGCAATGACGAGGTGGGACCCACCGGGGAGGAAGCAGCTCGGCGTCCAACCCGGCCACGAATAGCCCGTATCCTATCCATATCTGACTTCGTATAGATAAATTACAAATACATGAACACATTAAAAACAATATGAGTAATTAGGGCTAATTAGGGTTTAATTTGGACTGATTGGTGTTAATTAAGAATCAATTTGGAGTAATTACAGCTGATTTAATTTTCATTGGGTTCTTAGGGTAAATTAAAAATAATTAGGCTTGTTAGAGCTAATTAGGGTTAATTGGGTTCATTAGGATTAATCGGGACTAATTAGGGCTAATTAAAGCCAATGCTAGAGCCACGATGAGATTCTAAGGGGTGCTAAAAATTTCACGTTAACCTAATTAACCTAAATTCAACAACCAACCATTCAACTAATTCACATATATCTCAATCCAATTGGGCCACATCCTCCGTTAACAATCTCAATTCTCAAATTCTCAATGCACAGTCAACAATCTCAATTCCCAATACCTCATATAGGGTGTCGGTGTGGTGTCCGACATCTCCGGACACGTCTGAAGACATTGATTTATTTTTCAAATGCCGGACGCCGTGTTCATCACCCCCTGAAGAGGTGCCGGACACCCCTTGAAGAGGTGCCGGACACCTCTTGAAGAGGTGTAAGTATAAAGCCAAATTGTGACATTTCGGTGTCGGTGTCGATCGGACGCGGTGTCCGTGACCTACCAACACCCCATCGACACATCCAGAAATGTGTCGAACACCTCCGGAAATGTGTCGGACACCTCCGGACACGTGTCCGACACCTACCAACACGTACCGACACCTCCGGACACGTCCAAAGTCATTGATTTATTTTTTAAATGCCGGACAACTTGTCCGTCACCCATTCAAGAGGTGTCCACACATATAAAGCAAAAATGTAACATTTTTTGGTGTCGGTGTCGATCGGACGGGGTGTCCGTGACCTACCGACACCTCATCGACACATTCGGACACGTGTCGAACATCTCCGGACATGTGTCTGACACCTCATATAGTGTGTCGAAGACATTGATTTATTTTTTAATTGCCGGACAGTCGGACACGGTGCCGGACACCCATTGAAGAGGTGTCTACAAGTATAAAGCTAAAATATGTTGTTTCGGTGTCAGCGTCGATCGGACGCGGTGTCCGTGTCTGTGCTACCTAATGGGGATCTCAATCTAATTGGGTCCCATCCTCCATCAACAATCTCAATTCTCAATTCTCAATTCTCAAATGCCCCCAATGCAATAAAAATTAATAAAAATCACACATTCAATCCAATTGGGTCCCATCCTCCGTCAACAATCTCAATTCTCAATTCTCAAATGCTCAACGCAATAAAAATCACACATTCAATCCAATTGGGTCCCATCCTCCGTCAACAATCTCAATATCTCAAATGTTCAATGCACAATTAACAATCTAAAATCATCAATTAACAACTTAAAATCATCAATTAATAATCTCATTTACTTCAAATGCACAGCTAATAACCTAAAATCATCTATCGATTAGATTAGGGCATTCAATTTAAGGTTCAATTAGGGGTTCAAATAGTTTAATTTAGGGTTCGGTTCAATTAGGGGTTCAAGTAGTTTAATTAGGGTTCGATTACATCAATTTAGGGTTCAATTATAGTTCAATTTAGTGGTGTTGAATTGGGGCATTCAATTAGGGGGTTTAATAAGTTCAATTTAGGGTTCGGTTGGATTACGGCATTCAATTTAAGGTTCAATTAAGGGTTCAATTAGTTTAATTTAGGGTTCAATTTGATTAAGGCATTCAATTTAGGGTTTAATTAAAATTCAATTACTTCAATTTAGGGTTCAATTAGGGGGTTCTATTAGTTCAGTTTAGGGTTCGGTTGAATTGGGGCATTCAATTTAGGGTTTAATTAGTTCAATTTAGGGTTCGATTGGATTAGGGTACTCAATTTAAGGTTTAATTAGGGGTTCAATTTTGGGTTCGACCCCGGATTAGGGCATTCAATTTAGGGTTTAATTATGGTTCAATTACTTCAATTTAGGGTTCAATTAGGCCAAAATGCTTCATAATCAACAAATTCAGAAGACAAAATAATGGCCAAACGTCCAAATTAACAACAACATAATATTATACATGGCAGAGAAGATAAATTCGAATTAGGCCAAATGCTTGATAATCAACTTTGAAAAATAAACAACAAGATTAATTTAGGGCAATTGACATACAGATCTCGAGGTGGGTACGACGACGGCAGCGTTGGTGGTGCGTTGGCAGTGGTGGGTTTCGTCGCGCGGCGCAAGTGGAAGGCTTTGTGGCACGGCGGTAGTGGAAGGCTTGGTGGCGTGGCGTCGGGTGGGGGACGGGGGTGTCGCCGGAGGTGGGTTGCCGTAGAGAGTGGTCGCCGGAGGTGGGTCGCCGTAGACAGGGGGCGCCGGAAGTGGGTCGCCGTAGAGAGGGGTCGCCGGAGGTGGGTCGCCGTAGAGAGGGGTCGTCGGAGGTGGGTCGCCATAGACAGGGGTGAGAGAAGAATTTCGGAGAGAGAAACAAACCCGATGTGGGTTTATATCGAGGATCTTTAGCGACGGAATAATACCGTCGCTAAAAATCAGTCGGTGAAGGTTTGACTTTTACCGACAGACTTTTTAGCTACGGTTTTCTAAAATAATTTAAATCAGTCGTTTAAATAATTTTAAAAACCTTCTGAAAATACTAATTTTCTAAAAATATTTTGGCGACGATAAGTCCGTCGCTAAAAGTCCGCCGTTAAAAGTCGGTCTGCAAATACTTTTACCGACGGTGGCTTCAGTCGGTAATAGTATTAATCGACGGATTTTTAACGACGGGATATTCTGTCGCTTAAAGGCCTTTTTAGCGACGGAATACCTTCCGTCGCTAAAAATCCATCGCTTAAAGGCCTTTTTAGCGACGGAATAAAATACATATTTTCTTGTGGTGTTAGTGACGGGGTTTTTACCCACGGACTTTTAGCTACGGACGGTCCGTCGCTAAAAGTTATAACCAATGGAAAGTGGACTTTTAGCGGCGAAACTGTCTGTCGCTAAAAATGCTTTTTCTTGTAATGTTTTAATGTAAGGAGAAATGCATCCCAACTGGATATCAGTGCGGCTCTTGCCAATGAAGCGGCCGGTGAAGAAACGGATGGCAACGAGCAGTATGTCACTTTAGGAAATGACTAAGCTCGCACGTGTTTTTGCCCTCCCCTCCACGAGATCTCAGCCCCTTCCCTTCCCAGTCCCCTTTGATGATATCGAATTTGTTGAGCATTTGTGCCCCTCTGTTGGGAAAAAGAATATTTATGTGATATTGTATGCATTTGAACTAAAGTGGATGGATTCATTGAAATTTGTTGACAGACTGATTAATTAAAGATGAATATGAATGAATGAAATGGTTTGTGCGAATTCAATTAAAGGAAACATGTTTGGATTTCATTTTTACCAACAGACTTTAAGCGATAGAATTTCGTTGCTAAAGGTCCTTCTACCATATCAGAATTTTTGACACTAAAAGTCTTTAGCAATGGACTTCTAGCGACGAAAATTCTGTCACAAATTTTTTTCAAAAATATTTTTTTTCAAAAAATTCAAAAATTAGAGAAAACACTTTTAGCCACGGAATATTTTGAAGAAATAGATTCATCATTCCACTCAAATAGATTCAAGAGCGTGAGAACAAACAAAATCCCTCTTCCGGTATCTCGACTGAAATACCCCTAACTACCATTTTCCATAAAATAGTATTCTTGCTTATTTCTATGATTCTCGGTACAAAAGAACAAGCTTCTATTCTTAATTTGAATGACTCCCCGATCCAATTAGAAGTTAAAAATATGGTAGTACCTACTACACGAAGCGTTTTGAACTGGTAAAAAAATATCTTAATTTTGAGATTTCATTGAATTCCTGTGGAGTAATGTATTATATTACTAATACTCTTTCAATCAAAGAGATATATCAATGATTCCCCTGTTTTATTTGGAAAGGAAATGGATAGAGATGGTTAGAAATTTATTCTAACCTAATTTTTACTAAAGTTTCTATTTTCGTGGGGAGCTCAACGGACCTTTTTAATCTTATAAAACATTTTTTGGGCTTTGGATTGATGCACAAATGACTTTTTGGGCAACTGATTGTATTGTATATTCATATTTCAAGTAAAAATTCTCAGATTGAGCTACTTGATGTTTTACATAGAACATATTATTATTGCTCTATTCCAAATCACATGATGGTACTGGCCGATACATACCACTTTTATCTTTTATCGTGACGATATTCCTTTATATTTTGTACCAGTCAAAGTACCACTTTGTACCGGGGCATAGACCGGTATAGGTGATACCGGCCTAGATATTATTTTGGTATCAGTTCCTTAAAAAATATAAAAGTTACAAATTTTGTTGATAAATTTATTAAATTGACCATATAAAAAACTAAATAGAAAACACCCTGGGTACTATTATATCAATCAAATCCTCTAGAACCTTTTACTCACTATATATTCGCTAGAAATTATAAAATCTTTCTTAATGAGTTTTCAATCTTCATCACAAATTTCACTTTGCTTTTACTTTTCCTATTACCTTTGATTACTTCATAAATGGAAGCTTTCATGATATTTTGTCTATATGATGTATTGCTTTACACATTTGTTGATTCAATACACATACACACACACACATACACAAGCAGCTTATTATTGAACCCAAAAACATTATTCTTAAAAAAATAACTTATTCTTCTATTAGAATTTGCTTATGAAATAGTTGAAAAGAGAGTTATTTTTAGTTGAGGTAATTCAATTGAACAAGCTATTTGTTCCTTGTGTCACTGCATGAGAACAAACAATTTATTTGGGAACAAACAATTTATTTGGGAACAAACAACGTAGTTGAAAAGGGAGGTAATTCAAGTTCTAGAGGAGTTGTGAGGGAGCAAATATATGTATATATTTTTAGTTCACTAATGAATGAGCATTCTATATGTATATTATTGACGAAAAATTCAAGACGGTAAGGAGACAGTACCGGTATCAATGCATACTATTTAATAAAAAAACAGGTACTTACTTTGGTATGGTATTCATAACTAAATGCTCTCTCTCTCTCTCTCTCTCTCTCTCTCTCTCTCTCTCTCTCTCTCACACACACACACACAGCCGCGTGCGCGCGCGCAACCACACACACACATAGTTTATCTATTTTTTATCCATACTTTCTGTTTGTCAGGCATCTTCATGATCGTTGTGACCTTCTTAAATAACTAGTGGCCAAGCATAACACAAATGCGCAGTATTGTAAGTGCACTTTACTAGGATTAAGTTTTACTCAAACTCCGGCTACTATTACAGGAGATGTGCGTCACAAGCTCATCTTAGCTAGGCACTTTTAACCATTTTGGGTCTCGCTTTTGCGACACATCAACGAGTATTCACGAGTCAAAATTCAACACTACTAATCTGTTCAAGCCGAAGTGCACGCCCCAAGTCACGTACCACGCCTCTAGCACACAAGTATTCAAACGATTGGAGTCGATGACGTGCCTCTTCACGAGGGGGTTCATATGTGGCTAGAAAGTCAATGAATTGTCATTCACGCACCTTTCAGTGACAAATAACAGTTTAGACAAGCATACGATATTGTGAAAATAGACACTCCCTATTTACCTGCTCAAAGTGTTTTAGGGTCTTATTGGGAAATATTAAGTCCTATTCCAAATTCTATATGAGGTTTATTGGTATTGGCTAGAGCTTTCCTACAAATTTAGTGAATTATACATATGTTAACTGAGCACTAAATATCCTAGACTTATAAGTGTTGTTCCGTATCCTTTAATTATCAACATATCATATGTAATTAGAATGATTATTTTATTGATTTCTTTTTTTAATTTCTTTTTTTTCTCTCATTACATTAGGTTCAGTTTCCAACTTTTTTTACCGATTTTAAGAACTTAATAGTCCAAAATTAAGTCTTAATAGGTTGGCATATTGATTACCTAGAGTTTTATTGTACAATGTTTTAATTATGTTTCCAAAATGTATAATGCTTATAAAAATTTGCTCTTATCTTTTTGGCAACTTTAATTAGTAATTGATAGGCAAATTTGTTATAAGTATGATTAGCTGTAAATTATTTTCTTCGTCACGTTAGCTTATTTATGATATTTTGGTGTGATTTTAGACACCTAGTGGTCAACACTAGTCATGAGAGATTTTTAAATAAATCTGTCAGAATATTTTAGATTTAGTTCTAAATTACACAATGCTCATTAAAATTGCTCTTGCTTTTCCTTGGGATTTAGTTAATTAGAAATAGGTAAGAACCACATGAAAAGGACTTTTTCAATGATGGATAGCAAATACACTTTTGTACTACTGTTTTTCAATATGAACATAAAGTAAAACAACTCCGTTTGGAAACCTAGCAAACTTTGGATAAAATCTTTCTTCCTTTGCCGGTGAGAGCAAAGGGGCCAACAATAGAATAGAATTGACTATTTCTCTAATTAAAAAGAGCAACTTTTGAAAGTTTGTTTTTTTTCTCATTATTATAGTTTATTTTCTCATTTTTAGTGATTTTAGGAACTTAATAATTAGAATTATCCTAATAGGTTCTTATATTGATTTCGCAGAGGTTTAGAAAGTTTAAATTTAGCTTCCAAATTATACAATGACCATTAATATTGGTCAGATGTTTTGTAAGAATTTAGTCTACAGCAAAAACTAAACGAAATAACACGTGTCAAAAAACATAGCATAACTCTGTTTTAGCCTATGGGCATCCGCATCGATGTTGATATTGATTAATGTAGGAAGCTTTAACATAATGTTAATTAAACCAATTGGGAGAACCCAACATTTGATATGCTTTGATTACATACTTAAGTATGATTAGATGCATCATTCTATGTGAAAATAGTTATGATGAACTATGCATGATAACATATTTGAATGTATGTTTAAATGATAAACATCTTGAATTGAGTAAATTGTCTAAGAAGGTGAACGAAGTGCTAGAAATGGAAAAGAGTATGTATGAACACTAATGCAACCGTATTTGATGTTTCGAAACTTTAAAAGAACACTTGCAATGACCAAAAATATTTTTAGAAGATTTGAAAACAGAACAAAAAAAAAGTAAAAACTCTAGCTAGGACTAACCAATTGTTAACCGGACTGCCTGCGAATTGTTTGAGTTTTTTGCACAGAATTGAGCCACCTCATGCTTGTGACTTGTCAACATAATGTTGCGACACATCGTGCTTCGAGCCTTATCGTGTTTGCTAGGTGGCACAATCGTCTTCCCATCTCGTGCTTAAAGCCTCATCGTGCTTAACTTCTCCACCTATTCACCTCTACTTGACACTTCCTACTTACTTCTAACTTGAGTTAAAAAAAACCTAATTGACATGCTTAAATCCTCTTACCTCGTTTGTTTAAGAAAATTGCAAGAAACTCAACCAAAAACCTTACAAAATCTGGAATTAAGGCTTGTTTTTTAAAAGCAAACCTTAAGTAGTTGATTTGGAATGTTTCTGTAAGATTCAAACAGTGTTTTGAACACATTTTGAGAAGTTTTTGGAGGTATTTCAAATCTAAAAAATTCAATTCTTTCATCCCTTCTTTAAGGTAAGATAGTTAAGAGTTTTTAATGGGCTTTTATGACATGAATATGGATATATGCTTTGTTAGCGTAATTCTTTTAGTATGAATTCTGTGTCAAACTTTTGAATACTTGTTAATAAGTAAATCTATTCATTTTAACATATTGGAGATTATGGAAGACGTGAAACAGGTTATGATACATGTGAATTATGGAAGTATATTAAACTAGACATGGTTAGAATATGGTTTTGTACATGTTTATTAAATTCTATAATTGAAGCTCATTTGCTGAATATAATTACATGTTCAAGATGTTATGAAGATGATGTTACATGATGAAAGTGACTAAATATTTGATAGCAAAATTTTACGATGCAAGTAAATAAAGGTTACAATAATTACATGTATGAAATAATTTGTTTGCTTGCACATGAGCATGTTACATTATTTCATTGTAAGAGATGGTTGATATATTATTGATGATTATTATGTTACCCCATTCAAATGATTGGGAGTTGATTTGATTGTGTTTGAGTAGTGATGCACCGTATGAGACGAACATTGGTATCTCCGACTGCTACCCGAGGCAATATCGGTGTTCATTTATTTTCGGTTACTTTGCCTTTGGCCAAGGCAAAGGTTGTTAACTTATATCCCGAGTGTGGTGACATAAGGGTGGTCTATTGATGTGACTGAATTCGGGAATAATAAACTCTTACAATGCTCAGCTAAGTGTGAACATTTGATATGTTTGACGTGCACATGTAGAACTGCTTAATGTGATTGAATTGCAATAGCTTGAACTATCAATATTCTCGAGTTGAAAGTTACATTAAATGTGTTTGATTATCTTATTGAACCAGTGGGCTGATGGGTTTTTACCCAGCTATTTGAGCAGAAAAGTTACTCTTAAAGGTTGTATGGGAAATTTAGCTTATATGGTGGAGAAGCACAAAGAAAATATTAAAATAGAAAATGTACATGTAGTAAATGAATTTGTGGATGTAATCTCTGAGGATGTAAGAACATAACCGGTTGAACGGGAAATAGAATTTGTGATATAATTGTTGGCGGGAATAGCCCCGATTTCAAAAATGCCATATAGGATGGCTCCGGCTAAATTGAGGGAGTTGAAGTTGCAGTTACAAGAATTACTGGATAAGGGGTGTAATCGACCTACCCTAGTTTTATTTGTTAAAAAGAATAATGGTACAATGAGGTTGTGCATGGATTACCGACAGCTAAATAGAGTAACAATAAAAAAAAATAAGTATCCACTTCCGCATATAGAGTGGCAAGGGGCTGTGATATTTTTTAAGTTGGACATGAGATATGGGTATCATCAGTTGACACTACAAGAAAAAAGGCTTTTAGCGACGGGGAAATATGTCGCTAAAAGTCAAAACTCCGTCGATAAAACCATTAGCGACGGAAATACCGTCGCTAAAAGTCCCTCGTATATAAACCCGTTACTAAAAGTTTGGCGACAGAATTTTCAAATCCGTCGTCTAATATCTCACTTTTTTGTGACGGATTTATTTATTAATTAGCGACGGAATATCCATCGCTAATTATATTTTACGTATTTTAATTTATTTTATGTTTTTTGAATTTAGCGACAGAATAATGTTTTTGGTGACGGAATGTTCCGTCGTTAAATAAGACTTTTGGCGACGGAAGATGACAATGATCCAAAATGTGATCCGTAGAAAACTGTTCACCCTTGACCTTATTGTCATTCCTATCACAACAAATAATCCAAAGTAAAACCACCACTCTGATAAGGTAAACTTTTATTGCCTAGTCATTCAAGATGATTTCGATCATAATACATTCCTAGTCATGCAGTGTAAGCGTTTTTATTGTCTCTGTCTTGTTCATGAGAATTCATTTAGTTTTGAAGCAAATGAAAAGAAAATTTAGGTCATCACTTCTATTTTATATTCCGTCGCCAAAAGTTAGTACAAGAAAGACTTTTGGCGATAGAATTAATCCGTCGCCAAAAGTCAAAAAAAAATTAAATTTTTTTTTATTTTTCTATTATCCAAACCTGTAATGAAAATTTCAATTCTCAACAACGCACAATACACAATTCTCAACAACGCACAATAATCAATACATAGAGAAATATTTACAATCAATTATAAAAAAATAGTCATGATGTATAAGCCGGGCGAGGGGAGGGGGGACACGCTCGGACCGGGCTAGGGGGAGGGGGGACAAGTTACGACAGGGCGGGGGGAGGGGGAAAAGCTGGGACCGGGCACTAGAAGGGGCTCATCAAGGGTTGCCGAGTCCTGGATCTGGATCCTGCTGATCCGGGGCCGGCTCGACATGTTCGGCAGCGGTACCCTGCTGATCCTGCTCCTTCATCAGCCTCAACACCACCGTAGCAATGCGGTGGATCTCATCCTCGTCCAACGGATGCCGATGAGCTGGTGTCTGTGCAGGGGCAGCGGGGGGTGAGGACGCTCCTATCACGGCACAAGCAGCCGTGCGGCCTTTTGGCCGATTGACGACCTGCTTCAACGCCCCAGTACTCGCACCCATACTAGTGGACGCTGATGGCTGTCCGGACTTCCTAAGCTATTCATACGAGGCCTGCAAAAATAGTAATTTAAAGATATGTTAGGGCATCAATTAACGCAACAGACATTGAGGATAGTAAGAAAAAATTAACAACTTAATTAAACACATCGACTTACATCGATCCGTCAGGCAATATTCGAAACATAGTCGCCGGCCCGGTGCGCCTCGTCCTTGTCCTTCTTCCGCACTTATGTCTAGTTATACGTCAGAGCTACGGCCCCCTTCTTACTCTTGGCGTCCCAGCCTGGATCCACAGCCCACCGATCTATCATATCCCCCAATACAGTCGGAGATATCCAATGTGGGGTGATATGTCTTCATCTTCGACATTGGGGCACCATCGGGCAGCATCTTCTTCGCCCGGTCTCATGCGTCGTGGAGCCATCGGCGGTAATTCTTGGTGATGTAAGAAAAGAAGGCCTACCGCCCCAGTGTCTGCTGATCAGCCGAGTCAAACGTAAACCCCTCCTGCAAGGCATTCAATAACATAAATTAATTTAGAAAACAAACTCTAATTAAACAAATATTATCGCAGGAAAAAAATACTTCAACGTACCAGCCACTCCTCTCATAGGGACTCCCTCGTAACGGCATCCCAATCCTTCTAGTACAAGCGTGGCTCGATGAATCGGCCCTTCACAAGAACGCTGATCTTCGTCTTTGCCTGATTCTCCAGGATCTTGCTAAAGAAGTAAATAAATTAATTAATACAGTTCAAATATAAATTAACATCCCAAATTTACAAAATAAAGCATGATGTGATTTTATTTTACTTACAGGCCCTCCTGGGTGAGCGTAACTCTCTGTTTACACTGGGGATTGATGTGTACCCCGCGTGTCGGGCCATGTCCTCGTCGAGATCCTACAAAACACAGACATTAATACAGTTCAAATATACTTCAAATATAAATTAGCAAAAATGTTCTAAATACCATTATCAACTATACCGGTGGTAAAACCCACGGAAGAAGGAGAATCAATGCGCGGGTGGGATGAATCTGCATCCAGCTGGGGCGACGGCTAGGGCTGGGGCGACGGCTGGGGTTGGGGCTGTACGTGACCACTCTGTGCCTCGTCATCAGTGAGCAATGACGAGGTGGGACCCACCGGAGTGGAAGCAGCTCGGCGTCCAGCCTGGCCATGAATAGCTCGTATCCTATCCATATCTGACTTCGTATAGATAAATTGCAAAGACATTAGCACATTAAAAATAATAATTTGGCAGAAATCATCATCGGCACTATATATATGAACGGAGGTGCAAAAACACATCAATATGAACCAAGTTCTAGAATGTTAGTACATTTTTTCCGTGATGTTACAACATTACAAGTCAGTCATTTTCAGTTTGGGAATCATCATCATCTTCCTTACTAGACTCGTTGTCCTCCCTCTTCTTCGTGGGACTCGTCGTCCTCTTTATCTTCTAATTCATCATCTTCATCAGTAGACTTAGTCACATCGTCTCCAACACTTTCTACGTCTTCCGCGTCATCATCAACGACTTCTTCTCCTACATGAAGTGCTGTTGGAAGAGGAAGATCGTCCTCCTCGTTGTTGACCTCAACAGGTAACGAGACAGACAGTTGGTCGGCTTGAAAGGAGTCTACCTCACTGTCATATGTCACGGGCAATTTCTTAGACTTAATAATTGTATACCAATGAGATTTGGGATTGGCGACGTCCTCTGCGTAAAAGACTTATGCAGCTTAACTAGCAAACACAAAGGGCTCGTCTAATGCAAGTCTTGACTTGACATTGACATCTACAATCTCTCGAGAGCTAACACGGATTCCTTTACTGCATGTGACATCGATCCACGTACACTTGAACATTACCAGGCGGTTTTGGGAACCCAAATATGTTAGCTCAAGGGCTAAATGGGTTATTAGGGTTAATTGCGAGTATTAAGGTTTAGGGTTAAGCGTTATGGGTTTAATTAATCTAATTAGGATTTTCGAAGATATGTTAGGGCTAATTAGTGTTAAATCCTTTTACCTTGGGCTAATTATAGTTAATTAGGATTAATTAGGACTAATTTGGGTTATTTAGTCCTAATTAGGGTTTAATTGTGTCGAGTAGTGCTGATTAATCCTAATTAGGGCTAATTAGGCATAATTGGGTTATGTTAGGGCTAATTATTGTTAATGAGGGCTAGTTTCGGATAATTATAGCTAATTACGGTTGATTATGACTAATTAGGGTTATTTAGTCCTAATTAGGGTTTAATTGTGCCGAGTAGTGCTGATTAGTCGTAACTAGGGCTAATTAGGCTTAATTGGGTTATGTTAGGGCTCATTATTGTTAATGAGGGCTAGTTTCAGATAATTATAGCTAATTAGGGTTGATTAGGACTAATTAGGGTTATTTAGTCCTAATTAGGATTTAATTATGCAGAGTAGTGTTGATTAGTCCTAATTAGCGCTAATTAGGCTTAATTGGGTTATGTTAGTGCAAATTACGACTAATTAGGCTAACTATAATCAATATGCGCGTAATTGGGTTCATTTTGGCTAATTAAGGTAATTACAACTAATTTGATTTTCATTAGGTTCTTAGGGTTAATTAACCCTAATTAGGCTCGTTAGAGCTAATTAGAGTTAATTGAATTATTAAAATATTGTTAATCAGGACTAATTAGGGCTAATTATAGCCAGTGCTGGAGTCACGATGAGATTCCAGGGGGTGCATGCTAAAAATGTCGCGTTAACCTAATTAACCTAAATTTAATGCACAGTCAACAATCTCAATTCTGACACCTCATATAGGGTGTCGATATGGTGTCCGATACGTGTCTGACACCTCCGGACACGTGTCCGACGCCCACCGACATGCACCTCCGGATACATCGGTATACGTTGATTTATTTTTTAAATGTCGGACACCGTCGATCGGACGCAGTGTCCGTGTCTGCACTAACTAACAGATATCTCAATCCAATTGGGTCCCATCCTCCGTCAACAATCTCAATTCTCAATTCTCAAATGCTCAATGCAATAAAAATTAACAAAAATCACACATTCAATCCAATTGGGTCCCATCCTCCGTCAATAATCTCAATATCTCAAATGCTCAATGCACAATTAACAACCTAAAATCATCAATTAATAATCGCAATTACTTTAAATGCACAGCTAACAACCTAAAATCATCAATTAACAACCTAAAATCACAGATCAATAATCACAATTCCCAAATGCACAATTAACAACCTAAAATTATCAAACAAAGGCATCAATGTTCAAATAGGAAAAAATTGTTCAAAATGCACATATCCTATGCGCTTGAATTATTTCAATTTAGGGTTCGATTGTATTAGGGCATTCAATTAAGGGTTCAATTAGTTTAATTTAGGGTTCGGTTCGATTAGGGCATTCAATTTAGGGATTAATTAGGGTTCAATTACATCAATTTAGGGTTCAATTAGGGGGTTCTATTGATTCAATTTAGGGTTCGGTTGATTTGGGGCATTCAATTTAAGCTTCAATTAGTTCAATTTAGGTTTCAGTTGGATTAGGGTATTCAATTTAGGGTTCAATTAGGGGTTTAATTAGTTTTATTTAGGGTTCGATTCAATTAGGGCATTCAATTTAGGGTTTAATTAGGGTTCAGTTACTTCAATTTAGGGTTCAATTAGGGGGTTCAATTATTTCAATTTAGGGTTCGGTTGGATCAGGGCATTCAATTAGGGGTTCAATTATAATTAATTGATTCAATTAGGTTGAATTGGGGTTCATTACAATTAATTGGTTCAGTTAGGGTTAATCAGGTTTAATTGAGGTTAATTCGTTTAATTACGGTTACGCGGGGTTAATTACTGTTAATTGATTAGATTAGAGATAAATACGGTTTGATTAGGGATAATTGGGAACAAATTAAGGATAGTTAGGGTTTATCCGGGCTAATTATGCTTTAATTAGGGTTTAAGGTTAACCGGTTCAAAAAGGTTTAATCGGAGTTAATTACGGTTAATTGGTTCAATTAGGATTAATCGGAGCTAATTAGGGTTTATTGGTTCAATTAGGGAAAATCAGGATTAATTAGGGCTAATTGGTTCAATTAGGTTGAATCGGGGTTCATTACAATTAATTGGTTCAGTTAGGGTTAATCAGGTTTAATTGGGGTTTATTCGTTCAATTAGGGTTACGCGGGGTTAATTACTGTTAATTGGTTAGATTAAGGATAATTAGGGTTTGATTAGGGTAAATTTGGTTCAATTAGGGTTACTTGGGAACAAATTAGGGATAATTAGGGTTTGATCGTTACAATTACATTACAACAAATTAAATACAATACAATACATTACAAAAAATTAAATTTAATTACATTAGAACAAATTAAATTCAATTACATTATAACAAATCAAATACAATTACATTACAACAGATTAAATACAATTACATTATAACAATAGATTCAATGCGATAAATAATTTTTAGCATACAATTACATTATAACAACAGATTAATTCTAGCATATTTGAACAGATTCAATATGATAAATAAATTCTAACCGGGAAAAAAAGTGAGTTCAGGCAGTGGTGGTGAGAGGCGGATGACGACAGTGGCGCACGAAAGACAGCGGCAGCGGCAGCGGCAGTGGCGCACGAAAGGCTGCAAAGGGTGGTGGTACGCCGGAGGGGGAGGAACTGTGGCGATGGTGGTGCAACTGTGAGTAGAGATGTCAAATGGGCCGGGCTTGGGCCGGCCCAACCCAAGCCCATCGGGCCGGGGCCGGGCCAAGGGGCTGCCAACTGGGCTGGCCCGGGCCTAGTTTTGGGGATATCTGGGCCCGGTCCAAGCCCAGGCCCTAGGCCCAACATTTAGGGCCGGGCTTGGGCCCAATTTTCTTTTTTTTTTTTGGCATTTTCTTGTTATTCAAGGTAAGGGTTTTTTTAATTATGGTAATTTTCTATTAGGGATGCTTTATTAAAGCGTCCCTAACAGCAATCAATGCTTTACTACAAATCTATAGCGACAAGAGTTAAAAAGATTGATGTGTAAGAATATGTTTTACGGTATATGGTAAGACTAATTCAATATACTAAATCAACAAGTTTGGCTTCAAAAAAGTTCTCAATAATGATAAATTCTCAAAGGGACATGAAGTAACAAATATCATCATCATAAAGATAAAAGCCAAATTGTCAAGAAAAACTTCATCCCAAAAGATGGGGGTGGGCACGCGATAGTGCTACCCATCCCCTTCGCCACTGGCTTCAGGTTCATTGTGTGAGGCTATGCAATGCACCTCCGTTGATGGAGCTTAAAAGTCGAGGACAAAGCTACTCTTCTTGGTAAAACTTACACTTAAAAGGAAATACCTTTTGAATTTTCTTTATGCAATCTCTCTTTTAAACCAAATTTTGGGCAATCCGAACACTAGAACTGGAATTAGGTTCGATTATCTGAAGCCCATGGTTGGGCACAGAACAATATCTGTGCTGAAATAGAGTAGATTCCAAGTTCCAGCCCACTCAAATTGTAACATAAATTGACAAAATACAGCAAATGTGGGGTACAGGATGCATTGGGGTCAGCAATTTCAATACATAAAGATGTTGGAAATTTACTCGATCCCATGACCACTATATTTATAAAGAAAAAAAATCAAAGACTTTAAGATGTGTTATTATTCTTCGCATTACTTAAATCTTCAGTGTTTAGGGGGGAAAGGGGAATAAATCCGTTGGGGGGAAAGGGGGGAAAAGTGGAATTTCAAAAGTAAAGAGGGGGGCCTGAACCGGGCCAGACCCGGGCTGGGATTTTTTCTGGGAAATGTAGGCCGGGCCAGCACTGTTCATCAAAGGGGCCGGGCCAGCCCAGGCCAGAAAGGGGCCGGGTAGGGCCAGCCCGCAGGCCGCCCGGCCCATTTGACAACTCTAACTGTGAGGTGGCTGTGGCAGTAGTGGGGTAGCTGTGAGGCGGCGAGGTGGCTATGGGGACGGCAGATGTGAGGGGAGAGGGAAGGGCGGTATGGTGGTGGTGGCGGGGACCTGTCGCCGGCGTGGGGGGCTGGTGGGGAGGGACCGAGGCGGGGGCCTGTCACCAGCGTCCGGGGCTGGTGGCGAGGGACGGAGGCGGGGGCCTTTCGCCGGAGGTGAGAATGCCGACAGAGAGAGAAACGGCGACATAGAGATAAACGAGGGACAGAGAGAGAAACAGGGAGAGGAAGCGAGAGAAAAATCTGTGTATTAAAGACTTTTAGCGACGAAATATTCCCGTCGCTAAAGGTCTGTCGGTAAAAACATTTTAACTGACGGATATTTTTAGTGACAGTATTATTTCGTTGCTTAAAAAAATTTTAAAAAATCATCACAAAATATAAAATTCCCAAAAAGTATTTAGCGAAGTTTGTACTGTCGTTAAAAGCCCATCAGTAAAACTCCGTCGGTAATGTTGTTACCGACGGAATAATCCTTCGGTAAAATATTTTTTTGTACAACGTTTCTACCCACGGAAATTCTATCGCTGAAATCACCTTTAGCGACGGAACTAATTCCGTCGCTAAAAGCCTATTTCCTTGTAGTGTGAGGATAAGAGAGGAAGATATTTTGAAGACGACTTTTTGTACAAGGTATGAACATTTTGAATTTGTTGTCCTGCCATTTGGATTTACGAATGCTCTTCCAGCCTTCTTGGACTTAATGTATCAAATTTTTAAGGAGTTTTTAGATCAATTTGTAGTAGTTTTTATCTATGATATTGTGAGCGTCATTTGAGGATTGTACTGCAAGTACTACATGATAAGAAATTGTATACTAAATTCAATAAATATGAATTTGGGTTAAAGTAAGTGGCCTTCTTAGGTCATATAATTTCTGAAGCGGGGGTAACTGTTGACCCGTCTAAGCTATTTTGAATTGGCAAGCGCTAAAGAATGTAGCAGAAGTTAGAAGTTTCTTGGGATTGACGGGGTATTATCATCGATTTGTATAAGATTTTTCAAGGATAGCTGCACTATTGTCCACATTGACTCGGAAGGAAGTGGCATATCCGTGGAACGATAAGTGTGAGGTGAGTTTTCAGCAGTTAAAAATGAGATTAACTACAACTCTAATTTTTACTTTGCCGAGTGGAACTAAGAATTTTGTGGTGTACGACGATGCTTCAATGGAAGGATTAGGATGTGTTTTGATGCAAGATGGCAAAGTTGTGGCTTATGCTTCAAGAAAGCTGAAACCTTATGAACAGAATTATCCAACACATGATTGTAAGGTAGCAGCGATTATGTTGGCATTGCATAAGTGGAGGTATTATCTGTATAGTGCTGAGTTTGAGATTTTTACTGATCATAAGAGTTTGAAATTTTTATATTCTTAACAAGATTTGATTATGAGACAGAGAAAGTGGATGGAAGTACTCAATGAGTATCATTGTATGATTCAGTATCACCTAGGTAAAGCCAATGTTGTTGCAGATGCACTAAGTAGGAAAGTACAAGTTTCTAGCTTAACGGTGAAAATGTGGAAGATGATTGAGAAAGCTTGTTCATGAGAATTATCTGTTACTGAATCAGGAATTATTTTTGTAAATTTACAAATGAAACCAGTGTTATTACAGAGAATTCAGGAGGAACAAGAGAGAGATTTGGAGTAGCAGAGAGAAGTGAAGGATAAAGATGGAACCTTTAAACCTGAGTTTTCTATGGATATTAATGGTGTTTTATGGTATAAAGACCAGATAGTTGTGCTTAATAATGAAGGGTTGAAAGGAGAAATACTAAAAGAGGCCCATAAGTCATAGTATACAGTGCACCTAGGTGGAACAAAGATGTATCGGGATTTGAAATGCAATTACTAGTGGAATGACATGAAAAGAGATATAGCTAACTTTGTTTTCAGATGTACTGCATACAACAAGTAAAAGTCAAACATCAAAGACCGGCGGGTCGATTGGAACTGTTATCGGTACCTGAATGAAAGTGGGACCATATAACAATGGATTTTGTTATAGAATTGCCAAGGACCCGTGATGGGCATGATTTAATATAGGTGATTGTGGATAAATTGACAAAATCTGCTCATTTCCTACCTATACGTAAGACGTACTCATTGGATAAATTAGCCTGATTGTATGTACAAGAACTAGTTCGATTGCACAGAATACCAAAAAGTATTGTAAGTGATAGAGATCCATGATTTACATCTCATTTATAAAAAAGTTTGCAGAGTGCATTATATACAAATTTAAAATTTAGCACAACATTTCATCCTCAGACTGATGGACAATCTGAGAGAAATATTCAAACATTAGAGGATATGCTTCGTGCATGTGTGATAGATTTCAAAGGAAGTTGGGATCAACATCTAGCATTGGTTGAATTTGGTTATAATAACAGTTCTTAGGCTAGTATCGGTATGGCATCATATAAAGTTCTATATGAACGAAAGTGTCGCTCGCCAATTTGTTGGAGTGAAGTCAAAGAAAGGAGTTTATTTGGGCCACAAATAGTTCAAGAGACCACTGAAAAAATTCAGCAAATTCGACAAAAGATTTTGACTGCTCAAAGCTGACATAAAAGTTAAGTTGATAACAGACAAAAAGAGTTGGAATTTTCAATGAGAGATTTTGTATTTCTCAAGGTTTCGCCATTCAAAGGAATAATTTGGAAAGAAAGGTAAGTTGTCACCGAGATATATTGGCCCTTATGAAATATTGGATCGTGTTGGGAATTTGGCATACCAAGTTGCCTTACCTGTATCTTTGGAAGGAGTACATGATGTGTTCCATGTTTCTATGTTGTGGAAGTATAACCCTGACCCGCCTTACCTGTATCTTTGGAAGGAGTACATGATGTGTTCCATGTTTCTATGATGTGGAAGTATAACCCTGACCAATCTCATGTGATAAGCCTTGAACCGATATCAATCCAATCAGATTTGTCATATGAAGAGATGCTGATGAAGATTTTAGCTTTTGATGTGAAAGTTTTGAGGAACAAAAGCATTCCGTTGGTTAAAATTTTGTGGCAAAATCATGAAGTGGAACAAGTCACGTGGAAAAAAGAGGAAGATATGCAAAAAGATTATCCTCACCTATTTGGTAATTTAAGTTATGAATTTGGAGACCAAATTCTTTTAAGGATGAAAGGTGTAAGAACCCAACATTTCATATGCTTTGATTACATATTTAAGTATCATTAGATGCATCACTCTATGTGAAAATGGTTATGATGAACTATGCATAATAACATATTTGAATGTATGTTTAAATATTAAACACCTTGAATTGAGTAAATTGTCGAAGAAGGTGAAGGAAGTGCTAGAAATGGAAAAGAGTATGTATCAACACTAATGAAACCGTATTTGATGTATTAAATGAACACTTGGAATGACCAAAAATATTTTTAAAAGAGTTGGAAAAAAAAATGTAAAAACTCTAGCTAAGATTAACCGGTTGTTAATCGGACTGCCTGCGATTTGTTTATGCTTTTTGCATATAATTATGCCACCTCGTGCTTGTGACATGTCAACATACTGTTACAACACATCGTGCTTCCAACTTTATCGTGCTTGAGCCTTGTCATGTTTGCTAGGTAGCACAACCGTCTTGCCATCTTGTGCTTAGAGCCTTATCGTGCTTGACTTATCCACCTTTTCACCTCTACTTGACACTTCCTACTTACTTCTAACTTGAGTTAAAAAACCTAATTGACATGCTTAAATCCTCTTACCTCATTTTTTTAGAGAAAATTGCAAGTAAATCAACCAAAAACCTTACAAAATCTAGAATTAAGGCTTGTTTTTTTAAAGGAAACCTTAAGCAGTTGATTTGGAATGTTTTTGTGAGCTTTAAACAATGTTTTGAACGTGTTTTGAGGAGTCTTTGGAGGTATTTCAAATCTGAAAATTGGGTTCTTTCATATCTTCTTTAAGGTAAGATAGCTAAAGGTTTTTCAATGGGCTTTTAAGACATGAATATCGATATATGCTATGTTAGCGTAATTCTTTTAGTATGAATTCTGTGTCAAACTTTTGAATACTTATAAGAAACTTGTTAATAAGTAAATCTATTCATGTTTAACATGTTGGAGATGATGGAAGACGCGAAATAGGTTATGATACATGTGAATTATGAAAATATGTTAAACTAGACATTGTTAGAATATGGCTTTGTACATGTTTATTAAATTCTATAATTGAAGCTCATTTGTTGAATATAAATGATTACATTACATGTTCAAGATGTTATGAAGATGATGTTACCTGATGAAACTGACTAAATATTTGATAGCTAAATTTTACGATGCAAGTAAATGAAGGTTACAACAATTACATGTATGAAATGATCTGTTTGCTTGCACATGAGCATGTTACATCCTTTCATTGTAAGGGATGGTTGATATATTGTTGATGATTATTATGTTACTCCATTCAAATGATTGGGAGTTGATTTGATTGTTTTTGTGTAGCGATGCACCATATGAGCCGAACATTTGTATCTCCGACTACTACCCGAGGCAATATCGTTGTTCATTTGTTTTCGGTTACTTTGCCTTTGGCCGAGGCAAAGGTTGTTAACTTATATCCCAGGTGTGGTGTCATAAAGGTGGTCTATTGATGGGACTGAATTCGAGAATGGTAAACTCTTGTAATGCTCAACTAAGTATGAACGTTTGGTATGTGTAACGTGCACATGTAGAACTGCTTAATGTGATTGAATTGCAATAGCATGAACTATCAATATTCTCGAGTTGAAAGTTACATTAAATGTCTTTAATTATCTTATTGAACCAGTGGGCTGATGGATTTTTACTCATAATATATTAGATTAAGGAGTCGGTCCCTCGGAAGGTAAGAAAAAGGTGTAGGCACGGTGAGAAGACGGGCAAGGAGATACTTGTACATTTGTGAACTAAGTTGTACTTGATATAAAACAGTATGTCAACTCTGAGATCTGACAGAGGGCTAACTAGGTGTGTTTTGTTAAAGTAAACTCTTTAAGTTGTATGATATGGTTTCATTACCAAGTGAGTTAGAATGAGTTTTATTATCAATATGATGTGATTAGCTAATGTGTCATAATGCTCCAGGCGGGTTGAGATAACCCTAAGCTGGGGCGTTACACCTATATCCGATGTCGGTATTCTTTTTCCATATTTTTTTCAGTATATAATTGTGTACGAGTACCAAGATATTTCTTATACTTTTCACACACTAGCACTAGCATTACTAAGGGAATGCTTATCGTGGCCAACTCGAGAAGACAAGTACGAAGGCCACTTCTAGTGGTGGTATTTTGTTAGGCCATCCCACACATTACTTGCATCAACAACTACTATGGATTTGGTTCTCTCTCTTCTTAATCGAATGATCACTGATCAAGTTGTTTATGCAACATCTAAAATGGAACAAATGAAACATCTCACTCCGAGCCTTAGTTTGAGTTATATTGTGATGTTGCATCAACAAATGAAACATCCCACTCGTAGTTGAATTCTCTCTCAAATGACAAGCGATGATTACGTCTCAGCATTAGCAAATGGTAGTATTATTTCACATTTGTTAACTACAACTTCAAAGGACCACCTTTAAGAAGCTAGATCCGCACAGACATAAATGTGAAGGTGAGAGTCTCGTGTAGAGAGTAGCGCTACAATGTCGAACGCTCTCTGACTTCGTATCCTTTATGCTACAGTCACTCACTTCCTACCTTAGAATTTTTTCCTGTATCAAATCTTTTTACATGTCCTTCTCACGCGTTACCCACCTTCCATTATCTGATTATTAACCAATGGCTTTCCCCTGCTCCTATGGGTACTTTTTACGGTTTTCAAATCTCTTTGTCCTTGGTCAGATGATGTAACTATCGTCCCCTTTACAGCAAGTTAAGCACCTTTTCACCTGCTTTCCTGGACAAGTTTATACCTTCTTTATTCCTTCTGTCTGGCTGCTCTCCTACTTTTGTCCTTCTACCTCGTGTTCTTTACCTCACATGTACTGTGTGGACCACTAATCTGGGTATTTATTTCGGTTGGTGAGAATGGCTGACCCTTTCCATTATGATGGAAACCTTATTGCTGCGAAGAATCTAGATCTTCACACAGTCATGCTTCCCATTAACCCCACCCATGTCCACAATTTGCGGATTGACAAGGACAAAGTCTTGATAGGTAAGTTTATTGGCTCACACTACTTCTCTGAGAAAAAAATACAAAATAGAGTGAACCACTGTTGGTTTCTTGCAAGGTCCCATTCAAGTGAAAAAACTACCAAAGGTTTTCCTATTTACCTTTTCCACTACTTTGGATGCATTACTGGTGTGTAACACTAGACCATGGAATTTCTTCGGAGACCTACTCCTTCTTCAACCTTGGTTCCCGCATGTTATCTATTCGGCTCTTAGGTTTCCCACGGCTGATTTATGGATGCAAGTCAACAACGTTCCAAATGACTGTTATATCTATTCACTTGCTGAGATGATTGGTGCGGCGGCATGTACGGTTTTGGACATTGATTGGTCGGATAAACGGGTGACAAACACATATTACTTCCGCATCAAGGTTCGGGTTTTGGTTGATCTTCCCCTTCTACCAACTGTCTTCATCACCCTGTTGGATGGCGTGGGATGGGTAATGATGAGATGTAGTTATGAGTGTGTGTTCCTTGCGTGTCATAGATGTGGTCAGATTGGGCATGATAACTCAAACTGTCATGTACCCCTCACGGAGGTAGTGGATATGATATCCCGCCGCGCTACATCCCTCTCGGGCCCCCGACCTATACCTAACCTATTTTCTAGCTAGACAACCAATGTTTGTGCATCCTCTCCGTGCTCTACTTAACTCTGACTGGAACCGTTCATCGTGCATTTAAATCTCAATGGATCATGAGGGAACTCATCTCACCCATTTATACGACGCTTTCTCGCCAAACCATTCTAATGGATCAAGTGATGACTTGGGCTTCGTTACGGCCTCACAATCATTTGCCTCGGATGATGAATATGCGGATACTATAACAGGGGCTGAAGACCAGCTCCCAGGTGCGGACCCAAATGGTTTCGCTGACAAAAATGTGGAAGTTGATGGAAATGCTAACATGGTTGAAAATCTGGAAAATGAACAAGAACAAATTGTGGATATGGATATTGATCATGTCATTCCGAATCAACATGAAATTCATGTGGGTGTGAAGCTTGAGGTAATTCAAGACTTGGTGGCCGAACTGTCTGATGGAGAGGTTAATGAGGAGGATCCAGATGAGGGCGAAGAAGAAGTTAGTGTCTCTGAATTTTTGGACTTGGAAACCTCGCCGGAGCTCACCGACTCTAACGCCGAAATCATACCGGAAGGAGAGGGGGGGACACTCTTGCGTCATCAGCAAACACACGTGCCGATCTCTGTATCTGAAGAAGATACGCAAAAATCCTTACCAGATTTGCAGTCATTAACCCCTACGACACTTGGTGTGAACACCCCTGGATGGAAGACACGTCAATTCTGACCGCCACTCTAGCTATGACCCCTACAGCTTTTCGTATCGGGGAAGGATCTACTGAATCCTCTACCCTTATCTCAAATCCAAAAATATCTTGTGTTTTGGATCCGGGTTACTCTTCAAGGGGTTTGGATTTATTGTCTTTGGGCTTGGGCGACCCTAGTAGTGCCCTCGGGCAACCTGTTTATGCTTTTGGGCCAAGCCCAATTCCCTTCTATCTTAATCAGCAGATCAAAATTTTCTTTGAAGAATTGTCTGCATATGGACTGCAACTATTCCTAGGCCCAAAAAATCAACTTGCGCCTAACACAACAAATATTACTAATGGGAGCTCTGATCTGAATCTGCTTATGGTACCCATAGCCATCAACGACACTTCTCTACCAGATACTACCCAGGACCCCTTATAGGTTCTCCCGGAGGCTATCATTTCATAGTAAAAAATGATTCAAACTAGAACTTGACAATCTTGGACTCTGAACATGGGAAGGAACAGGTTACACCATCCATTATGGGGATGGAACGCAGATCTATGTCGCTTTTAGTTGCTCGTCCTCGCAGTTCGCTCCTAGGGTTGGATGATAATGTTCAATCTACTTTGGCACAACTCCGTACTGACCTCACTCTAAAAATTTACTCTCCTATGACAAATAACTCTCTACCTTCTGTTAGTTCCATGGACTTACAAGGACTCATGCATGACGATATTGCAGTGGAGGTACAAAAGGAGGAAGAGGAGACAAAATCAAAAGGCACCAGATTCTCAGCTCCTGATTTTGACTCGGACGAAGAACAGGTTTTGGATAATCATTCAGCTATGAAAACCAATCAAGGAAGCACTCTGAGCTCTGCTAAAGCTGCCAACTCTCCAACTACTCTACCTACAGGCAAGTGTGGCTTTATGGATACTGATCTATCGGGGGAATGTGCTCGTGGAAAGAAATCTAAGGGAGCTGGGCCTAATTCCTCATCCTCAGGTCACCACACTCAACTTTTCTCCTCTGACAAATTATTTTTCACCCAGTATGATGCAAATATGCTGCCTTTACCTGTAAAATTGCACTCACATGATCTAAATTATAATTGATATGCTCCTAAATTCTTACTGATGGAGGTTGTCAAAGCCATAATAGGTGTTTCATCTGTCTCTTTCAACCGGATTCATTCGGTTTGGCCGAAGTAGTGGCTGCGCCCACCTCCTCCCTTGGTGGTTGGGTCCTTGGATTGGACTGAAACTCTCCTTCGGAGGTCTACACTGTGCGTAAAAGGCATCGCCTAATGGGAGAGAGTCATTCCACCCCTTTTTATGACTTTGTGTGTCCTTGAACCGACTGCTTCGGCATCTTTAAGACAGACAAAAGTAGGGTCTCTCTCTCGAAAGAGACGGTTGATTGCACTTGAGCCCCATTGTTACTCTAGGGGTCTGGATTCTACGGTTTTAGGTGTTGTGCCGATACAACACCCCCAGTATAAATGAAAGTGCTAAGCTAGAACTACCGCGGGCTCGGTCACGCTCTATCTATTCGCGTAGCACTAAAGTTGATTCGATGTCACCAACCTTCGTGTATATTCCTTCAGGAAACCAAACTCTCTGTAGATAAAGTTTCTTTGCTTTTTCGTAAAATATGGGTTCACGTCGGCTGTGGGGGTTGATCCGTGCTGTACTCTGGGCACAAAAGGTGGACTTTGGGTGGGATGGAAGACGGATCTACAGGGGATTATGCTCCATAGGGATAAGCATTGTATCTTGATTCGTTTTCACTTGGGTAGTGGGGAAACCTGGGTGACCGGTTTTATTTATGGTCATCCGGTCTTATCTAAAAGACAAAAAATGTGGGCCCGTATCTCAGATGTGATATCCCCACTTACTTCCCCTATGTTACTTCTGGGAGATTTCAACCAAGTCCTTCTGTCGGTAGATAAATCTGGAGCTCACCAGTTACGTATATCGGGGGCTCCTGTCTTTGAGGATTTTATTCAGAGACATCAAACGATTGATATAAAAGGGGTGGACCCTATGTTCTAGTGGACGAATAATCGCCATAGTATGGCTTGCACCTATGAGCGTCTCGATCGGGGTTTTGCAAATCCAGCCTGGACTCTCTTGTTCCCTCTGGCCATCATTACTAACTTGGGAATCCAATCTTCTGATCACGCACCTCTACTACTGGATACACAACCTAGTGTGGGTCTGATGTGGAAACCAAAACCATTCGAAGCAATGTGGTTGAAACACCCCTCCGGCAGGATGGTTATTTATAAAGCCTGGCAAACCATAGTCAACGGCTCTCCTCTTTTCATGATTTGCACTTGGGGAAGCATTATGATGAAAGAGTTAACCCTTTAAAATAAATCTTGCTTTGGTCATCTCGGAACCCAGATCAAGGATACGCTAGAAAAGATTAATTCATATCAGGCCCTCCTACCTAACTTGGATGCACAAGTTAGGGACCAACAGGCTCGTCATCATTTAGATTGGCATATAGAGTGCGAAGAGGTCTTTTAGGCTCAGAAAGCTAAGATTCAATGGTTACGTTTGGGGGATTGAAATAATAAATTTTTACATACCTCGACAGCTATCCGCAGTAACCTTCACATCAACTCCATTACGGATGAGAATAATATCACGCATACCTCTCACTCGGATATTGCGCTCTGCTTCATCAATTATTTCAAAAACATATATTGTCCTTTGACAATGGAGTCTGACACGGGGAAAAGTTATAATTTCATGGAAAACATCATACATCTTTTATCAGAAGGTCAGCGGTCTGCAATATCAAAACCTTTCCCAGCCAAGGAAGTGCAACTGGCTCTTTTTCAAATGAAGCCCCTTAAAGCTCCTGGACCGAATGGAATCCCAGTAGTGGTGTATCAATCTTGCTAGGACTTTATGAATCGGCCTATCACAGCTGTTATTTTATCTTTCTTGCGGTCCCGACATATGCTAAGTGTTGCTAAGAAAGCCTTTATTGTGCTTATTCTGAAATGTACACAACCGACGAGACCGAGTGATTTTCAACCCGTTAGTCTATGTGTTCCCAACCTATTCTGGTCGCACCCAAAATCCCACTAGGAGTCCCATTTTGCATGACACATCCGCACAAGCAATATTCAACGCTTCTAACCTGTCAAAGGCTCACGCTCAAGTCATGTGCACTTCTCACTTTTTCCACGTGACTTCGTCACCAAGAAGCTCATCCTTGCACGACTGCTCATCATGCTCCAACCGTCGCACTTCGCCCATCAGCGCACCTTGACGCTTACCGAAGGAAGTCGGCCTCGGCCTTGGCCTCCCCCTTGGGGTCGGCCTCAGCCTCCCTTGGGGGTCAGCCTCGGCCTTCCTCTGGGGTTGGCCTTGGCCTCCCCCAATGGTTGGCTTTGGCCTTCCCCAAAGGGTTGGCCTTTGGCTTCCATCCTTAGCATCTTTGCAACTCTTCAAGGGTCGGACGTCACTCCGCGACCCCCATCGCCCGGAAGTCACTCCGCGACCCCCGCGACCCCTGTCGCCCAGACGTCACTCCACGACTCCTGTCGTCCAGAACTCACTCCGCGACCCCCATCGCCCGGACCTCACTACAGTGCCCTTGACACCATATGCACTCTGTCACGCCCATGCGCTACGCCATCTCCATGACATGTGCCCCCGGCACCTTACTCACTATGTCGTGCCCATGCACCGCACCACTAACACAAACGTGCCCCCGGCACCTTACTCACTCTGTCGCGCCCATGCATCGCGCCACCAATACAGTCGCACCCCCTTGCTCTCTGTCACACTACCATACTCCTTGCATCGGTCCATCCTTTCACCACACCATGCGCACCTTGCCTTGGTCCTGGAACATGCTTCGACCCACTCTCCGGAGTGTGCAGCATACCACAGGATAGGCGACTCCTCCGGGACACTATATCCGCCAGGGAGCTCTTCAACTCTTCTTCCGCCATGTAGACGGCTCCTTCGGGATGCTACCTCGGCCAATCGGGTAGACGGCTCCTCCGCGATGCTACCTTGACGCGCTCAGAGTGCTCCGGCATAAGGACTCACCCGCTGGGATAGGCAACTCCTCCGAGACACTATCTCTGCCAGGAAGCTTTTCAACTCCCCTTCTACCAGGTAGATGGCTCCTCCGGGATGCTACCTCAGCCAACCAGGTAGACCGCTCTTCTAGGATGCTACCTCGGCCTGCGGAATAGGCAACTCCTTCTGGACACTATCTCTGTCAGGGAGCTCTTCAACCCCCCTTCCGCCAGGTAGACGGCTCCTCCGGGATGTTACCTGGCCCGTCGGGTAGACGGCTCCTCCGCGATGCTACCTTGACAAGCTCCAGTACTCCTGCACAAGGACTCACCCGCGGGATAGGCGACTCTTCCGAGACACTATCTCTGCCAGGGTGCCTTCGTGACTGGCCTACGTGCTCCGGCACTGGGGGCTCGCGTCGGCACCCTTACAGCAAGCATATTTTATACTTCCAGTCCCTACAACCTACCGTGAAACTATCATTAACTAACTCAACCACTAAGTTACTACCTAAAATAAAGGGGCAGGGGGAATTAGAAACAAGAAAAAACAATGATATAACAATACAAGCCCTAGGGACTATGACCCCTGGGTCACTCCGAGACGGGAGCAGGTCTTCGGAGGGCATCGCGCCTAGTCCACCTGGCAGTTGGGCGTCGGGTCTTCCCCACCACTGCCCTGCCTATGGGACTTGGCAAGGGCTTAGATTGGTGGCTAGATCAAGGGGTTCTTTGGCCACACCGATGCTGTGGGAGCCAGTCTTTCCAGACAGACAGAGCGACGTTGTGCGGGGCAGGCCGGGTGAATATGAGATCCGACAGTCCGTGGAGCACCGGCACCCGTGGACCCCCGGTGCGTGTCACTCCCGGGGAGCGCCACGTGTCGGTTAATGACATCATCATCTCAACCTCTATAAATAGAGATCTTGAGAAGTCATTTAAAGGACTTCAGATTTTCAAAACACTTTCACTTTCTCACTCTAGAATCCTGGAGAGAGAAACATACAGGACCCTAACTCTGGACCTAAGCATCAGACTGTGACTGTCGTCGTATATTCATCCTGCGCTATCGCCCTCACAGCACTGCCACCCTCAGGCTCTGTCTGGGAAGCCCTTGGTCTCTGCCCTTGCTCCGCCCTTGCTGTGTTCCACATCATCACACTTGGCATCTGACTCGGACTGCATTCCTTGTGGCACCTCCATGTCTACTGGGAACCCACCTTCCTTGGCATCACTATGCAATACCATCTACAAAATTATCTCTAAGACGCTGGCAAACCGCATAAAAGGCGTGCTTCGAAATCTTGTTTCCCCCTACAAAAATGCTTTTGTTGCTCAGCGACACATCATAGACAATATTCTTATTGCTCAGGAATTGACCAACAAAATAAGGAGGACTAAAACTACAAAAGGAAGTTGGGGATCTATCAAAATGGACATGAGTAAAGCGTATGATAGGGTCAACTAGTCTTTTATGCAGGTTGTTCTACATAAAATGGGTTTTCTGGCGTAACTCGTTCACCTGATTATGAGGTGTGTAGAAACGATGTCTTTTGAAATCTTGATTAATGGGTCTCCATCTGAGCGGTTCACACCTCGGCGGGGAGACCCTTTATCTCCGTATCTATTCATCTTGTGCGCCGAAGCGCTATATATCGGCTTCTTTACTGAAAGCTCAGGTGTCTGGTATAGTTCCGGGCCCAAGGCGGGACTTTGAAGTCCTCCCATCAATCACCTTTTCTTTGTAGATGATGCTCTGATATTTGACAACTCCACAGGCAATTTCGGCAATAAAAGGAATCCTTCAGAACTATTGTAAGGAATCAGGTCAGGAAGTCAACATGAAGAAATCATCGATTACGCTTAGCCCTAATTCCAGCTTGGCCACCCATATACGCATTCGATAAGATCTGGGCTTCAATATGGAAAGTGAGTTTGGCACTTATTTAGGAGGAACCCTTGACATCATCATAAGGAAGACAGTTTTCTTTCAGGAACTCTTGAACCGAATCAAAGACAGATGCACGTCATGGAGAGGAGCACTTCTAAATAAAGCAGGAAGGGCTACCCTAATTAAATGAGGAGCACTTCTAAATAAAGCAGGAAGGGCTACCCTAATTAAATTTGTTCTTAATTCTCTTATGATCTATCATATGCAGGTTTGGCTCTTTCCAAAGAATGTTTGTAGAAAAATTGATAGTATTCTTAGTAACTTCTAGTGGTTCGGTAAAGAGGGATTTCGGGAATTCACTGGGTCAACTGGCACGTCTTATGTGGTCCTCTGGTGGTAGGGGGCCTTGCTTTTAAGAAATCTCATCTTCTAAATCAACCCCTGGTGGCCAAAGTTGCCTGGAAAATTTGGTGTGAACCAGAATCCCTTCTAGCTCGAGTATTCTGTGTGAAATACTGCGTCCGCTGACCTTTTCCGGAATCCCCGGCTTTGGGTCATTTCTCACTAGTCTGGTGCGGAATTGTAATTGGAAGACAGACGCTCAGCCAAAGACTTAGATGGCAGGTTGGCAACGGGAGATAGATTAAAATATGGCAGGATATTTGGATGTCGAATTTAGCACTGTTATAAGAACTTCCTTTGATAGAAGATAACCCATTTGATCACCTGGTCAGCAATCTGATTTGTAATGGCTCTTGGAATCAACATAAGATTGATAGACTTTTCCCGAGGGACATAGGACACCAAATCACAACTATTTATATATCCCACAATGAGTATGAAGATCAACAAGTATGGGGACTTACAACATATGGCAATTTTCTCAGTGTCCTCGGCGTATAAATTACTAAACGAGCGCTCGTCTCAAAATTCATGGAACTCATCCCATTCCCCCTCTAGACCAAATCCGGAATTATCTCACATCTGGAGTAAAGTCTAGAGGTTACACATGCCCCTCAAATTTAATTTCTTAGTTTGGCAAATGCTATCGGACAGATTACCTCTCGATCAGAATCTGTACAGACTTAAGGTCGTTCACACAGACTTATGCCTACTGTGCCACTCCCACTCGGAAGATTTGAGTCATGCTCTCCTCTTGTGCCCCAAAATCAGACCGATTTTGTTTGGGGTACCTCTTGGAATTCAAACAAATGTTGAGACCTCCTTCCGAGAATAGCTTATTGCATGGATCAAGCCTGATCTCAGTGGCAGAAGACCTTGGCTTGCTGCTATTTATTTTTTCACTACCCTTTGGATTATTTGGACCCACAGGAACAATGTCGTTTTTAACAAAATTCCTTTTGACCCTTCTCTTGTCATAAGCCAAATACAACTCCTAACGAGTATAATCTTTTAGTTCTCTGAGCGACTACCTACCTCCCCTAGACAACTGCCACAACCAAATTGCTCACCCAAGACATACCATAGAATCCTCTCTCTTAATCCTGAAGATTCGTTTATCCATTCATCTCCTTGCCGGTGCATACATCCAAGAATTATTACAATGTACATACATACGGTTTTTGACTCCATTCGACTTTGTACGAGAATCGGGGTGTCGTGCTATCATCTCACAACACGATGTGCCTCGGTCTCTTTTTCTACCTCTTCGTCGGTCAATCTTTCTGCTTTAGCACATAGCTTATTATTTGCTTCATCTTGGGTTCTAAAAAATAATTTTATGCATTTACACATGCTAACAGACTCTTCTTTCCTTCTCTCTCAGATGACGGATTCTGAGGATATTGTGGACATGGTGGAAACCGATTCTCTATTATATATGTCACGTCCTGACTAAGTTCCATCTTTACAGTATATACAGGACCAACCCTAACCTTTTGAAGGAAGCCCATTCTTTAGCATCCTTTGCTTGCCATGCTCGGATACAGGTCTACCAGGACTGGGTGATGGACAGACCGGGATGCTAAAGTATTTTGTCTTTATGTTGTTAGGATTTAGTTCCTATGAGAGACTATATTTGTATTTGCTTTCTATCGCTTAACGTTTTTCATCTATTGTATGGCCATAAGGCCTGAATTCCTCTCTGACCTTTATTTATCTATGCAATTCTCTTATTATCAAAAAAAAAAAAAACCTAGATCCATTGCCTCAGCTGCCTATCGAGGCGGGATCGCTGCCACCCACAAATGAGTGCAATATGGTGCCTATTCAAATGAGTCGCTCGCTTAGCACTAGGACCTCTACTTAGAGCTGTTTTTTCTACTGTTGGTTGGTTATTGCTTTCTACTGAAATCTTGCATAACGCTGATTGTGGTATTCTGACTCCCCCATGCGGCACTTGCTATGACCTCCTGATGATCTTACTGCAACTTGGCAACCAAAGAACAGATGAACTTGAGATGGTCATGGAGAAGTGTTGGTTCCCATCTGGCAATGTTGCTTGTGAACATAAATGTTGCTTCGCTTACATTGAGTTTCGATTTAGTGTACAGCGAAGCATGCAAGAGATGATATGTTTGCATGAACTGTTCGTTTCAGTCAGTAGGGTGAAGCTTCGATTCTGACTTGGGAAACGATGATGCAGAAAATTCCAGTGATCAGAATGTCTAATAATGAACTAAAGGCGATGGCCAAACTAGGACAAATATATTTCTCATGAAGCATTGCTCCAAAGCAATCCCCCACTGTACCTGATATTCGTAAGACAGAAAACTCACAAAAAGGAAGACTGTAAACAGAGGCCGTTCAAATCATACCAATCCGCAGAGAGGGTGACACGAAGATGTACTATAATACACTTCACATTGTCAAACATTATCATATGTCAATCATGCAATAAACAAAACCATTTTCTCCGCTCTACAACCTCTTTCATGCTCATTTCTCATTAGGACATGAAAGGTAGAATGACCTAGTTGAACAGGGCGTGTTTTCAGAATCAACCAAGTAATACAACAGCTTTTTATAAAAAGAATGAATAAATAGCAGAATGCTTGGCAGTGGAAGAAAGAAGGAAACAAATTGTGAAGCTACATCCATGTATAAGGCATATCTACAGCCCTCAGCTGTTCAGCAACCAGCAGCTTTTAGGAACTTGTCGTATGGGCTCGAAGGTGGTAGCCTGAAAGACTGCTGTTGCACACACTCTTGCGAACATGGGACGAGCTGATTACGCCCCTGAGCTTGCTCAATGTTTGCTACTCTGAAATCCACTTCTAAGAGCTCCATTGCCTGAAAGGTCAAAAAAAATTCAAAAGATTTTTCACTGTAGTAATATAAAAATATCATGTTTAGTTTCTAACAATTTACAAATGCACATTCTCAAGGAACATTAGAAAATTAAATAGGAAGAAAACAAATATTTTTAGGGGCCATAAATCTGGATATTACATGCTAAACCCTCAGAATAGGCATTAGATCAGTCACTTCACATTTTTCTTCTGTTTTTACCTTTAGTTTAACACTTAAATATACTATTTTATGTGAGTTTAGTTTCTGCTGGAAACTAAATTCAATAACCAGACAAAGTAAACACACACACACACACACACACACATGCGTGTATAAATATCATGCTTATAGTTATACATATAAAAATCAACGAAGTTAGAAAATAAGAGAGATTATTAAATTTTCTTAAAGGAACATTTTATCGAATAACGAAGTTCTTCAAATTCGTCAATACATTTTTCTTCACGTCCAAACCTGTTTAAACATTATATGCAAATACAGGATGTATATCTTTCATTTATGGAGTAGTTTCTGGAAGTTAGTGATGCTTATAACATCATCAAGTTTTGGCACCTTGCCCTTCGTATTACATTTTGAAATATTGAATAATGCTTCAAATCGATAATCTATGTAACATTACCAAGTTGTATTGGAGTGACTATCAAAGCCTCTCGATAAGCACCACAGCCATGCCCTCCTCGATATATTGATAATTTTGTAAAGCCTACCAAGTACCAACCGCTTAAACAAAACTGTCAAGCCGCATGAGGCCGCTTAAGACCGGTTTGATTTAGCTGGTTCTTAATGGGTTGATGCACAATGACCAAAACGGTTAACCAGCCAACCTTAGGCACCAAGTCGTTCGCAACCATTTGAACCAGCTAGGCCGTGGCCATGCGGTGTTTGGTAAAAATATAAAGGGAACTATCTTCTTTTTCATTTACCTGATAAGTGCATACGGTAAATGGCCTTTGCCCTCTTATTTAACAGTAATGCATAACGTTATCCAGTGGTGGGAGTATCTGCTAACAGGATTTTACCTCGAACACACAAATGTACACACATACACAGACAACATAGAGGCAAGAGATTCCACTACATGTTCGGAGGTTTGCACCATGATTTGAGAACTAATGCTATTGGAACTGCTCCATCTGGGCAAAACACTATATAACAATTTATAACAATTATGTTTCACCACCTCCCAAAACTTCGTACCCTTTGCTAAGGAGATAATGGAGAAGTTCCAAGTCAAAGCCTAGGTTCGAGAAGTTCATCGGGAAAGCAAAATTATTAAAGTGATTTCGTATTTGCTAATACAAACAAAAAGACTGAGAAATCTCACCTTGCTTGGTAAAACCGGAATTTTCATCTCGTTATCAGTGCAAAGAAATATTGCCTTTGCTTCCTGTTGCAACTTAAAGCTTTGAAGAGCTGACATCTTCTGCTGTTTACCTGTTACAAGGGCCTCACACTGACTCTTCACTTGATCATAAGGAATAGGCGAAGGTGAAACCGGGAAACTCGCAACTTGACGAGCTGTTTCCAAAACCTTTTGGAGATACAAACCGATGTAAATCAATAAAACGTGTAAAATGCACTGATCATTTATTTTAAGAAAGCAAAAACACACAGAATATGCCACAGTTAGTTGAACTCTCCACAATTGGCAGTATTAAATTTGAAAGGGTGATGCCAGAATGTTCAATGTCTAATGATACCATCATTTGCATCCAACATTGCAATCAAAGTTACCACTGGCTTCCTCAATCCAAGCAAAAGAACATATGTATATGCATACACAAATATGAAAACACATACATCTCCAAATCGGATTCAGGACATATAGGTCTCACAGGAAAACCATATTGATCAATATGAGATGAACTCCACGTCCTGTTTTAACCATCTCATTATATCATCTCAATGAGTTTAAGTTGAGTTCAACAGAAGCAAGCATGCCATAGAGGAATTGTGGAAAAGGCTTGTGGAGAGTGGTTTGTACTTGAGGACGTTCGACTTGAGGGAGAGCTCTAGTTTGGTGGACTCACAACGGGGGAAATCGCTAAGTATGAGGTACTTGACCCACGTAATAAGCGTGACTTTGGGCATATAAAATTAAGAGCTTATGACAGAAGCTTTCGGTCGAGAATGAGTTCCAAATGGTGCATCTGCGCAGTCTGGTGGTTGTTGGCATTTCAGAACCTTTTCCCTTTAACTATCCAAGTAAAACAAACACGTCTCATGATATATTAAACCAGATTCAAACTACTCAAGTAATTCTTTGAACTTTCCCTTTTGGCGACGGTTACTCTGGGGCTCATTTATTTTTGTTTTCACTTTTCGGTCAAATTAAAGGGAACAAAGACCCAAACTTCAGGTCATCCTTGTCTATTAATAACAAAATGCTGGAAAGACAAACTTATCGACTAGCTGTAAAAGTAGTGCGTTTTTCTCTCCACTCAGAGTGGCGATTCAACTTCCACATAATTTAGAATAATGCAAAAAGCCAGACCACTGGGTAATGGAAAAAGAGCTCGACTAACCGATTCAAGGAGCTGGTTAACATTTAAAACGTCAAGTGAATTGATGGAGAGAGATGCTTTGCGGCCTGAATGACTCACACTTTGATCAGGAAATGCCTCTTCGTCTGTCAAGGCAGTTGCAGGAATGACCTGAAGGAAAAAACCAATTACATTCAAACTGCATGCTTAATCAATGATGATGAAGAAATGAGACAAAACTTGCAACTACAACCTCGTCAAAAGCCTGAAACTCTATCTGGGCATGTGGAGAAGACGGCCTTGGGGTCTCCATGAACAATGGAACCCCTAGCGGATATTCATCATCTGGAGAAAATCCTTCCAGTAGTTGCTGCCTTATGCTTGATAACTCGTCCTTGGACAAGATACATACAAGAGTTAGATCAAAAAGCAATTAAAAGCATATGGAAAGAACAATCAGTTCCTTCCGAGCGTTGGCAAAACATGCAAAAAAGAAATCAGGAAACTAGCACTAATATTTTTCCAAGTGACTGTGTCCATTCTTTGTCAATCCTTAGTTCTTTACAACATTTAGATAGTTACATAAATAACAAAAACACTATTATCTGAACACCACCAAAGGCGGTGAGGCAGGTTTAAGCACCGAACCTTCCGAGGGAACATGCAACAGGTGGTTATGACATTTACTCAGACCTGAAATTGAGGTGATCTATAAGTAGCTACCTGATGAGTATGAACCTTTCAAGGATCTAACACAACTAGAGGCCAACAGGGCTCGATACACTGAATTGCAAGGTTTAATTTGTCTAACGCAAAACTAACTCGAATTCACAAGACAACCCTTCAATTTTCATGCGCAGCCACTCTCCTACATGTGGGCCTAGCTTGTGGACAAACTAAGCTGCGTTATGGGTCAATGAACAATACAAAAGATCTCAACACACAGTGGGTGGAGAGGTACACACATGAGGTTATCCTTGTTCCTATGTGGGACCTTACACATTCTAGATAAACCTAATCTCAATCGGCAGTTGGCACCTTCTATCAGTTGAGCTCACTGCTTTATCTGAGACTTTTGAGTTTCCAAAAGAATCTTCACAGAGTAATCTTCACAGAGAAATCTTCACACCCATAAAGCACAGCCATGCATGTAAAGATAAAGAATCCTTAGCACAACTAGCGAAGGACTACTGCTTAGCATTTAAAGCATTCAAGGCTAACATCATATTAAATCATCAGCCACTTGTAAGACCAACGTATCCTTGAATAGGCTTGGTAACTGATATTTTATGAATGGGTAAATCAGACTTCTTGCAGCTACAAAACTTTCAAGAGCTAGATTAGAGTTTAAAGGGGTGATGATCGCTGGACCACTAGTATATGGCTGCAGCTATTGTCTCCACAAAGAATATTTAGTTTGGTTCTCCCTTTCTCGGCGATCTTTAGATTAACTCAGATTGTATGAAACTGAAGTGATTTGTTAGTTACCTCTGCCAGATTTCCAAACATAGTCATGAAGTGAGATATGACAGCCTCTTGCAATTGCTGATCAACTATTTCAACTGCAGAAAGGGACCTCAATGCAGCAACTTCATCATCCTGTGACCCATAGCCTTTCTTTCCGGTAGCAGGTTGTATGCCAACAGCCTGCAGCCTTGTATCTTCAACCAACTCAAGATAAGGATCAACCTGCCAAACAGAATAAATTTTAAGGAGAGACAGTCCAGTATAGTTTGTAATCCATCAAACTCAAAATGATAGTCAATTTCAAGGTTAGAAAGAAGATTCCATATAAGCTAATAGTAACTCATATCTAAAGAATAACATGCAGAAAGAAACTAACAGTTTCCTTCGTCAAAGATGATTTCACAGCAGGAACTAGCTCTGGAAGATTGCCTGCCCTGGCTGAAAATATGAGCATGCATGATGACAAAGTGAAGAGGGACCTTCTGCGGGATGGTTGCAGATTTCCTTCAATATAAAGAAAAAGAATTCACATAAGAAACTTACCTCCAGATAAAATAAACATAATACTGAAAGAAACACTATGAAGGCTAAATAAAACATCATTCACAACAGGCAAGTTGCACACGCCAAATACTACTACATATCATGATTCACACCATGTCCTTCCTCCCTTCCTCTAAGCAGCAGAGTGCCAGCAATCCACAACCAAAGTCAGTTGGAAAATGCTCCTGTAGTTATTTCTCATTGGCATGGAAGAGAATGGCACCCATCATATAAACAGCATTAAGGAAAAGGCCATGATTGATATACCCAGCTTACCTTCTTGGTTGAGAGAGACCCGCCTGAGGGAAAATGCCAGCTGGAAACACCGAACTAGAGCCAATTGACTGGACTTCTGTCATGATCAAGATCTAGCATTATTTCCTTTTCTTCTTTTTTATAAAAGTAAATAAATTAGAAAGGCGCCAAAAGGGAGTGAACTCTATGCACAAAAGCTATCCAACTCCAATATAGTCCAAAAATGTCTGATGGAAGAAACTTTAACAAAGTCTGTCTCAAAAGAAACAAAATCAAGACTTCTGTAGCAATTGCACCATAGGAAATAATGCATGTTAGGATTTCATGTCCAAGTAAAAACAATAGGAACTCTTGTCCAAAGAACTGGGAAGCGAGAAGTTGAAGGCCTTCTCCAGCAAGATCTCATTTAGGACCAGAAAGTTGGTGAAACCATACAAGTAAAAATCATCGACGCAATATTGCCACCCCTGGCAGTTGGCATACAGGAAGGCTTCAAAATAACTAGACTGAGAGATAGAGACAAAGGAGTTCTTTTACCCTTAGTTGCAGGAAACTCCTCATATGGTGACGCTTCTCTCTCGGAAACTCGCTTTTGTGATCCCAAGTTAGGAGCTCCATGGGATCTCGTCCCAAGCTCATATGGGAACTCGATCCCGTCAGCTGGACAGAGATGCATGGAACAAGTGAGAGACTACCTAAACATCAGGCCCTTTTCGACTCAATTCCTTGTTTCTCTCTTCCTTCAAGTCCTTGTAGCCTCTTTGTTTGTTGTTGCCCTCCCTCCCAAACTATATTCAAGAAATGGTAATACTCTTTAACGCATTTATTTATTCAAGCCGCTCCCAACCTTAAATTCTTCCAGGTTCTTACGCTCCCCCACTCCCGTTCCCGCTCCCGCCCCCACCCCCGCCTTGTGCAACTAAGCTTTTACCTGCTATAAGTGGCTAACTTAGATGATCATAGAATGTAGTAGTCTGTTAAATTAGTAGAAAAGACAATTCTTACTAATGAAAGCAATCAACAAATGAAATCAAAAATTGACTAACACGTTGGGTGGAATCCTAGAAAGATTCTTGTAATGATATATAGAGTTATCAAATGCTTACGTTAGAAAAATCATAGAGTTCCCTAACTTCAAACTAATCACATCAAGATTGAGTACTCTTCTCCATGCCACTTGAGCCTTTACCAGTTCTACCAGAAAGTCTTGGCACAAAACAAAACTTTCATAAAGAGGCTGGACCATACCTTAGATGAGGTAAACAACAAAGCAAGATTATATGTATGTGCCATTGCCTCAAAATTTGCAGGGGTATTCCCTGTGGAAGTTGCCTGAACCCAGATTGATGAAAGTAGAAGGCTCATTTGATGACTACTCAATCGAAGGCAATCCAGCTCCTAGAGAAGTTAGATGGGCAAAAGAAGCAAAATATATCAGACAAATAATCCCATGCTTTAATAAACTGATGAACTATGCTGCGATAAAGGCTTTCAGATGCAAGAGTTCAATCATACTGCTCTTCCATCAGGCAAAGCATGCTTAAATCTACAAGATTGACCACAAGATGGACATGCTGTAGATATACTCACACGCTCATCCAGAATCTGACTTTCTTTTCCAATCATATCACCAGCCTCGCTTTGAGATGCATTTTCGGTCTCATCCTGAATGGAGAAACGTCCACTCTTAACCTCCCATGGCATTACTGGAGGAACACTCAAAAGAGCTTTTGGAGGTACTCCATTATAGACTGAGAATGGACAGATAACAGATGGCATAAGCACAGTAGAGAAGACACGGTGAGCCTCTACTCGCGTTTCATGATCGGGGTGAGCCATTGCTATAAGCAAGTGGTGAAACAGAGCATCAGGAAAATCCTGAATCAGAATGAAAAACCACGGTTAGATGATTTGAAGTGAATTAAACGCGTAGCACATTCCACAAGAATGATAATGTACTTACTTTTTTGTAATACGATATGTTGGGAATGGAACAAATAATCTGTGCGGTTCGACAAACAGTAGAGATAGTCGTTCTGGCTACAAGAGGAGTCGTGGGGATCTTCTCTAGCACCGCAGCCATCATATCAAGAACTGGTCCGACATCCCCAACCTGCTAATTTCCCAGCATATTATGTAAAATTAAGACCAATCACGATAACGGTGACAGAAAAGCAGTGAAAATGGTGCAGAAAAAAGAGTAATCACTAAGAAAATGCTTATTTGTAACGCCAGCCAGATACTTCGGTTTGGTACGCTTACTCGCTTAGCCTTACCTACATTTTTCAGCTCACAAAAGAAAGATTCTCAATTTCATTACCTTGTAATCAAACTAAAGAGGGGGGCAAATGCCAAGGTGAGTGCAGGGACTGATATTAACTGTTCTACATGGACATATATTCCCTCGACCCTTTCCTTCTTGGAATTGGGGGAAGGCTTTCATCAATGATCTCAATACAAAAGGGACTTCCCGATCTAAAGGAAGTACTAAAACAGAAAAGGAAGAGTATAAAATTCCCCTATGTAGAACGACTTAAGACCCTTTGAGCAGGCCTTCAGATTAGTAAAATAAGCATACAACTCCTTTTGGGGCATCAAGGAAAGGCCTCGAAAGACTCATTTCTTGACGGAGAGCTACTTAAGAAAGAACCACAGCTTCTCTTTCAGAGCACGGAAGCTGTAGTCCATTACAGCATTACTTTCTGAAAGAAAAGCACGTCAACCAAATTCTTAAGTCAGAAACTTGATAATATGTAAAGCTCCTACACAAGAACTAGGAACAAAGCATAGAATCCTTAAATGCGCAGTATTGCCAAACAAAAGGAATAGTTTTTCAAAGTCATTTTTTGGAGAAATGGGAGGTATGGGATAAAATCAGTCACTGAATTGTATATGATCACCCTCACGCTTCAAGGGCAAGCGAGCAATCTCTATGAGTCCATTCCCGCATTCTCCAGTAGAAAATAGATTGCTTAATGCCAAACATATCTTGGATTCCGAACCAGGGAGTCCGTTGATTTAGAACGCAGGGTAGGTCAATTCATTCTTTTTTCTTTATAAGGAGACCCCTTATCAAAAGCATTTATCTGGGGATATCAAAGCAAGGGAACCCCTAGGGACATTTACCTGGGGATTCTCCAAATCAAGGCTAAAAGACAGGCAGCACGCTTTCAACAACCCAACCTAGGGAATCCATGAATACAGGAGTCAAGAAATTCAGTTCAGTCTACAGCTATTTTTAATAGCTACTCTTCCCAACAATCGGCTACGGGCTGCACCATTGATCTTAAGCTCGTATGCGAATCGCTCACTTTCATAAACGTGACCGTCAAAGTCCGGGCTGGCCAGCCCATTGTTCAGACTCCAGTGTGATCGCAGGTCATCAGCTACCTTATCACATTATAGCTCACCGTTTATTTTCGTGCTGTGGTGCGCCAGTTCGACTTACTTCCTTCTCTGGAATGACGATAAGGAAACGCTTTCGACCTACTCTCTCAAACCAGGAACTCACTATTATCATATGATGAAAGCTTGTTAGGGGACAAGAGTGCCACCTGGCTAAAGGAAGGTGACAGAAACTCCTATTTTTCCCAGGTCTCTATCAAAAAGAGGAGGAACTATCCGGGAAATCCTCAAGCAACCAGATGGTACATTTCTCACTCTCTTCCATTATAGCACAAAAAGAGGCTCTTTAAGGACATTTTGACGTCTGCGAATGCTAGAAGTATCTGTCAGATAGCATTCTTCCCCTTATCACTTGTGAAGATAATGAGATTCTTTCTGCTACTCTATCTAAACAGGAATGGGAGGCTGTCAAAGCTTTAAAAAATGATAGTGCCCAGGGACCAGTATCAATGGGTAGCAATGAAGACGGAATCTTATGTAGAGAAAAGAAAGCGTGTTTCAGTTAGAAGGAAATGGCCTAATCCTAGTTACCAGAATCCAGGCAACTCTTCCGGGCTTCCGGCAACTGATGGAGAACAGCACTGAACAAGACCCAAGGAACAAATCTCACTAGAACAAACTGAAATGAGAGACTTTGTCTGGGAAGAGTCCAAACACACAGTAAGGTGGAGAAGAGACGGCCTCTGGCTCAATAATGGAAATCTTGTCACACAATACTATGCCTTCACCCTCTCTCTCTAAACCAAGAATTCAAGAAAAGCTGAACACATCGAAAAAGAGGAGGAAGAATTGCATTACCTTCGGTGGCTAAACCTTGTTGCATACAAAAGAATATCTCCCCCAGCTTTAATCCATGAACCCTGACAGTTGCGCTAGTTTAGTTTAAGACATATTATCCCCCTTTTCCTTCCACTATCAGGAAGTTTAGAGCAACCACCACTCCACCATAGTCTAGCTGGTAGGGGGTACAACACATAAAGCTCTTTTGAAAAGGAACACTCCTAAATCAGCAACCCAAAAGTAACACTGATAGTTGCCTTACCCTCTTCCTATTCGTGTTCAGGAATACTAGTCCATGGATTCCTCCAGAGACCAGAATTGGAATAATCAGGGATTCCTTCATTCAGGATAGTCAAGCAACGGAACTCTAAATTAAAGAACATCCCTTCACTTAAATTGTAAAACAAGGAGATCATAAGGAACTAAGTCCGACACTGAAGCCCCCCCCCCCCCCCCCCTCTCCCCTCCTTACCCAATACCTGTGAGGAGATCAAGCTCAGCATTCAGCTAAGGAACTCCATTCAGATTAGGTACTTAGTTCTTGTTCACACAACAGAATAGTCGAGAACTCCCACTAGCTACAGTTCCAATACCGGGTAATCTAGTCCTAACCCTATTTAGTCAAGGCTCAGCCGGGTGTATTAAAGGAAGACGATGAGCTCGTCCCTTTTAGTTTCTATGAGTACATGCCCTCGCTCAGACCTGGAAGAGATATTTATGCTGGATCCTCATCTTGGACTTCGGCAACTATTTGGGAAAGTCCAAGATTCATTGTCCCGGGTTGAGTTGGTTGTTAATACAGTTCAATTCCATATTAATCGGTACTAGTCCAGTCAGTTCAATTCAGATCAGTTCAGGCATGTCGTTGATGTAGATATTGCAGTTCAGGATATAGCTATTTTTTGGTTCTATTGCTACCATGCTATTTTGACTTGTTTACATATCAGAATTAAGACAAAGCAAAGGACTCCTTCAAGTATTGAAGAAACAAGGGATACTGGCTTACATTCTACACAAGGCAATACATGAGTCTTATCCAAGAGATGGCCACTTAAAACACATTCTAAAGATCCTAGAAGAAACTAGGCTCGAAGCAGAATGGCAATACGATGCTGACTCGAGTACTCAATCACGAGAAGGAGACTTTTCAGAACTGTTCTGTCACACCCAGGAATATACTAGCAGGTTGTAAAGCAATGGGGTTTTAGCTTACTTACTTTAGCTCAATCTCGGAACTAGGTCTCGGAAAGAACGCAATTCGGATAGGATGACTAGTTCCCTGATTTGCACTCATGATAAGGAAGAGTCGATACCCCACAACTAGGCTAATCCAGTGTACTTCAGGTTAGTTAAGTCTTAAGCTAACTCAGGTCTTAGTCCAAGTCTAAACTCAAACTCGGGAATTGAGTTACGTGATCCCCTCCCCCCCCCCCCTCTTCCCTCCCTCCCTGCTTTTACGTGCTAGAGCTATGAGTGTTTTGCCTCATCCCTGCTGGAACAGTTTCAGTGATGCTGAATCTTCACCTTAACTTCAAGCCCCTTGCAGGGAAGTCCAAAATTCACTGATTCCGAAAGCCTGGGTAGCTACATGTCGAGATATCCTCTTTTAGATATCAAAGGACACCCTCAAGGGCATTCACATAGAGGGACTATACCTTAGTTGCACAAAGCGGGGGCGGGGAAGCGTAAGCACCAAGAAGAATCTGAGGTTGGGAGCGGCTTGAATAAATAAATGCGTAAAGAGTATAATCATTTGTTTAGTATAGTTTACATAGACAGCAACAACAGACAAGGAGGCTTTAAGGACTTGAAGGAAGAGAGAAACAAGGAATTGAGTTGGAAAGAGCTTGATTTTCATGTATTCTATCACTTGTTCCATGCATCTCTATCCAGCTAGCGGGATCGAGTTCCCATCTTAGCTTGGGACGAGATCCCATGGAGCTCCTAACTTGGGATCGCAAAACAGAGTTTCAGAGAGAGAAACGTCACCATATTAGGAGTTTCCTGCAACTAAGGACTATACAGTTCAATGACATTGAGGGGATATCACGCTTATAAAAACCCCGAAATGTAGGAGTTTAGAAATCAAGTGAGTTCAGAAATTTAGTAGTCGGAAACTAGGTTCTACGTTTCTACCCTTTCAAGTTCCATTAGCAGGCTAGGAAGAATACTGAATGACAACACAACGCTTATTGAAGTCAATAATTAAGCTCTAACTCTAGGAACTATCTAGCAACAGCTTGCAGCAACTACAACTTCTGGTCCAGACTATTAGCTTGGGATCGGATCAGTGGCTTCGGGAGCTCAAAAGCTCAGGGCTCGGTAGGTTCAGGAGCTCAGTCCAGAGACTGTACTAAAATACAATCGAGATACAGGCAGAGATCCAAGGAGGATCATGAGAGAAGCAGACGCCGAGTCTAGCTGTTTCAGTATCCTGAAACTCGAACCCACCATTCAAGTTCCGTTGCAGGAACACAATGCTGACTAGGGGCACTATTCAGTCCAGGCATTAGGTGCTTGCTTCTGCTCATACAGCTCAGCAACTCGGGGAGTAGCTATTACTTCCGCCTTTAGCTGAGGAATCGGTAAAGGCCTAGACACAGTGCCTCTTGAAGAACTTCTGGCCTTGAGTTCAGCTACTCACGAGCTTGTCTAGCTCATGCAGCTCAGTAGCTGGATAACTCAGGCTACGGCTCTGGCTGTGGGAGATCCAGCTCTAGGAACTTCCAGAAACTAATCCAGGCTCTTAGCTCAGGATATAACTACAGTGTAATGCAGACTAATCCAGTCTTACTTAGTCAAGTCTTAGTGCGGTAGTAAGCAAAGGAAAGAAGGAAGGCACTGAGCTCACTCAGTCACTGCCAAATAGGCACCCCCCTCACATTTTTAGGTGCTCTCAAGGTAGAGCTATGAGTCCGTTGCCTTGCTCACTACTAGGATAGATTGCTTAATGCTAAACCGTCATCTTGGTCTTCGGCACCCTTAGTGAAAGTCCTTCAATTCATTGTCGGGGGGTGGTTGGTCAAGTCAATTCGTTGCAGTCAATGTCGGTAATTCGCTTGAGCCAAAATCAAGTTCAGTCAGTGGCGTTTGCTTACTTTCTTTATGCTCTTTACCCGCTTGTCGCAGTGTTAGTCACATACTGAACAGCAATGCAGAGACAGGAACGGCTACATATTTGCATCGGCACTGGAACCCCTTTGCTTTCAGGGAAATCACATAGTTGGGGGGGAGGCCGATCAAGAGACCTTCTAGACAAGGATATTTATGAACCTCATTATCCACCTATATATATATGTGTGTGTGTGTGTGTGTGTGCGTGTGTATCATGCCATGTTCTAGCATAAATATCAACGGGTATTATCTCATTAACAAATGGAATATTGAGGAGTTCTTCATTTGCTAGACAAGTCTCCAGAAAGGTTAATAATCTATGAAGCACGGACACGGGTGCGGATACGCCTATACGGCATTTTAAAAAAAAAAGGATATGGGTGTGGCCAGGATACGGTAATTTTTTATAATTTTAAATAATTAATATTTGCTTCTATAATTTTAACTAATATTTGCTTTTGAAATATATAGGGCTAATTACACCTATGTCCCTGAGGTTTGGGGGTAATTACACGCGAGGACAATAGTTTGCAATAATTACACTTATGTCCATTTATCAAACGGAATACAAAAATACTTAACGATTTTGACAAAAAGACTTGATTGCCCCTGACTTTATTATAAAATACCATCCTTCCCTATCAAAACCCTAATTTTCAAATTAGGTTTATCTTTCCAAACTTTTTCTCCAGATCTGCCGCCCACTCCCTCACCCCACGCCGCCGGCAGCCCATGCCCCCTCCCTCGCCCTACGCCGCTGGCAGCCCGGCCCCCTCCCTCTACCCATGTCGCCTGTAACCCAAGTCCCACCTCGCCGCCGCCGCAACAGATCTCCCCACTGAGCAAGCCGCAGCATCGGGAGCCCCTCTCCCCTCCGTCGTCACCCTCAACTGCATCGAGGACACCGTCCACTGCCGCCGTCCTACTCCGCTCGATGAAGTGCAGACCTAAACTTACCTTCGGTTATCGGTAGAATAAGGACATAAGACCTCACTTCAGGGACATCAAGAAGTACCCACTGGGTCTTCATTTGCAAATCCGATCCAGAATTCCCCACCCATTGGGTAGAAGACGCCGATTGTAACCGAGATTTAATTGTATATTCGAATCATTGTTTATATTAGAATCATTTGGAGAATCTGTGTTGTGGATTTGAGGGTGGCTGAGGAAGAAGACGCCGGCTGTGGCGCCGACGTGGGTTGTGGATTTGAGGGTGAGTCTGGGTTGTTGCTGCGGCACGGGTGAGGGGGGCTATCATGAATTGTTGAGGCGCCGACAGGGAAAACGGCGCAACCGTGAGTTGTTAAAGGGGCCGGCGATGGGGTAGGGAGGGAGGTGTCGGCGCCGGAATGGGCGTGGGGAAGAGAGACTGTTTAAAACCCTAAACCTAAAATTGGATTAATCAGTGTTTCCCTAAAATCCTAATTTAAAAAAAGAAACCCTAATTTGAACAAACAAAACCCTAATTTGAAAATTTTAAAATATTCAGTATATACAGTCCAAGTGGCAGTATCGTCATTTTAAAAATACGTATTGATGACATCATAAAAAAATACACTTTTTGGACGGAACCCTGACGGATGGACACGGGTGATACATTTGAAACACTTTTGGTCACGGAATGTTGCATTTTGAAAGTGTCTTTGACTGTAATTACCCCCTAACCTCAGGGATATGTGTAATTACCCCAAATATATATGTTTAAGTTTAATGAGCTCTTGTACAAATATATAAAAATTGTATAACTATATTAAGATTATGGGACAATAAGGTCATTTAGTCATCTTCTACTCATTAAAGACCAATTCCATACAGCTACACATGTGGCCTTCTAAAGGCCACAAGTGACAAAGCCCACAAATAAAGTTGAGCACAGTGAAGATAGAAGTCTTTGTGATTAAAATTTTAAAAAAAAAAAGGAAGTCTCTCATGAAGGAAGAGAGAGAGTCAGAGAAGAGCCGTTGCTTCCGCGTTCGCCGTCATCGGAGTTCTTCTCTTATTTATTTTTTTTGGGGTTCCATAGAAAAGGTAGGAGCAGCAGTTTGATGGCCATCGATGGCGTGGCCTCCGGTCGATGGTTGTTGCTTCCTTTTCTCTCTCCTCTCAAACTTTTTGCCGGTAGTCAACGGTGGTTTCAGGTGGTTGCTAGTGGTCATCGGTGGTCCTGGGTGGTCAGTCGCTGCTGCTTTGTCTTTGGCCCCGCTGCTTTCTCTTAGACTCTCCTTCTCCCGATCTGTTGATTTAGGGTATTTAAGTAGATGTTCCATTATTTATAATTTGAACCCCCAAATTCATTGTTTTTTTTATGTTTTGACCCTTGAAAAATCTTTTAAAAGTTTATGTTTTCATCCCATTAACATGCGATACGCACCCAAGTCGTATCGGAGTCGCACCCGGTATTTAAAAAATTAAAATCATAAATCATAAATATGGGAGACATACCCAACACGCACCCGTACCGCACCAGGCGCGCACCCCGTGCCAGTGCTTCACCCCCTAGTGCCGCACCTGTGCTTCATAGTTAATAACACAAGGCGCCCCCAAGTTAGCCAGCAGTAGCTATTGGCACCACAATGTTTATTTTAGCTATCTTGTACCATAAACTTGCATACATGTGGCATCTAACACCCTCAACCATATTCCGGGCAAGAAGCTCGTTGTAATGGTGACGTGGCTTATTCTTGGGGGCATTTTTGGCAAATCATTCTTTTTTTTCTTTTTCTCTTTCTGATTCAGCACCACGTCTATCTCTCCACCACACTGCCACCACCATCTCCACCACCCGCTCCGAGCTTGCCACTCTCCTAGTCCTTTCCTCCAATGACTCCAAGATCAGGAAGCCACCCTCAATCTCAGATCCACACCCATCAACACCGCTGGCTCTGTCGCCACCACAGCATCACCACCAACCACCGGAATCGACGCGTCGATCTCGGATATCAAATCCACCTCCACCCTCACCTGCACCGAGGTCCATAGTGGTGGTAAGAAGCCCTTTTCCCAGAAGAAGACCGGTCGCGCTCGCCACGGCTCCCAGCATATCCTCCTCCGCCCTCGCAGCAACGTCTTCTTCCGGCTGAAACCCTACGACTGGTCCTCCCTCGCTAGCGCCGCCGTTAAGGGCATTGAATCTGTTCGACATTGGTTCTTGATCGATGGTGCATTACTTGAACAAGGTTTACCCGTTGGTTGATCAGTGGTGGTGGTGGAGGCCCACGAATTGGTAGATAAATGGTGGTAGGTTTGCTAGCTAATGGCCATCATGGTGGTTGTGGGTAAATTCATTGTCAAAATTGGTGTGAGGTGGAGAGAGAGGTGGTGTGATGAAGGGAGGTGTGCTAGCGGTGACGTGACTGAAGATACAAGATGGCAGATCAAGATCGATTGCCAAAAATGCCCCCAAAGATGAGCCAACTTACGTCTCTAGTGAGTTCTTTGATCGGAATGGGCGCCCGGGGGGGGGGGGGGGGTTATGCAAGTTTATGGTACCGATTAGCAAAAAAAAATTCATGGTGCCACCCGCTACCGTGCCTAAACTTGGGGCGCCTCGCTTAATTAACCCTCACTAGAATGTCCCACTTCTCAAAAGTTGAAAATTCATTTCTACGTCTTAGTCCTAGCAGAATTAGGTATACCGCAGAAAATATAAAGAGGATTAGCCCGGTGGACGAGACTCCTGCCACTGCTAGGTTTGGAGACGGTTAGATTCATGCAGCCCTAAACCCAGCAAGGCAGAGAGGTGATTACCTGGTTTAAACCAGAGCTCACAATGCAGCAACCGAACCGGAGTTGTTCTTCAGACTAGTAAAACTCATATCATTAAGCACCGAGAGTTTAGAAGACTCTTGGTTCTTCAAACATGACTTATAGGCTATAAAGCATGCCAGATAGGAGACACAAGACAGGGACATGGGATAAAAATCGGGGCAAATGGAGTAATGTAGGACAGATATGTGTTAATTGACTAAATACACCGAAATATGGCATGTTTGCAGATAAACACGCCAGCCTACCAAAATAGCATTTTTATACATCAACCTATGGCGCGATTTTGGGAGGTGCCCTCAGTTAGCTTTTCTGTCAAGTGAGGGTATTTTGGTTAGTTCACGTATTTCCAGGGTTTACCAAAATGTTAGGGGATAAATTTGCAACGGAAACATCTATAACTAAAACAAGGAAAAGAAACAAGAACCAGTGCCCCCTTCCCCAGCACAGTCCCCTTCCTCGTCCACACACACTCAATTTCGATCTCCAAACCCCCCCCCCTTTATCCAAACGCACCACCACAGCCACGCTGCACAGACACACACATGGGCACACCCATCACCCACCATGTTCCCCTGCCACTTGCCCCTTCCCCGACGGCCACCCCATTCGCCGGTCACAAACAAACACAGGCCCACGCACACACCCATCACCAACCACGTTCCTCCGCCACCGGCCCCTTCCCCGGGGACCGGCCCAATTTGCAATTTGACCATCTACACTATAACTTTGCAATTGACCAATTTGCCCTCAGTAGTTTGGGTATGATAATAAAAACCTAGATCTTTTCAAATAAGTTGGACAGAAGGTAAATGTTTGCATGACGTGGCATAAGTTGATGTAAAAAATGCTATTTTGGTAGGTTGGCGTGTTAATTTGCAAACGTGTCATATGTTGGGGTTTACTTAGTCAATTAACCCAACTATTGATGTATATACGCATAATTTTGTTGTATTATATGAAAACCATATTATAAATTAAAAGGACCGCTTAATTACGAGATCCCAAAAGCGAGCATGTCACTGTATAGGATGTATCATGCCCTTAATTTGCACCAAAAGGTCACCTCCTGCAACAGGTTAACCATCCCACCTACCCCCCTCCTCCCTCCTCCACAACCAAGAAAAATGGAAAGCCAGCCAAAAATCATATAAACAAAGTATTCTTGAACTCTAATGCTTCCAACTCGGTATATCAAAACTGATGCTGCTCTTCAGCACTAAATCTAGCACAATTTATGCTTTGAAGGCATTGATGAATTACAAAACAGAGCTTGGTAACTTCTGTGGTAACCATCTAAGCGACAAATTCACAGTGCAGGTGCAATGCTAGTGGGTCAAAGCGATGATGTTGAAAAACTCAAGAGTGCGTGAGCGATCTAGAGCCTTCCTATCATTAGTATAATATCTTAAATACACGATATAACTTCGTAATTACTCAAAATTTACTACAGAAAGATAGTTGTGAGCAATTATGTTGATCTGGCAAAAGTCAATAAAACAAATTGAGTAAAATGCACCAATGGCCACCGAACTATGACCCATTTTTACTAGTCACTCAATTTTATTTTTTTTGTGACTTTTTGATCACTGTACTCATAAATGTGTTCAATCTGACCACTCCGTCAGCCGCAGTTAAATTATCTTCGTTAAGTGGTCATATGCGCAAGTGAGGATCAAAATTGTCCATATTCTCTCTCTCCTTTTTAATGTCTGTTCCTTTTTTTCATTTCACCGATCTGCCTCTTCCATTCATTCTCTTCATTTCCTCTCCCCCCCCCCCGGACCCCTATGACTCTATCCACCACCACCGACGCCAAACCGACCATCACCATCACCCCCTGTCACCAAAGAACCCACTATCATCATCTTCGGAACCGCCACCCGTCAGAGATTTTCATTTTCTGCACCGCCTTTTCAAACGAACTTGCGTGGTGCAATCGGGGATCTGGATTGATCGGCGGCGGCGGGACAGCGTCTACGGCGAAGATCACGGCGGAGATTTGGAGGTTCCCAGGGAGATTGTGGCGGTGGAAGAGAAATTTGGTGAACCCTAAAGTGTGGGTGGCATCGACTGTGGCGGCATCGGGGATTAGAGATTATATTTGGTGGGTAGTTGGTTCACAGTAGTGGTGGGTGGGCCGATTGGTTGTGGTGGTGGGTTGCCTAGTCATCGCAGGGTTATGGCTATCATGTGGTGGTGATGTTGTGGCCATGATGTATTGGTGGCAGGGCTGTGGTCATGATGTAATGGTGGCACGGGTGTGGACTTGATATGGTGGTGGCACGGGTGTGGACTTGATGTGGTGGTCGCGTGGCTGCAGCGAAAATGAAAGGCCGCCGGTGATGGATGTTGGCCGGCATTGAAGGCTGGCAATTGAAGGTGGGCAAATGTTAAAGAACACTAATGAAGAGACAGTTTTACCCTATTTTAAGGCCTCATGAGCACGGCATGTGATCACTGAACGGAAAGAAGTTAACCTTGACTAACATAATGGCCAAATTGGACACATTTGCGAGTCCAGTGGCCAAAATGGCACCAAAAAAAAGTTGAGTGACTAGTGAAAAATGGGTCATAGTTCGGTGGCCATTGGTGCATTTTACTCAAACAAATTTAAATGCCAACTTATACAAAGAGCTAGCTTGGTACAAGAGAAAAGCCCATTCTCCCAAGACCTCTCCAAGCTCTTCAAGAAGCACATTGTTTAGAGAAATGAAGCTATCTTAAGTGCTACGTCACACATGGGGAGTAAGTGCTGGCATGCCACATGCCGACATCGTGTCACTCCAGAGGAGAAATATCCACGATTTGGAAATTTGACTTTGAAGAACACAATTATGACCTAGTCAGTTCACTGTTTGACCACGAATTTGCACCCAAGTCGCCAGTCAGTGATTTGAGTGCGTTTTGCCACTAAATAGTGCCAAACTGTGTCATCTAGGTCACCACCAAATTAACTAAACCTGACAGTGAATATAGTACGCATATAATGTGATCATAGTTATTCTATGACCTGAAAAAGAATTCAATCAAGTATCTTCTGAAGTAAGCTTTCAAAGATGCAGCTCGCAGAAACTGAATAGAAAATAAGTGCTTGCCTTGTTTGCAAGCTGTGAGATGCAGTTCTCCAATGCAGACTGAAGATCAGTGTTGCACTTATCTAAGCCATCACTTGATGCTTCAGCTGAATATTGGATACACTTACGTAAATGTTTGACCAAATCACTTATTGCACCAATGATCACAGCTGAGGTCTGCTGGTTTATATTTTGTGCAAGTTGTCTCGCAACATTAACAATACTGATCTGTATAGCAGGCTGTTTGACAACATTCTTATGCTCCAAATGCTTGACCAAGAACGATAACAACTGATGGGAGTTTCCACCTGGTATCAAAAGACCAAAAAAAAAAAAAGAAGTCAGAAAGATACCAATAAATAGTATCACTAATGAAGCACCAGGGTTCCAAGTGTAACCGGATTCTTCCAGCAGCGATTGCAGAAATTTCAACACAGAAAAGGCAAGTCCTTTCTCTAGTGACCAGTGGTTTTCCGTGTCAAAAGTCTGAAAAAGAGGTTCAAGTACACGCCGAACGGTTGTTGCTTCCTTTGCCAATAGGGCCATATTATGCAAGCAAACCATGGACCAATAAGCGGGGCTTTTCGATATATCCCTGTTAAGCGACAAGATGCCAGAGGATTTAAGAATGTATATTGTTTCCAAGCATGCGAAGATATAGAAGTATTTACAGAATATGTGACCTTACATTGTTGGAACTAAATCTGTCTTATCAGGAAGATCCATGGAATTCTCCAACATCACTGATATAATCTATTTAAGAGTGCAAACATAATGCAAAATGACAGCAAAAACTAGTATTGTCAGTGCCTATTATGAACCAAATATATATATATGAAAACAAGTCATCCACTCCATTGCGAGAAAATAGAAGCCAACTTACATTATCAAAGTCCATGGAGATATGAGACTGTTCCCCCATAAACCGCACCTAGTCATACCATAACAAAGTAAAACAAAGAGAGAATAAGGACAACAACATATTTTTGGGGGGTCAAAGAACAAACATCATGTCAATCACAAGGAAACAAAAGGATAAACAGAAACACTGGAAAGGCATTACAGGAACATAAAGAAACAGTGACACCAAAGTGCAAAAACAGATTAAAATCTTTCCACATAAAGAAAGCTAACTGCCAATTGCAAGTCAGTTCTGATGGAGTATGTCAGCATGCAGTAAATAAAAACTGCATGCCACAAGCAAATCCATATGAGGCAGGAAACAGATTACTACAGGGTATGCGGTATATATAGAGACTGCGTGCTACAAAAGAACTCCTCCCAGCCTATATAGCACATGGACAGAGAATATATAAGATTCCGCGCTTAGCTGTCAGGTCAATGCAGTCGAATTTAGTTTTGGGCCAGGAAGGTGACCTCTTCCTCGGCTTGACCATTACACCGCAGTAACAATGGTTTAGTCAATATGCCACACATCGATAAATTCTAGTCATTTACATAAACATTAGTCCGTTCAAAAATACCGATGGAAAATTCTGGCCTGTGCTGGTAAGCATTTCAGTAAGTTTCAAAGAAGCAAAATAATAGTCTGCTAGTACCAGCGTAAAAACATTTTTATGATCTTCATTACAAATTTGACGAACATAATGGAAGGTAAAAATGCTAAAAACTTGCAATTAGTGTATTAATTAACACCACCTCATAAATAAAATTACTTAATATCTGACTCTAATGGGAGATAAGTATGGTGTCTCCCTTTAACTTGCAATTAGTGATTAAATCACAACACCTTATACATAAAATTACTTAGGGTTAATTACACCTATGTCCCTGAGGTTAGGGGGTAATTACAGTCAAGGACACAAAGTTTCAAAATGTAACATTCCGTGACCAAAAGTGTTTCAAATGTATCACCCGTGTCCATCCGTCAGGGTTCCGTCCAAAAAGTGTACTTTTTGTATGATGTCATCAATACGTATTTTTAAAATGAAGATACTACCCCTGGTAAATTAGGGCTTCAAAACTCTGATTTGAAAATTAGGGTTTCAAAATCTTAATTTGGAAATTAAATTAGGGTTGCAGATCTCATCTTTGTCAGATTCAAGCTACTGAGCTTGAATCTTCTGTAATTTTTAGACGGATTTTTGTGATGAAAGTCTGAGAAGGTGAATTCCAATTTCTTGGCCAATGAAGAAGAGAATGAGAGCCCGCCAGGCATCGGTCGCACTCCATTCCCAATGAAAACTTCCCCCGATCCAAATAAACAAAAACCCAAAAAGCCAGCCTTTCACCCCACAAGCACCCACACACACGCACCAGCTCCAGTGTATGTGTGTGTAGTTACGTTGACAGTTCAGAGCCTACCAAATCCAACTCTGCACAACAAAGCTTCCCCTCTCATGTGTTCCACTTCGTTTACCCCTCGAAATCCCAAATCCCTCACAGCCGTCACCAGGGATTCCTCTTGGGCCTTGACTGGTTTGTGTTGTCACGACTCAGGAAATTTCCTACTGGGTCGGATCTGGGGTCGCCGTTGACATGGACAGCGGTGATGGAACGGTGAGATTGGGCGCGCTGAACATGAAGCCAGATCGGTGCTTCAATCTCGAGCAGGACGCCGTGTTGGTGTCGTTGCTGGTGACTCAAGCAGAAAGCCACTGTGGCGAAGGAGTTAATTGAGATAAACCTAATTTGAAAATTAGGGTTTTGATAGGGATGGATGGTATTTTATTTTAAAGTCAGGGGCAATCAAGTCTTTTTGTCAAAACCGTTAAGTATTTTTGTATTCCGTTTGTCAATGGACATAAGTGTTACATTTTGAAACTTTGTGTCCTTGGGTGTAATTACCCCCAAACCTCAGGGATATAGGTGTAATTAGCCCAATTACTTAATATCTGACTCTAATGGGAGATAAGTATGGTGTCTCCCTTTCACTGCAACTGTTCATTGTTTTACCCATAAGACTCACATGTCCATCTTCACCAATCTGTATGTAGCAGAAAGCCAGAGTGCAGAGGTCTTTGGAATACGAGGGAGTAAAAAATTGGTAGCCCTGATAGTGACCACAAGGTATTGTACTGTCCGGTCTAAGTTAAGATATACTGAACTGGAATTTTCAACCAAAAAATGTATATCAAAGGTACTTCTTACTTAAAATTGGCAAGCTGCTATGGTGGATTGAATGGGGTATTAGAGCTCTTGAGGATTGCATAAAAGGTACTTCTAACTTGATATCGGCAAGCTGCTCCATTGGATTTAACGCAACAGGGCCACTTTGGATTTAGTAGAGCTTGAATGTTCTTGGAACACAATCTATGGGAACTTTATGCAACATTGTCACAACTCAAAGCAACTGACCATCAATTTTACGTGGTATTCCAAAAGTGACTTTTACAGAATAATGGTATAACTCAAATTCTTCTAAGAACATTTAGGGACAAGTGTATAAATAACTAATTTTCTCAGCTCTCAACTTCCTGCTCAAGTGCAAACTGCTCCACAACATTTTACACTTGAAATGTAAAATAATAGGATGAGCGGTGATGCCAAGTAAGTTTGACTAGGTTACCCAGCCACACCAAACAAATTTTCAAATAATAGTCCAAACATTAACTTCTAAGAATAAATATTCCAAGCTTGTGACAAACCCAAAGTCACACACCCGCATCGGGCCCAAAAGAGGGTCCAAAACACAGTAAGATTGAGAGTTCCCCAAGAACCCGTACACCTATAATTTTTCACTCACAGATGTCAACTTTTCACAAAACCAGAATTTGGAGAAATCATTTTTCAATCCCATAGGCAAATCATTCACAAGCTTGTCCCGAATTAGGATAGAAAAATAGGGCATAAATATTTAGAGAAAAATATTTAAACAAAACAATGGCTATAAGTTTTATAGAAACACTGGGCAAGATGGAAGATAAAAAATTTCACAATAATCTCACAAAGGCAAAAGCTTCAGCAAACATGAATCCCCATTGTCATGCTACTGCCCAAATTTCTTTTTCAGCTTCTCTCTCTCTCTCTCTCTCCCTCCCCTTCTCCACTCTCTCTCACAACACACACATGCCTGAGCGATGATAAATAGCTCATGCTTTCACATGAGAAAACTTAACGGGTAGCTTAAATAGGAAAACTGTGAAGAGAACCACCAATCTAATTATATATATATATATATATATATATGAAAGCCGAAGCTGAGAGAAAGTGGCCACATCACGGCCTACGTGGACACTCTCTTAACTCGCCACATGGACTTTCTTATTTTGACTTTGTGAAAGCATTTTGAATTTACTCACCTTTGTAATAATGAATTAGATTCTTTTTTTCTCTCTCTCTCCCCTATTCAATTTAATTTGAATTCATTTTTACTATTTGAAATTCAACCAACTAGATAAATTTTACATTTATCTCTCTTCTATGTCAACATGTTCCATTCAAAAATATTATTGATATCTTGCAATTCTATTAATTCCAAAGATTTGAAGAAAAAAATTCTATATATTTCCTTTAATCTTTAATACTTTCTATTGTGTAGAGAAGTCCAATATTTTTTATCAGTTTTTTCTCTCTAAATAACATAATCTCCCTCCTATTATTTCATTACAAGTTTATATGTGGTTTACTCACCCATCTTATTTTCAATCGTTCTTGTATATCTTTACTCTTTTCTTGGTAGCCTTAAATAATACAAGCCTTAACACACGGATTACTATTATTAGTATAATCACTATTATATCTATTAGTTGCGACACACTATTTCAATCATTTCATCTACTATTTTTCATCTTCATTTGTGTGGTTAAAAGCGAATAATTATTACTTAAGTTCATTTTTAATGACAAAAAATTGGTAAGAGAACTCCTACAAAAAGTTAAAATATTTTTCAATTATTTTTTATCACTATCCAATTTTGTTATTAATAACACATACAAGTTCAGATTTCTGAATCAATACTTTGACAGTTGTTGCTCCTATGTGCAACGCACGGGGTCAAAACTAATTAGCTAAGAAGCACGGACTCTGGTGCGGGTGCAGATACGTCATTTTTCCAAAAAAAAAATAGGATATGGGTGCGGCGGAGATGCAGCAAAAATTTATTAACGTATATTATTTGTGTGTAACAATAATAATGCTACGAACAATAAGATAGTTTGTTAGTTTGGTAGGCTGCTTTAGAAATGTTGAAAGTGCATAGCCAAATATGCTAAAGTTTACACAAGTTTTGGTATTTCTTGAAAGTATTGGGGCAAGTTTAAAAAATTATCAATAAAGCAAGGACCTAAACATAATAGATAGAAAGTTGGATACACACAAACATACCCTAGCTTTTAAACGGTCGTCACTTAAACAAAACAAAGCTATCGACAAAATCGACTGATTTGCGACAACAGCTCTGCCACCAGAAGCCATCACGCGGCCCTGCCGGTCGCCTCTGCTGCCGGACATCGCGGGTTGCCGTCACTGCCGGAAGACCGTCGCCGCTACCGGTGGAGGTTGTTCCTTCTTCTCTTCTCCTTCTTCTTTTCTCCTTGTTCTTCTTCTTCTACTCCTCTACCAGAAAAACTCTAGGTGCGTGTCCCAGACGCACCCAAGATCCAGAAAATTAATTAAAAGAAAAAGAAGTTTGGACACGCACCCATGCAGCACCCGCACCCGACGCACACCCGGTACTGGTGCTTCACCCAAATTGACGCACTCGTGCTTTAGACAATTAGTGTTAATAGAGGTATGCGTAGCCATTACCCAAATTAGCATATGTTCCACAAGGAACTTGGAACTCTCAGTCTGACTATGTTCTGGACCCTCTTTTGGGGAATTTGGACGGTTTTGGTTTGGGAATTTTAGGCTTGTCAGCTGAGAACATGACCATAGTCACAAAAGGCTGTCGATTGAAAATTCCTTTGGAAGTGAAACTATATATCTCATGGAAATGTTTTTAGAGCATCTGTTATTTTGAGAATCTATTGTTGGTCCGGCTAGATAAGCTAGTTAGATACATTTTGCCCTTCGCAGCTCACTCTTTTATTTAACATTTCGGCAGCAAGCGGTGGTGTATACGATAATCAAGTTGTCTGCGTGACGGAGTCGTGGAGGTGGAGTTGAGGACATTATAATATCTTGTACATGCTAAAGGTTGTTAGAGAAATTTGAGTTTTGAAGTTGTTTTGTAAAAGTTACTTTTCAAAAACGATGATACACACTGTGGTTCTAGTTGCTCTGAGTATGAAGTTATTGGTGGTTTAGGCATGGGTGGCAATGTGATGGTGTCTAATGTCTGCAGCCAGTCACACTTGAGCCCATTCGGCCCCACTCTGGGTTCAGGGCGTGACTCATGCACCTGAGAGTGCAAACAATCACCTAAATACTCAACAGGTCAAGTTGAGAAGCAGTAGTCCAACAGAATGGAGGACTACAACTGATAACGCATTATGGAGTTAACCACTTATTTAAAATGTGTGAACCACAATGACCAGGCTTCACTAAAACTCGTGAAATTCGACATCAACTCAACCTGATAATCAGGTCAAATTAACTCGAGCAGCAGCAAATGCCAACACAAAAACCACATTTCATACTAGTGTCCAAAAGGCAATGGTGGCCTGAATAATTTCCTCATCTTATATCTAGAGTGACAGATCAGGCCGTCATTTGAACTTTATTAATTCTACAAAAAGGCTGCATTATCGACTGTTACAATTATTAGCAGCGTTAGCCAAAGTTTGAAAAGAGTATTACTGCAACGTAAGACAGCTGATTACAAACAAGTATTTGGAACTCATTAAGTCAGAACTCTGGAGTTCTATGAGCTCTCTATACGCAGAGCAAATGGGGACAAAGACTAGAGAGATGAATAAGGCAGACAATATGCAAGAAAGAATATGTGACGACTTGCATCCTTTTGATCACTATGTAAGGAAGGACAACCTAATAATGTTAGACTTAAAAGAGAAAAAAGTGACCTCTGTGTAAGGATACTAATTAATTCTTAAGATCACCATCTCTGTGAAAGATACCAGGCATAAAGCAGTATTATTACAATGAACGGTATCAGATAAAGATACAATACCGGAAACATGACGGTGATTATAAAGAAAAAAATGTAAGAGAAGAACAAAGAAGCTATACCATGAACGCCAGAACTTGAAGTCCTCCTGACCGTAAACTTAATGCTCTTTCATCTTCTCCAACTTCTTGAGCCAGTTGACAAAGTTTAGGAATGAGACCTTCTAAGTTGAACATATATGTACCATCCATCTAATAATATTGAAACTGGTTAAGTCCACCTCATTGACAAGACAACTGTATATGTTAACTTGATCTAGTTCCTGTCAGGTCATTCTTCTTATGGCATTAAAATATACTTGGCACGCACAAGGAGCCAATCCGGGACAAGCATTAAAGATATCACCATAGAACAACTCCAAACTAAAAAAACTGAGTCCAAAACTCGCATGGATTCTGTTCATTAAGCATCTAAATGGCAAAATAACTTTCTACCTGGGACCACTATATGGGTATTTCTCACCACCAAACTCAAAGCCTCAGATGCATGTGGGCTATTCGTATAACATTTCCTACCCAAGAATGAGTCTATGCCTTTTTCTACTGTAATGATAACCGCACCCAAGATTTAGTAACTCACACTACACTTCTATCACTAGTTATATACTAGTGTCACTAAAGACCTGTAGTGTCACTAAGGACCTGTTGATGTAAAACATATTTTACCTGGCTGTTTATAAAGTCGACTAGAGTACTGCAACCCAGCATTTGCATTTTATCATTTCGTGTTTGTTCTAAAAGAGTCCGAGCAATTCCCAACAAGCTACTAGCGAATAGTGACCTGCATTTATCGACAGACGCTGGTGAATAACATCGTCAATATGTGCAGTATGCTTAGTCAAATACATCAAACTGACATGGAGTGAAAGTGCAGATTCCATATTGACTTCTAAAATATTCTGGAGAAGCGTAAAAATAAGGTCTGGCGGGACGATTCCACAGAAGTGAAACCTCTTCACTTATGTATCTTGATCTGCTTATTCTTCCCCTAAATTTTAGTGGTTAGATGGATGAGTAGTAACAATCAGAAGAATATACAAAAACAAACTCCATAAGGTGGACTAATGAAGATCTTACGCAACATGCTACTCTCCCATTATCTGTTTCTAAGTTTTTCACCCAAATGATGTGCTCACTTCATCCAAACCTTTTGTGAAACATAGCAACGCGCTATTTTTCAATGCTTGGACAATAGTGAGACGCATCATATAGGATTCGAGATTTTACCTTATGAAAGAATTCTGGAGTAGTTTTGGAAATAAATTTGCAGAGTCAGAAATATCTAACTTAAAGGATGATGCAATAGAGTAATAAAATTGAAAAGGGATCCAATCAGCTCAAAAATAAACATATCCAGACTTACATCTGCTGCTTACATGAAGATAACAATTTCCTGTATACGAGTAACACAACTTTTACAGAGCCAAAGTGCTCATTCCGCAAATCCTTGTAAAATCTCTGCTCCAAGTATTCAGTAATCTGTAAAAAAAATCAATATTGAGCTACACCAGATGAAACCTCTCAGACATACAAGCCAAGACAAATTCTTTTCAACTTATATATATTCCAGCAGGATTTTATGGTTATACAAACAAAGTCCATTAAAGATCTGTGTCCTTTGTTGTGGACATGGAAAGGACGATAAGCGTTACCTTGGGTATTCGTAAAGGATTTTTAGAAGCATATTCACAAAGCTTCCCGATCTTTCGGTCATTTGGTTCAGCATCCTGCCATTTAACATGATTGACAAATCAGAAACCTCAGGAGGCCTTTTAAACAACAAAGACAGCAGCCAAAAGTGACAATTCTGCCAAAATAATTACGTATAACCAACAAAAATCTCATTATTAACCAAAACACCACCTACTACTCCTAGTAAAACAATTATAAAAAAAACTGACATCAACAATAAGAAGCTTCCAGCGGGAACCTAAATTCAGCATGCTTCACAATATGATTTTGAAACACCAATTACCAATTACTTGGTTATAATTAACAACTTCTAATGCAGACCCCAACAAACAATACCCATCCATATAGTATTCAGCTCAAAAAACAATCTATCCATTTATGTGCCAAAAGCAATGGTATTTCACTACATTACTCTGCAAGATAAAAGTTGTAGGCCATAGTTTCACCTGAGATCGAGGGAATATATCGGATAGAAGCTTTTTGTACCGTTTTACGGGCTGCCTAGACCTCGCACGCATTGACGGGCAGAAAATACAAAGGTTGCTACATGCAGGCAAAACCCGCCTTGACATAACCCCCATTTTTTGCACCAAAACTCAAGCCCCTCCTGTGAGAATAATGTTAAAATTAATACAACAGTCAGCAAAACCGCATTGATCCAGATCAGCATGTAAAAAAAATGGAAGTAATATCTTAATCCAAATGATGCCCACCAATACAAAAGGAGAGCTCATCAATTGCTCGCACAGGCAACTTAAGCTAAGTTGCCAGCGCCATCCGGCAGTCCATCCATTGTGGATGGATGGGCCAGATCGTTTTTTTTTTTTCCAAGTAAACTTAGGGGCCGGTGAAATTGCCCCCCCCCCCCCCCCCCCCAACTCCCCTCCCCTCTTGCGCCTGCAAATCCCTCCGATTCAGTAAATCCCTCCAAGGCATTTTGGTCAAAATCTCGGTCCGGCATCCGTTATTTTTTTTATCTAAAAAAAAATTAAATTTGATCCGTCCAATGTTATCAAAGGCGCGCCAAAGCGCAAGGAGTGCGCCTCACTAGGGCTAGCTGCAACACCTTCAAAAAGGCGCACACCTTACGCGCCCAGGAGCAATGCGCAAGGCAGTGATGGAGAGCAACAAAAAAAAAAAAGCCCAAAAAATCCTAGTCTTAAATTTTGCATCGTGGCATCATCTCAACCTTTCATTGTCTTTGTTTCATACCACAATAAATCAATATCTGAATCAAAAAAAAAAAACCTAAAATCCCAAATCCCCAATCAATCAATTATCTTGTTGTTTATTGTGCTAGCACTCTGTCGCCAATTATTGCTCTCTTTCAAGTGAATCGACTTCTTCACTTCACCTTATAGACAAAGACGATGAAATTGAGAAATAATCTCTACCAGATTTGGAGCCTATGATTCTCTTTTGAAAAAAAGCATTGTTGCCTTAACCCTCACTGATGATGAGGATGACATCGTTGTGTTCACTTAGGATCAACTATTTCTCATTGGATTTGAGACTTTTTAAAGTGTTAAAAACTTGTTAAATTGTCATGTTCTGAATTTTTTTACGCAATTTTATTGGTTTCATGCACTAATATCTATTTACTTTTATGTTGCGCCTCACTTCGAAAAAGCGCACAGGGATCCTTTGCACCTTAGGTGCACCTGCGACTTTAAAACTACAAGTCCGTTCATCAGATGACGCTAGCAACTTAACTAAGTTGCATGTGCAAGCAAGGGATCGGGTCCATACAAAAGTATATGAAGACTGTGAGACAATAATTAAGGAAAAACACACTAACCCAACAGTCGAACTTGACTAAAATTCAAATATTCTCCAAGAATTATGATTTTAACAACTAAGTTCAACAGAATTACGAAAACCCAGATAAAATTAGCAAAACATACTGTCTATGATCAACATAGACTCTAAAAACCAGATCCCTTTTTCCAAAAGGGGGAAAAAAAACTAATATTCGTGAACTTAGTTATACCCACCACTTCAAATGGCTGCAGTATATTAGAATACTAATAATTTGGACTATAATTCAGCAAGACCACATTGGCCCAATAATCAAACTTTGCTACAATTCAGATAATATTCTCGAAGAATTGTGGTCTTAAAGTATTTCAAAACAGGAATAAGCAAATTATAATCACTAAACAAGATCCCGTTTTCGAAAAACTGAATTAAACCCTTCAATTCAGAATGGTTGAAGCAGGGTACTTCAAAAAATTGAGACCATAATTCAGCAAAACCACATTGCCCCAACGGTCAAAACCCAGAAAACTCTGAATGGGTTGTAATTCAAGTGATTTTAACAGCTGGGTTCAACACAATTTAAAATCCCGGGTGGGGGATCATAAATTACGAGGTCCATGATCAGCATAAAACCAACAAAAGATCCAATTTTCAAAAAAAAAAAATGTAAATACCATAAATTGAATCATACCCACCAATTTAAATTCGTAAAAGTTCAGCTTGAGATCTCGATGGGATCAAAACCTACAAGCATAGCAATGTGAAGAGAGCTATCAATGATTAAAATGATAATTACGACAGAACAAAAAAAGGGAAAACTGAAAGAAATTAGTGGAATAAAAGGGATTAATGATGCAATAATTGCGATGATAATGATAGCAGTTGCGTTAAGTTGATGTTCACCTGGAATTAGAGAGACAGTGAGGAGGCAGAGAGGCTTTGAATTATCTCCCCCCTCGCGGTTTCCGTTTCTCATTGTCCTCCTGGAGACATTTTAACCCTGACGATGGTTAACCAACTTCTTATGAAATTCTCTTAAAATGTTTCTTTTTTATTTTGTAATAATTAAATAGAAACTCACAAAGTTACATAGATTTATCTTGTAATAATCTAAAAAGACACTCATTCAAATGAATGAGATGAAACAATCGTAATACTTCAGATTATAATCACCCGAATATTTCTTATTTCATTAGATCCTGTCTATAAATACATTACCGTTCTCCCAAAAATTTCTTGTGCTATATTTGACTTTTATAGGGTATTTGTAAATCACTTGAACAAAATATCTTATTTTGATAGGTTAAAAGGAAATTTTTGAAATTTCATAGTGATTTGAACTGTGGATTTGGGGTCCCCAAATATTCATAGTTCAAATCACTAGTTTGAACTAGTTATTTGTTAAATCCACTCCAATCAGTAAAGTACAAATCCACAATAACTAATTTCCTGTTTTTAAAAATTTTGTCTTCCACCTTTTTAAAAATCTTTTGCATATTTTAAAATAATAAAATTTATAAAATCAAGAAATTTTGAATGAAAATATTTAAAAATATTTTAGTATTTCAAAATTTTATATACAAACACACGCAGTTGAGTTCTTTGGTTGTATCTCCACGGGTGAGAACATGTTGGGTGAATGATAGGTTGTGATGCCACTAATTCCAACATCATGTGAGTGAGGACACCATTGATTGGACTGCCGTAATTGATGTTAAAAGCCTCCAACTGTCCGAGAATTAAGGATGTAGACCCTTTTTGTATCATTAAATTAAATGACAAATATACACGCAGTGTTTTTTTTTTCTCCTTTTTCTCTTTTGGCTCTTTGATGCGAGAACCATCTTCAACATAAATAGCACCATTATGCTTAGGTATAAAGCACGAAAAAAAAATTATAGGCTAAAATTTTAAATTTAGACTCTTTTAATAGCTCGTTAGTTATGCAACTTCAGTTTTAGTGACAAAAGTGAAGCGAAAGAGTTTGAGTTTAGAGTGAATTTTATCAATTTTTGATATTATTATTAAGGCATCTTCTTTACTAAATTTGATCGACATCCTTTGGTAATAATGTATAAAGTTAAGACAAAGCGGAATAAATTGGGCAGTAAATCAGAAAAACAATTTTATCAGTACTGGTTATTTATTTGGGTGGTCAAGCAGTTGAAAATATGGGTCATTATGGGGAGTTGGGTGGGTAGTGAAGTCACTCTGGTAAAGTTGAAGCACATAATTGCACCTCATGAAAAGCCTGGAAAGATTGGTGGGTTGCACAACAACTACTTATCCCCCTTGTTTGACTCACTGATTGTTGTATGTAGCTGTCTCTGCTCTCTTTGATCTGCGCTGTTTCTCGAGGCAAAAGCTTTTGTCTTTGGTAGGACAAACGTGCCATACAAATAGTACCAAAATGCAGCATATGCCCATTGATCCCTCTTGTCTTGTTATAGCGAGCTAGGCTCATTGTTATTGGCAAACAAGAATCATGAAAGGAATATCTTCCCTGTAACCCAGGACTAAAATATTAGTTATAATTCATCGGTTGTCTCGTCCTAAAATCAGGGTTGCAGTCAAAGTGTTCATTTTTATATACAATTAAATATCTGAGTGGTTGTTTATTTTATTCTTTGTTTAGAAATCTTATATTAATTGGATCTCAAAGATTTAGTGAACATAGTTCAAAGTGAGAACTTATCCGCGAACTTGTCGTTTATAGTGATTTTTAGAATTTCAAATCATGGTTACCTTCTACTCTGTATATGTTTACAAAAAAAGCAGACAAAAATATCACATTTTTAAATTCCTTCGAGAAGGTAAGAACATGAAACGTTAGCATGTCACTCGAAGACAAGTGAACACCCATCATATAATCAGATTGGAATGCCCATTCGTCTACAATTTTGAGAGAGTACTGCCGTGCAGAGGTTGATCGACAGAGAACAACTTTATCAGGTAGAGGATTTAAAGTTCCTTTAAGTACAGCATGAATCTACCACATGGAACAGTACGACACGCATGGCCTTCTTTGTGATTGTTTCCTTAAATTAAGGCCATTGTCAACTTATGTTGTGGGCTATTGTCTAAAGACTTTCTTGCACCATCAGAGTGCAAAAGTCAGAATCATGCAAATTTTGAACACTATTAGGCTTGTTTGTGAAACTAGTTGCCAAATTAGGCTTAGTTTGTGAAACTCTAATGTAGAATTTTGGATTTTCAGTTATGATTTTTATTTTGAAATCCTCATTTTAGTCTTTGTTAGAAGCAAAACCAACCAATATTTTTCGAACTCCATTTGAATCATTCATCAACTACCAACCACCATGTCACAACACAACATCCTTTAGCGACTAGCGCCATCACCTAATACTAAAGCCTACAGAAAACTGTTTTCACATGATCGCCAACAACTATTTTCACGTCTCCATTTCATCACAAGCTCTACATCAGCATAACAATATCAGCACCACACAATGATACACATCAGCACCACCTTACTTATTGTCACCACCACCTTACATATTGTCAACAACACCACCACAACTGTCACCGCTGCCTCAAGCACCATACACCACCACCACCATCGTCTTAATCAGCAAGCACCACCACTCACAACTACCCGCCATCACCACCACCTAAAAACACTTACCAACGTTATGCCTTTGTACCACTTCCACCAAGCTCACCATCCCACTATCCCATCAACGCCGTCAATCTCTAAATCCAGCCGATCAGATTTGTTTTGTGGGTTCGTGGAGCTATTGATCTCCAAATCCAATCAACTCAGATATGGTTTTTGGGTCCATGTAACTTCGTCCTCGGAGTGCTTTTGGCGGTTAGTCATGATGGATGGTGGTTGGTGACTTTGGGTTTGGGGGGTGATAAAGCGTCAACAAATTTGGGAATACTGGTGTACCAAACATCACCAAATTTTATTTTATTTTTTGATTAAAAAAACAACAACTTGGGTTGCCAAACAGGCCTTAAGTGTAAGCCTTAAAGAGGGTTCTCTTATGCTCGCACAAACAAAAGCGTCATATCATTATGCAAGGCAAAAAGTATTTTTAAGGGTATATTGATTATCGTATTTTACACAAAATAAAAAATGTCATATATTGAACGAGCTACGATTACTACAAAAAAAAAAACAACATGAACCATTCCACCAAACCACACAAGCCGCAAAAAAACCCTCAACTCAGCACCAGGCAACTTTTTGTCAGTCCACAAAACCTTTCTTCGTAAGAATTGTAGGACGCCATATTCAAATTGGAAACATCGACGGGGCCAGTTCAGTTCATGATCAGAGGTAGAAGAATATATGGCTACCAGTCCTATACACGTTTTAAAGCCACATGAGGAAGCATTCCCAACATGTTAGAGTTCCATTCGCGACCAAATTTCTTGTCAAATCAAATCAAATATGATACAAAAAATAGATGAGTAACGTGCTCCAGTAGCAATCGGAATCATCAGCAAGCCAAGAAAGGGCTCCTAAGAGAAGAAAATATACCCAAAATAGCATCTAAAACAAAAGAACGCAGATTTCTATAGATAACCACCAGAATATCCTCAAAGCTAACGTTCGTATCCCTCGTCCTCTTCCTCTAGTAAAAGGACAATCTTGAAAATAATTATTCAAGGAAGATAGCAAAAAGAGAACTCCAGCAACATTCTAGTGGAGGAAAAGCTTGCCTACACTCCTTGTTCTTATGCTGAAAATGTCGGTGTTGTCTTTGACCTACTAAGCCTTTTAGGTTGTAATATAACTCAAAATAAGCTTTCACTTATCGGGTGAGACATAGCATTTTCAGTCAAACTGTGTCAACTACGATTGATAGTTACGTTATCAAATAAGTTAAGATTTCAAAGGATCGAGTTCAGAACCCACCCATCACTTGTAATTAAGATTTTAAAGGGCTCTAACCTGATTCTCAAGGATCTCGGGTCCAAAGCCCAACCATCACTTATAATTCGATAAGGCTCTACACCTATACCCACTTAAAGGGGTCTCCCTTATACATGTGGACAACTATGTTCAGACATATACACTGTGTAATCATTACTTTCTCAGAGTTCGACCTTGTAGTTGCACTCTGACTCAAGTATCAGAAAGTTTACCTGCCTTAGCCCCACTGGGCGATAACTCATTTATGTCTTGTAGCTCATCGTTCCAGGCAGGGTTTTCGATAAACTTTTTAGCAAAAACAGATTGGCATCCTCCATGTGACCCACTAGCCAACAGGCTTCAAAATGGAATACCAGATTGTCTACTGTGTCGGCGACTATTAGCGGTAATGAGTCAAAACCACCAACAGAACCGCCACTGCAATGTCAACAACAAACGGGACAGTGAGATGGCCCTGCACACAATAACCAACCAACCCGCTACAGCTACAAATTAGCAATCCAATTACCATGGCAGCATCACAGCCACTGTGGAACTACCACGTCATCAACCATACGACAGAGCCACCTACATCACCGTCATCAAACGGCTCTGGCGTCATCACTAAAAAAATGGTGGAAGAAAAACACTGCAAAGCGCCACTGAAGGCATCCTCCACAGCCCCGACCATCACCACCAGCCACAAATGGGCATCACAAACCCCCGTCGCCGCCACTGCGGAACTACCGAAGCAACAATGACAACAAAAAAGAGAGAGGAAGAAGCTACGACAGCGCCATTGCCCTCAATGGGTCAAAACCCTAATAGCAGTGCCCTCGAGCGACCGCTGCCACTAGTCAAGTTAACAAGTTCATAAAGAAGTCAGCCCCATCATCATTGCAACGTTCGTAGATTGGTGGCGACAAGGTAATGCCTCACCACCGCAACATCCGTAGATCACCGACGAAACCAGTCGGTGCCTCACCACCACAACTCCCCTACATTGCGCCGTCCAAGATCGTGACCTCACAGTAAGCAACACCAAGCTACGCACCGCCGCTCCTTGCCTAAGATCCAAATCTAGCATTTTAATTTCCAACGGCGACGGCGGCGCCGAATATCTTAAGCACAAGGTGACCCTAATCACGAGCATTACGGCACAGGACGAGTCCTACCCAGTGGTGGAGCCAGAAACAATAAACGTGGTGGGCAGTTAATTAACAAAGGAGGAAAAAAATCTAAGCCTAAATATTGCGACACTGTATTAACCCAACAAACAGACAGCTCAAACCACCGTAGGTCAAAAGAGCATTAGTGAATCACCTACAATTTTATGAGTAGCAAATTCATACACTCGCTTCCGACCCTTGGTAAATCCAAGAGTAAGTTAACCCAAAATTTTATGTGCCAATTTAATTCCAAAATACAAATAATTACACTTTACTAGATCAAAATAGACTTCCTAATTTTTGAGTCCCACCCTTTGTCGAACTCATGATCCGTCAGCAAATATGAAAGATCAAATAAATAAAGGGGCAATTTATAATCTGTAATAAGTAATTTACGTTTCAATACACAAAAGCTAACACCTAACAAGATAGTTTTATTAAGAGAACAAACATTGAAATGACTACAGAGACAAAGATTCGAGTTGTGTTCACTACAACAAACTATAGTATAAAGGCCGTCGAGGACATTTACTTGAGTGACGTTCTTTTTATGCATTTTTATGTGAGTCCCTAATTGAAGTGTAATTTATAAAAGAGTCGTATTTTTTAGGCATTTTAGCAAATGTCACATGGGCATTTTTCCAGTAAAATGTTCCCTTTTTGTGTTTATTTATTGTAGCGTCATACATTAGTGTCATAATTAGAACATGGAGCTCTTCCGAACAATCTTAACCGTCAATATAATTAATGTGTGAATTAGCATTTAAATCCATCCCTAAAACAACCCGGAACTACCACCTTAAACCATCAACCGCGCCACTTGTTCCCCCCCCCCCCCCATCCCTTCACCTTTCTGGATTAGACAAGAAAGGAAATTCTTTTCCTAATCACACAGAAGGCAGAGTAGCCTTACCATTCTTGATGAACCAAGGCTACTTCACGGCAATGAATGGTGGTATATGTCGGTAGCACCATCTACCACCATATCCACATTTATTGTACCTTCTCTTCTTCCTTCGACCTTCATTTCAGATTGGGCTGTTTCATCCATCTTGGCAGCAAGGGAACCATTTCTAGTAAACCCTAAATGAGAGATAAGAAGGCAGTATGTGGGCACATGCCCCCCTGTGCCCCCCGATGTCTCCGTTACTAGTCCTACCTAACAGAGTTCCACTTAAACAAGGCGTATAACGTGCACGGCATGGTTTGATGGTCCTCAAACTTCAATATGCAATGGATCAACCACAACTACGTAGATGTGCAAAATTCCTTTGAGGCCAGCTTGTGGCCATTACATTCACCTGACTGACAACTCCACCCTCTATTGTTGGCTCGACGATCCCCTCCCTGATGAGTTCTACAACCTTGCTGCCTAGTCCCGCGTCACGGTCTTCTTCAATATCCCAGCCATCACACTGCAATGTCGCACCTCGATGTGTGAAAAGCAGCACCACCAGATGCTAGCAAGCTTTCTGAAGGTTGTTTTTTGTGCGCTTTTGTACTGAGACCTAATTATTCTTTGGTTTAGCTAGCATTGTTCAGTTGCGCCAATTGGCACAAGCACTTTACATTTAAGGTCTTTCGAGTGCTATCAATATTTAATTTAGGGTAAATTGAGTCACGCAATGCAGTAAATGTATGTTGTCTAATCGACAAGGCCCTAACACGGTCAGATTGACAAATTATTGCTCTTATATCTATGTTAGAAATATATTTGTACTTGTAAGCTCATATACTTTATTGTTGTAAAGGATATTTCCCTCTTAGATGTTTTTTCCTATTGCAAGAGCTTAAACTGAGCCCGCAAACTTCAATAATGACATATAGATAGCTTCATAAATGAGAAACAAATTCACAGCTCCCTGTGGCTTTAAGTCACGTCCAGGATTTCTACTACAGCATCCTGCCAACTCGTCATTAGATGCTATCTCGTAATATTATCCAATCACTCATTGACCTTTTTTAGCCGAGAGATATTAACACCTTTGCACATTGATGAGTTGATCCTACAGTAATTGAGGCACACATACTGCCAACGCATCTATTGCATCAGAGCACGTCACCAGCTTCTGCTGATAGCGCCGCAAATACGTCTGGTAACTATATGAGCGCATGCCCATGTGACTAGCAAATCGAAGCTAGTTGCTGTACAGCACATTAACAAATTGAGCAACATCTTTATTGATCATTCGGTGACATCTTGCTCAGACGAGTTCCCCGTCCTCTAAGCTTTATTTGTTTATTCAGCCGAAAAGACATATTATGGCCCTTTATATCTTATTGCTCATACAGGTTTTTCTTGCTACCATACCCAAAATAATGGCTAAAAAGTAATCCTTACATTTACGCCTAGTCGATCAGCAGGGCTTTATATATATGACAGTAGAAATATTGCAGGCTTAATGCCCTGCGCCTTCTCACTTAGCATCACGGCAACAAATACTTATTACTTCGACCGCAGCCCCACAAGGTTTCCCAAGAACTTTGTTCACAATTAGACCCCAAGGGCATTCCCTCAAGGGATGATCTAGCGAGCCCAAGCTCTAAGAAAGCTTGGCTTGGCTCTACACCTCAAGAAGATAGGCATCATTTAAAATTCACCAACCCATCATCCTTTCATCTCTCTAAAAAACTCCCTAGTGATATGCTAGATGGGATTTGCTAGCTCTTAGCAAATGATGAGAGTTTGCATAAGGTAACTGTATAGGCAAATGTAACAACCAGCGTGAACAAAGCTTTATGTATTCTCCACAGAGAGGATACAGTAGGGCATAACCTCTAGGAATTTCAAGACCCATGATTTATTAAAGACAAATCCGAACAGCCTGCTTGAGCAAAGTTCTAAGACTTAACTCTCAAGAGCTAAAGTCTGAAAAGCCTACTAGGGCAAAATTCCATGCCATAAGCTCCCGAGAGCTTAAGTCCTAGCACGAAAAGATGGAAAAAAAATTATTTACTCTTATAAGTGAATGAAAAATCCATCAAAAATTTGATCCGTGTCTCAAGACACTTAGTATACACTTCCTTAACCAAACATTTTTGGCTAAGAAAGTGGGGGGCTAATGATGTAACTCAAAATAAAGTAGTTATCGAATGATACCTAGCATTCTTACTCAAACTGGGTCAACTACGATTGGTAGTTACCTTATTGGTTAAATTAGGATTTTAAAGGATTCTAACATGATCCCTAAGGATTGGGATCAAAGCCCAACCATCACTCCCAATTCTATTAGGGTTCTACACATATGCATATATGAAAGGGCATCCCCCTACGTATGTAGACAACTGTGATATCCTATATCGAATGTGGAATAATATGAGATTGCCCTTATAAGACTTTATTTGTAATCTTAGAAGTACTTACTTAGTTGGCCTTTTTGAAGGAGGCATTGCCTTGTGGTGGGGCTGTGGATCGAGTTGTTAAATATGGTATCAAAGCAAACTCTTAAAAGCTTGGGCTGGGCTATCTAGTCAGGTCGTCGGAGGTTGGGACAGGAAGATACACTCAAATCGAGCTGATCTGATTAGTTTGTTGGTATTATCCAATAATGGCTAGAGAGGAAGACTTTGAGTTATGTGTAATCGAGCCTTAGCGAGGATGCCAAGGCTTAAGGAGGGAGATTGTGATATCCCACATCAAAATTTGTTATTAGCCTTATAAGGCCCTATTAGTACCTACTTTGCTAGCTCTTTTGAGGGAGGCGTTATTTTGTGGTTGGGCTGTGGACTGGGTCGTAACAAATGGTATTATAGCCCACTCTCAAAAGATCGAGCTGGTTATCCATTTGGGTTGCTAATGGTAAGGGGAAACGAAGGCAAGATTGAGCTGGTTATCCATTTGGGTTACTGTCAGGCCTCACCCACGAAGTCATTGAAAAAGAGATGTTCAAGTTGAAGAAGATCTATATAGATGAGAATCCGTAAGATATGATGACTAATGTTATTCCCATAGAAAACTTCAGACTCTGCACTGAGCTTGCCAATATAATGTACTGTTGAAGTGCCCTGAGGCAGCAAAAGCGAAGACAGCTAGAGAATGTTTGCGAGAACTAAAAAAGAAAGGTGCAGAATTTGTTGGCGTTAGCTTTACATTATGGACACAACCATAAAGTATGAAACCAATGCCATCAAAATGTGAATAAAAAATGGAGAATAAAGTCAACATATGGAACCCACATAGCAAAGGGAGTGAATGAAAACTTCAATATTCCACATCAAGCCATATATTGAACATTATAAGTACATCGCTTCTATCTAACTAAATGGATTACCATTATTGCAAAAGTGACTATCCGTGACAACTGGGATTATGCAGTGCTCATTTTGCTTCTTTTGATAAAAAAAAACTTACCTACCCCTCTCCTATATAAAGAAAAGAATGCAGAAGCATTCGACATACCAAACACCTACACTGTGAAGCATTTAGGGGCTGTACACTTACAGAATTTTGTTTTCATTTTTGTAATGATGATGAAAAAGATGCTTTTTTGTGTACTTTTATCTTTTTCAGTTTCGTTTTGGATAAAAAAATCCAAACAGTGACAAAAAAGGTGAAAACACATTCTCGCCGTTCCATCTCTCACTGTCAGAGAATAGAGTTTTGCCTTCACTTTCAACGTTTTTTCTGACCTCTTCTAGGCCTTGCCACGTCAGAGGGAAACCGTGGCTCTCCTCTCTCTTGTTCCCCTTTATCTCCTTCTTCTCCTTCATTTCCAATGAACAAATCCCCAACAACTCTCTCCCACACCATTCGTCAATCTGCCAAAAGCAACAAAGAAATTCACCGCAGCCCTCTAGCTGTCGAACACCCAGGATAAATCGAGACGACCAACATGTCACTGGTACCTTCTGTCTCCCAATCAAGCATCCAACAATCCAGAAATGGGTGTGTGCGACTGTGTTGTTTAACTCATTAATGGGGGAGGGGAAATGGGTATTTCAGTGCACATGGAAGGGGGAGGGGAAATGGGTATTTCAGTGCACATGGAAGGGGAAGGGGAAGACGAGAAGGGGAACATTTCAGAACATGTGGGTGGGCCATGCTTCACATGATGCGAAGTAAAAGGAGGGTACTTTATTGGGAGAAGTAAAATGAGGGTATAAAAATAATTTGTTAGATTAAGAGTAAGGTTAAAATGGGAAGATACGTGTACAAATAGTGTAAAAAATGTTAAACATACAAAAATGGATTCAAAAAAGTTGATAAAAAGGAAAATAAAAATGATAAACGTACAAAAAAACTGAAAAAAGTAGATACAGAAAAAAAAAAAAACTAAAAGTACACAATACGATTTTAGAATTGAATATTAAAATCTAGAAAACAAAAACAGCATACAAAACATGAAAATAAATTACTTAAACGTACGCCCCCTTAGCAATTAAGAGCTAAATGCAGTGATACACCTTGAGTTAGCCACTGAGAGCTAACAAGAGTGTTAGACATTAAAAGCTTATGATTGTAACTCAAATGATAAAGCGTTAAGCACTTTTGCAATAGCACTAGTGAGTGAGAAAAACCAGAAAGAGTTTTTATTCTCAATGAGAAATATAGTAAAATGAGTTTAGGTGCATTTGAGAATTGGATCTAAGTAACTGAGTGAAAGTTCTCATGCAACTTATCCGTTATATAATGCAAACTTTTGATGTCTTTGCCATGTAAGTAGCCAAGAGGCCGAACCACGTTAATTATACATTCCATATTTGTGTGTGACAATTATATTTTCTTTTTTTCTTGTTGTGTTAGCTATACCTGTTTTATGGCTTAAATTCCAACAAGTTTGTATGTACAGCTATGCATGCTAAAAATAAAAATGGTTTTGGCAGTATTTTCAAGCAGTTGGGAAGTTATTTCTGTGAAGCGTTGGTGAAGCTTGTACTTGTTTCCTTAGAAAGTGGGGTGGTTCTTGATGGCGGTGGTTGTTATCTTGGCTATGGTAAATTTGAGTATAGCATATTATAAAATGGTAGAGATGGTTCAAGGTCGGATCAGTTCAAGGACGTTGATGGCCAAAGCATTCCCAATGAGTTGCAGATGGCATAAGTCGAGCATGGTTCTTGCGATAGCTTCAGCCCTGTCATCAAACACGATGTGCAGTTCTTTAAGCCCGAATTGGTTATAACTAAAGGACTTTAGCTTTGGCCATCAACGACCATCGACTTCAATAGCTTCTACGGACATTTATGTAAAAGTAAGGCGAAGTTCCTCCAGCAACGGTAGTTTTTTTGAATGCTTTGATCAACACTTCACATGAAAAATTCTCATGGCAACATGCAAATTGAAGACGTTGCAGCTGACTAGCTCTGCAAACAAGTCGCAAACCAAAGCGATATGGGTCTCTCACTAGTTATAAGCTTAAAACGAAAGAAAAAATGAGTCTGAGTTCATGCAAAATAAAACAATGATCTTCCTTCTCGTGTATCCTCTACATCACATGCCACTGCCATCTGTTATTTTGTACTCGTAACATGAGGATGATAGAAATTCTCCATTAAGTAAGGACAAAGTCTTGAACACTGGCCTAAACTTATGAAGAAACAACCACCTGAAATGGGCAGCTTCACCCTCTAGTCAGCTTAGATATCATTCAAGATTAATTCGAGTTCAATCAAACTGTTCAGCAACATAATCAACCACTTGACTCCAAGCATCAATGAGGGAGGAGAATTTCCATAATTAAAGGTGGCAACATACAATAATTGTACTGTTTGCCTAGGATGTTTTACTTACTTACTTACTTACTTACTTCTTATCGGGGAATGACATTATTGGGCAACTTAATCAAGGAAATATAACCTCACATTAGCAGCTCAAGATGATAGGCAGGAAATATGGTCAGCACCAGTTTACAGTGCCGGAACAACATTAGGAGGAATCAATATTTCCAGAATGTTAAAACATTCAACACTCCCCTGTAAAAGAAAACACAAGCAACTACATAGTTCAACTAGCCTAAGACACCGCAAAGCATCAAGTCTCACAAAATTAAAGAGACGGCTGGTGAGTATGGGTTTATCCAAGGATTAAATAGACTGTGCGTGTTACCATGGGCGGATCTCTTGCATGACCGAGGGGGGCCACAACACCCCCCCCCCCCCAACTTTTGAAAATTTACACAAATCTCGTAACGTTAATTAATTAGGGTTTCTTTTTGTTGTATTTTTTACTCTTTATGTTATCGGTCGTCGTATTCTTGTTTCTCATTCTTTGACTCCATCTCCGTTCTTTCAATTTCTATATTTCAAATCTCCTGATCACGAAAAAAATAAGAATGGATCAAGATTAGTTTTTTTGAAGCTTAAATTCTTATAGCATGTTAACTTATACGTGACTATTGTACTCATACAGCTAATAATCACATTAGTAATTCATCTATAGAGTAAGAGTTAAACTTCTTTATGCAAGATTAGTAATTCGTTCTTGATTAACCTTACCAAGTTAAATAAATCATTATGAAAAGCAAAATTAAATGATTAGTTGTCAAATTGAGTAATTCTTTTATGTTAGCCATTAATTTTTTAATGCCTTTTTGGCCCCCCTCGATTAGACTTTTTGGATCCGCCCCTGCGTGTTACATAACCAATGAATCAATGCAATCACTAGATGAGAGCTGCAAGAGCTTCGGAGAGCTCCTTCGCTCCCATACTAAATGCAAAACGAAGAAAAGAATAAGCAGAATTCCACTTCTTATAAACTACATGATACCCATGAAGACACAGTTTTCATTTGACTCCAGCCAGCTCGAGATGAGCTACTATGACACCCAGTATCCATCCTGCTACTATGGAATAACTCCTCAATCGTACCAGGCACCAAAGATAGCAAAACAAAAAAGCCAGCACTTCTAAAACACACCACCAAGATGGAGAAACAGATAGTGTTGCTGCTAAAAATATGTCTCGCGTACGTTGCGGAACCCGAACCTGGACCAATGACCTGCAAGACAGAAAACGAGTGACCGCCGGGTGGGGTTCCCGGCGGAGAACTCTCCGATGCTTAAGTCAGAGCGCAGCTACATGATAATGACTTTGAAAAAGCATGAATGTGTGTAGTTGTCCCATACCTGGAGGGGTAGACCCCTTTATATAGCTGTAGGAGAAGACTCCTAGTAGGACTGGGCCGTGGGCCAGATGTGTTAGGATCGCGTTAGGATCCTCGAGGATCACGTCACAATCCCTAATAAGATAATAATTGATCTCCCAGTTTGACTGGGATTGCCGGGTATTCCCCAATTATTGGGAGTTATATTTGAGTTATATCATAAGCCCCCCCACTTCCTTAGCTAAAATGTTTGGCTGAGGAAGTTTATACCTGGTGTCTCGAGACATGCGTCAGATTTGTAAGTGATTCTCATCCACTTGTAGGGGTAACAATATTTCTCTCTTCCATGTGCTCCGACCTAAGCGGGAGCTTAAGCCTTAGAACTTTGCCCAAGTAGGGCACTAGAACCCTAGCTCTCGAGAGCTAAGTCTTAGAATGTCGCCTGAGTAGGCTATTCAGAATCATCTTTAGAAAGACGAATCATGGGATCTCGAGATCCTTTAGGGGCTGTGCCCCATGGTAGCCTCTCTCGGGAGAGGACACAAAGCTGTGCATGCAAGTTGTTGCATGTGCTAAGTGTTTGAATGTCCACTCGAGGGGTCACCTCTCCTTTGGATGGTGTTCATTTTGTGCAAGTGTGTGTTCTTGAGCTCGAGCCGACCACATCATGCTTGTGTTTTACTTTGTCACGAACTCTTATCATCAACTAAGAGCTAGCAAAGAAGCCTCGCACTCACGCTTGGCTGGGTTTTGAATTGACAAAGAATGGTGGGGGGATGAAGTCCCATAGTCCTTTGCTGTTTCACGGGTTAGAACTATAGCTAAACCGTTCGGATAGAGCTCGAGCTCTATCGTATCACCCTCGGGGGTGTTCGTCCTTCGAGGGACTGATGGAGCGCGGAGCTCATGCAAATACCCTCGGAAGTTTGACGGAACTTAAGAGTTCTCGTCTTACAGGCCCTTGAGGGCGGATGGAGCCGGAGCTCATGCAATTACCCTCGAGGGTTCGACGGAATTTTAAAAGTTCTCATCTTACACGCCCTCGGGGGTTTAACGGAACTTGGAGTTCTTGTCGTACGCTCCCTCGGGGGTTTAACAGAACTTTAGAGTTCTCGTTGTACGCGCCTTTGGGGGTTTGACAGAACTTTAGAGTTTCTCGTTGTATGACCCCTTAGGGGTTTGACGGAACTTAGAACTCTCGTCGTTTATGCCCTCAGGGGTTTCTCGTCCTTGTTGCCGCGGTGCCAAATAAGAAGGCGCGGTTCATGGAGCCCATAATATGGTCGCTGTGGTGAACCTTTCTGTCTAATAAGATACAAGGCATTAAGCCTGTATAAGAATGATCTCATGAAATATAAAGCCCCCCGGCCTTTGAGAAGGTGTGGATATATAAAAGACGGCTTTTAAGCCCGTATGTAGAGTCCAGTCGCCAGAAGACCTGTGAGAGCAGTATAGAAGACCATAGTTTGCTTGCTCGACTAGATGAGCATATAAAGCTTGAGGATGCATAGTCCGTCCGAGCAAGATGTCACTGATGATCAGTAGAGTAGCTGTCGCAGTTCATCAATATACTGAGAAGCAACTAGATTTAGTTTGCTGGTCGCATGAGCTTGAGCTTGCAGTTGTACCGGCATATTAGTGATGCTTATTAGCAGAGGCTGACGATATGCTCTGATTCACTGATCGAGGTCACTGTGTGACCGAACATCACAAGATAATAAGAAATGCCGAGTTGGCAAGATGCTGCAGCAGAAAACCCTAAACGCGACTTCAAGTCACAGGGTGCTGTGAATTTTTTTCCTTGCTTATAAAGTGGTTTATACGTTACCGTTGATGTTCGCAGGCATAGTTTAAACCTTGCAAGAAATAAAAATACGTGGCTGAAAAAACAGCCTTTGAAGCAATAAAGCATATAAAAATGCAACTATGTTCTTAACACATAATTAATAGCGGTGTTTTAGTCATCGCGGCCCCATTAGGGTTTTGTCGGTTAGCCGACAAGGGTGTGTTGCACTGCATGTCGCAGGTGAGCTTAAAATGTCATATCAATCGGAAGCTTTGACATGTAATGTGCTCACGCCAATGGACGCAACTGCATAATACTAGACAAAAAATTAAAGAAGTCTAGGTAATGAAAGTGCAAAGAAAGCAGCCTTTAGGAAGACTTGCTAACGCCTAAAATCGCAGTCGCTTAATTTTTAACGACACACAGACGACGAAATATGCTCAGCCTTTAAAGAATGTGCGACACTTGCGAATTTAAATGAGACCCTGCGGGTCTTTAATCTAAATAGGCTGTTTTGACTGTTAAAAGCTTTATACTTTTAAAAGCGTGTGGCCCAAGTCGGATAAATGAGACCCTTAGGGTCTCAAATATAAATCAACATCTTTTGTAGTCCAAAATGTCAAATAGAGAAGACCCCGTAGGTCTAAAATATGAATACACAATTTATGGGGTGACATTTAGAAAGCTTTAAACGAAGTGATGTCACCTGGTCTGTTTCTCTCACGGCTAAGGGACTTTAATCGGCACAGCACTGTGTGACAACGTCTGCCGTTAAAGCAGCAGCACGTTTTGGGGGCGATCGTGCGGGCCTTGATGCAAAATTGTGGCGATATCACTGGGGATGAGATCGCCGTTTGTTGGTCGCAGATCTAGAGGAAAGGCCACGAATATGAATGCAGCGAGGTGGTGCCGTTGTTTTCCTGGAGGACTTGCCGTGGCGGTGACAGTGATGGGGCGGTGGCGCACTAGCGGTGTTGCTCGGCGTAGTCTCAGCCGACGCGATCTTGACGGAATGGTGTCGTCATTTTTTGTCGCGATTGACGGAGCTGCTCTCGTATCGCGGTAACACAGATCTGAACTAATGGCGACACCACGGTGAGGCGGCGCTGTAGATCCGGCAGTTATTACTAGCGGTGACGTAGGGTGGTCGAGGTCTCGACCGGCGTCATCAGAGAGGAAGGAGGATCCGGTGGCTGTTGGATCAAGACCAGAGGCAGCGTCTATCGTGGGGACGCCGATGACTATGTGGCTGCCGTCTGTTGAGGTGGTTGCGTTGCTCGGCAGTGGCTGCTGGAGTCGGCTCCACAGCAGTGACCGGCGAAATAAATCTCGGAGGGAAGCGCCTCCGGCGCGCAGGCCCATACCGAACGGGCTTGATTTCAGTGCCCAATGCCACGCCAAGGACATCAACAGAGAGGGCGATAGACGATATGGCAATCTTCTTCTCTCTTTTTTTTAATTTCTTGGGATATTGTTGATGCTGCTCCGGCAGCTTTTCGATGGTTGCACGGCCAATTGTGGTGGTCCTGCGACATTGCCTGGTGGATCGTCAAGGGTTGTTGGTAACCACTGATGCTGGCTGATGGCGGCGGGCCTCCTGTCTGAACCTTAGCGGAGGCTGATCGAGGTGGCTTGGCTGCCAGCAATAGCTTGTTTAGTTTCTAAAGTTTTTTTTCTTTGATTGTGACGACAATCTGACGTTGTCGGCGTTATGGCAGATTGCGGTGAGGCCGTTTGACGATGGTAGTACCGTCGATCCCATTGGTGATGACTCTCATAGTGTGATGGTTGATCGGGCGTGAGGCTGCCCACGTAGGTACCAATGGTGCCGCTGTAGTTTAGGGTTTTGCCCATGGCGACAGAACAGCGTTCTGGTGCCTGGATGGTTGAATCTTGTGACCTTCGGCGGTGGCGGTGATTCCGACGCGTTGCCACCGTTGCTTGCAAAACGAGCGTTTTAATTTTCTTGAGGTCGATTGCTTAGCTGCGCGGGTCCCACGGATGGCGCCAATCTGTTGCAGCTAAAAACTGGATCGGGAACTACACCAGAAATCAGGCCTGCAAAAGAGAACACGGAGTGACCGCCGGGTGGGGTTCCGGCGGGAGAACGCTCCGATGCTTAAGTCAGAGATGGCTAACAATATAGAATTCTGAAGAAGCAGTAAGACACAATGTGTGATTGTGTGTGAACTTGTCTGTACCTGAGGGGTCAGACCCCTTTATATAGCGGTAGAAGGAGGAGTCCTAATAGGACTGGGCTTTGACCAACTCTAATCAGAATATAATTAGGATCCTAGAGGATCTCATGTCAATCTGAACTGATAGAGTCAGAGTCTCTTTAGGATTCTGCCCAGTGATTGATACGGTAACTGCCATATCAGTAATGAGCCAGTGTGGGTTACGTGTCATAACTGCCACGTGTCGTCTGTAGATTTGAGGGATATTTTTAGCTATATCAGATAATCTACAGTCTTGACGTCTCTTTCGCAGATATGGCAACTCAAATGAACTTTCACTATTTCTACAGCCAGCTCCAAACAAACTGATGCCCAATATCCATTCTAAAAATTTACGATAACTGCTCAATTGTTCAAGGCACCAAAATAAGCAAAAATAAGAAAATGTCAGCACTTCTAAGTAACATCACCAGATGGAGGAAAATATGGTCTATAATATCTCTGTCCTCTTGCGGATATGGCACTAACTTAAATGAACTTCTACTATTTCTACTATGACCCAAACTTGAGATCAGAAAAAAAACAATATTCTGGGAACAAACCTCCAAATCTCTTTCCACTTAAAATCTTAGAGATCCCTTGTAAAGTTGACCTTTAAATCTTTATCTTCATCTAAGAAAACATTGAAAGAACTTAACAACATGTGAACCACCTATCCTATCTCAGAGTGGGAACTTGCCCAAATCTCTTCCAATGGCTTCTGTAAAATCACACAATGAGACTCTCTACTTACATATTAATCCACCTCTTTTTTCCAATATCTGGAATACACCACCCAATGCCACAAGGCCTCATCCACTCTAAACAAAATAAATTTCTTGCAGGGCATGTCTTCTTCACACCAAGGTCAATAGCCTGTTTGTGAATTTTGAGATGAGAGAAAAGAAAAGAAGAGAAGGGAAGGGAAGACAATTTTCCTTCATCTTGTTTGTGAGTTTAAGAGATAACAGAAAGTATCATTTCTTTCTCTTATTTGTGACTTCAACATACCCTTAAACTATATCGTCATAATTCTAACCAAGACCGTGATGTATGATACTAAAAAAGAACATGATTTTAACGGGAAAATAAATTAATCATCAATGATATCATACAAAGTTCATACCATATGAATGTAATAAGACTTACATCATTGGTTAATGTCACAATAGAAAGAAAAAAAAAACAAGAATTAGTCATGAGTTGACTATAAACATTCCAACATCTAAATCTGATTAATGTCACACTAATAGCAAAAAAATCAGTCATGAGTCAACTCTAACATCTAAAATAATCATTTGTTTGTAAGTACAATGGGAAGTTCTTGAAAGGAACCCTAAAATCTAAAAGTCGTTAAAAATTTAGTCTTCATTATTTCAAGAGTAATATGGGCATTTTTAAAATATTACTTACAAGAGTTTCCTTTCTTTTTGTTTCTTCTTAATTTTAGGAGGAAAGATTTAGAGACAAAAGAGGCCCAAACTTTCCTCTTCTTTTTCTTTTTTTCTCTCTTGAAAAGAACTCACAAACTAGAGAAAAGGAAAGAAAGGAGCCACTTTCCTTTCCTCTCTTTTCTCTCCTAAGAAAACCTCGCAAACAAGCTACAAGTGAACAAACAAAGTCTTGTTCCACATGACGAAACGATATTTCCTCTCACCAGCCATGCCATAACAGAGGACATTCGTCTGATTCTCAGAAGTATCAGCGACAATGCCTGAACGGTATAGAAAGATATGAAACAAGTAACAATGCTAGATAAGGTGCACGTTTTTAAATGACTCATCACCTGTTGTAAGCCCTCATAACTATAGTTGTTGTAGAAGAACTCGACTAGGTAGTAAACCCCAAGCCAGTTAACTTTACTTTATGTATATAAGCCAATTTCCCAGCCAGTTACAAACCTGTGACTTTAAGAACACAAGACCTCTAGTGTCTTTTACAATGACTGGAACCCCAATAATCATAGTGTACTGTACCTGTTATCTATTACCACTAGACCATCAACAAACTTTGTTAGTTTAGTTTAACCAGCACTTGACACCATTATGTGTCTGATTTCCTTAACAAATAGAAATAGTTGATATGTTTGAAATGTTAATGGATGAACTACACTAGGCTATAATTCGACATCCTCACCTGGTGGATGTCTGTTCTGATAACTAGATGATAAAATACCTGATCCAGAGCTGTCAAGAACACTGAAAACTTCATATATAAGACTACAACTCAATCTGTCCTTCTTAAATCCATCCTCTATGTCGTAGGAATCCCTTGGATATGATCCAAACTAGAGAAAGGGCTAGGGGAAGCTTGAACCCAATTCCTATAATGAACCAAAAACTTAATATTGTTATCACAAGAATTTCAAAACCTTACGGATATCAGAAATGCCAACTAACAAGTTCACAAGATTATAGAACAACATGACTGAAAAGTGATCTGGGTTCCTTGTCTGCAAAACTTCAATTAACAAACTCATTAGCAACGAAGTGTACCTTCAAATATATCTCCCCGGTACGAAAGAAGTCTATGAATATGAATATAATCCACTAAACACATGCAGGAGCTTAAAGGTAGAACTCGAGCCAATCTAACATATTTATATATATATATATATATATATATATATATATATATATATATATATATATATATATATATATATATCCTTCAAGTCTCAATATCCCACAAGATTGTGATGTCAAGGAAAATGGGTTCGTACTACGTGGAGGTGGCACAGGGGACGCAGTCCATGTCAGCTGCCAGATGTATACAGTGAGAGACAGTAAGAACAGAGTAAATGCAGAGAGCAAGGCTTCTCAGACGGGTCATGAGGAGTGGCAGTGCTGCTGAGACGAGGCTAAGGCGAACAGGGCCACAGTCGATGATCCAAGCAGAAGTCCAAGTTACGGTCCAAGTTGAGGTCCAATGTCACGGTCGATTTATGTCCAAAATCACAAGAGAAATGTATCTCTCTCTAGAATCCAAGAGCTCTCAAGTTCTAGAGTGAGAAAGTGATTTTTGTCAAATGAGAGAATTATGTCCCGAATGAGTCCAAAAGTCCACTATTTATAGTAAATAGTATACTTATGTCCTAAAATGCCACATGTCGTCCCCTGGGAGTGACACGTCATCAGGGGGTCCCAAAATATCGGTTCTTCGTTGGACTGTCGGTTCTCAAAATTCGTATTGTCTCGCCCCATACATTGTCGCTCTACCTATCTGAGAAGACTGACCACACCGCGATAGCATGATTAGAGTAAGCCCGTTGCCCGAGCCACCGGTCCAAGCCCTTACTGAATCCCACAAGTGCGTCAAGAGACGCGTAGAGAACTTGATAGTGGCGAGGGTTCCCACTGTGACCAACTGCTAGGCAGACTAGGTGTGATGCCCTCCAAAGACCTATTCCTGTCTCGGAGTGACCTGGGGGTCATAGTCCTGGGGGAGCCGACGATCACCGGTAATGTGAGTGGATGTGGTCGCAGCTCAGTGCCTAGTGTCATGCAAGTCACCCCAGGCGGCGATAGCTTTGTGGTAACGAGCCTATCCTGCTACGAAGGGTCCTTGTGCCGAAGCACTATGAGCCCCCCAGTAATTGTGACGGCGATGGCTTTGTGGTAACGAGCCCATCTCATGGTGACGATGACTTTGTGGTAACGAGTCCATCCTGATGCGAGGGGTCCTCGTGCTGGAGCACTACGAACGAAGCCCCTGTGATTGTGACGATGATGGCTTTGTGGTAACGAGCCAATCCCGTGATGGCAATGACTTTGTGGTAACGAGTCCATTCCGCTGCGAGGGGTCCTCGTGCCGAAAGCACTCCAAATGGAGCCCCCTGGGATTGTGACGACAATGGCTTTGTGGTAACGAGCCCATCCCGTGGCGACGATGACTTTGTGGTAACGAGTCCAGCCCGCTGCGAGGGGTCCTTGTGACGAAGCACTATGAACAGAGCCCTTCAGAAGCATGTAACATGATTGTGATGCATGGGCGTGATGCCCTCAGCACGAGACATTGATTGTGGCGCATGGGCGCGGTGCCTATAGCATGAGACAATACCTAGTGCCGTGGGCACATGTGGTGGAAGTGGCGCACGGGCGCAGCGACGAACATCGTAGATCAATACTTAGTGCCGGGGGCACGCATCATGAGAATGGCGCACGGGTGCGGTGACGAACGTTGCAGAGCAATACTTGGTGCCGAGGGCACGTATCATGACAATGGCGCACTGGTGCGGCAATGAAAATCGTGGAGCAATACTTGGTGCCGGGGGCACGCATCATGAAAGTGGCACATGAGCACGGCGACGAACGTCGCGGATCAATACTTGGTGCCGGGGCATGTATCATGAAAGTGAAGCACGAGCGCGGCGACAAATGTCCCGGAGACAGCGCATGGGCGCCTGTCGGGTGTCTCGGAGACAGGACGTGAGTTGAGTGTGCCTGTTATACCAAAATAATGCATGCAATATGTAGTAATGACAAAGTTGAGGATGATGATACGGGGTTCATCGGCGACAGGTCATTCGGCAGTAGCGCACGACTTTGAGAGACGAACGTCATGAAAGCGATGCATGGTCACAGACATCGGATGACAGACATCACGAGGTTGGTGTGTGCGCGTTGGTGGGCTTCACGGAAGCACAAAACATGGTTCGGAATAGTGTGCGTAAAAAAGAGGGCAAAGCCGGGGATTTTTGGGGAAGGCCAAGGCCAACCCCCTGGGGAGGCCGAGGCCAACCCTAGGGGTGGCTAAGGCCATTTCTCCAGGGGGGGCCAACGCCACCTTCCTTTTTTTGGTGAACTTTGGGTACGCTGACGGTTGGTGTTTTGATAGGCAATGACGAATCCGGAAGTTGTGTTATGACAAGCGTGTCGACGTGAATCGTACCCACATGACGAACAAGGTGCCAAAGTCACATACCAAGTGTACGAAGCGAACAAAGCGTAAAAAGGACTTTGTGATAAAAGTGAACAACCGGGGGGGGAAGGCCGAGGCCGACCCCCCATGGCCTTGGGGGAGGCCAAGTCCGAGCCCATGGGTTTGGCCAAGGCCCCTGCCCCTCGACCTCGTCGCTCTGGTTGCGCTGATGTTTTTGGTGAGAAGGGGTTTGGGTGGTCTCGGCGTGACGATCATGCTCTCGTGAGTCATGCAAATGTGAAATAACGTGCTCTCGTGAGTCACGCTAACATAAATAATTAGTGCTAAGTCACGCACAAGGCGCGGGATGCGAAAAACACACGTGACTCGAGCGTGCACGTGCTGACTAGTTCGATGCGTTGGAAATTTGACCGTTGACTACGCGGACGTGTTTGCACGAAGCGGGACCCCTAGTGGGCCATTGGGTGCGACCAGAATAGGTTGGGAACATAAGCCGCCTGCATGTGGTGTGCGCGGAGGGGCAACCCGAGCAGGCGCCGTACGCATAAACGTTCGGCCCCGAAAATAATGTGTCGAGATCAAAATTTGAGGAACGGGCGTTACAGGAACGAAAGACTTGGTTGATGAGAATGTTTGTTAAAATTTGTCAATTTTGTTTTTTGCGAAAAAAAGTTAGTGCGAAAAAAAGTTATAGCGATATTGAGCGAGAAAAAGCGGAGCGACAGAAAATGGAGTATACGTATCCATTAGTGTTGGCTTGGAAAAAAGAAGTAGCGCGAAAAATAAAATTTTATCCGAAAATGGGTTTGGCAAATTTTTTTTTATTAGCGGTAAAATTAATTACGTAAAAGTTGTAACGTTATTCCCAATAGAGGTAGCGCAAAAAAGCTAGCACAAAAATGGGAAGCGGTTTGAAAAAAAAGTGTTGTTGGGAGTTTTTTCGGGGGAAAGTTTGAGATTTAATTTTGAATGAAAAAGGGGGGGAAAGTTTGTTTTGGGGGGGGGGGGAAGTTAGGTGTAGTCTTGAACTTTCAAGACTTTGGAGAGAGAGAGAGAGAGAGAGATAGAGAGACTCCAAAAAAAGAAAGAAGATAGGAAAGAAAGAAAGAAAGGAGAGGAGAGGAGAAGAAGAAGAAGAAAGAGTTGGGACTTGAAGACCCATGAGGTTGAGGACTACCCAAGAAGCAAGAAGGATGCATCAAGGTAAGAGCTATGGGGGAAGAGGTGGAAGAGGAGGAAGGTTCCAAGAAGGCACCTTGGCCCCAGCCGAGGCACACTGAGGGGCCGAGGCCGATGTGGGGAGGGGAGGAAGGGGGTGGAGGTTGGGGGAAGGGAGTAGGGGGAAAGGGCACAAGGCCGGCCGACCGGGTGGCCGAGGCCGACCAAGGCCATGAGGCTGAGGCTGACCAAGGCCACTCGGCCGAGGCCAACGTAGGGTGAGGGAGTGGCGCGGGTGGGTAAGGGGGGAGGGAGAAGCGTGGGAGGAGAGGAGTAGGAGGGAGGAAGAAAGGGAAAGAAAAAGGGAGGAAGATTGGAGGAATGAGAAGGGGAAGGAGGCCGAGGCCGACGGGGCGATGGGTGATAGATCGCAAAAAAAAGTTGAGGAAGAAGCAAAGTGCGCACCGTCGTGGCGGGGCGAGTGGGCATTCACAGTTGCCGCAGGGTGACGGGCTGGATGATGATGATGAGGACGTACCGGTGTCGGCCGATGCATCGGGTGTGCCTTTGGGTTTTGACGATGACGGGATGAGGAGTTTTGATTAGACGCCGAGCCATAGCAACGCATTACTGACCATGAAGGGTGCGGTGCCCGGGTGTCCCCCTGAGGTGCTGTAGAGGGAGCTGGCGTGACGGGTGTCGGCTCACGTGTTTTCAGTGCCTTGGAGTTGTGCATTGATGCGTGATGGCTCCATGGTCCCTTCACCGTATGTCCGCGAGCCGAGCTTCGAGGTTGCTCCGGTGATGTTGCTGCGGTACGTTTCGGGTTTGTTGACCAAGCGAGAGGATATCTCGTGGTTGCCTGTGATGTTCAATGGCCACAATACCATGCTGGTGGGTTGGAGTTTCTGGTGTGCCTACATGATGGGGCGCGAGGCTTGGAGGGAGAGGTTGGAGGTGCTCGAGTTAGTGGCAGTGATTGAGGCGACATACAAGAGTGTCGAGCCAAGCAAGGACATTAGCGGTCTCACACTACTACTTTCAAGATGGAGTTCACAAACCCATACCTTCATTACAGAGTTTGGGGAGATTGGTCCGACGCTTCTGGACGTCGTGACGTTGACCGGCCTACCGATGCACGGGACAGAGGATGCCCACGCACTGAGGTTGACAGCAAAGGAACACCTGACTGTCAAGGCATTGATTGATTTTCTGCAAGATACGAGGTTCAACCGTAAGTGCACATATAGCGGGTGGGTTCAGCATTTTTTTGGCACAGTGGTCATGCGGCCCGGGTAGAGGGTGATGTCAGACGACGACTTCTACAGTGGTCCTGTCTACAGGGACGAGAGATACGAGCTAGCTGCCTTCATTACCATGTTTCTCTCGAGGTAGCCGTCCTGTTACTTTTATCTTTGCATTACCCGTATGCTGTATATCATTGCTCTTGTACATGTAGTATATCGACTTCTATACTTAGAAAAAATCCATCTTAAGAACAAAGAGGAGTAGCGTAGCATGCTGCTATGTGTCGTGCTGCATATCATGCTAGGGTGGGGAGGTTATGATGGGTACGCATTTATATACTTGTAGGTTTGTGTTTGGGAGGACACCCGAGGACGGTATTTCTCAGAAGGTCTTCTCGTTAGCAGTGTGAATGGCAACTGGCAAACGTGTTGGGTTGGCGCCGACATACTTGGGCACTCTGTACTCACGTCTAGACCAGTTTGTGAATGACACACATAGATCGTATAGGCAGTATTAGGTGTCGACCTACATCGATTGGATGTTCTTACAGAGGTATTTGTTCAAGTGCTATGTAGAGTATAGGCCTTTGGGGTATTCGAAGGTACATCCATGCCCAAGGAAGGGGACAGTGACGCGTCTGGGGAAGTCGATGGTAGTAGCGAAGTGGTACGCAGGAGGATGAGTATATGCGTGGGCCAGTGGCAAGAGGCCTGCATGCGAGCTATCGCAGGTGTTTGACATACGAGACGCGTGCCTCAGCCGTCTTTATGTCAACATGCATTCTTCGTACGAGACTCCACCTTGGATACACCTGTGGGATATCGATTCACAGTTACACAGCAGAGCCGACCTGACAGATCTTGAGATATCTCTACTGGTAGCCTTTTTCCCTTGATGGCTTCCAGTACTGACTGATGATGGCGGGAAGCCGGCTGTGTGTCGATATTATGTTGTACGCTACAGTCCTGACCGCTTGTCTCTCACCTTTGGCTATGATCTGGAGCCCCTTGTGATTATTCTCGACCTTGGGATATGGATACGACTTTCGGTATACCCTGCGGAGGAAGGCACGTTCGTGGCTGACACTGACGGACGAGTGGAGGAGGCCTGGTTCATTGTCCACCGGGGTGGTCACAGCTGTATATGCTTGTTGGTGGGAGAGGGTTCGGACTACATGGTCTGAGTGGTTGGTGCAGGGGCCAGCTGACGGCAGCTAGTCGACATCTTTGTCGGTGACAGAGGATTGGGCTTAGTGTCGCTACAGGTGGCAAAGCAGTTTAGTATGATGGCACTGATCACAGGTGTTCCTGAGGCGGATACAGCTAAGGGCAGTCGTGGCAGACTCGGCGACACGAGATCCCGGGGGGCGGTGGTAGGGGTATTGCCACACATGCACTCGTGCCAGCACACGTGCCTAGGATGCTGGGAGCCGGCAAGGGTCCCCTCTCGTCAGTGAGAGTGGGAATGATGGAGAGTGCGCAGTGTGGTGACGCGGGTCCTTCAGCGGGTGGCAGTCATAAGCCGAAGAGGCCGCGGGAGGTATCTGAGTATGCTGACTCTGAGGTTAGTATTACCATTTTTTTTTGCTTTTATATCGTAGTCACCGATCACTGTGTTAGTCATGTGCTAAGAACTTTCTTTTCCCTTTTTTTTGTCAGGAGCTTGATGATGATTTGGATGTCTAGTCGTACGGTACAGCAGGGGATACTGAGGCAGAGACTGACGAGTTCAGAGGCATGGATGCTGAGACAGCTGGTGAGACTGATGGTACGGACGTAGAGGCGACCGACGAGATAGACATCGAGATTGTAATGATTTCCAGGAGTATGGTGACACGGGTGCTGGTGCTTTTGAGGGGACTCATATGGTCGATGAGCCCTGTGGTGAGGCTGTTAATGAGGTCCGTCCTCGGGACACTGATGATGTTGAGGGGCCATGGCGGCAGAGCATGCAGCCGAGTATGTGGCGGATCCAGTCAGTCGTCCGAGTTCGTCACCCGTACTAGTTGAGGCAGTCGAGTCCCCACTGGGTGGTCAGATGGATGGTGCCCACATGTTCGAGGGGTCGGATTAGTGGACGGTCAGGGAGCCAGATGCTCTGTCTAGAGTTCATCATGTTTTTACTGCTGTACACACACCTATTACGGGTCCATCCCCACAGCCTAAGGTACCCGTTCCACCCCAGCGGGGCCTATTCTTGAGACATTGTCAGGCTTGGTAGCAGATACTGGTGATATACTGTTGTCGATGCACTTTGATGCGGTTGATGCGCAGTCAGCCGGTGGTGGTATCACAGAGGTTGGCGCTGCCAGTGGTAGATTTCCTATCGGCGGGGCAGACGCGATCCCCTAGGATGGCGTGGAGTTATGGAATGCAGTAGTACGCTGATTGGAGATGATCAGGGCGAGGCACCCAGAGACATTTGTTGATTCCGTCCTCGTCTGTGGTGTTATATTCTCGAGGGCGATGTACACAGCCCTCGTGGATTGGTTTGCTACCCTTGGTGCGGTGCCGGTTTTGGGTTGGATTCCAACAGTTATATCAAAGTATCTTTCAGAGCTTGTATTGTTTACAGCTCTCGGCTTCCAGTTGGATTGCCCCAGACTATATCAGATCAAGAGGCCAGAGTGCTGAGGCAGCGGCAGAGTTGGCTCTCATCAGTGTTCAGGAGGCCGCGTTGTAAGATTAGAGACGCGTGCTTGATACCGAGATGGCTGCAGTGACCGAGGATGTGGAAGGGCTGTGCGCCCAGCTTGCAGAGGCAGAGAGACGACTGACCGAGACAGTTGTTCAGTGAGCTAAGTGGGATAGTAGATGGTCAGATCTTCAGGCGTAGCGGCAGACGTTGGAGGCATACACTTTTGATCTTATTTGTGCCTTGCTTGCCCCTTTACATTAGATCTCTTGTACTTTGCACTTTTCTTGTTTTAGTAGACATGGGGTCAATAGTGCGCCCCCCCCCCCGAACCATTGGCTTGTACTCATTTGGTTGATATGGATATTATAGTCATGTGGTTATTTTGTACATGCGTTTGTTGTGAGATGATGCTTAGCTGTTGATGTGCTTGTATGTCTTGCATGTGGTGTCTTCCCATTGTGGTTCCCCCCTCCCCACCCATAGCAAGCGACTTAGTGAACGGTGTGTTAATGAAAGAGTGCATTACATACAGTAGTTGAGGCGAGTAAATGATCTTTGCATTGATAGTATTTAGGCCAAAATGCCATTACATGAGTAAAGTAAGAACTTGTAATAATCAGCAAAAGTTACAAGTCATAAACAGGTGTGCATATACAAAAAAAATGCTATGTGTGGGGATGTTCTAAGCTTTTGGTGGGTAGGGTTTGGGGAATGATTTGTAGCTGGTCATGCGTAATACTTCTTCAAATAGCGGTTGTTGATAGGTGCTATGATTTGTCCATCTTCCGTGTTGAGCAAAAGGTAGGAGCTATTGTCTCTGGCTTCATGCACTTGAAGTGGTCCTTCCCAATTTGGTGTGAACTTAGGGGCTGACATGTTGGCGCGTATATGTTTGGCGGCTTGGAGAACAAGGTCGCCCTCGACGAATGTCCTTTGCTTTCACAGTCTTTCCATATGCCTTAGTGAGTTGTTCGTAGTACTTCTTCATACAACGCAAGGCATTGGCTCTCCTTTCATCAAGTCCTTCAAGGGCAGTCATTCTGGTTTCTTCCTCCCCAAGCCCACTGCTTAGGGAGAGTCTGACTGACGTAGCCGTAATCTCAGCTGGAACCACACACTCGTCCCCGTAGACAATGGAAAAGGGTGTGGCCTTTTTTGCTGTGTGCTTGGAGGTTCGATAAGCCCAAAGTGCAAGGCTTAGCTTTTCGGACCATGAACCACTCGCATCATGGACCATTCATGAGAGTACCCGTAGTGGAATCTTGTTAAAAGCTTCAGCTTGACCATTCCCTTGTGGGTAGTAAGGGGTGGATGTAGCGTGGTTGATGTTGTATCCTTCCACGAAAGCTCGGACGTCCCTATTGATGAATGGCGTGCCGTTGTCAGATATGATACATCGGGGATACCAAAGCGACAAACGATGTGATCGCGAAGAAGTTGGCAATGATGCCTCCCGTGGCTCGTCGTAGAGGTATGGCTTCGACCCATTTTGTGAAACGTTCTGTTGCGACCATAATCCAAGTGTGACCCCGTGATGTTGGGTGGATAGGGCCTATGAGGTCAAGAGCCCAAGAGTGAAATGGCCAAAGGGCCAAAATCATGCTGAGGTCGGACGCCGGTGTGTGCATTCTGTCAGTGTGTCTCTGACAGGGTTGACAGTGTCGTACATGAGAGATCGCGTCAGATTCCATAGTCGGCCAGTAGTACCCCAACCTTAGTAATTCTGCATACAGCTTCTGAGAGCCTTGATGCTCACAGCAATCACCATTGTGTACTTCGTTAATCACCTTGACTGCTTGGGCACCCTGCAAGCATCGTAGGGTGCGTCCCAAAAATCCCTTGCAAAATAACTCGCCTTCCGTCACGAAATACTTGACTGACTTGTGCTTGATAGATTGTGTTGAGCTGCGGTCAGGTGGTAGAACCCCGTGGGATAAGTACTGGATGAAAGGCTGGTGCCAGTCACCTTCCATGCGAATGACAAAAGCTTCCGCATTGTCTGGTGTATACAAGCACTCGGGACAGTCCCTTTGTATATCTGAGGCATCCTTGGCCATGGATGGCCAATAAAGGCCCATACACTGGAGGCGACGATACAGAGGGGGACCGTCGAGGCCACAACACTTCTGATGGCCAAGCTGTAATTTTGCTTTGCTTCTGTCGGGGCCAAACACCTGGCTAGAGTGCCTTCGGGACATCGTTTATACAAGACATCTCCCAACATCAAAAAGTCTGTAAGGGTAGAGGTATAAGCAAGAGATGTCGCCTTAAGTTGGTCGATGATCGGCTGCCTCCAATCGCTGCAGTAATGTCCTTCAGGACTAGGTTCAATGTTGTGCATGGTTCCATTCTCTTGATGATGGTTAGCATTCACTGCTCACCATCAACCTCCATCTTCAACGGGATCGTGGCCAAGCTGTCCTCATATCTATTGTGGCACCTGTTGTGATGTTCATACTGGATATGGCCAAGTCTTCCTTCCAAGTGTTGCACCAAGGCACGATAAGGTGCCAAGGCTGGCTCCTTGGCTGCAAACTCCCCGTCGGCCTGCTTCATGATCAAGTTCGAGTCTCCTTTCATGCATAATGACTTAGCCCCTATACTGGTGGCCAGCATGAGGCCAATGGCAAGTGCCTCATACTCAGCTTCATTGTTAGATACCGGGAATGCGAGCTTGAAGGATAGGGATGTGGTAACACCCTCTGAATTTTGAAGGACTATGCCGGTACCCCCTTGCCAGAAGGGAGCTACATTGGACCTTTGCTAGTGGCTGAGCCGTCGAACTCAAGCATCCATAATTCATCGATGTCAGAAATCAGGGCAGTCTCCTCCCCAAGCAATTGGACCGAGGTCGCTCGTATTGTTGGAGCGGAAAGAAGGCCAAGAGGTCGACAAGTGCTTGGCTCCGTAGAGCTGTAGGGTTTTTAATAGATAGGCCGAACTCAGCCAAGAGCAATAGCCAGCGGGTAAGACGACCAGATAGGGCAGGGCGTGTAAGCATGTACCGTAGTGGATCAGCCTCAGTGACGAGTGTGATCTGGTGTGCCTAATGTCTAAATTTCTGCGAGGCGTATACCAATGCTAGGCAATGCTTTTCTATCTTCAAATAATTGGCTTTGGGTCCCCTGATCGACCGACTGAGATAATAGACTGGACGCTCCACCACATGCACCTCTTGGGCAAGCAACGCCCTTATGGACCTGGGCGTGGAGGTCAAGTAGAGTAAGAGTGGTATACCTTGCTGGGGTACTACCATGGTCTGTGGTGACATAAGGACCGTCTTGATTTGATTGAAGGCTTGCTGTTGGGGCATACCCCAACTCCATGGTGCGCTCTTGCACATTGATGCTGAAAGGGAGTAATGAGCTTAGCCAATGCTGGTATGAAGCGTCAAAGGTAAGAGATCTTGCCAAGGAAGCTCTTCAGTTGTTTTGTGTTCTTAGGGGAGGCATTTCTTGGATGGAGGGGGCTTTGGAAGGGTCAACTTCGATGCCCTGTCGACTGACCAAAAAGCCAAGGAACTTGCCTGAGGAGACGTTGAATGCACACTTCAATGGATTCATCCGCATGTTGTATTGGTGGCAACGGTTAAAGACTGCTCGAAGTTCAGTGAGGTGATCACTTTCCTTCTTGGATTTGATAATAAGATCGCCGACGTAGTCTTCCACTGTATGGTGTATCATGTCATGGAAGATTGCTATCATTGCCCTTTGATATGTAGCACCCGCGTTTTTTAGACAGAAAGGCATGACTTTCCAACAAAAGTTACCCATAGGAGTGCGGAAGGCTGTCTTGGCACTGTCGTCGGGATTCATGCGAATTTGATTATAGCCTGCGAAACCATCCATGAAAGATAAGGTTTCATGTCCGGCGGCGGCCTCCGTAAGCATGTCGATGTTAGGTAGTGGAAACTCGTCTTTGGGGCACGCCTTGTTCAAGTCCCGAAAGTCAATGCAAATGCGGACTTGGCCATTCTTCTTTTGCACAGGGACGACATTAGCCAGCCAAATTGGGTGAGTGATAGGTTCAATGAAGCCTGCCTGCAGGAGGCGTTCAATCTCTTGTTTGATCTTCAACTCGAGCTCGGGGCGGAAGGTCTGCGAGTGTTGTCGGATAGGGATGGATCCGGTAGCAATGTTGAGATGGTGTGTGACTAAGGCGGGATCCAGTCTGGGCATCTCATTGTAAGTCCATGCCAAGACATCGCGATATTCGCGGAGGAGGGAAACCAATGCCTCTTTTCGGTCGGGGGCGAGTTTTGTGCAGATGTAAGTGTGCCGTGGTTCTTCGCCTGGGTCAGCCAGGTTGATTTCTTCAAGATCTTTGGCCTGTGGTCGAGGGCCGTCTTCATAGCAAGGTGGTGCTGCGCCGGGGGTGAGGTCATGATCTGGCTGGCAATGCTCGGCCGTGCAACACCATTCAGTCTCCTCAAGTGGGTCGGGGTCCAGGGGGTCAGATGAGGGACCACCTGGAGCCCCCGCACACCGTCATAACTAGTAGATCACTTTACCGTCTTTGATGATGCGTTGAAAGGTTGGCTGAGGCTTGTGCTTCTTAGACTTGGGGGATGCAGGAGGGGAGTTGGCCTTGGCAGTAGGTGGTATGGCTGAGGTTGATGCTTTGCTCTTGCTGCCCTTCTTTGTTTTGGACTTGGGAGGTTTGTTGCCACATAGTTCATCCCAATTTGGCAACTTTGTAGAGTGGATGTGAGCCGCGTTCTCACTATCCTCGGCAAGCTCGGTGAAGAAGGAGGCCTCGGCGAAGTATGATTCTGCGCACTCGAACGGAGCCTTTGTGGCTTGTATTGTCACTGCTACCTCGTGTCCCACAAGACCGGCCACCAGTTTGACACACTGATGGTACATTAAGGGCACAACCTTGTTGATGTGAATCCATGGTCGGTCGAGTAGGATGTGGAATGCTGGCTCGCTGTCCATCACATGGAAAGTGGTGTCACGACGTACGGACCCGACCATAAGGTCGACAGTGATATGGCCCAAGGTTGATTGGTGACCGTTCCCAAAGCCTAAAATTTTGATTGGGTCTCGTATGATTTTCCTTGTGGGGATGCCAGCTCGATGCAAGGTAACAAGGGGCATGATGTTGACAGAAGCTCTGATGCCTTATAAGGCACGGTGAAAGCCCGTGCCATTAATAGTACATTCCAAAAATAAAGGTCGATTATGCTGTTCAACTGGTGGTGGGTCCTCGTCCGA